>OX451738.1:33408881-34608881 GCA_948472305.1 Vicia faba
ATATTAAAAAAAAATTCATTAAACAGAAAATAAAAAATTTTCTAACACAGGAATTTAAAATATTTTTCATTACTAGTCCTCTCAATTATTGCCACGTCTTATTAAAAAGGGTACGCAGATAGCAATTGGGCCTGGCCCAAACACATTACCAGCAGGAAGAAAAAAAAAAGAGTAAATGAACAAGATGAGTGGGGCGGGTTTGTGGTGATGTAAAGCCTAGAACGAAAATTGAATAACAAAAAATATAAAAGCCACACCGTCCATTATTCCCTTCCACATTTTTTCTTCGTGTTCTCTCCCTCATCTTCTGTCTCTCTTACCTCATACCTAAAACAACAACAACATAATGAACCCTAGATCAAAACCCGATTCGGCGACGGTGTTGTCCTCCTATCCAGATTCCGGTGGCCTTGGGTGTGGCTATGTGATGAATAGATGGGGCTCCGCGGTGGGTTCGGTATCAATGGCGCTTGGAGATGGTGTCGCAGATGAGAGATCGAGTCCCAGAGGTCTGGGTTTTGTGTCGTGGTTGAGTTGTCGGTGGAACAGTTAAAAAGGCTTACGATCTTTTGGAATCCACACCAGATGCTTTCATGCTGCAACAATTTTCCAATCCAGCCAATACTCAGGTATAAGGTTAACAGAACTTAAATTACTATTTCGGTTCAAAACAGTCTTGTTTCAAATCACTATTGTTCCGCGATATGCCTTCAGTACAAGTTTTGTCATATAGTGGTTATAGCGCCTCTATGGCACTGTTATGTATCAGAGCTCAAACCAATAGCTATTTTTTGCAATCTGCAGTTGGCAATACAGTTCTGAAATCTTTGATATTTTGGCGAGTTTATATCTAATTTACTATAAAATTGGAAAACAGGTGCATTTTGAAACAACAGGTCCGGAGATATGGGAGGATACAAACGGACAAGTGGACATTTTTGTTATGGGAATAGGTAGCGGTGGCACAGTTTCTGGGGTTGGACAATATCTTAAATCCCGAAACCCCAACGTTAAGGTGATTTTCTTCATATCACAATTAAAATTACAAACTAAACACTGTTCTGTTAGATACTCTTAATGAATCCTTTGAAATATTTTCAATCTTATCAGATATACGGAGTAGAGCCATCTGAAAGTAATGTGCTCAATGGTGGTAAATCAGGTAAATATCATAGTTCATTTCTTAGTCATTTTTGGTATCTGTGAAGTGATTTATAGAAATATAGATGTAAAAGATGGTTAAAATAACGGTAGAAAATAATGAAAATAGTTATCGCAAATTTTGATGTGGTCCATATATACAGGTCCTCATCATATAACTGGAAATGGTGTTGGATTCAAACCAGACATATTGGACATGGATGTAATGGACAAAGTTCTTGAAGTAAGTACATGTGATTACCTTCTTCTACATAGAAATTTAGCTTGAAAGCTTTGTGTTTTTTCTAACTGTCACAAACTTACGATGTTGTAGGTTAGCAGTGAAGATGCAGTTAACATGGCTAGGACATTAGCCTTGAAAGAAGGACTCATGGTAACCTTGAAATGTCAATTTTGTTCACTGTTTGAAACAAGAAACTCATGATAAAACTTCAAGCTTTATTCATTTACATATGATTCTTGAATATCTGGCAATGAAATGTTTATATTTTAACTATTTTTTCTTTCGAATTTTTCTACCAATATTATTGATTTATATTTTTCTAATTATGTTATAGTATCAAAATGGTTGTTAATGTATGCAAAAATTTGCAAGTAGTGACAACACCTAGAATAAAGTAAGTGGTTGAAATTGTTTAAGTAGTGACAACACCTAGAAGTGGCTGAAACTGTTTTATTTGTGCGAGCTTTCATTGATATTTCACAAACATACTTGCCTGGGATAAGATTATGGGACCCCCTTGTTTGATAACACTCACTATGTATGCTGTAAATTTATCCATATGATACTGAACACCAAAGAAGATACAACAAGTAAGAGTGTTCATCAGAGTTCATTTACTCCAAAAAATAAACATAAAAGGATAGCACAAGTTATACATACATACATACATATAGTTAAAGGCTATTGTAAGTCCTGAATAGTGAGCCAAAAACAGAATGGTTTTCATAATTGATTTATTTGCTAGTAAGCTCATGTCACCTATTACAGTTTAGAACGAAAATTCACATCCATTAAAAACCTTCATAATTAATTCACATCCATGAGATGTGAAAAATATAAACAATGTGTTTTGCTCATTGGTTTAGTTTTTATTTGTGCGAGGTTTAATTCTTGTTGATGTCTTAATTGTCCTTTGGACCAAAGATACTTATGGTTAATGTGTTTTATTTTATTTTCTTATGCAGCAATGTATCAATGAAGATGTTGAAAAGGACGATATAAATGATGAAATTCAAGAGGACGACATAAATGATAAAATTCAAGAGGACGACCTAAATGATAAAATTCAAGAGGACGACGTAGATGACGAATTTCAAGAGGACGACATAGATCTATATGATGAATTTAAAGAGGAGGATATAGATGGTGAATTTCAAGAGGACGACGTAGATGAAGAATTTATGGAGGATGACATATTTAACGAATTTCAATAGGACGATCTGGATGCTTTACTCCTAGAAGACAAACTTGAATGAGTTGGATGATGTCTTTTTTTTGGCTTGTAGTTGAAAGCATTAAACTTGAAATATGATTTTTGTTCTTTTGCTGAACTATGTTTTTAGTTATTTTACTAGGGTCATACTTCAAAGTATTAAAAGTAATATTGTTACGTTAGGCATTTTGTGTACTCTATATACTATATCTTGAATTAAAGTTTGAACTCAATTTTATTATATTACAACTTTTATGGATGTATGGTTTAAGTTATATAATCAATATTATTTTTGAAGCCAATTATTATTGACTATATTATTTTGATAATAATTGCAAAATTGTATATTTTATGTGGACACTATAAAACAACAACCTATAAGCTATGGCTACACTTCAAAAACGATCTTCCTGATTCAGGTTTAAGGCAACGATTGTTAATTGTAGCCGAATTTGGCAACGCAACGCTTAAAAAACGTTGTCTCAGAGGCCGTAAATAATCGTCCCTTATTCCTTTACTATAGGTGACGTTTTTCAAAAGCGTTCCCAAAAAACATAAAAAAACGTCGCCTCAAACAATAGGCAACGCTCGCACAGGAGACGCCTAGAAAACGTCCCCTATTGTTTTAGGCAACGATTTTCAGAGTTCTGGCAACGTTTTTCAATTGTTGCTGGAGAGCCTAAATGTTGTAGTGTTACCATTTTTCCAAGAAAAAACAGAAAATAAAAACACAATTTGATAATGAAAGACAACTTTTATTTATGATTTTAATGAGCAACGCAAACATATAGGCTTGTACAATATTAACTTTCACCTTAGGCAGAGTGAAAGATTTTTGCAAAGATTAACAAAAACAAATTACTTTGAGACATGGATGCAAGAGGGAACACCAATAGTGACCCAGTTCTGGACTCTGACTCTAGGCGTCATATAATTCGGCATTTCTTGCTCTTCTCCATTCTATACAATACCATTGATCCCAAAAACGATTGGATGGAGGTAACCTCCGCTGCGAAAAATATCTTGATACTTGCCCATAATAGACTCCGGCTTCAAGTTCTCACCTTTATCATTCTTCGCTAAAAATACCAAACCAGTCCTGTTCTTGTTCACCGGTGGATCACAATTTGTCCCCCATACTTTACTTGGGCCATTATGCATAACCTGCTGAGCATCTTTGAATGAAGCCATAGAATTCTCATTCTCTCTTACGTTATTAACAGACAAAGCTTGGAACTGAGTTCCAATAGCAGCCTCATCTGCTTCCACAACACTGAAAGAGGATAAATGAGATATTAAAAAATGCTCTCTCTTTGTTTATGATAACTACTTTTCCTTCACGCACGAACTTCAGCTTTTGGTGCAAAGTTGAAGTGATAGCCCCTGCCTCTTGTATCCATGGTCGTCCCATTAACCAACTATATGCGGGCACAATATCTATGACCTAGTAATTAATCTGAAAAAGGCGCGGGCCTATGTGAATAGGCAAATCCACTTCCCCAATAACAAACTTCCTTGACCCATTGAAAGATTTTACAATTATACTGATTGGGCGCATGGGAGATACTTGATACTTCAGCTTCATCAGCGTCCTCCTTGGTATGACATTTAAAGCAGACCCATTATCAATCAGCACATTCGACAATGAATCGCTCTTACAGTTCATGAATATATGGAGAGCCAAATTGTGACTCTTTCCTTCCTCAGGCAATTCATCATCACATAAACTTAGGTTATTACAGGATGTAATTTTCCCTACCACACTGCTGAATTAGTCCAACGGAATATCACTCTCCATGAAGGCTTGATCCAACACCCTCATTAAAGATTCTCTATGGGCATAAGAATTCATCAACAAAGCCAGAATAGATATTTTTGAAGGAATCTGCCACAACTGATTTACTATCCTATAGTCGCTCATCTTGATAATCTTCAATATATCATCCACATATTTTTACAGAGTAGCACCACTGGAATCCCTTACTTATTTCTTAGTTTCAACATTTTCAGCAACCTTCTTATCGGCACTAGCATTCCCTCGAATAAAAGGTGCAAACACACTACCACTATGAATCACTCTAATGGCCTCAACAATATTCTAGATATCAGGCAAAGGTTGGATGGGAACTTTCACACCATCCTCTAGAATTTTATCATTGTACTTGTACGGTACAGCTTTGTCTGATTCGTGAGGAACATGACCCAACAAGAAAATTACTACTGGAGCAACAACTGGCTTGCTACAGTATTCAATCTCAATAGGGGCAGAATCATTGAAATAAGGCACAATTACGTTCACCCCCTTCTTCATAATATTTTGTCATCACATAATCATTGTTGGAGAACATATCTTCATCTGATGAAAATAATTCATCCGCAGAAGCATATTCATCATCTGACACAGTCTCATCCAAGCAATATTCAATCACATTAACCTCATGGTAATCATCTCTTTGGCCTGGAACTTTGATAGTACCATTATCCAATAACAACAGAATACCCCTTCTCACAATGGAACAACATCATTAATCTTTGTGTTGTACCCCAAAATTTTCCCTCTCATATTTCTCAAGTCATGGCAAGAAAAACCTCCAAGATGCTCAAGATTGCTCAAGAGTTGGACAGTCAAGCTATCTCCTAAGGCAGTCAACCTCAAATTAGGGTTTTGTGTTGCATCAAGGTCCTTGCATAAAAATGATCTCAAGTTATCCCCAATGTCCTAATATTCTCTCAAGGTCATCCATGTCAAGTTTCAAGCCTTGCAGAGGAAGTTTGTTCAGTCAATTGCTCAAAAGGTCTAAAAATCGACTGTGTTAGGGCAAAAGTCAACTGTGACCCAAATACAATCAAACTTCAAGATTTTTTGTCAACATTCTCATTTTTAAGGATATTTCATCATTTGATCAAGGTTTGATCATGATTCATCAAGGATTGCTCAAAATTCATCAAGACTCAAAAGTTGCTAAATTAGGGTTTTGTAGGAAAAGTCAACTCAACTTTGACCAAGCATAACTTTCTCATACTTTATGATAAATGACCCATCCAAAGCTCATTTTGAATAGGATGAAATTTCCTACAATCCATCTTCATATCCCAAGATCAGAAAATGCACTCACAAAAAGTTACAAATTTGGACATTATAGGTTATTTTTGAAAGTCAACAAAAACACCTTTTTTTCCAAAGCTTATAACTTGAGCATGGAATATCAAAATGATATGATACCAAAATGGTTGGTTAGATTACATCTCAATATTTCTAAAAAGTCCAAGAACACCTCCAAAAGTTCAAAATTGAAGAAGTTATGCATTGTTGAAGTTGGGCATTTTTGCAAAATTGCCAAAAGTCAACTATCCCCAAAACTTCTAATTTTGTCAAATGGGCCCATTCTTTTCCACTTGATTTGATCTTGTCACATTGCACATGTGTCCTAGCCTCATCCTTGTGTCTATTTATCAATCTTTCTATTTTATATGATTTTTTATTGAATTATCTCATTTTAAATCAATTTAAATAAATAAAAAATCACAAAACTTGATTATGTGAGATCTTTTTCTATTTTCAGGACCTAATCATCATCAATGACATGATCAAACTCGTATCAAGCATTACATGTGAAAAAAGATTGGATTTTTGGCAAATTAAGCAAGTTTTCAATGGAGGATCAAATCAAATCTCCAAGCGTTGATGTACAAGGATTCAGTCCACAAAAGTTGACCTAATACATTGCAGCATACATATACAAGTGAAAGCACACGAATTTAAGGGCTGGAGGCTGCAGAATCATCAAGAGCAAAACTTGAAAAAAGGTGAAAAAGTGTGAAACTGAAATCATCTTTGGAGGTGTTTTCAAAGACAAAACTCAACACCAATTGCTTGCTGGACAATCACTGAACCTTCTGCAATCCAAAGCAAGCTTTCATACGCAACAAATCACACTGTAAGCATCCCATTCCATACCCTTGTATTCAAATTCGTAACTCCTATTTCTTGCATCTTTGGCACAAATTATGGGCATATTCATAATCCTTGTTCAATTTACAAGCTTTCTGCATTAGCCAATTGCGTTTATCTGGCCTGTAACCCCCTAGCCGAATCTAGGGTTTGTGGTTTGTTTTTTTGGGGATTTCTTTTTCAGGAAAAAGCAGTGCCATTGATGGACATGGACGTACTCAGGATGACCAGACGAGCACAGCCATGGTCTTGGGGGTCGTTTTCATGGCCTAGAATGGATTTTAGGATCAACCTACGAATCCAGCTGCGGATATGAATCCGCAGGAAAAATGTACAGGGCTGGAGGTTAGGGATGAAAACGTGGCCCTCCCCCATTGGTTGATTCATAATTCGCGCGCTTTGTTTTTTTATTTTCTGGAATTTTAACGCGTTTTTTATATTATGTTTTGTTTGTATTTAGTTAACAACTAACGCATAGTGATCCAGTGGTTAAGGGGAGTGCTCTCAAGGCGTTGTTGGTTGGAGGTCAGGGGTTCGATGCCTGCCTCCAGCGCTTTGCATTTTCCTTTATTTTATCATGTAATCAGGTGCAAACCAACGTTGGAAGCGCATCATACACCATCACATATCAAACGCCAGATGGCCCAAGGCCAAATCTGGCAATCCAGGGATGATGGCCTATGGTGGGATCAAGTCAAAGTGCCACATAGAATCAAGAAAAGTCAGCCAGGCCTGCATGTTATTGGGCCACCAAAATTGACATTCCAACCTCCAAACTGGGCCCAAACCCCCCCCCCCCCCTAAGTCTTTCTATTATATTCTTTTTATTTATTTCATTTATTGTTTTTTTATTTAATCATTAACCAATAAAACTTTTTCTTAATAAAATTAAAACCAAAAAAATATTTTCTTTATTAAAACTAAATTTCAGTATTTTATTTTTGTTAATAAATATTAATTTAATTGATTTAGTTTTAATTAGGAATAACTTTTAATATTTTTGCAATAATTAAAATTAACTTAGACAATTAGGTTTTATTAACATTGATCAAATTTATTTTTATTTCTTTAAATATCAAAAATCCAAAAAATATTTATTTTCATTAATTAATTAATTTAGCTTATTAATTTAATAATTAACTTAGCTTAATTTCTTTTTAATTCTAAAATAAACCAAAAAAAAATTTCTTTAATAATTAAAGGGTCAAAACCCTAGAATGCGCCCGATTTAATTTTCCCGCACGTGATCTATATTTATTCAATATTGTATCTATTTCCGGAATGTAATAGCTAAATAGGACTTTAAATACTTTTATCGCTTTATTTATCTTTCCGCATTTTAAATTTCAAAGGGTTGCTTTTGGCGATGTAAATACCCGACGCCTTATAATAGTTAGTTTAAATTCCACAATTTAATTTCCGCAACTTATAAACTGTTAGATGTTTGATAATAGGGAATGCATGACAAGATCGAATGTTTAACTTAAAATCAACATAGATAACCATTGACATGTACAAAGACAAAATTAATTGAAAACAAAACACTCGCACATGCGCACTCTTAGGGTACACCTCACTTGGTTGCCTTCGTAACACGGTCATTGAGTATAGGAAGTTTTAGAGGTCGCCCTCTTGTCCAAAGATCATAGTTGCCTCGAAACGGTTGCCTCAGAAAAATGATCTAAGACATTAGGGTTACCGCTAAGGCGTCCTAACATTGCTTTAGTGACCTCACGTCCCTTAATCGAATTGACCCTTAAAACTCCAACGACGATGCTACCTACTCATCAATAGTGGGATAGCATTGTCTAAAGGACATTAGCACAGATTGATTCCTTTTTCGAGTAGGTAGATGGTTCTTAAGTACTTGCTCTTTCAAAACAAAACAAAAAAACTTTTTGCACTTACACCTTTCAAACAAAAACTTCTTTCATGTTCGCAAAATGTCGCGGTAAGCAAGAGTCGCCACCGTCTTTTATTTTATCCAACAGGGAAAGGAAAAAAGCACAGAAAAATTCCTTTTTCGAGAGGTTTCTCGGGTTCGGGAGGTAGATTATAGAAAGGGAAGGTGTTAGCACCCTTTCTATCCGTGGTTATCCACGGGCTCTTAGGTACTTGCTCAAAGTGTTTTCAAAATTTTCTTTTCTTTGTGTTTGTGGGTTTGAAAAGAGTTTTTTTGTTTGAAAAGAGTGTAAGTGCGAAAAGTTTTGTTTTGTTTTAAAAGGAGAAAGTACTTAAGAACCATCTACCTACTTGAAAAGGGAATTAAACTGTGCTAATGTCCTTTAGATAACGCTATCCCACTATTGATGAGTAGGTAGCACCGTCGTTGGAGTTTTAAGGGTCAATTCGATTAAGGGACGTGCGGTCACTAAAGCAATGTTAGGATGCCTTAGCGGTAACCCTAATGTCTTAGATCATTTTTCCGAGGCAACCGTTTCGAGGCAACTTATGATATTTGGACGAGAGGGCGACCTCTAAAACTTCCTATACTCAATGACCACGTTCGACGGCAATCAAGTGAGGTGTACCCTAAGAGTGCGCATGTGCGAGTGTGTTATTTCGGTTAATTTTCTCTTTTAACATGTCATGGGTGAGCTATATTGATTTTAAGTTCATACATTCGATCTTGTCATGCATTCCCTATTATCAAACATCTAACAGTTTATAGTTACGGAATTTAAATTGCGGAAATTAAATCTAAACTATTACAAGGCGTCGAGTATTTACATCGCCAAAAACAAACCCTTGAAATTAAAATGCGGAAAGTAAAATAAAGCGATAAATAATTAAGGTCCTAATTAAAAGCTATTACATTCCGGAAGCAATTACAATATTGGTAAAATGGATCGCGTGCGAGAAATTAAATCGACGCATTTTTAGGGTTTTGACCCTTTTTGAAAGAAAGCATTTTTTTTGTTTATTTTTTTGAATTAAAAAGAATTAAACCTAAGCTAATAATTAAATTAAATCACCTAATTAATTAATTAATAAAAAATAATATTTTTTGGATTTTTTATATTTAAGGAAATAAAATAAATCTGGTCAAAATTAATAAAAACCTAATTCTACATTAATTTTAATTATTTTGCAAAAGATATTAAAATTATACCTAATTAAAGCTAAATCAATTAAATTAATTTATTTACAAAAATAAAAGTGAATTTAATTTTAATAAATAAAAATATATTTTTTGTGTTTTTGATTTTATTAAGAAAAATTATTAATTTGGTTAGCTTAAATAATAATAATAATAATTAACAAAAACAAAATAAATAAATATAATGAAAAGAAAAAAAAGAAATAAACCAAGGGGGGTGTTGGGCCCAGATTGAGGTGAAATCAGCATTTTGAGAGGCCCATTCATGTTGGCCTGATTGACTTTTGCCATCCCATGCACGCCTGTTGACTTGGGTGTATGATAGGCCTTCCATATGGGCCATCAGATTTAGCCTGAAGGCCATCTGGCAGGCGTTGGATGAAGGTGTATTGTAGACCACAACATTAGCTTTTCACTGGATCGCCTGTAAACAAAATTCAACAAATATTAGGGGACCTGGGATTCGAACCCAGGTCCCATTGGACCTTGAACTAACGCGCTTGCCAGCTGAGCCAATATGCTTAATTGTTAATGGAATAAACAATGATTATTATATGTGAAAAACAAGTAATATGCTGAAAATAAAAAAAGAAGTGCACGAGATTTAAAACCACCAATGGGAGGGAGACGCGTCACCGTCTTCTTTGTTGGAACACTGGTTTTCTTACCTGTGGATTTTTATCCGCAGCAAGATCCGTGGGATCATCCTAAAACAAATTCCAGGCCATGTAAACGTAAACTAAGACCATCACCATGCTCGTCTCTCCTCCCTGAACACAACCATGGTCATTGATAGTGCTGATTTCACCTGAAACAGAAACGCCTAAAAACGAGAAAGCCAAACCCTAGTTTCGGGTATGGCTGTACAGGCTACCAAAACAAAATCAAATAATGTAGAAAAGTTCTAAATGGAACGATAAACATGATAGTGACAAGATTTTGGCAAAAAGATGCAAGAATAAGGGATTATGTTTCCGTGTACAGGGCCATGTTTAAAGAAACTTACAGCGCGATTTAGGAGGTTTCAGGGCTTGGTTTTGATTCCAATAGCTTCAGTGGACTCCTGGAAATTGAACCACGTTGAGATTTTGGATTGAATTGGCCTCCAACCAAGATTTCGATCCCACACTTTTTAAGCTTTTTTCAAGTTTTGGTTTTGTGATTTTTGCAGCCTTTAGGTCGTGTTCCTGGTGTCTTTGCATTGTGTGAGTATAATAGAGTGAATTAGGTTTAATTTTGGGCCTTGAATCCATGAGCATTGATGTTTGAATATTTGCTTTGATCCTCCATGAACAAGCTTCCAAATTAGTCAAAAAATCCAATATTTGGTCATGATATGCCTTGATTCGAATTTGGTCATGTCCATAAAGATATTAAAGACTTGTAAGGATCAAAAAGATACCATTTGATTAAGATTTGGATTTTATTTGGATTTAAATTGATTTAAAATGAATTAGATAAATAAAAATCAAATAAAATAGAAAAATTAATAATTGGACATAAAATTGAAGATATGACACGTGTGTAGTGTGACAAGATCAAATAAAGTGGAAAACAGTGGGCCCATTTGACAAAATTTGAAGTTTTGGTAGTTGACTTTTGACAATTTTGGAAAAATGCCCAACTTCAACAATGCATAACTTCTTCAATTTTGAACTTTTGGAGGTGTTCTTGGACTTTTTAGAAACCTTGAGATGTACTCTAACAAACCCTTTTGGTCTCGTCTAATTTTGATATTCCATTCTCAAGTTAAAAGCTTTGGAAAAAAAAGGTGTTTTTGTTGACTTTCAAAAATGACCTATAATGTCCAAATTTGTAACTTCTTGTGAGTGCATTTCTTGATCTTGGGGTGTGAATATGGATTGTAGGAAATTGAATCTTCTTCAAAATGAGCTTTGGATGGGTCATTTCTCATAAAGTATGAGAAAGTTATGCTTGGTCAAAGTTGAGTTGACCTTTCCTACAAAACCCTAATTTAGCAACTTTTGAATCTTGATGAATCTTGAGCAATCCTTGATGAATCATGATCAACCCTTGATAAAATGATTAATTATCCTTCAAAATGATAATGTTGACAAAAATCTTGAGGTTTGACTATTTGTAAGTCACAGTTGACTTTTGCCCTAGCACAGTCGATTTTTGGACCTCTTTAGCAATTGACTTACCAAACTTCCTCTGCAAGGCTTGAAATTTGACATGGATGAAATTGAGAAAATATTAGGACATTGGGGAGAACTTGAGGTCATTTGGATGTAAGGACCTTGATGCAACACAAAACCCTAATTTGAGATTGACTGCCTTAGGAGATAGCTTTGACTGTCCAACTTCTTGAGCAATCTTGAGCCACTTGGAGGTTATTCTTGCAATGTCTTTGAGAAATATGGAAGGGAAAATTTTGGAGTACATTAGTTTCCCCTGTTCAATTTTATTAAACCTGAGGATGTAGATTGGCTTTCGGGCCTTTCGTGATCCGAAGGTGGAAGATAATTGAACACTAGAGTGCCCAGAAATTTGCACTCGCATGAAGTGGTATCAGCATGGTGATGTCGGGAATGGGCTTACAGATGCCATTTAGAGATCGTTGGTAGGAGGATGGGCTTACAGATGCCATCTGCAGGAGTTTCGATCGCATAAGAGATTCCTTAGCGAGAACTTGTATATTTATTGTTTGTAGAAGATTCCGCTGGGGAAGCCTTGGTTTTTGTTGAGATTTAGGAACCGTCTGGTCTTCAACGTAGTATACCGTTGAAATAAGAGAACTCGTCCACACTATGACGTAGGGAAACATCTTCATCAAGATCTAGGAACTGTCTGGTCTTCAACGTAGTATACCGTTGAAATTACAGAACTCGTCTACACTATGACGTAAGGAAGCATCTTCATCAAGATCTAGGAACTTTCTGGTCTTCAACGTAGTATACCGTTGAAATTAGAGAACTCGTCCATACTATGACGGAGGAAAACATCAAGATCTAGGAACTGTCTGGTCTTCAACGTAGTATACCGTTGAAATTAGAGAACTCGTCCACACTATGACGTAGGGAAACATCTTCATCAAGATCTAGGAACTGTCTGGTCTTCAATGTAGTATACCGTTGAAATTATAGAACTCGTCCACACTATGACGGAGGAAAACATCAAGATCTAGGAACTGTCTAGTCTTCAACGTAGTATACCATTGAAATTACAGAACTCGTCCACACTATGACGTAGGGAAGCATCTTCATCAAGATCTAGGAACTATCTGGTCTTCAACGTAGTATACCGTTGAAATTACAGAACTCGTCCATACTATGACGGAGGAAAACATCAAGATCTAGAAATTGTCTGGTCTTCAACGTAGTATACCGTTGAAATTACAGAACTCGTCCACACTATGACGTAGGGAAACATCTTCATCAAGATCTAGGAACTGTCTGGTCTTCAACGTAGTATACCGTTGAAATTAGAGAACTCGTCCACACTATGACGGAGGAAAACATCAAGATCTAGAAATTGTCTGGTCTTCAACGTAGTATACCGTTGAAATTAGAGAACTCGTCCACACTATGACGTAGGGAAACATCTTCATCAAGATCTAGGAACTGTCTGGTCTTCAACGGAGTATACCGTATAAATTACAGAACTCGTCCACACTATGACGTAGGGAAGCATCTTCATCAAGATCTAGGAACTGTCTAGTCTTCAACATAGTATACCGTGGAAATTAGAGAACTCGTCCATACTATGACAGAGGAAAACATCAAGATCTAGGAACTGTCTGGTCTTGAACGTAGTATACCGTTGAAATTAGAGAACTCGTCCACACTATGACGTAGGGAAACATCTTCATCAAGATCTAGGAACTGTCTGGTCTTCAACATAGTATACCGTTGAAATTACAGAACTCGTCCATACTATGACGGAGGAAAACATCAAGATCTAGGAATTGTCTGGTCTTCAACGTAGTATACCGTTGAAATTAGAGAACTCGTCCACACTATGACGTAGGGAAACATCTTCATCAAAATCTAGGAACTGTCTGGTCTTCAACGGAGTATACCGTTGAAATTACAGAACTCGTCCACAATATGACGTAGGGAAGCATCTTCATCAAGATCTAGGAACTGTCTGGTCTTCAACGGAGTATACCGTTGAAATTAGAGAACTCGTCCACACTATGACGGAGGAAAACATCAAGATCTAGGAACTGTCTGGTCTTCAACGTATTATACCGTTTAAATTACAGAACTCATCCACACTATGACGTAGGGAAACATCTTCATCAAGATCTAGGAACTGTCTGGTCTTCAACGGAGTATACTGTTGAAATTAGAGAACTCGTCCACACTATGACGGAGGAAAACATCAAGATCTAGGAACTGTCTGGTCTTCAATGGAGTATACCGTTGAAATTAGAGAACTCGTCCACACTATGACATAGGGAAACATATTCATCAAGATCTAGGAACTGTCTGGTCTTCAACGTAGTATACCGTTGAAATTATAGAACTCGTTCACACTATGACGGAGGAAAACTTCAAGATCTAGGAACTGTATGGTCTTAAACATAGTATACCGTTGAAATTAGAGAACTCGTCCACATTATGACATAGGGAAACATCTTCATCAAGATCTAGGAACTGTCTAGTTTTCAACGTAGTATACCGTTGAGATTATAGAACTCGTCCATACTATGACGGAGGAGAACATCAAGATCTAGGAACCGACTAGTATTCAACGTAGTATACCATTGAGATTATAGCACTCGTCCACACTATGACATAGGGAAACATCTTCATCAAGATCTAGGAACTGTCTAGTATTCAACGTAGTATATCGTTGAGATTATAGAACTCGTCCACACTTTGATGGAGGAAAACATCAAGATTTAGGAACTGACTAGTATTCAATGTAGTATACCATTGAGATTATAGCACTCGTCCACACTATGACGGAGGAAAAATGTCGAGATTGAAAACCTTATCTGAAATTCAACTGAGGATAATTCAGTTGAGATTTAAGAACCGGTCAGGTCTTCGACTGCTGAGAACTTAACTGCATCCTTCCTGAAAGGTAAAGGCCAGTCATATGCAATACATGATATGGATCAAGCAATGATGTTCTCAAAATAAATGAGATTTTGTTGTATGATGCGTATATGCATGTGTCATGATGTATGGAGATGTAATGTTTTAGCTAGGGAAAATAAATCCCGGAGCTGCTGGAGAATAGAGTTGAATTCTTCGTTTCCACTGGGGATGATGAACGAAGATGATAAACTTGTAGGAGAGGTTGACTCCGTTGGGGAATAAACTGATGAAGAGAATACTCCGAAGGGAATTACTCCGTGGGGAAGCTTTTCAGACTGCACTGGGGAAATTGACTCCACTAGAGGTATCTTGTATTCTGCCGAGGAACATTCTTATACTCCGTTTGAGGAATATTAAGACTGTCGGGGATACTCTTATACTTGCTGGGGAATATTCTTACACTCCGCTGGGGAATATTAAGACCATTTTAGTGCTGATGGTAGACTAACTCTGCTTGGGGAGAGTATTGTTGATTCATTCATAGTTGCAAGGCTCAGCTGGGGGAGATACCGTTACTGTCTTACTCTGCGGGGAGTGAAAGTACTTTGGTCATATTCTTCAAATGAATTTACCTTGTACCTGGTGGTCAAAGTAACTATACAGTTCGGACAATTCTTATTGCCCCTGTTTCTGTGGGAGAAGGTGCCTGCGGAGGCCCTGTGGATCGAGTATTATCCCCCCCTATGAGGTACTTGGTATCTTTCGGTCAAAATGACAAGTCTCTTTTTGGTAGGCAAGTGACGAGATGACGGGACATAGTCGTACGCTTTGATCCCTAATTTTTTGCCTGGACCGCCCTTTCGGGTTTTCAATCCATCGGGATACCCTTTTTTGCCCAAGCCGCCTTTTCAGGTTTTTGACTTGCCGGGTGTACATATTTTTTCCATTTTTATCCCTAATTTTTGCCCGAACCCTTTTGGTTCGTCGGGAAGCCCTTATTTTTGCCTAGGCCAGTCGACCTAGCGGGTCTTTAATTATGCGTAGTATTTTCTGATTATGTCCACGCTGTCAGGATGTAGGGAGGTGTCACTGTCGGTAGTGTTGTGTTGCCATACCACTAGAAAATCTTCGTTTGATCATGCAAGATTCGTTGTTGGAATTCACGCCCAATTCCCCTATTGATTCAGATGGAGATTTGCCCCTGGCTATTTGGCATTTTGAGAGATTCCTTGAATCTTGACTTGACTGCCTCAGATGACGGATAGTGACCATGTCGTGCCCCTTGATTGGAAGTATTTTGTTCACTAGATATTCTTCGTGCGAACCTCTCTGCTGTTTGAACAAATGGTCATATGCGAACAATGTTATTTTAAGAATGCAAAGCTTATGTCTGTTTTGAAGTTGTTTTTTTTTTTTGAAAATGCAGTTTTTAATAAAACAAGCGATTTTTTTTTAAAATGTGATGCCAACTCAGGATTTTACAGCAAACCCTACAGGAGTCAGGATACCTTTTGTAACAGTATGCTTTCGAACTAACCCATACTTCAGCTAGGACTTTTAAGGTTTATAACATGGCCTGGTTCACTGTTTAAGAAACAAAGGATAAAGGCTCAATATTTATTTGTACCCACCCGCTCTTCGTGATGTTCTTCGATCCTAAACTCGGCTAATCGTGCATTAGATCTTGTTTGAGTCTTTGCTCTGATATACCAGTGATGGTTCAGATACTGATAATTTATTTTGAACATGCAGTCATTTTGTTGAGAGTTTGTAGGATCTTCTTCCTTTTGATTTTTATTATCCCGGTCTTTTGCTTGAACTGTTTCTTTTTGTGATTACAGTCAGCGGGATGCCCTAGTTTTTTTTCTTAAGTCTCCTTCATAGGTTTTGACTTAATGGGCTTTTATTTTTGAGAGATAATGACTGTATGTCCTTACGATTATATGGAACCATCACTGTCTTTTGTTTCGGAAGGACTTCTTTGATGCCATTCATTGTGCACCTGAATTAACTGAGAAAACTACCCTGCCACAGGTTATAATTAAGGGTTTTAATTTGTGAAAAGAAAAACTCCAACTTCTTTGGCTCAAAGGGGTTGACTGGGGATTATCTTCCTTATAACTCCACTGTTTAGGATTTGAAACAACGCCTGTACATCGTCAGCGGGGTCTATTCACAAGCATACTGTAGAGATTTTGATATCATTTTCGTCATCCTCCCTCTAAAGGTTTAGAATTTTTAATCGGGAGTTGATCATCACAAAAAAAATGAAAGCAATTTGAATATAGTGAAATATGAACGGATTGATTCAAAACAGACATATGCAATGCATTGATAAAGTAATAAGGTTTGACATGAATAAATGTTCGAACAATCAAAAGAAAATTACAACTTGAAAAATTCTACTGAACAAAAAGTCTTCTCGTCTCAGTACTTGTCACTTCAAATGGTGAACCTTGGGGGGATGGCCAAAGAATTCAATATGACTGTCTTGTGTAAGTTCTAATGCTCCTTCATCAATTAGGTCTTGCACCTTGTTCCTCAAAGTCCAACAATCATTCGTATCATGCCCCGGGCCATCAGAGTGATAAGCACAACAGGCATTAGGGTTATACTTTGGTGATGTAGTGTTGGAATTCTTAGGAGGGTCCCTTAGCGTTACCAAATTCAATCTCAACAGGTGTTGTAAACCCTGAGACAGCGACATGTCGAGCCTGGTAAATTGCCTCCTGGGCATATTTGGCTTACTCTGATCAAACCGTTGTTCTTGGCGAGGTCATTGTTAGACCTGTGAGGTAGTAACAACTTGAAGGGTCTATTATTCATCAAACCAGACCTTTGACTTCTCGGAAGTTGATTAACGACTTGGTCCCCGTCCTTGACTATTTGCTTCATGTCGTCGTATCTGTCTTGACGAAGCTGATTGACAATGGTTCTCAGCGCTTCTTGCTCCCGAGCTAAGCCTTGGATAAGAGCCATCTACCCCAGCATCTGGGTTTTCATGGTACTGAACTCAGCTTGCAGTTGTTCCAGCCGTTCGTCCTTATTGTCTTCAGGACTTTTCTTGACCAAGTTCCCCATGAGGAGTGTTCTCAACTCTTCCTGCCCCTTGGATAGGTTTAGGAAGATTTCCTTGAACTGAGTCTCTTGAGTATGAAGATCTTGGTTGTCTTGTTGGAGAGCCATTGCTGAAATAAACAACGAGAACATGAGAGACCTGTACTGGGAGACCTGTTATGCAATGATATGTATGTATTCAATGTTTTCAAGGATCCCGCGGGTAAACAAGAAATTTGTTTGAATTTTGTAGCTTTGATTGAAGGAACTTCATGTTGTTAAGAGTCCTTCTTCAAGAGTCAAGCTCACCATATCGAGTGGGTCATAGCCCCTGACTCAAATTATTGTGTTTTGATTTCTAGATAACCTTGGCTAGAGGAAAATAAATCCCCTCTGCCCCTTGCTAGACATTTGATTTGCCATAACCTGCATCACCGACCCTTAAGATCCTTGAAATGGTTAAGGAAATGTTAAGGTATGATGTTATGATGTGTATGCTATGCGTTTAAGCAAAAGTGTGAAGCGATGTAAGTAAACCGTGCAATAAATCCAAATTATTGTATAAGGACTGTAAACAAAACCTGCAAGGAACTCATGTTGTCAGGTAACAAGAATGTGCAAGTAGTTCAAGTTTGAAGGCACACAAGTCACACAAATAGCCTTAAGTTTAGGCCGGCATGGAGTTTAGGTATTACCCTCTTTCAGTTTAGTTGGTTAAAACCTGTCCTAAAAATAGTAACCGGGTTCTAGAGGATCTCAATATCACTGACTACCCTCAATCGATCATAATTCCAGTTTAGCAACCTTTTCTTGCGGCCAGAATCATCGCGAGAGTTTAGTCTCAATGAGTGTAGCATACTGCTACTGTTCTATGGCCAAGTTGGTCAATTTAAAGGTTCTAAGGTCAGTTGGTGCTTAATGACCCCTTAGATGACCCATATTCTCCTCGTTCTAACACAAGGGATATCGGTACAATCTAAAGTGCCACACCAACGTAGCTACTGCTTCAACCGTGTCGGTCTATGCCGTACAGTTCCCTCACAGTTTATTGCTACTTACCTAAAGGGTATCCCCAGATCCGGGTTAGGATCTATAGAACTCCGATACAAGCCCACAAATATAAATCATACAAAGCATACAATTGAAAACACAATGATCTAATCCTAAGGTACACCTCACTTATTAAAGTCCCCAGCAGAGTCGCCAGTTCTGTGATCGGTGGGAAGAGAACTGACTGTTTTTGGAATGCTGGTTCGCGTTTTGCATTTGTGTTTGCAAAATTTGGCGGTAAGCAAGAGTCGCCACCGTCTTTTATTTTATCCAATAAGGAAAGGAAAAAAGCACAGAAAAATTCCTTTTTCGAGAGGTTTCTCGGGTTCGGGAGGTAGATTATAGAAAGGGAAGGTGTTAGCACCCTTTCTATCTGTGGTTATCCACGGGCTCTTAGGTACTTGCTCAAAGTGTTTTCAAAATTTGCTTTTCTTTGTGTTTGTGGGTTTGAAAAGAGTTTTTTTTGTTTGAAAAGAGTTTTTTTGTTTGAAAAGAGTGTAAGTGCGAAAAGTTTTGTTTTGTTTTAAAAGGAGCAAGTACTTAAGAACCATCTACCTACTCGAAAAGGGAATTAAACTGTGCTAATGTCCTTTAGATAACGCTATCCCACTATTGATGAGTAGGTAGCACCGTCGTTGGAGTTTTAAGGGTCAATTCGATTAAGGGACGTGTGGTCACTAAAGCAATGTTAGGATGCCTTAGCGGTAACCCTAATGTCTTAGATCATTTTTCTGAGGCAACCGTTTCGAGGCAACTTATGATCTTTGGACGAGAGGGCGACCTCTAAAACTTCCTATACTCAATGACCACGTTCGAAGGCAACCAAGTGAGGTGTACCCTAAGAGTGTGCATGTGCGAGTGTGTTATTTCGGTTAATTTTATCTTTGTACATGTCATGGGTGAGCTATGTTGATTTTAAGTTAATACATTCGATCTTGTCATGCATTTCGTATTATCAAACATCTAACAGTTTATAGTTGCGGAATTTAAATTGCGGAAATTAAATCTAAACTATTACAAGGCGTCGAGTATTTACATCGCCAAAAATAAACCCTTGAAATTAAAATGCAGAAAGTAAAATAAAGCAATAAATAATTAAGGTCCTAATTAAAAGCTATTACATTCCAAAAGCAATTACAATATTGGTAAAATGGATCGCGTGCGAGAAATTAAATCGGCGCATTTTTAGGGTTTTGACCCTTTTTGAAAGAAAGCATTTTGTTTGTTTATTTTTTTGAATTAAAAAGAATTAAACCTAAGCTAATAATTAAATTAAATCAGCTAATTAATTAATTAATAAAAAATAATATTTTTTGGATTTTTTATATTTAAGGAAATAAAATAAATCTGGTCAAAATTAATAAAAACCTAATTCTATATTAATTTTAATTATTTTGCAAAAGATATTAAAATTATACCTAATTAAAGCTAAATCAATTAAATTAATTTTTTACAAAAATAAAAGTGAATTTAATTTTAATAAATAAAAATATATTTTTTGTGTTTTTGATTTTATTAAGAAAAATTATTAATTTGGTTAGCTTAAATAATAATAATAATTAACAAAAACGAAATAAATAAACATAATGAAAAGAAAAAAAAGAAATAAACCAAGGGGGGTGTTGGGCCTAGATTGAGGTGAAATCAGCATTTTGAGAGGCCCATTCACGTTGGCCTGATTGACTTTTTCCATCCCATGCACGCCTGTTGACTTGGGTGTATATAGGCCTTCCATATGGGCCATCAGATTTAGCCTGAAGGCCATCTGGCAAGCGTTGGATGAAGGTGTATTGTAGACCACAACATTAGCTTTGCACTGGATCGCCTGTAAATAAAATTCAACAAATATTGGGGGACCTGGGATTCGAACCCAGGTCCCATTGGACCTTGAACTAACGCGCTTGCTAGCTGAGCCAATATGCTTAATTGTTAATGGAATAAACAATGAATATTATATGTGAAAAACAAGTAATATGCTGAAAATAAAAAAAGAAGCTCGCGAGATTTGAAACCACCAATGGGAGGGAGACGCGTCAGCGTCTTCTTCGTTGGAACACTGGTTTTCTTACCTGCGGATTTTTATCCGCAGCAAGATCCGTGGGATCATCCTAAAACAAATTTCAGGCCATGTAAACGCAAACTAAGACCATCACCATGCTCGTCTCTCCTCCCTGAACACAACCATGGTCATTGATAGTGCTGATTTCACCTGAAACAGAAACGCCTAAAAACGAGAAAGCCAAACCCTAGTTTCGGGTATGGTTGTACAGGCTATCAAAACAAAATCAAATAATGTAGAAACGTTCTAAATGGAACGATAAACATGATAGTGTCAAGATTTTGGCAAAAAGATGCAAGAATAAGGGATTATGTTTTCGTGTACAGCGCCATGTTCAAAGAAACTTACAGCGCGATTTAGGAGGTTTCAGGGTTTGGTTTTGATTCCAATAGCTTTAGTGGACTCCTGGCAATTGAACCATGTTGAGATTTTGGATTGAATTGGCCTCCAACCAAGGTTTCGATCCCACACTTTTTAAGCTTTTTTCAAGTTTTGGTTTTGTGATATTTGCAGCCTTTAGGTCGTGTTCCTGGTGTCTTTGCATTGTGTGAGTATAATAGAGTGAACTAGGTTTAATTTTGGGCCTTGAATCCATGAGCATTGACGTTTGAAGATTTGCTTTGATCCTCTATGAACAAGCTTCCAAATTTGTCAAAAAATCCAATATTTGGTCATGATATGCCTTGATTCGAATTTGGTCATGTCCATAATGATATTAAAGACCTGTAAGGATAAAAAAGATACCATTTGATTAAGATTTGGATTTTATTTGGATTTAAATTGATTTAAAATAAATTAAATCAATAAAAATCAAATAAAATAGAAAAATTAATAATTGGACATAAAATTGAAGATATGACACGTGTGTAGTGTGACAAGATCAAATTAAGTGGAAAAAAGTGGGGCCATTTGACAAAATTTGAAGTTTTGGGGATAGTTGACTTTTGGCAATTTTGGAAAAATGCCGAACTTCAACAATACATAACTTCTTCAATTTTGAACTTTTGGAGGTGTTCTTGGACTTTTTAGAAACCTTGAGATGTCCTCTAACAAAACCTTTTGGTCTCATCACATTTTGAAATTCCATGCTCAAGTTATAAGCTTTGAAAATAAAAGGTGTTTTTGTTGACTTTCAAAAATGACCTATAATGTCCAAATTTGTAACTTCTTGTGAGTGCATTTCATGATCTTGGGGTGTGAAGATGGATTGTTGGAAATTGCATCTTATTCAAAATGAGCTTTGGATGGGTCATTTCTCATAAAGTATGAGAAAGTTATGCTTGGTCAAAATTGAGTTGACTTTTCCTACAAAACCCTAATTTAGCAACTTTTGAATCTTGATGAATCTTGAGCAATCCTTGATGAATAATGATCAACCCTTGATAAAATGATGAATTATCCTTCAAAATTAGAATGTTGACAAAAATCTTGAGGTTTGACTATTTGTAAGTCACAGTTGACTTTTGCCCTAGCATAGTCGATTTTTGGACCTCTTGAGCAATTGACTGACCAAACTTCCTCTGCAAGGCTTGAAATTTGACATGGATGAACTTGAGAACATATTAGGACATTAGGGAGAACTTGAGGTCATTTGGATGTAAGGACCTTGATGCAACACAAAACCCTAATTTGAGATTGACTGCCTTAGGAGATAGCTTTGACTGTCCAACTTCTTGAGCAATCTTGAGCCACTTGGAGGTTATTCTTGCAATGTCTTTAAGAAATATGGAAGGGCAAATTTTGGGGTATAACATCTGCTGAACCATCAACTGATCAAGCAATCAAGGCCCTCCAGGCTCAGAATGCCCAATTCCAAGAGATGTTCATGAATTTATCTAAGGGTCAGCAGGATCTGAAGACCCTGATTCTGAAAGAGAAGAAGAAGAAGAAGAAGAAGAAGAAGAGGACAATCCTGTTTAACACAGGGCACAGGTTTAGAAACAGGATACAGAATGAAGTTGATCTGACCACCTCATCTGGAGGGAAAGATAGTCAAGAGTAAAGGAGGGCTCCTAGCCCTGTGATCTCCGACAACGAGACGGACTTCGGTAAAGACCAGTATCCTCCGGCTGAGGATAGATACAAGCAACTGGAAGACTGGTTGAGTGCTATGGAAGTTCAGAAAGTGCTTGTTCTGGACTTTGGTGATCTGGGTCTATCATCTGGGGTGGTGATTCCCCACAAATTCAAGGCACCAGCCTTTGCTAAGTATGACGGAGTTTCTTGTCTGAAGTTGCAGCTCCGGTCATATGTAAGGATGATTCAGCCGTACACCGCTGATAAATACCTATGGATCCATTTCTTTCAAGATAGTCTCTCAGGGACTCAGCTTGAGTGGTTCTACCAGTTGGACGGAGCCAGTATCCGCAGTTGGGAAGATTTGGCTACTGCTTTTTACAGGCAGTACCAGTACAACTCCGACCTCGCTCCTACGCATACCCAACTCCAGGGTATGTCAATGGAAACGGGTGAAGGATTCAAAGATTATGCTCAGAAGTGGAGGGACCTCGCCGGAAGAGTACAACCACCCTTGGCTGATCGGGAGCTTGTGGACATGTTTTTAGGGACCTTGTCTGGTCCATTTTTCAACCACCTGATTGGAAGCTCTTCATCTGGGTTTACAGAGCTAATTATGACCGGTGAGAGGATTGAGGCTAGTATTAAGGTCGGTAAGATACAGAAGGGTGCCTCATCAAGCACCAAGAAGAAGCCCTTTAAGAAAGAGTCCAGTGCTGTCTACAGTTCGAGAAGACAGAATAGACCTGAACACCGCCAAGCTGTTAATGCGGTTGTCATTTCAAAACCTGCTTGTGCTCCACAGCACAACAATCAACAAAAAGACGAGAGACCTCGAAGGAAATTCACCCGTCTCAACATGACCTTATCTCAGATTTTGCCACAGTTGTTGAAGACCAATCTGGTGATTCCAAGGGAAGCCCCGAAGAATCCAAATACAACATCACTGAAGTATAACCCTAATGCCCGATGTGCTTATCACTCTGATAGCCCGGGGCATAATACAGATGATTGTTGGACTTTGTAGAATAAGATACAGGACTTAATTGATGCGAAGGAGATTGAGTTTGAGGCGCCTGAGAGGCCTAATGTTGTGACTACTCCTATGCCCAAGCATGGAGTAAATGCTATAGATGAAGACTCGTTTGTTGTTTCTATGAATGATATTGCTACCCCTTTGATTACTGTGAAGAAGAACCTTTTGTTGGCCGGTTTATTTCCGGGTTGTGACGAAGGTTGTCGTATGTGTGTTGTTCTACCTACCGGTTGCCATCTTTTGAAGTCAGGTGTCCAACACCTGATGGATAGTAAAGAAATTTTGTTTGAGAAGACTGTTGTTCCCTTAGTTCATACTGAAGAAGTTGCCATCATTACCATTTTCGACAATTCTTCCAATGCTCCCTCGAGGAAGCCTGTTAGAATTACATTTGTTCCAAGAATCGCACCTGTGATCATCACTGTTCCGGGGCCCATCCCCTACACCTCTGATAAAGCTGTCCCTTGGCATTACGGGGTCGATGTTTATTTTCATGGAGTTAAGTAAGAGTTGGATGTTGATACTGGCGTCAGCAATATTGTTGGACCTGCTAAAGTCACCCGCAGCGGAAGACTTTTATTGATATCTCTCCGCCAACTGCCCGAAAACCTGTCGTTATTACACCTGCCAGTGTACCTGCTACCATTCCTGTTCAAGTTCCTATTCTTACCCCTGTCGCTGAGTCATCTGACACTCGGGGCAAAGGGATCACCACTGATGTGCCTGCCCAGACGGAGGCACCAAAGACGATTACTGTTAAAGCTTCTAAACAAGAGATGGAAGAGATTCTGAAAATTATCAAAAAGAGTGACTACAATGTAGTTGAACAGCTGGGGCAAACCCCGTCCAAGATTTCTATGTTGTCACTGCTGCTATGCTCAGAGGCCCATGCCAAGGCTCTGATTACATTTCTGAAGACTGCCCGCGTACCACAAGAGACGTCAGCTGATCAGTTTACAGATTGCAGGGCTAATGTGACTGCTGATAATGGGTTGGGTTTCTCTGACACCGACTTAACTGCTAAGGGGAAGAATCACAACGATGCCCTGCATGTCTCCATTGAATGCAGGGGCACTACTCTTTCTCATGTATTAGTGGATATTGGTTCCTCATTGAACGTCTTGCCTAAGAAAGCTCTAGACCGGTTGGACTGTGGAGGGTTGGAGCTGAAACCAAGCAAAATCGTTGTAAGGGCCTTTGATGGGTCTAAGAGAATGGTGCATGGAGAAGTTGATATTCCGATTAAAGTTGGTTCTCAGGTTTTCAATTCTCCATTCTATGTGATGGACATTCGGCCATCCTATTCTTGTGTGCTGGGTCGCCCATGGATCCACAAAGCTGGGGCCGTAACCTCAACACTCCACCAGAAGCTGAAGTACCCGGTCAAAGGGAAGATTGTGACAGTACAAGGAGAAGAAGAGTACATGGTTAGCCACCTCAACTCTTTCCGATATGTAGAGATGGATGGGGAGTTCATTGAGACCCCATTTAAACATTTTGAAGAGTTTCCCCAGACACTGGCGTCCGCTGAGACTGTTGTTGAAGATTCTCCTATGAAGATGGCTTCCTTTAAGGATGTTCGGGTTGTTGTTGAGAAAGGTGGGTGTGCAAATTGGGGCCGACTCCCTGATTTTACACAGAAGACTAACAAGTTTGGTTTGGGTTTCACTGCAGAAGCTCAAAAGGCTATTCGGAACGCACGAATCGGAAGACCTCCTGTGTTCATCAGCAACTCGGGAGTGAATGCCATTGAAGACGATGTAGAAGAGTCTGAATTCGACAGCTGGATCTATCTTATGACTGACGGTGGACCAAGCAACTGGAAAGCAAAGGACTTCATCCCTATTACTTTTGTTACCCAGTAATGAAACTTTTTGTTTTGAATTTGTAACAGACAATGTTTTAAACTGTACGGCCCGGTGTCTTACCCGGGGCACTGTGGCTTCATTTGTGAGGGCTTTATGTGTGTCATTTTCATATATCATTAATAAAAGCATTGGACGTTCTTGCATTTCAAATTTTGCGCTCCTTGTTTTTCTTTATTATATATTGCAAAACAGCTATTTTACACACACTCACATATACAGGTCTACATCCACTCTGGATCTCACTGGTAACGACTCTGCTACTGCCAGTTATGACTTCGAAAATCCGATCAACTTAGCCGAAGACGAAGGTGAAGATGATTGCGAAGTGCCTGGTGAACTTGTAAGACTGCTACTCCAAGAAGAGAGGGCTATACAGCCACATGAAGAACCGGTGGAATCAGTGAATCTGGGTACAGAGACAGATAAGAAAGAGGTCAAGATTGGTGCAAATTTGGAGCTTCGTGTGAAGCAACGGTTAATTCAGATGCTGCGTGACTATGTTGAGATCTTTGCCTGGTCTTACGAAGATATGCCTGTTTTGGATACTGATATTGTAGTTCATCGCCTGCCTACCAAGGAAGATTGTCCTCCAGTGAAACATAAGGTCCGCCGAATGCGCTCAGAGATGTCTGAGAAAATCAAGGCTGAAGTTATGAAACAGTTCGATGCCGGTTTTCTAGCAGTTACTTCTTACCCTCAGTGGGTGGCCAATATGGTTCCTGTGCCGAAGAAGGATGGTAAGGTCTGAATGTGTGTCGACTATAGGGATCTGAACAGGGCAAGCCCCAAGGATGACTTCCCTCTACCTCATATCGACGTTCTGGTTGAAAACACCACTCAGCATAAGGTATTCTCCTTCATGGATGGTTTCTTCGGTTATAATCAGATTAAAATGGCTCCCGAAGACATGGAGAAGATAACCTTTGTTACTCAGTGGGGTACCTTTTGCTACAAGGTCATGCCTTTTGGACTGAAGAATGCTGGGGTAATGTATCAGCGTGCCATGGTTGCTTTGTTTCATGACATGATTCACCATGAGATTGAAGTATACGTCGACAATATGATTGCAAGGTCCCAGACTGAGGAAGAACACCTTGACCACCTTCTGAAGTTGTTTGACAGGTTGAATTTGTACAAGCTGAGGTTAAACCCGAACAAGTGCACTTTTGGGGTGAGATTTGGTAAGCTACTGGGTTTCGTTGTAAGCGATAAGGGTATTCAAGTGGATCCTGCAAAGGTGAAGGCTATACAGGAGATGCCAGCTCCCAGAACAGAGAAAGAAGTCAGAGGTTTCCTGGGACGTCTGAACTACATTGCCCGGTTCATCTCGCACTTGACTGCTACTTGTGAGCCAATCTTCAAGCTGCTGAAGAAAGATCAAGTAGTACGTTGGAATGATGAATGCCAGGCCGCTTTCGAAAGGATCAAAGAGTATCTCCAGGAGCCACCCATTCTGATGCCTCCAGTTGAAGGGAGACCTTTAATCTTATACTTGACAGTACTCGACAACTCAATGAGGTGTGTGCTGGGTTAACATGACGAGTCTGGCCGAAAAGAGCATGCTATTTACTACCTTAGCAAAAAGTTTACCGACTGTGAGACCCGATACTCACTGCTCGAGAAAACTTGATGCACTTTGGCATGGGTTGCTCGCCGGCTGAGACAGTATATGTTGACTCACACTACTCTGTTGATATCAAAGATGGATCCAATCAAGTATATCTTCGAAAAGCCTGCCTTGTCCGGAAGAATAGCAAGATGGCAGATGATCTTGACTGAGTACGACATCCAGTACACGACCCAAAAGGCGATCAAGGGAAGTGTGTTGGCAGATCATTTGGCACATCAGGCAGTGGATGATTACCAGTCTATGAAATTTGAATTTCCGGACGAGAATATCATGTTGGTAACTGATTGTGAGACACCTGGACCGGATGAAGGACCTGAGGAGGGATCCCGATGGTCTATGTACTTTGATGGAGCTTCGAACGCTTTGGGTAATGGCATTGGCACCGTGATCATATCTCCTAAAGGCTCTCATACTCTGTTTACCGCCTGACTATGTTTCAACTGCACCAACAATATGGCGGAGTATGAAGCGTGCATCATGGGTCTTTGAGCAGCAATTGACCTAAGGATTAAGTTTCTAAGTGTCTTCGGAGATTCCGCTCTCGTGATCAGTCAGATCAAAGGCGAGTGGGATATGAAACACCCAAATCTTATTCCTTACAAGGAGTATGTGTTGACTTTGCTTACGCACTTTGAGGAGATAACCTTTGAACACTTCCCTAGAGAGGAGAATCAGTTGGTGGACGCGTTGGCTATGATGTCTTCTATGTTCAAAGTCAATTGGGACAACGAGGCTCCCCGGATTATCATTGAAAGATTGGACGAACCTGCACATTGTTGTGATCTTGAGACTAAAGAGGTAACAGAAAAACCGTGGTTTCATGAGGTAAAAAGGTATCTTGAAGCTCAGGAATACCCCGAGGGTGCATCTGTTAATGACAAGAAGTTTCTGAGAAGGTTTGTGGCGAAGTTCTTCATCAGCAATGGCATTCTTTACAAGTGTAACCATGATTCGACCTTACTGTGATGTATGGATAAGAAGGAAGCAGAAAGGATCATGGCAGATTTACATGAAGGTACTTTCGGAACTCACTCCAGTGGACACACCATGGCAAAGAAAATCCTTCGGGCACGGGCAGGATATTACTGGTCCACAATGGAAGCTGACTGTTATCAGCATTCTCGGACATGTCACAAGTGTCAAGTCTATGCTGATATGGTGCACATACCTCCAGTACCTCTGAACGTCTTGACGGCACCTTGGCCTTTTGCAATGTGGGGCATTGATATGATCGGCGAGATCATACCTACGGCATCCAACGGGCATCGTTTCATCCTGGTAGCAATTGATTACTTTACGAAGTGGGTTGAAGCAGCTTCCTTTGTTACTGTAACCAAGAACGTCGTGGCACGGTTCATTTGACACAATCTGATCTGTCGATACGGTGTACTAGAGAGGATCATTACGGACAATGGTACCAATCTCAACAACAAGATGATAACCGAGCTCTGCGAGCAATTCAAGATACAAAATCATAACTCTTCTCCCTATCAGCCGAAGATGAATGGGGCTGTAGAAGCGGCTAATAAGAACATCAAGAAGATTGTGCAGAAGATGACAGAGACCTATAAAGACTGGCACGAGATGTTACCATTTGCTCTTCATGGATACCGTACCTCAGCACGGACATCAACAGGGGCAACACCCTTTTCCTTGGTATATGGCGTGGAGGCAGTCTTGCCCATTGAAGTTCAGATACCCTCTCTCCGAATCATGAAGGATGCAGATTTGAGTGAAGATGATTGGATTCAGACCCGGCTTGATCAACTGAACCTAATCGACGAAAAGAGACTTACTGCTATTTGTCATGGTCAAACGTATCAAAAGCGAATGATCAAGGCATTTAACAAGAAAGTCAGACGACAAGAGTATCAAGTCGGGGATCTGGTAATCAAGCGCATTATCTTACCTCAAGGTGATCCCAGGGGCAAATGGACCCCTACTTACGAAGGGCCATTTGTGGTTAAGAACATTTTCTCAGGCGGAGCTATGATTCTAGCCACCATGGATGGTGACGACCTTTCCCACCCCGTCAATGCATACATAGTAAAAAGATACTACGCATAATTAAAGACCCGCTAGGTTGACTGGCCTAGGCAAAAATAAGGGCTTCCCGGCGAACCAAAAGGGTTCAGGCAAAAAATAAGGGATGAAAATGAAAAAATTTGTACAGCCGGCAAGTCGAAAACCTGAAAAGGCGGCTTGGGCAAAAAAGGGTATCCCGTTGGACTGAAAACCCGAAAGGGAGGTCCAGGTAAAAATTAGGGATCAATGCGTAACATTATGTCTCAATGGATCACCTTACATTTAGACTTCGGTATCGACTATCAAGCTCAGACGACACTAATTAATCTGATTCACTTTCAACCAAGCAGCAAAGTGATGAGATTCTCGAAGACATAAAGGCAATAGCAGAGTTGGAACCCAGTGGGATTATTCACGTAGCTGTTTTGTTTTATTTTCGCAAATTGTGTAAATTCTATTATTCGGCGGTGTTCTCTTACTAGGACGTTAGCCTCTTGTACAAAAAACGCCTATTTACAGGCCAAACTTCAAAATCAATACAAATTCGTTCTCAAAGAAATCTCAAACTATTTTTCCTTTATCTGTTTTGTTTTGCAAAGAATGTCCAATGTTCATTTTTGATATATGCATTTGACATTAATTGCTTCTCATAAATATTTACATGCGAAACAAAAGATGAATTACTGGTAATAGCAGAAACAGGGGCAATAAGAATTATCTGAACTGTATAATTGCTCTATCCACCAGGTACAAAGGTAAATTCAGCTGAAGAATATGGCTAAGATACCTTCACTCCCTGCAGAATAAGACAGTAATAATAGCTCTCCCAGTTGAGACTGGCAACTGTGAACAAATCAGCAATACTCTCCCCAAGCAGAGTTTATCTACCATCAGCACTAAAAAAGGCTTGATGTCCCCGGCAGTCTTAACATTCCCTGGCAGAGTATAAGAATGTTTCCCGGCAGAATATAAGACACCCCCAGTGGAGTCAATATTTCCCAGCACGGTCTGAAAAAGCTTCCCCAACGGAGTTGAATCATCATCCCCAGTAGACTCTGGAAGTTTATCCCCAGCGGAGTACAAACAATAAGTCTCCCCAGCCAAGTTCAAAGGATCATTCCTAGCGAATTCAGAGGGTTATCCCCACAGGAGCCTAACAAGGTTATCCCCAGCAAGTTGGAACTGAAAGATCATCTCCAGCGAAGTTCTTTCCTTTCATAAACAGGAATTCAATCCTCAACAAATTCAATATCACCAGCAACGGTAATCCATCCCCAGCGGAGCTTATCAGTGGAATCCTCAGTAGAGCATCTCTTCCCCACGGAGTAACCTCCTCATCAGTTTATTCCCCAACAGAGTTCTTTTCTCCTGCGGTTTTATTCTCACAATCATCTTCGTACATTATCCCCAGCGGAAACGAAGAATTCAACTCTTGTCTCCAGCAGCTATCCGGGATTTATTTTCCCCAACTAAAACATTACATTTCCATACATCATGATACATGCATAAATGCATCATACCACACAATCTCATTTATGTTGAGAACATCATTGCTTGATCCATATCATGCATTGCATATGACTGACCTTTACCTTTCACGAAAGATGCAGTTAAATCCTCAACTATGTGGAAGACCTTGTCAGGTCCAGTTAAATTGATTCCTAAAGATTTTTCTGATGCCGATCCAGTCAAAGTTAATCCAAGACCTTCTCTGGTCCAGTTAAATCGATTCCTAAAGATTTTTCTGATGTCGATCCAGTTGAAGTTATTCCAAGACCTTGTCTGGTCCAGTTAAATCGATTCCTAAAGATTTTTCTGATGCCGATCCAGTCAAAGGCCTTCTCTAGTCCAGTCAAATCGATTCCTAAAGATTTTTCTGATGCCGATCCAGTTGAAGTTATTCCAAGACCTTGTCTGGTCCAGTTAAATTGATTCCTTAAGATTTTTCTGATGCCGATCCAGTCAAAGGCCTTCTCTGGTCCAGTCAAATGGATTCCTAAATATTTTTCTGATGCCGATCCAGTTGAAGTTATTCCAAGACCTTGTCTGGTCCAGTTAAATCGATTCCTAAATATTTTTCTGATGTCGATCCAGTCAAAGGCCTTCTCTGGTCCAGTCAAATCGATTCCTAAAGATTTTTCTGATGCCGATCCAGTTGAAGTTATCCCAAGACCTTGTCTGGTCCAGTTAAATCGATTCCTAAATACTTTTCTGATGTCGATCCAGTCAAAGGCCTTCTCTGGTCTAGTCAAATCGATTCCTAAAGATTTTTCTGATGCCGATCCAGTTGAAGTTACCCCAAGACCTTATCTTGTCCAGTTAAATCGATTCCTAAAGATTTTTCTGATGCTGATCCAGTCAAAAGTTAATCCACGACCTTCTCTGGTCCAGTTAAATCGATTCCTAAAGATTTTTCTGATTTCGATCCAGTTGAAGTTATTTCAAGACCTTGTCTGGTCCAGTTAAATCGATTCCTAAAGATTTTTCAAATGCTGATCCAGTCAAAGTTAATCCAAGACCTCCTCTGGTTCAGTCGGATCGCCGATAAGATCTCCCTGATTCCTATTCCAGTCGAAGCTTAGACCACCTACCAACAATCTCCAAATGGCATCTGTAAGCCCATTCCTGACATCACAAGGCTGATACTACATCATGCGAGTGCAAATTTCTGGGCACTCTAGTGTTCAATCATCTTCCACCTTCGGATCACGAAAGGCCCGAAAGCCAATCTATATCCTCATGTTTAAGAAAATTGAACAGGGGAAACTGTTGTACCCCAAAATTTTCCCTCCCATATTTCTCAAGACATTGCAAGAATAATCTCCAAGTGGCTCAAGATTGCTCAAGAGTTGGACAGTTAAATCATCTCCTAAGGCAGTCAACCTCAAATTAGGGTTTTGTGTTGCATCAAGGTCCTTGCATCCAAATGGCGTCAAGTTCTCCCCTATGTCCTACTATGTTCACAAGGTCATCCATGTCAAATTTCAAGCCTAGCTGAGGAAGTTTGGTCAGCCAATTGCTCAAGAGGGCCAAATATCGACTATGCTAGGGCAAAAGTCAATTGTGACCTACAAACAGTCAAACCTCAAGATTTTTTTTGTCAACATTATCATTTTGAAGGATATTTCATCATTTTATCAAGGGTTGATCATGATTCATCAAGGATTGCTCAAAATTCATCAAGACTCAAAAGTTGCTAAATTAGGGTTTTGTAGGAAAAGTCAACTCAACTTTGACCAAGCATAACTTTCTCATACTTTTTGAGAAATGACCCATAGAAAGCTCATTTTGAATAGGATGCAATTTCCTACAATCCATATTCATACCCCAAGATCAAGAAGTGCACTCACAAAAAGTTACAAATTTGGACATTATAGGTGATTTTTGAAAGTCAACAAAAACACCTTTTTTGCCAAAGCTTATAACTTGAGAATGGAATATCAAAATGAGATGAGACCAAAAAGGTTGGTTATAGGACATCTCAAGGTTTCTAAAAAGCCAAATAACACTTCCAAAAGTTCAAAATTGAAGAAGTTATGCATTGTTGATGTTGGGCATTTTTGTAAAATTGCCAAAAGTCAACTATCCCCAAAACATCAAATTTTGTCAAATGGGCCCATTCTTTTTCACTTGATTTGGTCTTGTCACACTACACACGTGTACTAGCTTCAGCCTTGTGTCCATTTATTAATTTTTCTATTTTATTTGATTTTTATTGAATTAATTCATTTTAAATCAATTTAAATCCAAATAAAATCCAAATATTGATCATTTAGGATCTTTTTGGTTGATATAGGTCTTAATTGTCATCATGGACATGATAAAATCCTAAAACATCAATGCATAAGGATTCAGCCCAAAAAAGTTAACCTAATTCACTCCATGTTACATATACAATGCAAAGGCACGAGTTTGAGGACTTGGAGGCTGCAAAATCATAAGAACAAAACTTGAGAAAACTTGGAAAAAGTGTGAATCTGAAATTGCGCATAGAGTGTTTTCAAGACCAAATATCATCACCAATCCATTGTTGTACATCCACTGAAGCGAAACCAACTCCTAACTAGTCTCCATACACGTTCTAAAGCGCTGTAAGTTTCTCTGAAAATCACTTTTCAGTTGAAATCGTATCCTCCCATTCTTGCATTTTTTTGGCAAAATCCTTACACAATCATGCTTATCGTTCCATTTAGAAGCTTTCTGCATTATTTAATTGTGTTTATATGAATTGTAATGCCATACCCGAATCTAGGGTTCTTGTTTCTTGTTTTTCGGCGTTTTAGTTTCAGGCAAAATCAATGCAAGTAATGCACATAGGTGTGTTCAAGAGGGAGAGACGAGCATGACCATGGTCTTGGAACTAATTTCCATGGCCTGAAATTGATTTTAGGAGACATCTACGCATTTAGCTGCGGATGTAAATCCGCAGGTAAAAAAACCAGGTTTCAACGAGGAAGACGAAGGCGTGTCTCCCTCCTATTGGTTGATTAAAACTTCGCGCGTGTTTTTTTTGTATTGCTGGCATATTATTGTTTGTTTACATATAATATTCTTTTTCTATTCCACTAACAAATAAAACACGTTGGTTGAGTGGTAGTGGAGCGTTTGCATTGACTCACAGGACCTGGGTTCGAATCCCAAGTCCACCATATTGCATATTATTATTTTTCTTCAGGAAATCCAACGCGTTTCAGGAATTGTGGTTCACCATACACCATCATCCAATCATCTGCCAGGTGGCCCCATGCCAGATTTGGTGGTCCAGAATGGAAGCCTACCATGTGCCAAAGTAAATGTACACGCGTGGAATCAGGAAAAGTCAATCAGGCTTGCTTGTATTGGGCCAAAAAATTGCAATTCTCACCCCTGATCAGGCCCAACACCCCCTTGGTTATTTCTTTTTTCTTTCTTGCTTTTATTTATTTATTTATTGTTTTTATTATTTAAACTAACCAATTAATCTTTTTCTTAATAAAATCAAAAACCAAAAATATATTTTATTTATTAAAATTAAATTCAGCCCTTTTATTTTTGTAAATAAATACTAACTTAATTAATTTAGTTTAATTAGGGAATAACTTTTAATATGTTTGCAATAATTAAAATTGATTTAGATAATTAGGTTTTACTAACATTGATTGATTTATTTTTATTTCTTTAAATACTCAAAAATCCAAAAAAAATATATTTTTATTAATTAATTAATTTAATTGGTAACTTAATTTGATTTCTTTTAATCCAAAAATAACAAAAAAAATCACTTTCTTTCAAAAAAGGGTCAAAACCCTAAAAACTCGCCCGACTTAATTTCTCGCACACGATCCATTTTTATTCAATATTGTATCTGCTTCCCAGAATGTAATAGTTTAATAGGACCTTTAATATTTTTATCGCTTTATTTATTTTCCGCATTTTAAATTCAAGGGTTGCTTTTGGCGATGTAAATACCCGATGCCTTGTAATAGTTAGATTTAATTTTCGCAACTTATAAACTGTTAGATGTTTGGTAATAGGGAATGCATGACAAGATCGAATGTATAAACTAAAAATCAACATAGATAACCATTGACAAAGATAAATTAACCAAAACAACACACTCGCACATGCACACTCTTAGGGTACACCTCGCTTGGTTGCCTTCTAACGTGGTCATTGAGTATAGGAAGTTTTAGAGGTCGCCCTCTTGTCCAAAGATCATAGTTGCCTCGAAACGGTTGCCTCGGAAAAATGATCTAATACATTAGTGAAGGGGTAAGAAAACACTTAGAAGGGGGGGGGGGGTGAATAAGTGACTCTTTTCGTTCTTTCAATACAAAGCTCAAAACAGTAATGGAATAACACAGTTATTTTTATCCTGGTTCGTTTGAACTCAAACTACTCCAGTCCACCCGCCAAGGTGAATTCGCCTTTCTCAACAAGGACTTAATCCACTATAATCAACTGATTACAATCACACAACAACTGTTGTGACTAACAATGCACAAGTAAACTTACAAGTGACTAACACCACTAAGACTTAAATCTAGTCCTAGTCTGCTTGAGAAATCTGACCAAACTTGGTCTCTCAAGGAACAAATACAGAAGTATAATCTTTATAGATAATTGAAATAGAGTTTGCTTCTAATCAAGCTGTATCACAATTGTGATTTTTCTTAGAATGTAATACACAATAATGTAAGAACTATGAGTTTGTAAGCTTTTGAATCTTTCACGTAGTTTCTTATTTGAACATTGTTGTTGGCTTGCAATAAATGTCCTTCTACTTATAGTAGGAAAAATAAGACCGTTGTTGCCTTCATAGAAAATGGAGAGCATTAAATGCTTTGCGTGTATCCTTGCAAAATTCCATTCTCCAAGAAACTAGTTGTAGGCACTTGAGTGTTTTCAGCCGTCTTTGCATTAATTAGCAAACGTCAGAATGTAAGAACGTGTTTCCTTTGCTTTGACAAGACACGTTGATTAAGACGTTGTTTTAGTATTTGCTTTAACTCAGAACATGCTTTATTCAACTTCTGGTCAGAGCGTTGCTTGCTAAGATCTTTGAACAGCGCTTGCTTTCAAGTTATCTTCAGAATCAAGAAGCCTGCTAGAAGTTAGAAGATACATTTAACAAATGAGTGTTCTTACCAGAATCAGCAGATGCGTTTGAATAAAAGGTTCTTTTATCAAAGAACTTCTTCATAATCTTTGCTTAGCACTTTGGAATGTTTCTTGTCAGAACATTAACTAAGACATTCAAAACCATATTCATTAGAGCATAAATTATCTTAAATATAATTTAGTTATCATCAAAACACTTGGGATAGGTCAGAACTTAATCTTGTTCTTTCAATTAGGGTTACTTCTAAGACGTCCTAACATTGCTTTAGTGACCACACGTCCCTTAATCGAATTGACCCTTAAACTCCAACGATGGTGCTACCTACTCATCAATAGTGGGATAGCATTGTCTAAAGGAATATAGCATAGAACGATTCCTTTTTCGAGTAGGTAGATGGTTCTTAAATACTTGCTCTCTCAAAACGAAATAAAACTTTTCGCACTTACACCTTTCAAACAAAAACTTCTTTCAAACCCACAAACACAAAGAAAAACAAATTTTTGAAAACACTTTAAGCAAGTAACTAAGAGCCCGTGGATAACCACGGATAGAAAGGGAGCTAATACCTTCCCTTTCTATAATCTACCCCCCGGACCCGAGAAACATCTCGAAAAAGGAATTTTTCTGTGCTTTTTTCCTTTCCTTGTTGGATAAAATAAAAGACGGTGGCGACTCTTGCTTACCGCGACATTTTGCGAAACGAACGCAAAACGCGAACCAGCATTCCAAAACAGTCAGTTCTCTCCCACCGTATCACAGAACTGGCGACTCTGCTGGGGACATTATAAGTAGGGTGTACCTTAAGATTAGATCACTATGTTTTCAATTGTTTGCTTTGTATGCTTTATATTTGTGGGCTTGTATCGGAGTTACTATAGATCCTAACCCGGATCTGGGGGATACCCTTTAGGTAAGTAGCAATAAACTGTGAGGGAACTGTACGGCATAGATCGATACGGTTGAAGCAGTAGCTATGTTGGTGTGGCACTTTAGATTGTACTGATATCCCTTGTGTTGGAACAAGGATAATATGGGTCATCTAAGGGGTCATTAAGCACCAACTGACCTTAGAACCTTTAAATTGACCAACTTGGTCATAGAATAGTAGCAGTATGCTACACTCATTGAGACTAAACTCTCGCGATGATTTCGGCCGCAAGAAAAGGTTGCTAAACTGGAATTATGACCGATTGAGGGTAGTCAGTGATATTGAGATCCTCTAGAACCCGGTTACTATTTTTAGGACAGGTTTAAACCAACTGAACTGAAAGAGGGTAGTACCTAAGCTCCTTGCCAGCCTGAAATCTAAGGGCTCTCTGTGTGACTTGTGTGCCTTTACCATGTTTGCTGTTTGTGGATACTTATGGTGTGCTTTCTATCATGACATCATGACATCATAACATTGCATACATCTTGCAATGGACTAACCTATTTCAAAGACAGGAGGGATTCATCTTTGTTCTGTTTTGTAGGTCATGATGCCCATGCGTAGGAATACCATCCGGATCAACTTTGTCCAAGTTCCCACCTTGCTTAAGGAACTGATTGCAAAGATGCCTGATACTACTTCCTTCCTCGGGAGACATGGTTATCTTCTCAGTTTGGTCACCTCTAAATTGGACGAGCAAATGATGAGCGTTTTGGTCCAATTCTATGATCCGATGTACCATTTCTTTACTTTTCAGGACTACCAGTTGGTTCCCACCTTAGAAGAGTTCTTTGATCTGATCGGTATCCCTATTCTGGAGCAAACCCCGTTTACTGGTTGGTAGAAGATTCTTAGGCCGGAAGAAATTGCTTCAGCCCTTCATTTGACAAAGGATGAGGTAATGGCTAATTGGGAGACTAGAAGTGGAGCAAAGGGCTTTCTGACTAAGTTCTTGGTTGGTAAGGCTAACTATTTCTGGGATAGTTTAGACTTCAAGGCATTCGAATATATTCTAGCTCTTCTGATATATGGCTTGGTATTGTTTCCGAACTCTGACTCTTTTGTTGATGTGAATGCGGTGAAAATCTTCATATCTTGCAATCCTGTACCCACTCTCTTGGGCGACATCCTTCATCAGCTCTACGCTCGTACTGCCCGAAAGCGGGGAACCTTGATGTGTTGTGCTCCTTTATTGACAAGGTGGTTTATTTCGCACCTCCCCAAGTCAGTGTTGAAGAACAAAGAAGGCATGGGCTGGGCTTATAGGGTTACGTCTCTCTCTCACAATGATATCATTTGGACTCTCAAGGGTATGGACGAGGTGGTTGTTATTGATCTTTGTGGGGAGTACCCCAATGTTCCACTGATAGGAACCCATGGAGGAATTTCTTACAATCCGTGCTTGGCCTTACGTCAGTTTGGGAGAGCCAGAAGAGAAGGACCTCATGAGATGTTAATGCCTAGTATCATCTTTGGCTTTCAAGGAGATAGCGACGAGCAACGTCACAGATTCATTAGGGCTTGGGATAGAGTTCATAGATCTGATCCACATGAGTTGGGTCCAAAGACTTAACTTCCAATGGAGCCATATCTCAGATGGGTCTGTATCCGTGCCCAAAAGCTGGGTATGCCATATGAAGTCGTTCGGCCTATCATTGTTGAGATTTCTAATGAAGAAGGGGTTCTTCCGACCATCTTCCATCCTTACATGCCCACTGACATTGGGGCACTGAAGAGATCTTGGATGCAGCTGAGAGAGGAACGGGATGCTTACCGAGAGAAGTTCAACGAGCAAGAGCAGAAGATCTAGAGGTTGACTAGACAGCTGGAGAATGAGTGGATTCTCAATGACTATGTCCGCATCGACAAGAAGAGACCATGGGAGCATTGATTTTCCTTTGATTATTTCCTTTCCAGTTTTCATTTACTTTTCAATATTTCCATTCTTGTAACGCCTTAAGGGCAATTTGTTGAACAATTTGAATTTCAAAGTTTATCTAATAAAAGTGTGTTTCATTTCTTGTTTACAAATTTGAATCTCCCGATTGTCTTTGAAATCATGTCATACGCATTTCATCCCATGCACTTCATAACAGGTACCCATTACAGGTCTCTTATCTTCTTCGCTGTTTATTTCAACACTCATCATGTCTGCTGTGATCGATGGGAAGAGAACTGACTGTTTTTGGAATGCTGGTTCGCGTTTTGCGTTTGTGTTTGCAAAATGTCGCGGTAAGTAAGAGTCGCCACCGTCTTTTATTTTATCCAACAAGGAAAGGAAAAAAGCACAGAAAAATTCCTTTTTCGAGAGGTTTCTCGGGTTCGGGAGGTAGATTATAGAATGGGAAGGTGCTATAACCATTTCTATTCGTGGTTATCCACGGGCTCTTAGGTACTTGCTCAAAGTGTTTTCAAAATTTGCTTTTCTTTGTATTTGTGGGTTTGAAAAGAGTTTTTTTGTTTGAAAAGAGTGTAAGTGCGAAAAGTTTTGTTTTGTTTTAAAAGGAGCAAGTACTTAAGAACCATCTACCTACTCGAAAAGGGAATTAAACTGTGCTAATGTCCTTTAGATAACTCTATCCCACTATTGATGAGTAGGTAGCACCGTCGTTGGAGTTTTAAGAGTCAATTCGATTAAGGGACGTGTGGTCACTAAAGCAATGTTAGGATGCCTTAGCGGTAACCCTAATGTCTTAGATCATTTTTCCGAGGCAACCGTTTCGAGGCAACTTATGATCTTTGGACGAGAGGGCGACCTCTAAAACTTCCTATACTCAATGACCACGTTCGAAGGCAATCAAGTGAGGTGTACCCTAAGAGTGCGCATGTGCGAGTGTGTTATTTTGGTTAATTTTATCTTTGTACATGTCATGGGTGAGCTATGTTGATTTTAAGTTCATACATTCGATCTTGTCATGCATTCCCTATTATCAAACATCTAACAGTTTATAGTTGCGGAATTTAAATTGCGGAAATTAAATCTAAACTATTATAAGGCGTCGAGTATTTACATCGCCAAAAACAAACCCTTGAAATTAAAATGCGGAAAGTAAAATAAAGCGATAAATAATTAAGGTCCTAATTAAAAGCTATTACATTCCGGAAGCAATTACAATATTGGTAAAATGGATCGCGTGCGAGAAATTAAATTGGCGCATTTTTAGGGTTTTGACCCTTTTTGAAAGAAAGCATTTTTTTGTTTATTTTTTTGAATTAAAAAGAATTAAACCTAAGCTAATAATTAAATTAAATGAGCTAATTAATTAATTAATAAAAAATAATATTTTTTGGATTTTTTATATTTAAGGAAATAAAATAAATCTGGTCAAAATTAATAAAAACCTAATTCTACATTAATTTTAATTATTTTGCAAAAGATATTAAAATTATACCTAATTAAAGCTAAATCAATTAAATTAATTTATTTACAAAAATAAAAGTGAATTTAATTTTAATAAATAAAAATATATTATTTGTGTTTTTGATTTTATTATGAAAAATTATTAATTTGGTTAGCTTAAATAATAATAATAATTAACAAAAACAAAATAAATAAATATAATGAAAAGAAAAAAAAAAGAAATAAACCAAGGGGGTGTTGGGCCCAGATTGAGGTGAAATCAGCATTTTGAGAGGCCCATTCACGTTGGCCTGATTGACTTTTGCCATCCCATGCACGCCTGTTGACTTGGGTGTCTGATAGGCCTTCCATATGGGCCATCAGATTTAGCCTGAAGGCCATCTAGCAGGCGTTGGATGAAGGTGTATTGTAGACCACAGCATTAGCTTTGCACTGGATCGCCTGTAAACAAAATTCAACAAATATTGGGGGACCAGGGATTCGAACCCAGGTCCCATTGGACCTTGAACTAACGCGCTTGCCAGCTGAGCCAATATGCTTAATTGTTAATGGAATAAACAATGATTATTATATGTGAAAATCAAGTAATATGCTGAAAATAAAAAAAGAAGCGCGTGAGATTTGAAACCACCAATGGGAGGGAGACGCATCAGCGTCTTCTTCGTTGGAACACTGGTTTTCTTACCTGCGGATTTTTATCCGCAGCAAGATCCGTGGGATCATCCTAAAACAAATTTCAGGCCATGTAAACACAAACTAAGACCATCACCATGCCCGTCTCTCCTCCCTGAACACAACCATGGTCATTGATAGTGCTGATTTCACCTGAAACAGAAACGCCTAAAAACGAGAAAGCCAAACCCTAGTTTCGGGTATGGCTGTACAGGCTACCAAAACAAAATCAAATAATTTAGAAACGTTCTAAATGGAAAGATAAACATGATAGTGTCAAGATTTTGGCAAAAAGATGCAAGAATAAGGGATTATGTTTTCGTGTACAGGGCCATGTTCAAAGAAACTTACAGCGTGATTTAGGAGGTTTCAGGGCTTGGTTTTGATTCCAATAGCTTCAATGGACTCCTGGCAATTGAACCATATTGAGATTTTGGATTGAATTGGCCTCCAACCAAGATTTCGATCCCACACTTTTTAAGCTTTTTTCAAGTTTTAGTTTTGTGATTTTTGTAGCCTTTAGGTCGTGTTCTTGGTGTCTTTGCATTGTGTGAGTATAATAGAGTGAATTAGCTTTAATTTTGGGCCTTGAATCCATGAGCATTGATGTTTGAAGATTTGCTTTGATCCTCCATGAACAAGCTTCCAAATTTGTCAAAAAATCCAATATTTGGTCATGATATGCCTTGATTCTAATTTGGTCATGTCCATAATGATATTAAAGACCTGTAAGGATCAAAAAGATACCATTTGATTAAGATTTGGATTTTATTTGGATTTAAATTGATTTAAAATGAATTAAATCAATAAAAATCAAATAAAATAGAAAAATTAATAATTGGACATAAAATTGAATATATAACACGTGTGTAGTGTGACAAGATCAAATCAAGTGGAAAAAAGTGGGGCCATTTGACAAAATTTGAAGTTTTGGGGATAGTTGACTTTTGGCAATTTTGGAAAAATGCCCAACTTCAACAATGCATAACTTCTTCAATTTTGAACTTTTGGAGGTGTTCTTGGACTTTTTAGAAACCTTGAGATGTACTCTAACAAACCCTTTTGGTCTCATCTAATTTTGATATTCCATTCTCAAGTTAAAAGCTTTGGAAAAAAAAGGTGTTTTTGTTGACTTTCAAAAATGACCTATAATGTCCAAATTTGTAACTTCTTGTGAGTGCATTTCTTGATCTTGGGGTGTGAATATGGATTGTAGGAAATTGAATCTTCTTCAAAATTAGCTTTGGATGGGTCATTTCTCATAAAGTATGAGAAAGTTATGCTTGGTCAAAGTTGAGTTGACTTTTCCTACAAAACCCTAATTTAGCAACTTTTGAATCTTGATGAATCTTGAGCAATCCTTGATGAATCATGATCAACCCTTGATAAAATGATTAATTATCCTTCAAAATGATAATGTTGACAAAAATCTTGAGGTTTGACTATTTGTAAGTCACAGTTGACTTTTGCCCTAGCACAGTCGATTTTTGGACCTCTTTAGCAATTGACTTACCAAACTTCCTCTGCAAGGCTTGAAATTTGACATGGATGAAATTGAGAAAATATTAGGACATTCGGGAGAACTTGAGGTCATTTGGATGTAAGGACCTTGATGCAACACAAAACCCTAATTTGAGATTGACTGCCTTAGGAGATAGCTTTGACTGTCCAACTTCTTGAGCAATCTTGAGCCACTTGGAGGTTATTCTTGTAATGTCTTTGAGAAATATGGGAGGGCAAATTTTTGGGTACAACATCTGCTAAACCATCAACTGAGCAAGCAATCAAGGCCCTCCAGGCTCAGAATACCCAATTCCAAGAGCTGTTCATGAATTTAGCTAAGGGTCAGCATGATCTGAAGACCCTGATTCTGAAAGAGAAGAAGAAGAAGAGGACAATCTTATTTAACACAGGGAACAGGTTTAGAAACAGGCTACAGAATGAAGTTGATCTGACCACCTCATCTGGAGGGAAAAATAGTCAAGAGGAAAGGAGGGCTCCTAGCCCTGTGATCTCCGACAACGAGACGGACTTCGGTAAAGACCAGTATCCTCCGGCTGAGGATAGATACAAGCAACTGGAAGACCGGTTGAGTGCTATGGAAGTTCAGAAAGTGCCTGGTCTGGACTTTGGTGATCTGGGTCTATCATCTGGGGTGGTGATTCCCCACAAATTCAAGGCACCAGCCTTTGCTAAGTATGACGGAGTTTCTTGTCCGAAGCTGCACCTCCGGTCATATGTAAGGAAGATTCAGCCGTACACCACTGATAAATACCTATGGATCCATTTCTTTCAAGATAGTCTCTCAGGGACTCGGCTTGAGTGGTTCTACCAGTTGGACGGAGCCAGTATCCGCAGTTGGGAAGATTTGGCTACTGCTTTTTACAGGCAGTACCAGTACAACTCCGATCTCGCTCCTACGCGTACCCAACTCCAGGGTATGTCAATGGGAATGGGTGAAGGATTCAAAGATTATGCTCAGAAGTGGAGGGACCTCTCCGGAAGAGTACAACCACCCTTGGCTGATCGGGAGCTTGTGGACATGTTTTTAGGGACCTTGTTTGGTCCATTTTTCAACCACCTGATTGGAAGCTCTTCATCTGGGTTTATAGAGATAATTATGACCGGTGAGAGGATTGAGGCTGGTATTAAGGTCGGTAAGATACAGAAGGGTGCCTCATCAAGCACCAAGAAGAAGCCCTTTAAGAAAGAGTCCAGTGCTGTCTACAGTTCGAGAAGCCAGAATAGACCTGAACACCGCCAAGCTGTTAATGCGGTTGTCATTTCAAAACCTGCTGGTGCTCCACAGCACAACAATCAACAAAAAGACGAGATACCTCGAAGGCAATTCACCCATCTCAACATGACCTTATCTCAGATTCTGCCACAGTTGCTGAAGACCAATCTGGTGATTCCAAGGGAAGCCCCGAAGAATCCAAATACAACATCTCCGAAGTATAACCCTAATGCTCGCTGTGCTTATCACTCTGATAGCCCGGGGCATAATACAGATGATTGTTGGACTTTGAAGAATAAGATACAGGACTTAATTTATGCGAAGGAGATTGAGTTTAAGGCGCCCGAGAGGCCTAATATTGTGATTGCTCCTATGCCCAAGCATGGAGTAAATGCTATATATGAAGACTCGTTTGTGGTTTCTGTGAATGATATTGCTACCCCTTTGATTACTGTGAAGAAGAACCTTTTGTTGGCCGATTTATTTCCGGGCTGTGATGAAGGTTGCCGTATGTGTGTTGTTCTACCTACCGGTTGCCATCTTTTGAAGTCAGGTGTCCAACGCCTGATGGATAGTAAAGAAATTATGTTTAAGAAGACTTTTGTTCCCTTAGTTCATACTTAAGAAGTTGCCATCATTACCATTTTCGACAATTCTTCCAAGGCTCCCTCGAGGAAGCCTGTTAGAATTACATATGTTCCAAGAATTGCACCTGTGATCATCACTGTTCCGGGGCCCATCCCGTATACCTATGATAAAGCTGTCCTTTGGCATTACGGGGTCGATGTTTATTTTCATGGAGTTAAGCAAGAGTTGGATGCTGATACTGACGTCAACAATATTGTTGGACCTGCTAAAGTCACCCGCAGCGGAAGACTTTTCTCACCTGATATCTCTCCGCCAACTGCCCGAAAACCTGTTGTTATTACACCTGCCAGTGTACCTGCTACCATTCTTGTTCAAGTTCCTATTCTTACCCCTGTCACCGAGTCATCTGACACTCGGGGCAAAGGGATCACCATTGATGTGCCTGCCTAGACGGAGGCACCGAAGACGATTACTGTTGAAGCTTTTAAACAAGAGATGGAAGAGATTCTGAAAATTATCAAAAAGAGTGACTACAATGTAGTTGAACAGCTGGGGCACACCCCGTCCAAGATTTCTATGTTGTCACTGCTGCTATGCTCAGAGGCCCATGCCAAGGCTCTGATTACATTTCTTAAGACTGCCCATGTACCACAAGAGACATCAGTTGATCAGTTTACATATTGCATGGCTAATCTGACTGCTGATAATGGGTTGGGTTTCTCTGATGCCGACTTAACTACTAAGGGGAAGAATCACAACGATGCCCTGCATGTCTCCATTGAATGCAGGGGGACTACTCTTGCTCATGTATTAGTGGATACTGGTTCCTCATTGAACGTCTTGCTTAAGAAAGCTCTAGACCGGTTGGACTGTGAAGGATTGGAGCTGAAACCAAGCAAAATCGTTGTCAAGGCCTTTGATGGGTCTAAGAGAATGGTGCATGGAGAAGTTGATATTCCGATTAAAGTTGGTTCTCAGGTTTTCAATTCTACATTCTATGTGATGGACATTCGGCCATCCTATTCTTGTTTGCTGGGTCGCCCATGGATCCACAAAGCTGGGGCCATAACCTCAACACTCCACCAGAAGCTGAAGTACCCGGTCAAAGGGAAGATTGTGACAGTACAAGGAGAAGAAGAGTACATGTTTAGCCACCTCAACTCTTTCCGATATGTAGAGATGGATGGGGAGTTCATTGAGACCCCATTTAAACATTTTGAAGAGTTTCCTCAGACATTGGCGTCCGCTGAGACTGTTGTTGAAGATTCTCCTATGAAGATGGCTTCCTTTAAGGATGTCCGGGCTGTTGTTGAGAAAGGTGGGTGTGCAAATTGGGGCCGACTCCCTGATTTTACACAGAAGACTAACAAGTTTGGTTTGGGTTTCACTGCAGAAGCTCAAAAGGCTGTTCGGAACGCACGAATCGGAAGACCTCCCATGTTCATCAGCAACTCGGGAGTGAATGCCATTGAAGACGATGTAGAAGAGTCTGAATTCGACAGCTGGATCTATCTTACGACCGACGGTGGACCAAGCAACTGGAAAGCAAAGGACTTCATCCCTATTACTTTTGTTACCCAGTAATGAAACTTTTTGTTTTGAATTTGTAACAGACAATGTTTTAAACTGTACGGCCCGGTGTCTTACCCGGGGCACTGTGGAATCATTTGTGAGGGCTTTATGTGTGTCATTTTCATATATCATTAATAAAAGCATTGGACGTTCTTGCATTTAAAATTTTGCGCTCCTTGTTTTTCTTTATTATATATTGCAAAATAGCTATTTTACACACACTCACATATACAGGTCTACATCCACTCTGGATCTCACTGGTAACGACTCTGCTACTGCCAGTTATGACTTCGAAAATCCGATCAACTTAGCCGAAGACGAAGGTGAAGATGATTGCGAAGTGCCTGGTGAACTTGCAAGACTGCTACTCCAAGAAGAGAGGGCTATACAGCCACATGAAGAACCGGTGGAATTAGTGAATCTGGGTACAGAGACAGATAAGAAAGAGGTCAAGATTGGTGCAAATTTGGAGCTTAGTGTGAAGCAACGGTTAATTCAGATGCTGCATGACTATGTTGAGATCTTTTCCTGGTCTTACGAAGATATGCCTAGTTTGGATACTGATATTGTATTTCATCACCTGCCTACCAAGGAAGATTGTCCTCCAGTGAAACAGAAGGTCTGCCGAATGCGCCCAGAGATGTCTGAGAAAATCAAGGCTGAAGTTATGAAACTGTTCGATGCCGGTTTTCTAGAAGTTACTTCTTACCCTCAATGGGTGGCCAATGTGGTTCCTGTGCCGAAGCAGGATGGTAAGGTCCGAATGTGTGTTGACTATAGGGATCTGAACAGGGCAAGCCCCAAGGATGACTTCCCTCTACCTCATATCGACGTTCTGGTTGACAACACCGCTCAGCATAAGGTATTCTCCTTCATGGATGATTTCTTCCGTTATAATCAGATTAAAATGGCTCCCGAAGACATGGAGAAGATAACCTTTATTACTTAGTAGGGTACCTTTTGCTACAAGGTCATGCCTTTTGGACTGAAGAATGATGGGGCAACGTATCAGCGTGCCATGGTTGCTTTGTTTCATGACATGATTCACCATGAGATTGAAGTATACGTCGACGATATGATTGCAAGGTCCCAGACTGAGGAAGAACACCTTGACCACCTTCTGAAGTTGTTTGACAGGTTGAAGTTGTACAAGTTGAGGTTAAACCCGAACAAGTGCACTTTCGGGGTGAGATCTGGTAAGCTACTGGGTTTCGTTGTAAGCGATAAGGGTATTCAAGTGGATCCTGCAAAGGTGAAGGTTATACAGGAGATGCCAGCTCCCAGAATAGAGAAAGAAGTCAGAGGTTTCCTGGGACGTCTGAACTACATTGCCCGGTTCATCTCGCACTTGACTGCTACTTGTGAGCCAATCTTCAATCTGCTGAAGAAAGATCAAGTAGTATGTTGGAATGATGAATTCCAGGCCACTTTCGAAAGGATCAAAGAGTATCTCCAGGAGCCACCCATTCTGATGCCTCCAGTTGAAGGGAGACCTTTAATCTTATACTTGACAATACTCGATAACTCAATGGGGTGTGTGTTGGGTCAACATGACGAGTCTGGCCGAAAAGAGCATGCTATTTACTACCTTAGCAAAAAGTTTACCGACTGTGAGACCCGATACTCACTGCTCGAGAAAACTTGATGTGCTTTGGCATGGGCTGCTCGCCGGCTGAGACAGTATATGTTGACTCACACTACTCTGTTGATATCAAAGATGGATCCAATCAAGTATATCTTCGAAAAGCCTGCCTTGTCCGGAAGAATAGCAAGATGGCAGATGATCTTGACTGAGTACGACATCCAGTACACGACCCAAAAGGCGATCAAGGGAAGTGTGTTGGCAGATCATTTGGCACATCAGGCAGTGGATGATTACCAGTCTATGAACTTTGAATTTCCAGACGAGAATATCATGTTGGTAACTGATTGTGAGACACCTGGATCGGATGAAGGACCTAAGGAGGGATCCTGATGGTCTATGTACTTTGATGGAGCTTCGAACGTTTGGGTAATGGCATTGGCACCGTAATCATATCTCCTAAAGGCTCTCATACTCCATTTACCGCCCGACTATGTTTCAACTGCACCAACAATATGGCGGAGTATGAAGCGTGCATCATGGGTCTTCGAGCAGCAATTGACCTAAGGATTAAGTTTCTAAGTGTCTTCGGAGATTCCGCTCTCGTGATCAGTCAGATCAAAGGCGAGTGGGATACGAAACACCCAAATCGTATTCCTTACAAGGAGTATGTGTTGACTTTGCTTCCGCACTTTGAGGAGATAACCTTTGAACACGTCCCTAGAGAGGAGAATCAGTTGGCGGACGCGTTGGCTATGATGTCTTCTATGTTCAAAGTCAATTGGGACAACGAGGCTCCCCGGATTATCATTGAAAGATTGGACGAACCTGCACATTGTTGTGATCTTGAGACTGAAGAGGTAACAGAAAAACCGTGGTTTCATGAGGTAAAAAGGTATCTTGAAGCTCAGGAATACCCCGAGGGTGCATCTGTTAATGACAAGAAGTTTCTGAGAAGGTTCGCGACGAAGTTCTTCATCAGCAATGGCATTCTTTACAAGTGTAACCATGATTCGACCTTACTGCGATGTGTGGATAAGAATGAAGCAGGAAGGATCATGGCAGATTTACATGAAGTTACTTTCGGAACTCACTCCAGTGGACACACCATGGCAAAGAAAATCCTTCGGGCACGGGCAGGATATTACTGGTCCACAATGGAAGCTGACTGTTATCAGCATTCTCGGACATGTCACAAGTGTCAAGTCTATGCTGATAAGGTGCACATACCTCCAGTACCTCTGATCGTCTTGACGGCACATTGGCCTTTTGCAATGTGGGGAATTGATATGATCGGCGAGATCAGACCTACGGCATCCAACGGGCATCGTTTCATCCTGGTAGCAATTGATTACTTTACGAAGTGGGTTGAAGCAGCTTCCTTTGCTACTGTAACCAAGAACGTCGTGTCACGGTTCATTCGGCACAATCTGATTAGTCGATACGATGTACCAGAGAGGATCATTACGGACAATGGTACCAATCTCAACAACAAGATGATCACCGAGCTCTACGAGCAATTCAAGATACAGAATCATAAGTCTTCTCCCTATTGGCCGAAGATGAATCGGGCTGTAGAAGCGGCTAATAAGAACATCAAGAAGATTGTGCAGAAGATGAAAGTGACCTACAAACACTGGCACGAGATGTTACCATTTGCTCTTCATGGGTACCGTACCTCAGCACGGACATCAACAGGGGCAACACCCTTTTCCTTGGTATATGGCATGGAGGCAGTCTTGCCCATTGAAGTTCAGATACCCTCTCTCCGAATCATGAAGGATGCAGGTTTGAGTGAAGATGACTGGATTTAGACCCGGCTTGATCAACTGAAACTAATCGACAAAAAGAGACTTACTGCTATTTGTCATGGTCAAACGTATCAAAAGCGAATGATCAAGGCATTTAACAAGAAAGTCAGACGACAAAAGTATCAAGTCGAGGATCTGGTAATCAAGCACATTATCTTACCTCAAGGTGATCCCAGGGGCAAATGGACCCCTACTTACGAAGGGCCATTTGTGGTTAAGAACATTTTCTCAGGCAGAGCTATGATTCTAGCCACCATGGATGGTGACGACCTTTCCCACCCCGTCAATGCAGACATAGTAAAAATATACCACGCATAATTAAAGACCCGCTAGGTTGACTGGCCTAGGCAAAAATAAGGGCTTCCCGGCGAACCAAAAGGGTTCGGGCAAAAAATAAGGGATGAAAATGAAAAAATTTGTACACCCGGCAAGTCGAAAACCTGAAAAGGCGGCTTGGGCAAAAAAGGGTATCCCGTTGGACTGAAAACCCGAAAGGGCGGTCCAGGCAAAAATTAGGGATCAAAGTGTAACACTATGTCTCAGTGGATCACCTTACATCCAGACTTCGGTATCGACTATCAAGCTCGGACGGCACTAATCAATCTGATTCACCTTCAACCAAGCAGCAAAGTGATGAGATGCTCAAAGACATAAAGGAAATAGCAGAGTTGGAACCCAGTGGGATTATTCACGTAGCTGTTTTGTTTTATTTTCGCAAATTGGGTAAATTCTATTATTCAGCGGCGTTCTCTTACTAGGACGTCAGCCTCTTGTACAAAAAACGCCTATTTACAGGCCAAACTTCAAAATCAATACAAATTCGTTCTCAAAGAAATCTCAAATTGTTTTTCCTTTATTTGTTTTGTTTTGCAAAGAACGTCCAATGTTCATTTTTGATATATGCATTTGATATTAATTGATGCTCATAAATATTTACATGCGAAACAAAAGATGAATTACTGGTAATAGCAGAAACAGGGGCAATAAGAATTGTCCGAACTGTACAGTTGCTCTGTCCACCAGGTACAAAGGTAAATTCAGCTGAAGAATATGGCTAAGATACCTTCACTCCCCGCAGAGTAAGACAGTAATAATAGCTCTCCCAGTTGAGACTGGAAACTATGAACAAATCAACAATACTCTCCCCAAGCAGAGTTGATCTACCATCAGCACTAAAAAAGGCTTGATGTCCCCGGCAGTCTTAACATTCCCTGGCAGAGTATAAGAATGTTCCCCGGAAGAATATAAGACACCCCCAGTGGAGTCAATATTTCCCAGCACGGTCTGAAAAAGCTTCCCCAACGGAGTTGAATCATCATCCCCAGTAGACTCTGGAAGTTTATCCCCAACGGAGTACAAACAATAAGTCTCCCCAGCCAAGTTCAAAGGATCATTCCTAGCAGAATTCAGAGGTTTATCCCCACAGGAGCCTAACAAGGTTATCCCCAGCAAGTTGCAACTGAAAGATCATCCCCAGCGAAGTTCTTTCCTTTCACAAACAAGAATTTAATCCTCAACAAATTCAATATCACCAGCAACGGTAATCCATCCCCAATGGAGCTTATCAGTGGAATCCTCAGCAGAGCATCTCTTCCTCACGGAGTAACCTCCTCATCAGTTTATTCCCCAACGGAGTTCTTTTCTCCTGTAGGTTTATTCTCACAATCATCTTCGTACATTATCCCAAGCGGAAACGAAGAATTCAACTCTTGTCTCCAGCAGCTATCCGAGATTTATTTTCCCCAGCTAAAACATTACATTTCCATACATCATGATACATGCATAAATGCATCATACCACACAATCTCATTTATGTTGAGAACATCATTGATTGATCCATATCATGCATTGCATATGACTGACCTTTACCTTTCAGGAAAGATGTAGTTAAATCCTCAACTATGTGGAAGTCCTTGTCTGGTCCAGTTAAATCGATTCCTAAAGATTTTTCTAATGTCAATCTAGTCAAAGTTAATCCAAGACCTTCTCTGGTCTAGTTAAATCGATTCCTAAAGATTTTTCTGATGCCGATCCAGTTGAAGTTATTCCAAGACCTTGTCTGGTCCAGTTAAATAGATTCCTAAAGATTTTTCTGATGTCGATCCAGTCAAAGGCCTTCTCTAGTCCAGTCAAATCGATTCCTAAAGATTTTACTGATGCCGATCCAGTTGAAGTTATTCCAAGACCTTGTCTGGTCCAGTTAAATCGATTCCTAAAGATTTTTCTGATGTCGATCCACTCAAAGGCCTTCTCTAGTCTAGTCAAATCGATTCCTAAAGATTTTTCTGATGCCAATCCAGTTGAAGTTATTCCAAGACCTTGTCTGGTCCAGTTAAATCGATTCCTAAAGATTTTTCTGATGCCGATCCAGTCAAAGGCCTTCTCTTGTCCAGTCAAATCGATTCCTAAAGATTTTTCTAATGCCGATCCAGTTAAAGTTATCCCAAGACCTTGTCTGGTCCAGTTAAATCGATTCCTAAAGATTTTTCTGATGCCGATCCAGTCAAAGGCCTTCTCTGGTCCAGTCAAATCGATTCCTAAAGATTTTTCTGATGCCGATCCAGTTGAAGTTATCCCAAGACTTTGTCTGGTCCAGTTAAATCGATTCCTAAAGATTTTTCTGATGCCGATCCAGTCAAAAGTTAATCAAAGACCTTCTCTGGTCCAGTTAAATCGATTCCTAAAGATTTTCCTGATGCTGATCCAGTTGAAGTTATTTCAAGACCATGTCTGGTCCAGTTAAATTGATTCCTAAAGATTTTTCTGATGCTGATCCAGTCAAAGTTAATCCAAGACCTCCTCTGGTTCAATCGGATCACCGATAAGATCTTCCTGATTCCTATTCCAGTCGAAGCTCAGACCACCTACCAATAATCTCCAAATGGCATCTGTAAGCCCATTCCTGACATCACAAGGCTGATACTACATCATGCGAGTGCAAATTTCTGGGCACTCTAGTGTTCAATCATCTTCCACCTTCGGATCACGAAAGGCCCGAAAGCCAATCTATATCCTCAGGTTTAAGAAAATTGAACAGGGGAAACTGTTGTACCCCAAAATTTTCCCTCCCATATTTCTCAAGACATTACAAGAATAATCTCCAAGTGGCTCAAGATTGCTCAAGAGTTGGACAGTCAAGTCATCTCCTAAGGCAGTCAACCTTAAATTAGGGTTTTGTGTTGCATCAAGGTCCTTGCATAAAAATGGCCTCAAGTTCTCCCCTATGTCCTACTATGTTCACAAGGTCATCCATGTCAAATTTCAAGCCTTGCAGAGGAAGTTTGGTCAGCCAATTGCTCAAGAGGGCCAAAAATCAATTGTGCTAGGGCAAAAGTCAATTGTGACCTACAAACAGTCAAACTTCAAGATTTTTTTGTCAACATTCTCATTTTGAATTATATTTCATCATTTTATCAATGGTTGATCATGATTCATCAAGGATTGCTCAAAATTCATCAAGACTCAAAAGTTGTTAAATTAGGGTTTTGTGGGAAAAGTCAACTAAACTTTGACCAAGCATAACTTTCTTATACTTTATGAGAAATGACCCATCCAAAGCTCATTTTGAAGAGGATGCAATTTAATACAATCCATCTTCATACCACAAGATCAATAAATGCACTCACAAAAAGTTACATATTTGGACATTATAGGTCATTTTTGAAAGTTAACAAAAACACCTTTTTTGCCAAAGCTTATAACTTGAGCATGGAATATCAAAATGAGATGAGACCAAAAATGTTGGTTATAGGACATCTCAAGGTTTCTAAAAAGCCCAAGAACACTTCCAAAAGTTCAAAATTGAAGAAGTTATGCATTGTTGAAGTTGGGAATTTTTGCAAAATTGCCAAAAGTCAACTATCCATAAAACTTCAAATTTTGTCAAATAGGCCCATTCTTTTTCACTTGATTTGGTCTTGTCACACTACACACGTGTCCTAGCTTCAGCCTTGTGTCCATTTATTAATTTTTCTATTTTATTTGATTTTTATTGAATTAATTCATTTTAAATCAATTTAAATCCAAATAAAATCCAAATATTGATCATTTAGGATCTTTTTGGTTGATATAGGTCTTAATTGTCATCATGGACATGATCAAATCCGTATCAAGCCATATCATGAATAAAAAATTGGATTTTGGACAAATTTGGAAGCTTTTTAATGGAGGATCAAATCAAATCCTAAAACATCAATGCATAAGGATTCAGCCCAAAAAAGTTAACCTAATTCACTCCATGTTACATATACAATGCAAAGGCACGAGTTTGAGGACTTGGAGGCTGCAAAATCATAAGAACAAAACTTGAGAAAACTTGGAAAAAGTGTGAATCTGAAATTGCGCATAGAGTGTTTTCAAGACCAAATCTCATCACCAATCCATTGCTGGACATCCACTGAAGCGAAACCAACTCCTAACCAGTCTCCATACACGTTCTAAAGCGCTGTAAGTTTCTCTGAAAATCACTTTTCATTTGAAATTGTATCCTCCCATTCTTGCACTTTTTGGCAAAATCTTTATACAATCATGCTTATCGTTCCATTTAGAAGCTTTCTGTATTATTTAATTGTGTTTATATGACCTGTAATGCCATACCCGAATCTAGGGTTCTTGTTTCTTGTTTTTGGGCGTTTTAGTTTCAGGCAAAATCAATGCAAGTAATGGACATAGGCGTGTTCAGGAGGGAGAGACGAGCATGACCATGGTCTTGGAACTAATTTCCATGGCCTGAAATTGATTTTGGTGACACCTACGCATTTAGCTGCGGATGTAAATCCGTAGGTAAAAAAACCAGGTTTCAACAAGGAAGACGAAGGCGTGTCTCCCTCCTATTGGTTGATTTAAACTTCGCGTGTGTTTTTTTTGTATTGCTGGCATATTATTGTTTGTTCACATATAATATTCTTTGTCTATTTCATTAACAAATAAAACACGTTGGCTGAGTGGTAGTGGAGCGTTTGCATTGACTCACAGGACCTGGGTTCGAATCCCAGGTCCACCATATTGCATATAATTATTTTTATTCAGGAAATCCAACGCGTTTCAGGAATTGTGGTTCACCATACACCATCATCCAATCATCTGCGAGATGGCCCCAGGCCAGATCTGGTGGTCCAGAATGGAAGCCTACCATGTGCCAAAGTCAATGTACACGCGTGGAATCAGGAAAAGTCAATCAGGCTTTCTTGTATTGGGCAAAAAAATTGCAATTCTCACCCCTGATCAGGCCCAACACCCCCTTGGTTATTTCTTTTTTCTTTCTTGCTTTTATTTATTTATTTATTGTTTTTATTATTTAAACTAACCAATTAATCTTTTTCTTAATAAAATCAAAAACCAAAAATATATTTTATTTATTAAAATTAAATTCATCACTTTTATTTTTGTAAATAAATACTAACTTAATTAATTTAGTTTAATTAGGGAATAACTTTTAATATGTTTGCAATAATTAAAATTGATTTAGATAATTAGGTTTTACTAACATTGATTGATTTATTTTTATTTCTTTAAATACTCAAAAATCCAAAAAAAAATATTTTTATTAATTTATTTATTTATTTATTTAATTGGAACTTAATTTGATTTCTTTTAATCCAAAAATAACAAAAAAATCACTTTCAAGGGTTGCTTTTGGCGATCCATTTTTATTCAATATTGTATCTGCTTCCCGGAATGTAATAGTTTAATAGGACCTTTAATATTTTTATCGCTTTATTTATTTTCTGCATTTTAAATTCAAGGGTTGCTTTTGGCGATGTAAATACCCGGCGCCTTGTAATAGTTAGATTTAATTTCCGCAATTTAATTTTTGCAACTTATAAACTGTTAGATGTTTGGTAATAGGGAATGCATGACAAGATCGAATGTATGGACTTAAAATCAACATAAATAACCATTGACAAAGATGAATTAACCAAAACAACACACTCGCACATGCGCACTCTTAGGGTACACCTTGCTTGGTTGCCTTCGAACGTGGTCATTGAGTATAGGAAGTTTTAGAGGTCGCCCTCTTGTCCAAAGACTATAGTTGCCTCGAAACGGTTGCCTCGGAAAAATGATCTAAGACATTAGGGTTACTTCTAATACGTCCTAACATTGCTTTAGTGACCACACGTCCCTTAATCGAATTGACCCTTAAACTCCAACGACGGTGCTACCTACTCATCAATAGTGGGATAGCATTGTCTAAAGGAAGATAGCATAGAACAATTCCTTTTTCGAGTAGGTGGATGGTTCTTAAATACTTGCTCTCTCAAAACGAAATAAAACTTTTCGCACTTACACCTTTCAAACAAAAACTTCTTTCAAACCCACAAACACAAAGAAAAGCAAATTTTTGAAAACACTTGGAGCAAGTACCTAAGAGCCCGTGGATAACCACGGATAGAAAGGGTGCTAATACCTTCCCTTTCTATAATCTACCCCCCGGACCCGAGAAACATCTCGAAAAAGGAATTTTTCTGTGCTTTTTTCCTTTCCTTGTTGGATAAAATAAAAGACGGTGGCGACTCTTGCTTACCGCAACATTTTGCGAAACGAACGCAAAACGCGAACCAGCATTCCAAAACTGTCAGTTCTCTGCCACCATATCACAATATGCAATGCACATGATTTATTTTATTATTAATATTTCAAGGAACTTAAAGATTTATAGACAATTTGCATATATTAAAGCACTAACACATTTGAAATACTGAATATCTCATTATAATAACTTCAAAACGGATTACAACTTTTTAGTACAAGTTTCAATAATCCCAAGTACAAAATGAAGATAAAGTCTAAAACCCTAGAAAAAAAGCTGATGGAGAACACTCTACATGTTGACGCTTCCCTGTGAGTCTTGCAATTTGAGCCTTCAGCCGCTTGTTCTCTTCTGCATACCTATTGGTGACCTCTTTCCAATAACCAGAGTCAGGAAGTGAGCAACTAGGTCCTAACTGGGCTCTAGAGGAAAATAAATCCTCTTGCCTCTCCATCATCTCTATAGCATAACTCTCAGAAATCTCGATCAGGTCGTCTTTCTCCTTCAGGTCTGCTCGGTAGGACACCTCTAAAGTCTGGCACTTATTCTTTCAAGCTTCCTTTTCCTGCTTCATCTTGACTAGGGAAAGCTCAAGCTCTTCTACATCATCCAATATGGGGGGAGTTGTCTTCACAAAAATATCAGGCATAGGTGCTTCTCGGGAATACGGCATCTTCAAATGGATGGCTCTTGCTTGTACCCACTGTAGATAAGGCTCCAACTAAATAACCCCTCTAGGTCCCAAGTCTTTCCTACCCTTCTTGTGAATATGGCTCTAAGCCTTTGCAATCTCCTCTTTAGCTTACTTATGAATTTCTCCCTCCTTAAGGAAGAAACCACTCAAATGAGTACTATTTGGCTTATCCCTCATTGGATATCCAAGTTGTCTCTGTGCAAGAACAGGGTTGTAGTTAATTCCTCCCTTTGTACCAAGAAGAGGTACATTGGGGAAACTACCACAACTATCAATAATATCTACATCATAGTAAGCCTGATGATACCAAACAATATCTGAATGAGTGAGGGCCATAATCTTTGGAGCCCAACAAGGTCTCAAGGTAGATCAAGGCTTCTAATCCTAAGTCCAAGAAGTCCATAATCTCCATAATGCCAAGGATAGTAACCAAGTAGTCCAAGTAATATTAAAGCTTTTTATGGTTCAAGTTAATTATTACGTATCTTCAAAAAGAAATGAAAAGCTCAAGTGAGCAAAGTAAAAATGACATAAAAGTATATGCTCAAATGAGCAAAGATGAAAATAGCATGAAATGTAAATGCTAAAATAAATATGCTTAAAGTAAAAGCATAAAATAAAGTCAATTGTTAGAAATTAGAGGTTAGTTGAATGACCATCTTGAAACTTGCATTTTAAACTCATTAGAAGATTGACAAAATCAAAGCCTCTTAACAACAAGTTTCATTTGCTTTTTTTCAAGTATATCATCCATTTAAAGTTCTCAAGGCAATAACAAATGATCAATGATATTTAAGTGATTCACTTTGACCAAAGCTTGTGAAAATTCACTAGAGGATTGATAAGACCAAATCCTCATAACAATGAATCTCAAGGTTATTGGATCAAAGAATTCAAATTAACATACTTGGGCTTACAAACATGGGTTTGGGCCATGAATGATCATTTCTCGAATCAGGACAAAATTTAGTGTTATGTTAAGCAATCGTAAGTGGACTTATATAGAAGTCGCACCTATTTTGAGGTCGGTCAATAACAATCTATGTACCATATGTTTTGAGAAATGATGTGTAAATCATTCTCCAATATCATTTAGTATAATAAGGGGATAAGATGAAGAGGGATAGGGTAAGAATTAAACCACATTTGAACCAAAAAACTAATCAAGCTATTATTAAAATCATTCATCTATTTTTTTTGTGGAGTTGAACTCAACACCATGGATCCAATAATGTTAATAAAGCTCATGATCAAAATCTCATAGTCCAAGACCAACTAGAATATATACAAAATAAAAATTGTATTTAATAATAAAGAAAAAGATTTTTAAAATGATTTTTAAAATGAAAATAAGAAGAGAAAATAGAAACTATATTCAAAACATCCAAGAAAATATAATAAGACCATAGAAAAATCAGAAATGAGCTCAAATATTTATATAAAATTTTTGGTGATTTTTTGAAATCAGAAACTATTTTTAAAGTTAAAAGAAATAGGCAAAAATAAACCAAAAGTTTTTAAAAATAGTAAATTCAGAAATAAAAATAAAATGAGGTCACCAATATATGTCAAAATGTCATTGGATCCTTCTATATTTTTTTTAGAATTTGAAAATTAAGAAAAGTATTTTTAAACATTTAAAACAATTCAAATAAAGTAAAAAAATTATAAAAAATATCAAAACACAAAATAAAATTATGAAAAAATAATAATCAGAAAGAGAAAAATCAAAAGTATTTTTAAGAATTTTTTCCAGATTTTTTGATGTTAAAATGGATTTTTTATGAATTTTTTAAGTTTAAAATAAATAAAATATAAAATCAGAAATAAAAAATAAAATCAAAAAAATATAGACCAATGGATGAGGGTCAAAATGCGTTAGTAAGCTAACCCAATGGATCAAACGCGTTGTGCATATCATGGTCCTTACTGAATAAAGCATTGAATCAATTATTAAATCAGAATTTGAAAAAAAGCGTGGCACGCTTTTATTGGATGATAGATGACACGTTGGTCATCTTTGTGATACGGTGGGAGAACTGACTGTGAGTTTTGCGTTTGTATTCGCACTTGTTCGGTTGAGCAAGAGTCGCCACCGACTTTTTATTTTATCCTAAAGGAAAGGTTAAAAAGCACAACAAAAACCTTTTGAGATATTTCGTGGGTCCGGGGGGTAGATTATGAAAAGGGAAGGTATTAGCACCCTTTTCATCCATGGTTATCCATGGGCTCTTAGTTACTTGGTTTTTTAGATCACTTGCCTTGGTTTTCGATTGCTTGAAAATGGTGTGTGTGTGTGTGTGTGTGTGCGTTTTTTGAAAATGTTTTTGAAGAAGATGCCTTGTCTTGGGCTACCAATGTATTCGACTCGTGTTTGAGTGTTTTACAAAAGTGTGTATCTTTTCGAAAAGATGTTTCAAAATGTTGTTGAGAGTTTGTTTTTGAAAGTGTTTGTGAAGTGTGGTTTTTGAAAAGAAGGCAAGTGTTTTTGCAAGTTGATCTCAAGTAACTAAGAGTTTTGTCTACCCTATTGTACTCAAAGGTTTTCTCTATGTTTTCAACCCTTTTTAACAATTTTGTTCCACCATTGAATTTGGTGGACAATCTTGCGTTTAGGACGTTTAACGGGACGGGCGCGGGTCATCGTATGGACCATGAATGCAATGGTGCCAAGTGTCTTTGGCAATTTGCTTTGAAGGGACTATGATCATTCCATTTAGGCAACTTTCGAAAGCGTCATTGAGGGACTTATGATCATTTGAATTTGTTTTGCCAAAGAAACTCGACGTGCAAGCATGGCCCATTTTGGAAGGCAACATGTGGGATTATCCTAGAGGGTGCAAGTGTGATTGTGTATTGATTTCATGTATTTGTCTTGTATTAGGTTATCTAGCGTTTGATTTTATGTACATGCAAACCCTAGGTCTAACCATGGTATAATTGAAAGCGGTAAATTGCAAGAATTTAAAGTCTACGCTATTACAAAATAAGTATCCGGGTGTGGGGGTACAATATTCACAAATGGGGATGAGACTTAGGAATGTAGTGTCCAATAGATTACAACCAAATCGACTTTGCGATCAAATGTAAATGTAACGAATATCAATGTATAAGATAAGAAAATGTATAAGGTATCAAGTATAAGTATATTGTGTAAGTGTACGTGCATATGTGTATGTAATTATTTACAGGTGCGATAATGCGAATTTAAGAGAGTATTATTAAGTATTGTTTTATCTTAAAGAAAGAAATTAAAATATTTGTTTAATTAATCTTTGATTTGTAATCTTGTATATTCTTAATATGTAAAAAAGAAAATTTAAGAAAAGAAAATATTCTAAGTTTGAAAGTTATTATTTTAAATTTGATTAAAAAAATCTTTCTATTGCTAATAAGAATATTTGAATCAAAAGAAAAAGGTGTTTTCAATTTTAATTATATGGTGTAATAAAAAATGTATTTTATTATTTATGTACAAAAAGAATGTTTTGATTAAATGTTCTAAGTTCTAATTATGTATAAAAAAAAGTATTTTTATTTGTTATGTACAAAAGATATTTTAATTAAATGTTTTAAAGTTATGTATATTGAAAAATATATTTTAAAAGTGTTAAAGTATTAATGTAGTATTAATCTTAAGAAAAATTATATTCTATGTATATAAAAAAAATAAAAGAAAAGGTAAGTTTAAATATAGAGAAAAATATTTTTATAAGTTTCTATATGAACCAAAATTTAAAAAATGTTGTTAGTGTAAAAAATACTGTGTTTTGTTAATTTATTAATTAAAATGATACGTTTTTAAAAAAACAAAATGAAGGCATTTGAATGGGCTTTAGGCGTTTCAGGGGTGGACAAGGCCCAAGCAGAAGAGAAATGGGAGGTGTGAGTTGGAAAACAAAAAGGCTTGGGCGTGGTTGAAACGGGTTAGGCCCAAGCTCTTGAACGATTAGCTTAGGGTTCATTGTTTTTCTGTTCATTTGGGATATTTGGCTTAGGGTTTGCAGAGGCGCGCCGTTTGTCTTCTATCCTCTTCGTCTTCGTTCATCTCTCGCCATGGATACTGAACAGCGCCTCCTCGCCTGAGCTACCAACGTTACCCCTTAAACTCTCCTCCCTCCATAGCATCGAGCCAAAGGTCTTACGAAAACAAGGTTTGCTTTTGATGTCTTATACTTTTTTACGAATCGCATGCTTATTTCGCTTTGAGCTTTGACCTTAAACTTTTGTTATTATGGAGGTGATGGAGAAAAAGAGAGAGAAAGGCTTACTACCTTCGTTCTTTGGAGATGGAGGAGAGGTAGGGTAGGTGGTGCTCCAGAAGCTTGCCGGCGGGGATGGTGTTGATGATCTCTTTGAGCTTCCTGGTATCTTTGTATATTTCTTTTGGTTTTATGATGATTATGAACTGAAAACCCCTTTTTCTTCTTCTTCTTCCTATTGCCCTATTTACATGCCTCTGTACGCTTTTGTTATCTCTCTTCTTCGCCTCTGAGTTGCCTTGTTGCTTACTTCTGTTGCCTCTGAGTTGCCTTGTTGCTTACTTTTTCTGCCCTATGATGTCTCTACTGAGGACCCTGTTTACATGCTTATGTTGCCTTTGTTGCCTTTGCCTTTTGTATGCTTCTGTATCTTCTTTACCCAAGGATAAACCTAGGGTTCTGAGGGCCCTGAATGCACGCTTATGTTGCCTGCGTTGGATGCCTTGAGATACTTCTTTTACTTGTCCCTCAGTTGCCTATCTCGTATGCTGTGCCCCTTTGATTTGCCTGTGATGTTGCTTTTTTTTCTGAGGCTTTGCGCTTGACAGGGTTAAGGGGGCTTGAAAGGTTTTGACAGGGTTTTTAGCTTTAGCATATTAATGTTTGTTGGTGAGGCTTTTGATTTTAAACTGGCTCTTGGCCTTGGATGAGTTTACTGGCTATTTGTTTGGATAGTTTATGGTTTAGACTTGAAGCTGGACAGGTTTGTGAGGCCTGAGCTTTGTTTTAAAGCTTCAAGCAGGTTTTGCTGGTTATACTGGTTTTTTGTTCTTTCGAGGTTTCGAGCAGGTTTTAGGATTTATGGTGTATGCAGGATTTTGGCTTTAGGTTTGAAATTGATATGCTTGCAGGTTATGCTGGTTTCTGAGCTTTTTTTGTGTTGGAGTTTTGAACTTGTACATTGAACTTGGATATACAGGTTTTGGGCATATACTAGTATGGCTTGTGTGTTACCTTTTGTTTGATTGCAGGTCTTGGGCATATGTGTGCTTGAAGGTTTTTGACAGTACTGATGGTTCTGTCTCTTTTTAAAGGGATAAGGCTTATGCAGTTTTTATGCTTAGGCAGATATGAGGCACCGGTCTCTTGCTTGTTGGTTTGATATCCCTCCTTTTATCCACTGTGTTCAGTCTTTTATACTTTCTTCCTTCCTGCCTAAAGCCTAAAACCTACTTTCTTTTTCTCTCCTCCTTTCTCTCTCAGTACAGTTGCATATTAAACTATGTTTGTGTTGTACTTCTTTTTTCTGAAAGGGCCACCTAGTTGGGAAATGATGAAATAGCTTGCTTGCATATCACTTTTTCTCTGCATATTTTATCTCTTCTTTTTGACAGCTTCTAGTCTTTGATATCTTTCCAAAATCTTCTTTTGACAGCTTCTTGTACTTGTGACAGCAACTTGTACCTTTTTGGCATTTTTGACAGAAAGTTGGAATTTGGATTTTTAGTTTGATTTGAACTGTGCAGTTTGTTTGAGACTTGAATTATGCAGTATGTTGACAAACTTTGCATTTTTTCAACTTTTTGCATTCATGATTAGCAAATAAAAATTCTTCCTTCTTTGTGAACCGGGAGAAATCCCGTGATTTGCAGAGAGGGTTAACTGATCCCAATCAGTGGCCCTTAATGATGAACTCTTTTTATCTGCCTCTTTATTTATTTATCTGCTATTTGACTTTTCTTTCTTTCTTTTGCAGATGAATATTTGAATGGAGAGGGGTACTAAATGAAGAATGAAGAATTAGAAAAAATAGGATAGTTTTCTTTTTTTATTTAAATTTAAATTAATGTAAAATCATTGCTTGTAATTAAATTATAAACAATAATTGTACGAATAATTTAAAAATAAATAAAGGTTTTTATTATCCAATTAATTCTATTTCCTTCTTTATTGTTTATTTATTATTTAAAATTCTTTGAATTAAAATAATTGAAAAATAAATTCCAATCACTTAATCTCAGAATAATAAATAATTTAAATAAACAATGCTTTAGCAATTTGAGCAGTTAAACCTGGCGTTTCCAATATCCAAAGCAAAGCAACAGTTAATCAAGACACTGATCAGGCGCATTCCCTTTTCACTGATTTTTTTTACCCAACACTGTAAATCCCAACTGAATGTACCTTTTGACTGGTTCAATCAAACAAATGTGAATTCAAACCAAAAGCCTTCTTTTACTGATTAAATCAAACAATGCGAATTCAACCCAAATCTCGGAATAACTTGCAAAGCATCGCAGAATTTAAATCCTTCTGAGAACGTGCCCACAAAACCCTAATTCCTGATTAAATGCCAAAGAATGTTCGCCTGATCGAAACTGAGCCAAAGTCAACCAAAACCCTAAACCAACTGTTTGAAACATTCCAGAGCCCTGAGAATCAGTAAAAAACCCTAATTGTGTCTGACTGACGAGAAAAGTCTGTTTGACCGATTCTTGAGCCAATCTGAAAAAATCAGGAAACGCCTGAAGCTGTGATTTCTTGTGGAAAAATGCGAGGGCAAATTTTGGGGTACAACAGTTGCCCCTGTTCAATCTTCTTGAACCTGAAGAGTTAGATTGGCAAGTTTGCCTTTCGCGACTTAAAGGTAAAAGAAGATTGGACACAAAAGTGCCCAGAAAATTTGCACTCGGTGATGTGATGGTAGAGGTGAAGGGCTTAAAGATGCCATTTGGTGATGGGCTTAAAGATGCCATCTGATGCGATAGAATCTTGTCGGGGGATGGGCTTAGAGATGCCATCTGATAATGGGCTTAAAGATGCCATTTGGAAATGTTGAACTGTATGTCAATAGTGAGTGGACGAGTATCAGAAAGGCACCCATGTTTTGGAACATCTCTGAGTTGGGGGTCCGAGCAAGCAATAGATTGACATCCATGTTTGGAGAATCCGTAAACTATTTTGAAGTTGTGATTGAATAAGCAATAGAGCCATATTCGTTGTTGGGAAGCGTCCGTAAACTGTTTTCAAAAGTTGGCATCTGAACAAGTTGGTAGATTAACATCCGTTGTTGGGAAGAATCCATAAACTGTTTTCATAAGTCTTGAGAAGAATCTGAACAAGTGATAGGTTAGCATCCGTTACTGGAGAACCCGTGAACTGTTTTCAGAAGTCTTGAAGTTGAAGAGGAACTGGTGTAGGGTTTCCTGATGATGCGTCTGAATGGATCTGGAATAAGTATCAGAATGTCGCCGTGTCCGGGTCACATCTGAACTGTTTCTGGATGAATCTCGGGAGATGATCTTTGTCTGTCGACTGATCTTACCTGAAAAGGCAAAGGGTTAGTTGTATGCAATGTTATGATGCATGATGCAATGTATGTGACATCAATGTTTATGACATGATTGTGATGAATGCGCATGTAAGCTGATGAGCTATCTTGCTGAGGATAAATAAATCTTGGACGGCTGAAGATAAAAGAATCTTGACTGCTGTCGGGACGAATAATTCCTTGGCTGTTGCTGGGGAAGAGAATTCCTGATGACCTCTACTGGGGAGTTCCAATCTAATAGACTCATGCTGGGGATGTAAGACGGAGAATCTTCAGTTTGGCGGGAAGTAACTCTGGAGACTTCACTGGGGAACTCAAGATTTGCCCTCCCAAAACTCTGTAGGGAGAAGGTTCATTAGTCCGGCTCCGCTAGGGGTTGATGATTGGAAGTTTTAGCTTCACTGGGGATAATGAAACTTGACTCTGAGTGGAGTTAGCTTCTGGAAGGTTCTCTGGTCGGGGATTGCGAGAGTCCTCTGATTGCTGCAGGTGAAGGCTCGGAATCTGAACAAGCGATAGATTGACATCCATTACTGGAGAATCCGTAAACTGTTTTCAGAACATTGAGAAGTGTCTGAACAAGTGATAGGTTAACATCCGTTACTTGGAGAACCCGTGAACTACTTTCAGAAGTCTTGAAGTTGAATAAGCAATAGAGCAGCATCCGTTATTGGGAAGCGTCCGTAAACTATTTTCAAAAGTTGCATCTGAACAAGTAATAGATTAACATCCGTTGTTGGGAAGAATCCATAAACTGTTTTCAGAAGTCTTGAGGTTGAATAAGCAATAGAGCAGCATCCGTTGTTGGGATGCGTCCGTAAACTGTTTTCAAAAATTGCATCTGAACAAGTTGGTAGATTAACATCCGTTGTTGGGAAGAATCCGTAAACTGTTTTCAGAAGTCTTGAAGAGGAACCGGTGTAGGGCTTCCTGAGGATGAGCTCGTGTAAAACTGCATCGGGTTTTTGAACACTTTTGACATTGAATTCCCCAAGTGGTGATGTAGATAATTTCCTGGCTTGTTACAGGTGTTGGTCTACAATCGGTCGTTCACAGATGTTTTCCTGGCTTGTTACAGGTGTTGATCTGGAACTCTTCAAACGTGCCCTGGATGGATACAGGAATCGAGTCTGGAAAGGTGATAGTTAACAGATATGCCCTGGCTGGATACAGGAATCGAATCTTCAAACTCTTCAGACGTGCCCTGGCTAGATACAGGAATCGAGTCTGGAAATGTGATAGTTAACAGATATGCCCTGGCTGGATACAGGAATCGAATCTTCAAACTCTTCAGACGTGCCCTGGCTAGATACAGGAATCGAGTCTGGAAATGTGATAGTTAACAGATATGCCCTGGCTGGATACAGGAATCGAATCTTCAAACTCTTCAGACGTGCCCTGGCTAGATACAGGAATCGAGTCTGGAAATGTGATAGTTAACAGATATGCCCTGGCTGGATACAGGAATCGAATCTTCAAACTCTTCAGACGTGCCTTGGCTAGATACAGGAATCGAGTCTGGAAATGTGATAGTTGATTTGTTGAACACTTTTGACATTCGAATGCCCCAAGTGGTGATGAAGGAATCTTGAATCAGATTACTCTGCATATTGAGAGATTTCTTGAAATCTTGACTGGACTGCCCCAGGTTAATTGGATGGTGACATGTCATGCCCTCTGCTGATAGGATATTTGCAATGGAAGTGTTATCCTCTTGAAGTGATTTTTACTTACTGAGAGAGTTTTCGTTCCTCCGAACATTCGCTGTATGAATTTCTTCGCTGTCAAACAAAAAGCCAAATGCAGACAGTGATATTCAAGCAATGCAAAGTTTATGTTTGTCTCGAAGTTTTGAAAAATGCGTTTTTAGCAGAAAACTTTTCATAAGACAAGTCAACACAAGATTTAGAGTAAAACCCTACAGGAGTCAGGATACCTTTTGTAACAGTGTGCTTTTGAACTAACCCATGCTTCAATTAGGACTTTTGAAGGGTTGTAATGTGGCTTGGTTCACGGTTTAAGGAACAAAGGATAAAGGCTCAAAGTATATTTGTACCCACCCGCTCTTCGTGATGTTCTTCAACCTAAGCTCGGTTAATTGTGCGTCACACTCTGTTTTGAGTTTGGAACAAGTTTTGGGCGATGGTTCACCAGTTGAATTTGGGGAGACCGTCATCATCTCCTCTTTTCTTTTTCAACATTTTTCATGTTGTTGAGGATTTTGTAACGACCTCACTATTTTGATTTTGATTTGTTATCCCTAACTTTTGCCTGACTGTTACCGTTTTCCGGGATTACCGTCAGCGGGATGCCCCAGCTTTCTTAAGCCTCCTTTATAGGTTTTGGCTTGGTGGGTTTTTCTCTTTTGAGAGATTGACTGTCTATGTGATAGGGAACCACCCCTGTCTTTTTGATTCCAAAGGAATGCTTTCTCTTTTGACGTCGTTCGTTGTATTATGAACTGAGAGTTTGCGACTTCAATGCGCATCTTCTTTTGAATAAACTGAGATACTACCCTGCCCCGGGTTTATATCAAAGGTTTTGATTGTTTAGAACAGAAAACTCATACTTCTTTGGCTCGAAGGGGTTGACTAGGGATTAACTTCCTTATAACTCCAGTGTTTGGGAATTGAAAGAAATGCCTGTACATCATCAACAAGGTCTGTTCAAAAGCATACTGTATAAGATCATGGTATTGTTTCGTCATCCTCCCTCTAAAGGCTTGCAGCTTTTTATCAAGAGTCAAATATCATAAAGAAAAGCATAAGAGTAGTGAAACGAATGGATGAATTCAAGACAAACATATGCAATGCATTAATGAAAACAGAGTTTAACATCAACAGATAATTGTTTGACAGCAAAAGAAATTACAACTTTGAAAATTCAAAAAGAAGCAAAAGTCTTTCAGCTTGAGCTTCGTCACTTCAGGTGGAGAACCCTTTAACGGAAGATTTTCATCTCGCCGTCTGGCATGAATTCCAGCACCCCAATGTCGATCAGATCTTGAATCTTGTTCTTCAAGGCCCAACAGTCGTTGGTGTCGTGTCCCGGGCTGTAGGAATGGTAAACACAAAATGCGTCGGGACGATAGTTAGGAGAGGAGGTATTGAGCTTCTGAGGAGGATCCCTTAGGGTGAGAAAGTTGACCTCCAATAGGCGCTTCAGTATGAAGAATGATGGTATTTCAGTCTCCGTGAATTGTCTTCCCGACGTTTCTTGCTTACCCCGTTGACGCTGGCGAGGTTGTTGATGGGCTTGTGACCCTGAAGCAAGCGAAGGAGCCTTCCCCTTGTCTTCTTGAGTGGATGGAGGCTGAGCGGTGACTTGCTCTTCGACCACAGACGTTTGCCCCAGTTGGTTGTTTGGAAGCAGTTGGCGGACAAGAGCTCTGAGTTCCTCTTGTCTTTGAGATAGGTCTTGGATGAGAGCCATCTAACCCACCAACTGTCCCATCACTTGGGTCCTCAATGTTGTCAGATCGAACTGCATCTCTGCAAGCCAATCACTCCTGGCATTGTTGGAATTCTCCAAGCCCTTTGTGAGGAGAGCTTTCATCTCTTCTTGCCCCAGAGACAAGTTCAGGAACATCTCCTGCAGCTGAGCAGTCTGGTCTTGGATGTCTTTGACAGACCTTTCTAGAGCCATCTCTTGCTGAAATAAACAGTAGGAGAGTAAGGAAACCTGAAAAAGGAAAGACTGTCAAAATGCAATGCATGATATATGGATGCATGCTTTTAAGGATCTCTTGGGGTAAACACAAGAAAATGTTAGAGGTTGAACTTCGATCTTTGATTGGAGAACTTTGCGCCGGTGGATGCCTTTCCACTAGAATCAAGCTCACCATGTCGAGTGGGTCATAGCCACTGATTCAAGTTGTTGCACTTGATCTTTGATGGCATTTGTTAGAGGAGAAACCCCTTGCCCCTTGGTAGACGTCTGGTTCAACGTAACCCTGCATCAAAAGAAACCCTCGAGATCCTTGAGATGGTTATTTGAAAATGCTATGGTATGATGTTATGATGTTATGTACATGTATGCGAAAAGCAAGTGAGTGTATATACAGGCAAACATATTCACACAAAGCAAACAAGTCCTTAGGTTTAGGCTTGCATGGGGTTCAGGTACTACCCTCTTTCAGTTTCGTTGGTTAAAACCTGTCCTATCAAAAGTAATCGGGTTCTAGAGGATCTCAAATCATTGGCTACCCTCGATCAGTCATAACTCCAACATCGCTATCTTTTCTTGCGGCCAGAACCATCGCGAGAGTTTAGCCTCAATGAGTGTAGCATACTGCTACTGTTCTAATGGCCAAGTTGGGTCAATTTAGGGTTCTAAGGTCGGTTGGTGCTTAACGACTCCTTGGAAGACCCATATTCTCCCCGTTTCAACACGAGGGATATCGGTACAGACCAAGGCGCCACACCAACGTAGCCACTGCTTCACCCATGTCGGTATATGCTGGACAGGTCCCTCACAGATTATGCTACCTAAAAAGGGTATTCCCCAGATCCGGGTTAGGATCTATGAAACTCCGATACAAAACCCACAAATGTAAAAGCAAACAAAGCAATCAATGGAAAACAAAGGTGATCTAAACCCTAAGGTAACCCCACTTTGAGTAGTAATCCCCAGCAGAGTCGCCAGTTCTGTGATACGGTGGGAGAACTGACTGTGAGTTTTGCGTTTGTATTCGCACTTGTTCGGTTGAGCAAGAGTCGCCACTGACTTTTTATTTTATCCTAAAGGAAAGGTTAAAAAGCACAGCAAAAACCTTTTGAGATATTTCGTGGGTCCGGGGGGTAGATTATGAAAAGGGAAGGTATTAGCACCCTTTTCATCCATGGTTATCCATGGGCTCTTAGTTACTTGGTTTTTTAGATCACTTACCTTGATTTTCGATTGCTTGAAAATGGTGTGTGTGTGTGTGTGTGTGTGTGCGTTTTTTGAAAATGTTTTTGAAGAAGATGTCTTGTCTTGGGCTACCAATGTATTCGACTCGTGTTTGAGTGTTTTACAAAAGTGTGTATCTTTTCGAAAAGATGTTTCAAAATGTTGTTGAGAGTTTGTTTTTGAAAGTGTTTGTGAAGTGTGGTTTTTGAAAAGAAGGCAAGTGTTTTTGCAAGTTGATCTCAAGTAACTAAGAGTTTTGTCTACCCTATTGTACTCAAAGGTTTTCTCTATGTTTTCAACCCTTTTTAACAATTTTGTTCCACCATTGAATTTGGTGGACAATCTTGCGTTTAGGACGTTTAACGGGACGGGCGCGGGTCATCGTATGGACCATGAATGCAATGGTGCCAAGTGTCTTTGGCAATTTGCTTTGAAGGGACTATGATCATTCCATTTAGGCAACTTTCGAAAGCGTCATCGAGGGACTTATGATCATTTGAATTTGTTTTTCCAAAGAAACTCGACGTGCAAGCATGGCCCATTTTGGAAGGCAACATGTGGGATTACCCTAGAGGGTGCAAGTGTGATTGTGTATTGATTTCATGTATTTTTCTTGTATTAGGTTATCTAGCGTTTGATTTTATGTACATGTAAACCCTAGGTCTAACCATGGTATAATTGAAAGCGGTAAATTGCAAGAATTTAAAGTCTACGCTATTACAAAATAAGTATCCGGGTGTGGGGGTACAATATTCACAAATGGGGATGAGACTTAGGAATGTAGTGTCCAATAGATTACAACCAAATCGAATTTGTGATCAAATGTAAATGTAACGAATATCAATGTATAAGATAAGCAAATGTATAAGGTATCAAGTACAAGTATATTGTGTAAGTGTACGTGCATATGTGTATGTAATTATTTACAGGTGCGATAATGCGAATTTAAGAGAGTATTATTAAGTATTGTTTTATCTTAAAGAAAGAAATTAAAATATTTGTTTAATTAATCTTTGATTTGTAATCTTGTATATTCTTAATATGTAAAAAAGAAAATTTAAGAAAAGAAAATATTCTAAGTTTGAAAGTTATTATTTTACATTTGATAAAAAAAATCTTTATATTGCTAATAAGAATATTTGAATCAAAAGAAAAAGGTGTTTTCAATTTTAATTATATGGTGTAATAAAAAATGTATTTTATTATTTATGTACAAAAAGAATGTTTTGATTAAATGTTCTAAGTTCTAATTATGTATAAAAAAAAGTATTTTTATTTGTTATGTACAAAAGATATTTTAATTAAATGTTTTAAAGTTATGTATATTGAAAAATATATTTTAAAAGTGTTAAAGTATTAATGTAGTATTAATCTTAAGAAAAATTATATTCTATGTATATAAAAAAAAATAAAAGAAAAGGTAAGTTTAAATATAGAGAAAAATATTTTTATAAGTTTCTATATGAACCAAATTTAAAAAATGTTGTTAGTGTAAAAAATACTGTGTTTTGTTAATTTATTAATTAAAATGATACGTTTTAAAAAAAACAAAATGAAGGCATTTGAATGGGCTTTAGGCGTTTCAGGGGTGGACAAGGCCCAAGCAGAAGAGAAATGGGAGGTGTGAGTTGGAAAACAAAAAGTCTTGGGCGTGGTTGAAACGGGTTAGGCCCAAGCTCTTGAACGATTAGCTTAGGGTTCATTGTTTTTCTGTTCATTTGGGATATTTGGCTTAGGGTTTGCAGAGGCGCGCCATTTGTCTTCTATCCTCTTCGTCTTTGTTCATCTCTCGCCATGGATACTGAACAGCGCCTCCTCGCCTAAGCTACCAACGTTACCCCTTAAACTTTCCTCCCTCCATAGCATCGAGCCCAAAGGTCTTACGAAAATAAGGTTTGCTTTTGATGTCTTATACTTTTTTACGAATCGCATGCTTATTTCGCTTTGAGCTTTGACCTTAAACTTTTGTTATTATGGAGGTGATGGAGAAAAAGAGAGAGAAAGGCTTACTACCTTCGTTCTTTGGAGATGGAGGAGAGGTAGGGTAGGTGGTGCTCCGGAAGCTTGCCGACGGGGATGGTGTTGATGATCTCTTTGAGCTTCCTGGTATCTTTGTATATTTCTTTTGGTTTTATGATGATTATGAACTGAAAACCCCTTTTTATTCTTCTTCTTCTTATTTCCCTGTTTACATGCCTTTGTACGCTTTTGTTATCTCTCTCCTTCGCCTCTGAGTTGCCTTGTTGCTTACTTCTGTCGCCTCTGAGTTGCCTTGTTGCTTACTTTTTCTGCCTTATGATGTCTCTACTGAGGGCCCTGTTTACATGCTTATGTTGCCTTTGTTGCCTTTGCCTTTTGTATGCTTCTGTATCTTCTTTGCCCAAGGATGAACCTAGGGTTCTGAGGGCCCTGAATGCACACTTATGTTGCCTGCGTTGGATGCCTTGAGATACTTCTTTTACTTGTCCCTCAGTTTCCTATCTCGTATGTTGTGCCCCTTTGATTTGCCTGTGATGTTGCTTTTTTTTATGAGGCTTTGCGCTTGACAGGGTTAAGGGGGCTTGAAAGGTTTTGACAGGGTTTTTAGCTTTAGCAGGTTAATGCTTGTTGGTGAGGCTTTTGATTTTAAACTGGCTCCTGGCCTTGGATGAGTTTACTGGCTATTTGTTTGGATAGTTTATGGTTTAGACTTGAAGCTGGACAGGTTTGTGAGGCCTGAGCTTTGTTTTAAAGCTTCAAGCAGGTTTTGCTGGTTATACTGGTTTTTTGTTCTTTTGAGGTTTCGAGCAGGTTTTAGGATTTATGGTGTGTGCAGGATTTTGGCTTTAGGTTTGAAACTGATATGCTTGCAGGTTATGCTGGTTTCTGAGCTTTTTTTGTGTTGGAGTTTTGAACTTGTACATTGAACTTGGATATACAGGTTTTGGGCATATACTAGTATGGCTTGTGTGTTACCTTTTGTTTGATTGCAGGTCTTGGGCATATGTGTGCTTGAAGGTTTTTGACAGTACTGATGGTTCTGTCTCTTTTTAAAGGGATAAGGCTTATGCAGTTTTTATGCTTAGGCAGATATGAGGCACCGGTCTCTTGCTTGTTGGTTTGATATCCCTCCTTTTATCCACTGTGTTCAGTCTTTTATATTTTCTTCCTTCCTGCCTAAAGCCTAAAACCTACTTTCTTTTTCTCTCCTCCTTTCTCTCTCAGTACAGTTGCATATTAAACTATGTTTGTGTTGTACTTCTTTTTTCTGAAAGGGCCACCTAGTTGGGAAATGATGAAATAGCTTGCTTGCATATCACTTTTTCTCTGCATATTTTATCTCTTCTTTTTGACAGCTTCTAGTCTTTGATATCTTTCCAAAATCTTCTTTTGACAGCTTCTTGTACTTGTGACAGCAACTTGTACCTTTTTGGCATTTTTGACAGAAAGTTGGAATTTGGATTTTTAGTTTGATTTGAACTGTGCAGTTTGTTTGAGAATTGAACTATGCAGTATGTTGACAAACTTTGCATTTTTTCAACTTTGTGCATTCATGATTAGCAAATAAAAATTCTTCCTTCTCTGTGAACCGGGAGAAATCCCGTGATTTGCAGAGAGGGTTAACTGATCCCAATCAGTGGCCCTTAATGATGAACTCTTTTTATCTGCCTCTTTATTTATTTATCTGCTATTTGACTTTTCTTTCTTTCTTTTGCAGATGAATATTTGAATGGAGAGGGGTACTAAATGAAGAATGAAGAATTAGAAAAAATAGGATAGTTTTCTTTTTTTATTTAAATTTAAATTAATGTAAAATCATTGCTTGTAATTAAATTATAAACAATAATTGTACGAATAATTTAAAAATAAATAAAGGTTTTTATTATCCAATTAATTCTATTTCCTTCTTTATTGTTTATTTATTATTTAAAATTCTTTGAATTAAAATAATTGAAAAATAAATTCCAATCACTTAATCTCAGAATAATAAATAATTTAAATAAACAATGCTTTAGCAATTTGAGCAGTTAAACCTGGCGTTTCCAATATCCAAAGCAAAGCAACAGTTAATCAAGACACTGATCAGGCGCATTCCCTTTTCACTGATTTTTTTTACCCAACACTGTAAATCCCAACTGAATGTACCTTTTGACTGGTTCAATCAAACAAACGTGAATTCAAACCAAAAGCCTTCTTTTACTGATTAAATCAAACAATGCGAATTCAACCCAAATCTTGGAATAACTTGCAAAGCATCGCAGAATTTAAATCCTTCTGAGAACGTGCCCACAAAACCCTAATTCCTGATTAAATGCCAAAGAATGTTCGCCTGATCGAAACTGAGCCAAAGTCAACCAAAACCCTAAACCAACTGTTTGAAACATTCCAGAGCCCTGAGAATCAGTAAAAAACCCTAATTGTGTCTGACTGACGAGAAAAGTCTGTTTGACCGATTCTTGAGCCAATCTGAAAAAATCAGGAAACGCCTGAAGCTGTGATTTCTTGTGGAAAAATGTGAGGGCAAATTTTGGGGTACAACAATCTTCAACCTCCAACCACGAGATTTGCAGGTCCCTGAAACGGTAAAATTAGAACACGAGACTAGTACCATTCGCTTCGTCTCTTCAAGACGATTCCAATGGTACCCTCGCGAAAAATTTATGTAAGTTGTAGTTCAGTCGTTTTGGAAGAGAAGTTTTGAAAAGGGATTTGAAATTTCATGGCCAAAACGTACTTCCAGTTGAAAAAAATTGTTGCAACTAGAATCAGGATGATGAGAGGTTCGTAACAGTATCAAAGTTTGAGAGAATTGGTGAAGGAATCTACCTATTGAAGTTCAATTGCAGAGCACTGAAACTTGACTTGGCTGGCACGATTTAGGAAGTCTTAAAGCTTAATTCTTCTTCTGTTAGCTTCAGTGAGGTTCAAGGAAGGTGAATTGACAAAGAAAATGGATTGAGGAAAGTTGTAAAAGCAAATTTGAAGTTGCAGAAAATTGGGTTCAACAAGAAGTTTGGCAGAGTGATTTTGGCTCTCTAAGCTTGAGGAAATTAATGAGGTATGACCCTCTATTTATAGTGAAGTTGATTGAATTCTCAAGCGTGTGAAATGATGAAGTTTGAAGGGAAATCGTGTGAAGTTGCAAACAAGAAAAGTGTGACTTCTATTTTGATCAAAACTCGTACAAAGTTTGCGCTTTAATGTGATAATCACTTCTAGAAGTTCATTGAACATGATTAGAAGCAAAAGCACGCAGAAAATTTATGTTTAGAATCCAAATCAAGGATTTCAAATTCTGACTTGAGGTGAAACTTTAGTTTCAAGGTACCATGTTCAAATCAATGGTGTGCATGATTCAGGGCATCTCAAGACTTGATTCTTGATGCATTGTAAAGATGAGACCACAAGATTTACAATGTGCAAAGAATGGAATCAAATGGATGCTTGAGATGAAAATTGTAATGAGTCAAAGTTGAGAAAAAGAGGTTGACTTTTGTACTTAGAAAAATTCTAAGTTTTTCCTTCAAAAATGACCTATAATGTCTTGCATCCAAACATGGCCTTCCACTTGAAATTTGCTCTTGATAAAAAAATATGGAATGAAGTAGATCTCTTGAATGACATTTTGAGACTTGAACCATTTAAAATCTCCAAAAAATGATAAAGTTATGACTTGTTGAAGTTAGCAAAAATTCATGAAATAACCTATAATCTTTTGCATCCTTAGGGCATCTTCCATCCATTTTCAAACTTTGCACATAAAAGGAGAGTTGAAGTTCACATCTTCAAGATCATTATGGAAAAATAATAGGCTCAAGGAGATAAAAATTAGCCAAGTTATGATCTTTTGAATTCATATAAGGGATTTCGATGGTTTATCTAGAGGACTTGTAACCTTTCTTCATCATTAAGTATCTTCCACACAAAATTTTCTTGAAACTTTTAAAGTGATTTGTTGATAATTCTTTAAAGAGAAGCATGTCTTTGGAATCACTCAAAAATAATAAAAGATGAGCAAGATATAGCCCTTTGAAGTTCAAAACCCTAGCTCCTAGAGCAACAAGATGCCTTGGGAAACCTTTTCAACTTTGACAAACCTTCTTGCACAAATACATTTTTCATGTAAATAGAAGTTGTTGAGGATGATAATGAGTAACCATATCAACCATAACCACTTCCAAATATTGAGAATTGAGGAAAATATGCACTTGTGATCAAGAAATCAAGGACTTATCCAATTAGGCCAAACTTCTTTAATCAACCCTTGTATCTTTGAACCATCTTTGACAAATTGAACTTGAGGCATGATGAATCAAAATATACTTTGTCATGTCATTACTTCAAGGTATCTTCAATGATGGGGCTTTAATCTCAATGAAACTTTATTGAAGAAGGCATGGGAATAAGCTCATGAACTTGTAGATCAACTTGATGGAATGTATTATTATTTCACCTATAACATCATCAATTAGGGAAAACATTTATCATGTTTATTAGTTAAAATATTAATCAATACAAAACATAGATGATCATAAAAGTACAAGTCAATGTGCTTGGTGATTTCCCATGAGCAAAGCTAAAGATAGGGAGAAGAATCAAACTCTAGTGTGTGATCTTATTGCATTGTGATGGTATGAGATGATAGAGGAATCTTAGGGGGGGAAATTTGGGTACAACAGGCCTGAAGCAATTTATTTCTTGAATTTGTCCAAAAATGCATATCCAGAGTCGTTCCTTCGATAGCTTATTTCTCGATGCTCCAAATATGAGAAAATACCTACAAAAGGACATTAAAACTATCAAATGGTAGATAAATGAATTAAAAACGTAATTATATACTAAGTATACATATTTACACAAAATTCAGATTTATTCAACCTAAATTAACAACAAAAAGTCGATAAGTGCAACAAAAAGTATATACAAAAATAACTATAATTTGCATTTATCAAACTCTCCCCGACTTGAACTTGTTTATCCTCAAACAAGGCCAAACGACTCGAAGAACAAAAGTAACAAACTAATGAATCATGAATCAACAAGTTTTTAAAACGGAAAACAAATGTATGATTCAAATAAAAACGTACAAGCAAAGTAAATACTTACCACTATCCTACAACAACAGCATGTGAACGAAACGAATCCTGAGTAGAAAAATCATACTAAACATTCTAAAACAAAATAAGATTAATCATGAATCACGCCTAGTAAAAATTAATCGGTAGATGAAGAACACACAAAGGTGAGGAACAAAAATACTCAACCACAATCTTGCAAACAAAAGACTAAATTATACATGCATTCATCCAAAAACTCATATTGAATATATAAAGGCACGAATCACAAGGGCTTTTCAAGGTTGTAATGTGGATTAGTTAATAAACAAGGGGTAATTCCTAAAGCTAATCAAAACAAAAACTTGTCTAAACCTAAGGGAGTGATCAACTCACAAAAGTTCACACACAAAATTTCAATCAAACTTCTTCATAATCCCAAATTTCACAAACCAATCACAATACTTATTAACACGACATTATTCTATACTCTTTTTGTTTTTCTTTTCCAAAACTTTTTCAATTTTTTCTTTCTTTTTCTTTTAATTCTTTATCTCTTTTTTTTCTTTTTTCTTTTTCTTTTACACAACCTCTTATCAACCACAATATAATTAAGTAAACATTCCTCTCCCCAACTTGAATTCAACCAACATCAAAGTGTGAATACTCCCTACTTTCTAAGGCAAGGTAAAAATTTAAACCATAAATCATGGGTGAGGGTTAAAGAAAACAAAGAATTAACATCCATACAAAAAGATAAACTAAACACTCTAATACAAGCATTTAGCAAAAACAACATGGAGATTAACAAAAAGGTCAAAGGGGGTTACAAATGATCACACACTCACAAGGTGGATTGACTATTTGGTTAAGTATTTATGCTCAAAAATAAACAAAATTCCTTGATCACGTTCCTACAATCAACATAAACAAAAGATTAAACATAAAAAATTCTAGCTAAAACAAGAATTGTGGCCTCCAGCATATATGAACAATGGAAAGCTTTCTCACATTTATGGGTAAAAAAGGAACTAAAGTGATTCAATTAAAAGCAAGTAATGTAAAAAGAATGAATGGTATAGTAATTATACAAATTATAAATTTCCTAAACATGTTATGCTATAGAAATCGATAAACGAGTATCTGGCATGTACCAAACTTTTTAAACTATCATTACCATACAGCCGCAAGTTGAATCAATCAAAATCGAAAAATCACCTTAAAATTCTTCAAGTTACCAGACCAAAATTGGAGTCCAAACAATAACAAAAATTATTAGAAAAATAATACTAATGTTTACTACTATAAAGTCTTGGTGAAAGGGGGAAAAGGAGCGCCAAGTGAAACAAAAAGAATTCACTGGCTGATCACAGCAGAGTGCACTAAGCGCCAAAACATGCGCTAAGCGCACTACTCCAGTATCATAAAAAATAAGACAACAACATGCAGTCCTAAAATCACCTCCACAATCACATAAACTACTCTCATTTACACATCTAAACAACATTTACAATACATACATACTTCCACAAGCTAAACATGACAATCTTGTAGAAAACCACAAAGAATAACAACATAACATAACTAATAGAAACATACTAAAAGAATGGGTGAAAATTGATTAAACAAGTTGTAAAGTGAAGATTTGAGAATTTTACGAATAATCCGAGTACAACTTGTTTAATGAATGTTCACCACACTACCTTATCTAGAATGAAAAACAATAAAACATGCTTGTTTTACATCGTAAGCTTGACGCCTATTATTTACAAACCAACACGTTGCTTCGGAAGAGCCAAACGCTTCACTCCCGCCTTCATTGAAATCTCTCCAAGCTCTAACCAGAACTACACATCTAACCATACTTGGCATACGTGAAACAAAACAAGTATACTATATACAAATGAACAAGTATGTAAAATATGCACAAATGTATGATATAAACATATTTACAAAACTTAGAAAGCAAAACTACTGCGGTGTAATTAATATCAACATCAATCCCTGACAACGGCGCCATTTTGCTGGAGCGGTAAAGCCGTAAGCAAAAGTAAGTATTTTTATAAGGGAGATATATAGGTTATATTGTATCGTCTCCATAGGGATTAGTGAGAGGGAAATACTACCGTTCAACAGCTTCAATCCTTTTAAGTTTGGAAAAAGGTGTGTGGAAAAAGTGCAGGAAAAGTAAATAAAGCAATAAATAAAGCAATAAGTAATCATCTGTAGCCTAAGAGAACTCATTATGGAATCACATTTCACTCTATCCATCAAATACTTAAACTTACAGATCAATTGCATGCAACCTAAATCACTCGTCAATACCATCACATATCACTCACACTAAGGCTATCTCTAACACAAAGTGAGATATCACCTGTATTACTCTCGGAGGCGATTTCGCGCATAACTCAAACAACCCGGATTCATTTCATAACCGATACACACATGAATATTAAGCCTAAATCTATGTCTAGAGTCTAGGACCTAATAGATATTCATTCAAGAAAGAGATTCGAAAAACATATGTCTATGACAAACAAAAATTCCACGATAAAGCAAAAATCAAGAACAAACACTGGTATTAATTTATAAAAGAGATTTCATACAATCTCATCAACAAATGTACATACAATAAGAGTAAAATATATATATATATATATATATATATATATATATATATATATATATATATATATATATATATATATATATATATATATATATATATATATATATATATATATATATATATATATATATATATATATATATATATATATATAAAACACCCGGCATTAGAATGATACATAGGGAAGAAGGAGATGAATAGGAAACTTCTCGCGGTGTCAACATGATCCGAGACAACCCATAACCAATCGACAAGAGGCACTACCCAATAATGTTGGGTAAACATTTAAACTATAGAAAATCGGATCAGAGCTCCTCTATGAGGGAAAGAGATCATAAAAACCCTAAAAAATATGTTCTAAGCTATTTATACAAAAACTGAAAATCACAAACCGCGCTAAGCGTCAAATACTGTGCTAAGCATGCCTTCATTTATTCACTAAACCGCCTTAGTGCGTGCTAAGCGCCAAATATCGCGCTAAGTGTGCTCGCCTTTTCCTGTGCTCCAGAACCCAGACTGAGAGCGTGCTAAGCGCGACCTGAAGCAACTTTATTTTTTGAATTTGTCCAAAAATTTCTATCCAAAGTCGTGCCTTCGATAGCTTATTTCTCGATTCTCCAAATACTAGAAAATACCTACAAAAAGACAGTAAAACTATCAAATGGTACATAAATGAATCGAAAATGTAATTATACACTAAGTATACATATTTACACAAAAGTCAGATTTATTCAACCGTAATTAACAACAAAAAGTTGATAAGTGAAACAAAAAGTATATAAAAAAAACTACAATTTGCACTTATCAAACTCTCCCCGACTTAAACTTGTTTGTACTCAAACAAGGCCAAACAACTCGAAGAACAAAGGTAACAAACCAATGAATCATGAATCACCGAGTTTTTAAAATTAAAAACAAATGTATGGTTCAAATAAAAATGTACAAGCAAAGTAAATACTTACCACTATCCTACAACTACAACATGTGAACGAAATGAATCCTAAGTACAAAAATCATACTAAACATTCTAAAACAAAACAAGCTTAATCATGAATCACGTATAGTAAAAATTCATCGGTAGATGAAGAACACACAAAGGTGAGGAACAAAAACACCCATCCACAATCTTGCAAACAAAAGACTAAATTATGCGTTCATCCAAAAACTCATATTGAAGATATAAAGGCACGAATCTCATGGGCTTTTCAAGGTTGTAATGTGGCTTGGTTAACAAATAAGGGGTAATTCCTAAAGCTAATCGAAACAAAAACTTTCCTAAACCTAAGGGAGTGATCAACTCACAAAAGTTCACACACAAAATTTCAATCAAACTTCTTCATAATCCCAAATTTCACAAATCAATCACAATACTTATTAACACAACATTATTCCATACTTTTTTTGTTTTTCTTTTTCAAAGCCTTTTCAATTTTTTCTTTCTTTTTCTTTCACTTCCTTACTTATTCTTTTCTTTTCTTTTCTTTTTCTTTTACACAACCTCTTAGAAACCACGATATAAGTAAGTAAACATTCCTCTCCCCAACTTGAATTCAACCAACATCGAAGTATGAATACTCCCTACTTTCTAAGGCAAGGTAAAAATTCAAACCATAAATCATGGGTGAGGGTTCAAGAAAACAAAGAATCAACATCCATACAAAAAGATAAACCAAACACTCTAAGACAAGCATTTAGCAAAAACAACATGGACATTGACAAAAAGGTCAAAGGGGATTAGAAATGATCACACACTCACAAGGTGAATTGACTATTTGGTTAGGTAGTTATGTTGAAAATCAAACAAAATGCCTTGATCACGTTCCTGCAATCATACAATCAACATAAACAAAAGATTAAACATAATAAAGTCTAGCTAAAACAAGATTTGTGGCCTCCAGCATATATGAACAATGGAAAGCTTCCTCACATTTATGGGTAAAAAGGGAACTAAAGTGATTTAATCAAAAGCAAGTAATGCAAAAAGAATGAATGGTATAGTAATTATACAAATGATAAATTTCCTAAACATGTTATGCTATAGAAAGCGATACACGAGTACCTGGCATGTACCAAACTTTGAAAACTATCATTACCATACATCTGCAAGTTGAATCAATCAAAATCGGAAAATCACCTTGAAATTCATCGTTACTGGACCAAAATTGGAGTCCAAACTACAACAAAAATTATCATAAAAATAACACTAATGTTTACTACTATAAAGCCTCGGTGAAAGGGGGAAAAGGTGGTCCAAGTGAAACAAAAAGAATTCATTGGATGATCACAGCAGAGTGCGCTAAGCGCCAAAACACGCGCTAAGCGCACTACTCCAATAGCAAAAAAAATAGGACAGCAACACTCAGTCCTAAAACTACCTCCATAATTGCATACACTACTTTCATTTACACATCCAAACAACATTTACAACACATACACACTTCTACAAGCTAAACACGACAAGCTTGTAGAAAACCACAAATAATAACAACATAAAACAACTAATAGAAACATACTAAAAGAATGGGTGAAAATTGATTAAACAAGTTGTAAAGTGAAGATTTCAGAATATTACGAACAATCTGAGTACAACTTGTTTAATGAATGTTAACCACACTACCTTAGCTAGAATGAAAAACAATAAAACATGCTTGTATTACGTCGTAAGCTCGACGCCTATTATTTACAAACCAACACGTTGCTTCGGACGAGTCAAACGCTTCACTCCCGCATTCGCTGAAATATCTTTAAGCTCTAACCAGGACTACACATCTAACCACACTTGGAAACGTGAAACAAAACAAGTATACTATCTCTAACACAGAGTGATATATCATCTGTATTACTCTCGAAGGCGATTTCGCGCGCAACTCAAATAACTCGGATGCATTTCATAACCGATAAACACATGAATATTAAGCCTAAATCTATGTCTAGAGTCTAGGAACCAATAAATATTCATTCAAGAAAGAGATTCGGAAATCATATGTCTACGACAAACCAAAACTCTGTGATAAAGCAAAAATCAAGAACAAACACTGATATTAATTTGTAAAAGAGATTCATACAATCCCATGATCAACAAATGTACATACAATAAGAGTAAAATATACATACAACACCCACCATTGGAATGATACATAGGGAATAAGGAGATATATAGGAAACTTCTCGCGGTGTCAACACGATCCGAGATAACCCATAACCAATCGACAAGATGCACCACCCAATAATGTTGGGTAAACCTCTAAACTACAGAAAATCGGATCAGAGCTCCTCCATGAGGGAAAGAGATGATAAAAAACCTAAGAAATATGTTTTAAGCTATTTATTCAAAAACTGAAAATTGCAGACCGTGCTAAGCGTCAAATACCACACTAAGCACACCTTCATTTATTCACTAAATAGCCTTAGAGCGTGTTAAGCGCCAAATATTGTGTATAGCTTTGCTCGCCTTTGTCTGTGCTCCAGAACCCGCGCTAAGCACGACCTGAAGCAACTTTATTTCTTGAATTTGTCCAAAAATATATATTCGGAGTTGTTCCTTCGACACCTTATTCCTCGATGCTCATAATACGCGAAAATATCTACAAAAAGACATTAAAACTATCAAACGGTGCATAAATCAAAAACGTAATTATATACTAAGTATACATATTTACACAAAAGTCGGGTTTATTCAATCAAAATTAACAACAAAAATTTGATAAGTGTAACAAAAAGTATATACAAAAATTACTATAATTTGCACTTATCAATGAGGATGGTGTGATAAGGTTCAGAAATATAGTGTAAGTGTTCTGGATATTCTAGAACTTACGAAGAGTATTCTTGAGGAAGGACATAGAAGTGGGTTAAGTATTCGCCCCGGTGCTACAAAGATATACCAAGATTTGAAGAAATTTGTTTTGGTGGCCTAGTGTGAAAAAGGAAGTTTCCAAATTTGTATATGCTTGTTTGAATTTTTAGAATTCGAAGATTGAGCATCAGAAGCCTTTGGGTCTAATGCAACCGTTAAACATTCCGCAATAGAAATGGGGTAGTGTTTCTATGGATTTTGTGTCAGGTTTTCCGAAGAATGCTAAGGGCAATGATTCGATTTGGGTGATTGTGGATAGGTTAACTAAGTTGGCTCATTTCTTGCTGATGAAGATCACACATCCTATGGAGAAGCTAGCTGAGATGTATATTGAGGGGATTATGAGATTGCATGGGATACCTTCGAGTATCGTATCAGATAGAGATCTGAGGTTTACGTCAAAGTTCTGGGAAGGTTTGCAGAATGCTTTTGGTACTAAGTTAAGGTTGAGTTTCGTATATCATCCACAGGCGGCAAGTCAGACAGAGAGGATTATTCAGTCTTTGGAGGATTTGCTGAGAGCTTGTATGTTAGAACAAGGATGTGCTTGGGACAACCACTTACCATTGATTGAGTTTACATACAACAATAATTTTCATATAAGTATTGGTATGGCACCATATGAAGTGTTGTATGGTAGGAGATATATAACTCCATTGTGTTGGTATGAGTCAGGTGGGAGTGTTGTACTCGGACCTGAGATTGTGCAGGAAATGATTGAGAAGATCAAGATGGTCCAAAAGGATGATCATATGTTTTTTAGAGTTACTTTGATAAGCGATATTGGTAGAGCTTTGAAGCCAATAAAGCTTACGCCGCATTTTGTTGGCCCATATCAGATATCAAAGAAGATATGTGAGGTAGCTTATTGGATTACTTTACCACCGTAGCTTGTGAATATTCATGATGTGTTTCATGTGTCTCAGTTGAGGAGATACATCCAGGATCCTTCGCATGTGATCTAAAAGGATGATGTAAATGTGAGAGATAACCTGACGGTTGAAGCATCACCTATGAAGATAGAAGGTCGGGAAGTGAAGAAATTGTGGGGTAAAGACATCTCCTTGGTGAAGGTTTTGTGGGATGGACCAGCTGGTGAAAGTTGGACTTGGGAACGTGAGGATCAAATAAGAGAGTCTTATCCAATTTTGTTTCCACAAGCTAATTTTCAAGGGCGAAAATTCTTTTAAGTGGGGGAGAGTAGTAACACCCTTAAAATCTAGATTAATTATTTAATTGATTTAGTGTGAATATATGAGTCATTATGATTATTTGTGAAGTATTTGTGAATATATGTGATGTATTAATGAATATTGTGAAGCAATTGTGATTATTGATGAATATGATATGTTTGAGATGATGTGTTGTGGGTTGGAATGAATTAAGATGAATAAGAGGATTAATTATATTTTAGATAATTAGAGTAATTATTTAGAATTATTTCAATTAGTAAAATAAAGATAATATATGGTGTAGAAGTATTACGATCAAGATGGTAATGTTATGAGAATTAGTGAGGGTAAGATGGGAAGACCATAGAAAGAGTCAAAGGGTTAAACAAGGAAAGTGAGTGTCGGTATTTTATTTTGTGCAATCATGAAAGTTGGGAAGAACTTTGTGAAGAACGAAAGCTAGGGCACAAGAACTCAAATGGATTATGTAGAACACAGAGAAGGAAATGTCATTGCTAGGAGAGTTTGAGGTAGAGTTTATCCTTATTATTATGATTGATATACGGTTTAGAAGTATGTAGGTTGTTTAGGGTTTTATGATGAATTTGATAACATGATAATTGTGATGAAATATATGATGAAATTGGTGATAGATTGATGTTGTAATGCTATTAAATGATGTACATGATGCATACTATGATGTGTTATTATGATTTTGTGAAACCATAATGAATTATGTGAGTTTTGGGTCTGTTATATTATGAAATCATAAGGATTTTGGGACTGGTGCAGTTCTGAAATCGCACCAGGAGGTTCCTAGTCGTGATGCATCGTCGGGCAAAGTTACTTCGCCCTTGATTCCCTGAGCGAGTGTAAGGCGAAAGAACTTGTGATTTTGGGGAGCTCCTAGAAAGTGTATGGGGGAGTTGTCTCACTCTAGCTTCGTCGGGAGAAGCACAGGCGAGCGCAAGCTCACTGGGTGAATAAAGAGGTCGTCGGCCGAAGGAGGCAAAAAAAAACAGTGCTCCTAGAATTTTGTATGGGGGAAGGAATTTCACCCCAGCCTCTCCAGGTGAGCCTCAGGCGAGCAAGCTGCTTCGTCAGGCGAGCCACGGGCGAGGGACAGTATGCAGGATTTTTAAAGTGTCGTAACTTGAGTTTTAGGACTATGTTTGACGCGTTGTTTGAAGCATTAGGAAGCTAACACGATGAACTATAATTGTGTGTGGTATAATGAATCATATGATGTATTTTCCAGTACATATTTTTTGATGAATTGGATGATTCGGTGATTTATTTATTATGATGTATGTGTAAAGGATGAATTGATGTTGCTATGATAATGCTATATTGTGTTAGAAAGTAATTGATGTTGTTATGATGAATGCATATGATGATTTTATGTTTGATGTGAATACATTTTGTGTGAAGATAATTATATAATGATGATGTGATTTTACTATAAGTGGTCATGTTTTATTATGTTGTTGTGCATTATGCATTCATGGCATATATTAGGGCATTGGCCCAATGGTGTTAGAGCGTTGGCCCAGTGATGTTAGGACGTTGATCCAGTGATGATTGATAGGAATTTAGTCCAGTGACGGTCTTAATCCCATAGTGTGGATTGAGTTCATTTTTATGAAATGCTCCAGTTCCAAGCGGGAATCGATCATATGGTGGGGATCTTTGAAGAAAGATGACTTGGTCATCAGTGAAGTTTTGGTACCACATGCATGAGTAAATGATGTTGCATTTCATTATATGTGACATTGCATAATGATTGATTAAGTGATATTGATGACGTTGTGATCTCAGTGATGTTTGGTGATAGATTTTAATGTGATGATATATTGATATAATTGATGTGTATTAATGATACGAAAGTGTGAGTATAATATATGAAGTGTGATGATATGTAGGATCCATGATGATTTGTTGTTGTACTACTATATCTATTCCATATATTTTGTATAATAATTTGTGATTACTCACCCTTTCTGATTGAAAATGTTGCCTCGATACATGGGTAACTTGCAGGTAATCAAGAATAGACCGTAAGAGTTTGAGGATATCTTGGAGTTATTAATTTATTTCCGTTAATAAAAGTGGTCTTACTCTGATATTGTAACACATGATGGGGAAACGCATGAGTTGAAGTTTCAATTATTTGATAAACCTATTTTTTTAGTTTTACTATGATGGATATATTTGACGATGACTTTTGATATTGACAGAAAGGGTTTTGATGTTGATGAACTAAATGAAGTTATATTTGAGACTATGATTCTGCTGCGAGATTTAAATCTGTTTGTCGATGTTATTAAAGAATTAATTATTTATAATGATTTGAAAACCAGTGTTACGGAGCTGGATGTTTTATATAATGTTTATATGAAGATGTGACACCCTTGTTGGTGTTTTTATTTGAATTATTTTCATCATTTATATGCGAGTTATATGTGGGTTTAGAAGGGTGTTACAGGGGGGCATAGTTGAGGGTATTGGTCTAAAACCTTGACCCAGCTAACAAAAAAATGAGAGTGGAGCAGGCCTGCAAACACTACATCTTTAAAGCCTAATATTGCAAAAATTTATGTTAATACCCGCACCCAAAAAGCCCGCAAAAAATGAGGTGGGGAGGGGCAGTAATATTAGAGGTTACAAGCCTAATATATTGGTCTAACCCATAAAAATGTTTGTGGAAAATGGGAATACCCAGCGGTCGAGACGTGTTTTACCACTCTACTTGTTAGTTTTTCACTTAGGCATTTCTTATAAATCTTATTTGAGGTAAGCTTAGCTCTAGGAATAGCATGTTTGTTAGCCTTGGAGATGATATAATTCCTCTTAATTATGTTCTTAATAGTGTTCATGTCTTAAAAATTTCCTTTTTAAGGTTATTGATCAAAGCATGAAAGGTCATTATTTATCGAGACAGAGCTCATCTGTGGGAGTAAGAAAATAGTGTCAGTTAGACAATCATAGTTTACTTTTCCAAAGATAAAATTAGGTCTTTGGGTATGGGATTTGTGAGTATTCAATTTAGCTCCCCTTGAGAAATAGAAATGGATAGCCCTGGCAGAAGGCTCCTTTTTGTGGCGTGAAGTTCTAATTGCAAGATATGGGTGCCATTGTGTGCTTTCTATAAAAGGATATTCTCATTCTAATTATTATGATGGTTCTTTATGAGAGAAAGATGCCTCTTAGTTGGTTGAATATTCTCACTCTAGGTTAGATTAGTTTTCTAAGGGTGTTGCAATGTAAGAAATGACAGAGCTACAAAACTTTGGCACGACACCTAGTTGGGAGATGAGTCTCTTAGGATGCATTTCAGTTGGTTCTATTTTGTCTCTCATTAATAGGATATCTTTTTTAGGTGAAACGGGTAAGTGGAAATGGGATAAGTGAGTTTGGAAGCTTATCTTGTAGAGGAATATTTTGTGTGGGACAAAGAATTATTAGATAATCTAATGGTGGATTTATCTACTAAGAATCTTTCATGAGTCAATAATGTCTTTTTTAGATGTTTGATGACAATGAAACTTTTTAGGAGAAATTAACTTATTTTGAAGTGGCATCCAAGTATTTGGGTGTGAGGCACCTTTACGAAGGGGAAACCATAACCTTGTTTAGAGTTTGGAGGAACATGGCTCTCTCAAAGACTATTAATTTCTTGTGGCAAATTATGTGTGGCTTCTGTCGGACGCACGTTTTGTCTGCACTTTTTTGTAGGGTGGGACAAGCTTTTAGGCCCTCGCTATTTATTGTGCATGTCTTATAGTGTAGTTCCTGCAGGCCCATCTCACCTGCCCTTATTTTTTTTGCAGGGTAAGCCAAGGTTTTAGACTTGCACCCTCAACTATGCCCGCTCCACCCCATTTTTACGTACATTTGCTTGATGGGCCTAAATGGGATGGGCATGCATGTTTTCCACCCCTAATCACTTCTCTCTTACATGCCTCGTGCTTAAGTTATGTTAAAGTGTCATGTCTTAACCTAATCATTTTGTACATACATACCTCATGCATAAAGGACTGTGAGTTGTGATACCATAAGTCAATCCCAACAAAAGCCAACATCTTGGACCCACTAACTCTACAAATTATAAGAAATACAAGTAATTCTATAATAAGGACATGTGAGGTCACATGGAAGTGACGTAGACGACATCACCCCACCTCCCATCATGTCTCACTTTGCAGAATGATGTGTAAACACATGTTCTAAGTAAGCTAATGAGATTATATAAGTTAAGAACCAAAACATTCCAAGGCTAATAGGTCAACCACGATTTCTATAATTGAGGGATGACTCACCTTATTCGCTTCTACTATTAGGAAAATATTGGGATGCGCGTGGAAAAGTTTATAGGCATTAGATTTGATCACTCTAAAGGGATACCATGACTATAAATACCTAGCAAGCAGTTTAGTTAGATTCATTCACTTTTGCATATCAGAATTCAAATCTATCTTGTGATCCACATTGTAGGATATTTATAGTACTTACAACAAAAACAATTATTAAGTCTTTAAAGAGGAGAATTTATCATATGAGGAAGATTGGTCTTACTAACTTTGGTTCTTAAAAAATACAATTATATTATTTTTCTTTCTACAAATCTCCTAAGAAGACTTAGCATGAAATCATAAAAGTTTTGTTCACGCAGTTTGATCAATGGTGTCTACCTCTACGACTATATAATGGGTATAGTTCCATTTATTTATGACTTTGGAATTGGTTGGATTACAGTGTTACACGTCATATATATAATATCAGGCTTTAGTTTATCCAAAACCATAATCCCTAGTTTCCCTCAACAAACAATTATCTTTACCCATAATTATCTCAACAATATGAGATATACTCTCAACAACCTATAATTATATAAACAACCCATTATTATATCAATAATATGACTTATACTCTCAGTAACACATTATTATTTCAACAATCCACAATTATCTCAACAATATGATTCATACTCAACAATGTCCACCTTGGTAAATATCAAACCCTATGAAAACTTCATGCATAACGACTCATCCTGGAAACTGAGGAGGTACACCTCCTGCTTAACACTAAGAAATATGTAACAAGTACAAACAATATTTTAACTTGTTATTAGTGATTGGCTTGATCAACATATTAACTACGTTCTCTGAAGTGTGAACCTTCTGAAGTAATATTTGTTTGGACGCCAACAAATCCTTGACCTTTTGGAACCTCACATCAATATGCTTGGTCCTAATATGATACACTTGATTGTTCACCAAATAGATAAAACATTGAATATGACAATGAAACTGAACTCCACCTTGTTCAACATCCAACTCTTTCACTAACCTTGTAAACCACAATGCTTCCTTGATAGCTTCAGATACTGCCATATTTTCAGCCTCAGTTGTAGACATAGCTACTATAGATTAAACACATGATTTCCAACATATAGGTCCCTTGTAAAAGTAAAGACATGCCATGTTGTAGACCTCATATCATACAAATCACCTACATAGTCAAAATCCACATATCCCACAACTGATGAAACACCCTGCTCCATGATGAACATGATATCACGATTTGTTGCACCCTTCAAAACCTTAGGATCCACTTGGTTGATTCCTAATGTTGTTCTCTGGCTTGAACATGAACTTTCACATTTGACTAACTGCTTCTGCTAAATCTAGTCTAGTGCAAACTATATCATACATCAAACAACAAACTGCACTGGCATAAGGAATCTTAGACATACCTTTAATCTTTGAATCTATCATCGGATATTGTTCTAAAAAGAGCTTAAAATGATTCGCCAATGGAGTACTCACAAGATTTACTTTGCTCATGTCAAATATATGCTCAAAACACCTTCAACATAGCTTTTCTAAGATAACCATAATGTATTAGATCATTTGTCCCTGTGAATTTCCATATAAAGAATCTTCTATCAGCACCCAGATCCTTCATATCAAGCTCCTTAACCAACTTGGTCTTCAACTCATTTACATCATGCAAATGGTTGAAAGCAATCAACATATCATCAACATAAAGTAATAGAAAAACAAAATAGCCATCATCAAGGCTCTGCACATAAACACATCAATCATAACCCACCTTCTATAGCCAATTCGAAGCTTATATGAATCAAAGTGCTTGTACCATTTCCTTATAGATTGCTTCAAGCCATACAAAGACCTCTTAAATTTGCAAACCTATATACCATTTCAATTATCATTAAATCCCTCTAGATGTTCCATATAGATTTGCGTCTCTAGATTACCTTGGAGGAAAGTTATTTTCACATCCATTTGCCCTAAATGCATATTCCTGATGGCTACCAGGGCCAATACGGATCTGATAGAAGTGTGTCTAACGACTAGACTGAAAAATCCCATTATAATCAATCCCTTTCTACTATGAATATCCCTTTGCAACTAGGCAAGCCTTTAACTTTTCCCCATCTTTTTCTATTACTACTGGATTTTTCTTGTACACCCATTTGCAACCAATATATCTCTTTCCTTGTAGCAGCTGAACAAGATCACATGTATCATTATGTTTCAAGGACTCCATCTCCTCCACCATAGCACCCATCCACTTATCTTTCTCCTGGCTAGCCATAGTCTCTCGAAAAGTAGAAGGGTCTCCTGAATTGGTAAGAAGAGCATATGCTAATAAGTATTCAATCCCATATCTCCCTAGAGGTGTAATACGATAGGGATCCCTATCACGTACAAGTGTATAGTCATGTACTCTATATGAATCTTGCAATCCACCTAAATCTGAGCCTGGTTCATCTTCTTGTTGGGCTAAAATCTAATGTCCACCTGATACTTATCCCGACTAGAATTTTCTTTCTCATTATCTGGCACAACTCTCACATCTGACTATTTCAACATTGACTGCTCGTCGAATACAACATCTTTGCTGACAAGTACCTTCCTCTTAAGTCAGTCCCACAACTTGTACCTCTTTACACTTTTATTATAGCCAATAAAGATGCATTATTTTGACTTGGGATCAAGTTTAGACCGACCATTGCTAGAAATATGCACATATATTGGACACCCAAAAATCCTCAAATTACTCAGATCAATGAGGTTACTTGTCCACACCTCCTCTACAACTTTATCACCATATAAAGCTTGTGGTGTTCTATTGACTAGATAGCATGTCATATGGAGTGTTGTTGCCTAAAAATCTTTTGAAACACCATCACTCAACCGAAGTCACCTTGCCTTCTCCTTTAGAGTCTTGCTCATCCTCTCTACAACATTATTATGTTATGGTGTCTTTCTTATAGGGAAGTATATCCATATTCCATTCTCCTCACATAATTGCATGAACTTCTTGTTAGTGTATTAAAGTCTATCATCAAACCACAAATATTTTACTTTTCTCCCTGTCTGGTTCTCAACATCTGTCTTCCATAGTTTGAACTTGGCAAAGACCTCGTATTTATATTTCATAAAATAAACCCATGCCTTACAATAAAAATCATCAGTGAATATCATAAAGTACATGAAACCTCCAACAGAGGGCTCTTTTATAGGCCCTAGACATCATAATGGATATAGTCTAAGATTCCATTGGTCTTGTGTTGCTCGGTCTTGAAACAAACTTTATCTTGTTTCCCAAGAACACAATACTTGCACAATCCAATTATGCAACTACGAACACCCTTCAACAAATTCCTCTTATGTAGTTTCATTATCTCATGTTTACTAAGATGGCCCAAGCGTATGTACCACAATTTGGTTACATCATTATTACTTTCAATAGATGTTACATCCCTCGTAAATGTGCCTCTAACAACTTATAAACATTGCATGCAGTCCTCCTTGTCGTCATCATTATCATTACACCCTTGCTAACCCTCATGATGTCTCTATCTCCATATGACCAGAATGAATAACCATTTGCTTGAAGAGTATCCAGAGAAATCAAATTCTTCCTTAATTCTGGAACATAATACACCTCATTCAACGTGCACATGCCACCATCATCCAAAGTAATTTTAATTTTTCTCTTTCAAATTATGGTAAAAAAATTATCATCACCTAAATAGACAAAACCAAAATAACCTTATCTAAAAGATTTGAACCACTCCCGGTGAGACATCATGTGGTAGGAGCACCCATTATCAAGGATCCAAGCATCAGTGTACTTTGCAGATGAAATGCAAAGAAAATCCTTTTCACTGCATGAACCATCAAACTGAACTACAATTGCAGAACTACGGTTGCCTGACTTATTTAGATAGTCCCTCTTCCAATGGTCAATTTGCTTGCAACCATAACATTTTCTTGTTTTTCTGTCCTTGAACTTGAACTTTTTTTCTTTCCAGAAACCACTGCCATACCATTTCCTCTGTCACGGTTTTTTGACCTCCCTTCACAAACAAACCTTCACCTGAACTTCCTCCACCCTCCTCTATACTTTGGCGACGTTGTATGTGTTACAAAAGGGTAGAAGAAATAAAATTCAGCGTGATTGTTTCTTTCCCGTATGTGAGAGTGGTCATCAGTGATCATAAGAGCTTGGTAAATAGCATAATAAAATAATGATTTTATCCTCATCGTTAACATTCACACCAAGTCGTGTCAAATCAATGAGGATGTTGTTAAAAGCGCTGACATGAGTCTACAAATCGTCTCTTCCTACATCTTCAAGCTATAGAGATGATATTTTGCGAACAATTTATTCATAAGTGTCTTGGACATGTACTAATTTTTCAATTTATCCCAGACTTCTTTCGGAGTTGTAACTTTCAGAATATGATTCATCACGCCATCAGAAACACAAAGTCCTATCAAACATGTGACCTTCTCCATCATCTCGTTCCAATCAATGGTTGGGATGTCCGTGATTTTTTATCACGAAACGCCTTCTACAAACTTTGTTGAGTCAAGAGATCTTTAATCCTCATTTACTGTAAACCGAAATGATTAATTCCGTTAAACCGAATCACTTCAAATTTCACAAAGAACATACAACCAAACTCGGTGACACTAAAAAATTACACTTTTGAAGGATAAATGATGCGGAAACTCGTTAAGTTAGAAACCCGATAGTTATGTGGATGATATGGGCGCATATAGATGGTTTTCTTACTTGTCACATGTTGGATTCATGATAAAGCCAGTGGATTCCGTGTGCCATCTTACTATAAATAGCTTGCATTATAAAAAATGTCAACAGAATGGGGAGAGAATTCATATGAAGCAATGGAGGTAGTTTGGAAGGTTCATGTGCCGTACGTTATAAAGAATCGGGTATAATAGAAATATGTGTAGTACGTTATTTGTGTCAAATCAATTAAAATAGGTTAATAGTGTATTTTATTTTAATATGAAATAGTTTTATATATCTATAGAGTTGTATGAACACTGAATATCTAAAATCACTGTTATGTTACTTTACCTTTTCAAAATAATTGAATCATAAATCAGTCCTTATACAAGTTTGGATCATAGAATAAGATGCTATGGAACTTTTATTGTTTAATGTATTACCAAACTAAGTCCTTTTATAGTTTGGACAATCCAAACCGTCATTCGCCTGAATTAGGTTTGAATGACAAAAAGCATAGTACAATAATAGTACTAGCTAAGTATTTTCTATTAAACGAGTTCGGTTAAATGACTATGGTTAGAGAGGACCATTTTCATAGGAGGTGAACTGTGAACTCTTCTTTTGAAGTTTCACCAAATATTTTAAAATGACAAATTAATCCTTCCTAACCATGGTCGATGGTTGTGATTTGGGAGAATGGGAGTGAAACAGGTAGAACACTATCAGAAAGACATGTTGTATGTTACAATTAAGAGTATCAATAGAAATGTACTTCAGCCTCAACTTATATATTTTTTAACATGGAAACTTTAAATAAATAAAAAATTATTTATTTAATTAAAAATATATATTAGAAATATCGTATTATTTTTTTAATTAAAAATATAGAAAAAGTTTAAAAATATATATTAGAAATACCGTATATATTTTATAAGACATTTCTTTCTTTGTCTTTTTAAGAGGATGACAAACAACAAAATTATTATGGTTTTAAATTTGTCAGTAAGAACTATTTTTTCCTACAATATTATTTTTAACGACAATTTTAAAAGTTTGATGAGTTAGATGCAGTTAAAGGGAGACTATTCTGACGAATGGACTCTCACTTAGAATCATTCTTCCAGCAAGAAAGAAATTTGACTTTGTTAATGAAACTATTATCATGTATAAGAAGGAATCTTCAAATCTCGATGAATGGTGCACAAACAACATTTGATGGTCTCTTAGATCAGGAATACCAATAAACTTTCACAACAATCAACCATGTCGCACATGGAGGTGATGATGGATCTACGGAAAGACATTGAGAAGGAATTCTCCATTGTGAATGGACCTCGTGTTCAACAACTCAAAGTTGAACTTGTTGAGTGCAAGCAAAAAGATTTGACCATTGTGACATACTATGGAGAACTGAAGAATTTGTGAGAAGAGTTAACAAACTATGACCAGATACATACATGCAAGTGCGGGCATTATACTTGTGATCTCAGTTCCACCATATAATATCATTTTGGGTCAACGACTATCAACACCTTTGGGTAATTCGTATCCACCTTGTACTTAACCTTAAAATACCCGCTCCCCGAAGGGCGAGTCGTTACAATCTGAAAGGACTAGTAAGCGAATCGAGAATGCTATCTAAGTATCCCTGAGACAACCAGAGAAGAACTTTCCATTGTTGATGACCATCCTTCTGAAATTCCAAATACTAACTTCGACTGTTGGGACCCCAGACTGGGGCGGCAGCAAAAAGGCTCATGCACACAGAGGACTTGAAGGAAGTCCATATAGTTCCTCACGCCCATCAGGTTACGGAGATAGAAACTTTGTTGTCCACAGAGGAGGAACAGGAACTAGTAGATCAACTCATGAAGAACGTTTATTTGTTCGCTTAGACTCCCTCATACATGTCAGGCATAGACACAAAGGTGGTGAGTCATAGCCTCGCCATCCACCATTCAGCCATACTAGTGGCACAGAGGAAGCGAAAAGTAGACGAGGAGAAAAGGGTCGCCATTAATGAAGAGGTACATAAACTATCTAATATTGTATTCATCATGGAAACAAAATATTTCACTTGGTTGGTCAACATGTTTCTGGTATGAAAGGCCAACAACATGTGGTGCATGTGTATGGATTTTATCGATCTAAACGCCGCCTATCCTAAATACACATACTTATTGTCGGGCATCGATTTCCTCATCGATGAATCATCATGTTACCACACATTGAGCTTCATGGATGCGTACTCGGGGTACAATCAGATTCAGATGGATCCTTTGCATGCGCCCAAAATTGTCTTCATGTCTAATCATGACAAGTACTACTACAATGTCATGTCCTCCAACATCAAGAAAGCTAGCGCCACCTACCAGTGGCTCATGGATGATGTCTTCATCCATCAAATAGGGATGAACCTATAGGTTTATGTTGACGACATGATTGTTAAAAATATGGATGGGAAGATCCATGCAGAAGATTTGAAGGACGTCTTACAGTCACTAAGGAGGCATAGTATGCGCCTAAACCCCATCGAGTGCTCCTTCGGGGTTCAGGCGGTGAAACTTCTAGGGTCTATTACTGACATAGAGGGGCATTAAGGATAAACTAGATAAGTTTCAAGCAGTCGTCACCTTGAGGAGCCCCACTAATTTGAAGAAGGTACAACAATTTACAAGTTTCCTTTCCGCCTATCTCGCTTCCTTTCTTGTACATACGATAAATCCTTCCTCTTCTTCGACGCCTTAAAGAAGAAGGAGAGATTTAAATGGACTGTTGAATGTGAGGAGGCTTTCACCAAGGTCAATAATTTCCTCACATCACCCATTGTCCTTACACGCCCGAGGTTAGATTCCTCATTACTTATCTATCTCTCAATTATAGATCAGGCGGTGAGATCAGACCTTGTCTAGAAAATAGACATGGCAAAGAAACCTGTGTATATTGTAAGCAATGTTTTCAACGGCTCCGAGGTGGGATATCATAAGATCGAAAAACTAGTGCTAGATGTATTTGTTTCAGCAAGGAAACTCAAACCATACTTTTAGGATCACAATATTCTGGTGAAAACCAATTATCTCGTCCGTAAAGTTTTGAAGAAAACTGATTTAGTGGAGACGGTGGTATCCTGGGAAGCATAGCTCTTATAATATGACATCCAATATGTCCCAAGGGGAAGCATCAAATCACAAGCTCTGGCAGATTTCGTGGCAGAATTTAGCTCTCATGTAAATGAGGACACACCTTTAGAATGGGCGTTATCTGTAGATGTATCCTCCAACATAAAAGGAAACGGCGTCGGGTTAGTCCTTGAAGGACACGGAGACACACTCAGTGAGCATGCACCGAAGTTCAAGTTCACTGCTAGCAAAAATCAAGAAAAGTATGAGGCTCTCTTCAGCGGTATGGTCCTCGCCTTAGAGATGGGAGCCTCCATGTTGAAGGCTAAAAGTGACTCCCAATTGGTCACCAACCAAGTCTCGTGATAGTACCAGGCCAAGGAGCCACAAATGATGAAATATCCATAAAAGAAACAAAATTTAACCTCGTGTTTCATCATTTTTAAAGTATAGCCCGTCTTCCGCGAGCAAAACTTTAAGGCGGATCTCCTGTCCAAACTAGCCACCTCGAAGACAACAGGGTTTAACATAAGACTCATCCAGGAGACTCTCGCCTCCTCTAAAATTGGGGCGGAGAAATTACACTCCCTTGAACTTGTCCCCAGATCCATCTAGATATCACCCATATTATGTTGTCTACAGTTAGGCGAACTTCTACGAGACGATGGAGAGATGAGAAGAATCCTAAAACAGATTGCCGAGTACACCCTGCTCTCTGGAAAACTTTAAAAAAATAAGGAGGGTTTCTCCTATATTATGATGCATGGGCAAGCATGAAACCTCACTGGTACTTGCAGGGGTATATTGTAACACCCTGATTTAATTATAATTGTTTTTAATTAAATAATTAGAGGATGCGGTGTATTCTTATGAATTAGTCGAAATTATTTTATTTAAAATAATTAGATGATATGATGCGTTTATATGTGTTGATGAATTTTAATATGTTTTTTGATGGGATTATTGGAAGATTAGAAGTAGTGAGAATTTTAGAAGTTAAGGTGTAGGGGTATGTGGTTAAAAGTGTAGAGACATGGGGGTGAATGGAGAATATTAGTATCATTGTTATTATTATTATTATATTTACTATTGCTATTGTATGAGATAAATAACAATTATAATATTAATAACTAAATAATTAGATTAATCTAGTAATAAAAAGAAGGATATGATGGGGATATCTATATTAGGGGTCTAAAAGAGAGAAGATGGTTTGGTTATTCTGATCGATCATAGAAAACGAGAGAAAAAGTGAAAGAGAGAAGAAGAGGAAGAGCATTAGGAAGCTAGAGCAAGGGATTTCACCGTAGATATCTTGAATCGTAAATCTAAAGTAAGGGGAGATTCTAACACTATAATGGATTGCCTAATGATGGGGTATGGTAGAGTTTAGGTCCCATGGTTGTATGTTTTGATTTCTCCCTAATTGGTGTTCTTGGGGTTTTCTCTCATTGTTGAGTTTTTATGCTTTTTTTGTATGATTGTATGTGAAATTGATTGTTATAATCGATTGAAATTGATGTCATTGATGTTATGGAATGCATAGATTTGTTGTATGATTTGTGGGTATGAATTGAGGTAGTGATAGATTTGTTGTTGTTTGCAAATTGGGGTATTGGGGATTGAAAAGAATGGATTTTCGTACAAAAACATAGCAGGTTTTTTGTTCTGCAACAGCGGTAGCCGGTTACTGGCATGTGGTAACCGGTTACCGTGTGAAATTTTGGGTAAAAATGCAGGATATAACAGGGGTAACCGGTTACTGACCCTGTGGTAGCCGGTTACCACTGAAGCTACCAGGTTTTTCAAAAAATGAAAACTTTATAACTTTTTACTCGGGTGTCCGTTTGACGCGTTGTTCGAACCCACATGAAGTTAAAAATATTTTATATCTAATAAAACAATATGATATGGTTTTCCGGATTCTTGTAATATTCTGTTATTTTGATGTAATGTGAAGTTGTGAATATGATGATAGAATCGATGAGATTTGTATTGTGATTGAGTACAATGATGTTGCATTTTGATTGTGTGACATGATATGCATGATAATGATGATGATGGCTTGTATTAGCGTGGCATTGAAAGATAAGAATAATCAATGTGAAATCATGTTGTTGCATGTCGGCGTCGCATGCATTCATTAAAGATGGCATGTATTGGCGAAAGATGACATGTATTAGAATTGTTGCCCCAAGTTGACATTTATTAAGTTGAGTGTTTTTCCATATTGGTACAATATGCATTGAGTCAGTGCCAATTTCACTGCATTACATGATTGTTAGTAACTGATTATTTGAGCGTTGAATGAATTTCTACTTTTGTTATGATGGATGTTTGGTGTTGTTTATGCACTTAATTATGTTGATGTGTTTCGTAGTATGATGAACAAAAAAATGTGTGAGGTAAAGATATATAATGATGTGTACTTGAATTTATATCTTCTCATTATTATGCTTCCTCTTATATTATTTTGATATCTCACTCTTTCTGTTTGAATGTTACTTCTACGTGGGTAACATGCCAATGATCTGAAGTAGCTCGAGATCGAGATTAGATGAAGAGTACCTCAGTTTGCATAGATTGAGTCGGTGTCTTCTCTAATATGTAATACTTGGGGGGTCTTGCGTTTGTCTTATTATGTTGGGAGTAAACTTTGTATAACTCTGTTGTTTTTAATTTACCTTATGATTATGCTGAATTTTGAAAGATGATAATTATAACTCTGGTTGGAGAATTGAGATGATTCTTTATTGATATTTTCTGCTGCGAATAAATTAAAGGAAGTTTAAGACTTTTGAACATATGAATTATGTTGCGTATCTTATTTAATGAGCATGTATGATGTATGAAGCATGTGACATCCTATTTGTTGATGTTATTTTAGAAATTAATTTACTCTGATATTTATTTAAAATTACTGACGGGGAAATAGGGTGTTACATATATAATGGAGCCTACAACAGTCACATTGGCAGAAAAGCCATATCCCACAAACTATTAAGGTTGGGGTACTATTGGCCTACTCTAATGGAGGATAACATCACCTTCGTCAAGAAGTGAGATCAATTCTAGAAACATGTTGACCTTCACTATGCCCCGACAAAACTTATCTAGTATATGACTTTTCCATGGCCCTTCTACCAATGGGGCTTGAACATTTTGGGTATGTTCCCCTTGGCGTCAGTTCAACTAAATTTCTTGATAGTAAGAGTCGATTACTTCACTAAATGGATAGAAGAAGAAGTTGTAGGCAAAATCATAGCTGAAAGAGTATGTTATTTTTACTGGCAGAAGATCATGTGAAGTTACGGACTCCCTAGAGCTATTGTCTCCGACAATGGAACCCAATTCTCTAGTAATATGGTCATTGACTTATGCAAAGACGTGGGAGTACAAAGAAATTCGTGTTCATTGTATACCCATAAGCTAACAGTCAAGCTAATTCGACAAATAAAGTAATTCAGGAGGGCTCAAGAAGAAGCTTGACAATTCCAATGGCTTATGGTATAACTTACTCTGTGAGATACTTTGGTCATACCACACCACTCTGCTTTCCACCATAAAAGAAGCCCTGTTTTTCATGGTCTAAGAGTAGACACCATGCTACCTATAGAGATCGACACACTCTCGTGGTAACGATCCCAATTCAATGAATAAGCAAATGAGATAGGCTTAAAGAGTGAGGAAGACCTGGTCGATGAATTTAGGGAAGTCACCCATGTCCGAGAGTTTGCTTCCAAACACATGTCCGCTAGAATATATAACTCCAAAGTCAAGTCAGGAGAAATGCAAGAGGGCGACCTAGTCTTGAAAGAAGGGGTCTTACCCGTACGCCGTGGAAAACTGAAACTCAAGTGGGAGGGACAATATCGCATATATCAGAAACCCCCTTACGAGGCATACAAGTTGCATGAACTAGAAATTCCACCTTTTCCTAAAAACATAGAATACTCTCTATCTGAGATATTAGTACAGTTAAATTTACTTGTAACTCTCAAATAATTCTTGAGTGATTTATTTTTGAATGTCTTTATGTTGGACTTAAAAATGAATCTCTTTGCCGCCCTCTGAGGCAAAGTCTTTATGCTTGACTTCTCAATGAAGCTCTTTGCCGCTCTCTGAGGTAATGTATTTATGTTGGACTTCACAACGAAGCTCCTTGCCTCCATATGAGGCAATGTCTTTATGTTGGACTTTTCAAAGAAGCTTTTTGTCGCCCTCTGAGGAAATGTCTTTATGTTGGACTTCATAATGAAAGTCGTTTCTACCCCTTGAGGCATTGAATAACGGCTAGACTTCAATATGGATATCCTTGCCACACCTTAGGGAAATATTTTACGATGGACTTCTACAAGACATCCATTTACGTCTCCTAAGACAACACAAATATGTTGTACTTTCATAGAAATATCCTTGACACCCTTCAGGGCAACATGGTCATGCTATCTACTAAAAGGTGCGATCGATATCGAGCCTGAGAGACTTGATCACAAGTCTTTCATGGGAGCTCATGGAATTCCCGCAGGAGAGGTCAATCACCTCGCCTGAGAGATTTAGTGTCTCATCAGTCGGGCTACATATTACTGCATCTAAGGGGCTTAGACTTCCAAGCCTAATCAAACTCTTGCATGAGGGACTTGTGGCCTCTTCAGTCGGGTTGTACGTTACTACGACTAAAAGACTCGAATTTCCCAGGATAAGTAAGGCATCACTTCAGTAAATATAGGTTCTCAGGATACTCCTTTAAACTGCGATCTAAAAAGACTTTTTCCTCTATCAAAGGTTTCGCTCTTGAGGGACTATGTAGTGTTATTAACGTAAAGGGTCTCGCGTATGGAGATGCCTTTAGATCTTCCAAAAGAGGCGACGATGGAATGTTGCCTAAAAGGAGGTATCGCCTCGCCCTAGAGCTTTTCTATCGCCCAGCCGTGGGAAACATGGAATAAGACATTTCTTGGACAGAGAGTAGTTAGGATAATTAACTGATATGAGTTTCTCTTGGAAATAGGGATTTAATGGTCTATCATTGACTGACTGGGTGGTGACCTTTTCCAAAAAAAAACTCTGGGTGGTGACCTTTTCCAAAAAAAAACTCTAGGTCCTAGAGGCCTCTATATCTCGAACAGTGACTTTATCCTAATAAACTTTGTACCTTTAAACATAGTGGTCATCCTCCAAAAGCTTCAAGAGTTATTGCATTTCATATCTTGGACCTCTTACCACCTTGTTGTTTCGAGAAAATACATTGTATACTTACTTGATATTTGAAATATTTTGAGATCTTTTTCGCTTCAAAGTTACAAGTAAGTTTTTCGGTGTCACCATGTTTAATATCATATCTGAAACAAGTCCCTTCTCTTTCGGAATAAGGTGACATACAATGGGATGATCGGCTAGCTTGTGACACAATGCATGATTATGTATACCAAAAACCACATTAAATTTCCATGTATCAGTCGTCTTACGATATCAATTTAAACGGACATTCACATTTTTTCGATCAGTTGTCATCACATTTCAACTTTCTAATTGGTGGTTGGTATATGTCACTTCTTTTACGTCTCATTGTTACAAATTATTGTCTTCTATTAAAATCATTGTCAGACCATCCGATTACAACACCAAACCCTGATTTCTCTGCCTCCATGCAGATTCATTGTGGTATATGTTCATGAATAATAAACTCTCATTTATTTATAAATTATTCACGAATATCTATCTCGACAATAATCGATCTAACACCTAATTTAATATCATCTTTCACCTGGTTCGATTTAACATCATCGTTCATTTCATCCAATCTAATATACATTCTCATAGTAACCTTAAAAAATGTGCATCATATCAAATAATAATCATAATAAGAAAAAACAAATTAAAAACTCAAAAAAGTATCAGGCAAATCCAAAAATACTTCTTCGAAACAAATGAAATTTAGTCTGAAAATATATATAGTGTGTAATCATTATTAAAGGACTTAAGAGACTCCTCCTTGACAATTTATATCCATGTATGTAAGGGATAACATGCAACACTACAAGGGGGCGTGTGTAACCGAGAGCCTTTTGCCTACTCACCTCCCCTATTGCCCCCACCCCTAATATGCCCAACCCTTGGTCCAACACTCTCTACTGCCATGTTCCCATTCCTTTATCAACACTATTTTCCCCCAACCATAAACCACTCGGATGCAAAATATGGACAATGTAATTTGCTTGTTTGCTGCCTCTAACTAAAAATATTCATCAAGCATAAAAAGACAAAAAAAAAGGATAAATTTAAAGACACTATAGATCCGTTTCTAAGATTTAAAAAATGATTTTTTACATTTAAAAAAAAAAATCAAATTAGTAGAAGTTATGTAAAACTTATTTTTTATAAATTAAAAGATTATATTTAACGAAAATCTTATTTTTTATAAATTAAAAGATTATATTTAACAAAAATATAATCTTTTATAAAAAAAACATAGTAAAAATCACACAGTTTTACGGATATATATTTTATAAAAAAATTTTAAAATAGTAATACATTTAAATGAACTTTTATATTCATTAGAATGGAGAATTTAATATTTCACCCCCCAAATCATACATGTCACCTCTTAAAAAAATTTTATTTCAGAATTACCTTTGTTGAATTACAAATAAACTTTTGAATAAAATTTTGGTACACATCAAATTTCTGGTATACTCCTACAAAATTTTTGATATATGTAAGTTTTCAGTGGTGTATTTAAAATTTTTAGTATTTCGGAAATTTCAAATTTACCAGACAGTACCGGAAATTTAGATATACTGAAATTTCTGGTAGTTTATTTATTCAGTTTTTTTAAACGGTCGTAATTTTGCTGACAACTTTGGAGGGTTCAGATTGCACCGACAAATTTGTGTGGTCTATAATATATCACCATTTGTATAAAAAGGGGAAATGCTACAAAGAAAACAACTCAAACAATGCATCTTCCTCAATTTCTGATTAAGACAGAAGTATACTTCAACGGAAACAATCCTAATGTTGAATTCAAGTTTTTAGATGGCGCCACATCCTTCGACAACTTGAAAGATAAGTTGAATGAACGGTTGCAAGATTCCGATAACAGAAGGGTGACCAAGGTCGAATTTCAGGAGGATTCGATTGATACAAATGAAAGGGTGAAATACAACCTGGTCGAGTTGAAGAATGATGAAGATGTGACGGTCATGTGGAAATCATTTTGTTGTAGGATAACTAAAGGTCTGATCGAGTTGGATGCGGAGATCCGAAGATCCGTCGACGACATAATGAAGATGTTGAAATTTCCAGAATCATCTGATAGTGCCTAAGTTTTCATGTTTAGTTAGTTGTTTTTGGTTTGTGTTTGTTGTATTGTTTTGTGTTATGTTCATCATCAGTTCGAAACATGTAATCGCCAAAATATTATGCAATAAATAAGAAGTTTCTGTGTCATAAAATATACATATAATACAACCAAAATAAAATAGACCTACATAGACCCTCCACAGGCAACGTCAGCTAACCTAGCTAAACCAGTATAGATCTCACCATCAGGGTTTGCCAAACTCATGAGGTTATCTAAATGAATTACAATAAATTATAGACGGTTGTCCTGGTCACCTGCGAGAGGTGGAGGTGGAGGCTCGGCAGAAACCTTAGCACCTGAAGGCCCCAAAACATCAGATGTTGCATCCGATGGTATAACCTGAGGGTGTGAAACATTGTGATACATTTCCAAATATTCATCCTCGCTGTGAAGGATCCTGAATCACCATTGTTGTATCCATGATCTCACGGGGAGAACTGATGATGTGACTCTAAAACCATATATCAATACCACCAGCTAAAGTCTGTGAAACTGGACGAGGGATGCCCTGTGCATAACCTTAATGGCGTAGAGACCTCTCGAAAAAGTGTCTTCCATAGACGCACGAGTCGTGGTGTCTGTATCAATGGGAGACACCTTGTCGACTCGCTCAGTAGTAACCTCTTCAACCTACTCTACAATCTCCTCGGTTGCCGACTCCACAACCTACTCAGCTGCCGACTCAACTGCCCCCTTCACAATAGGCACACCTCCTCAATATGTTACTCAACAGTCGGCTCAATCATAGGCACAGGAGCAGGAGCAAGAGCATGTACCTCTTCGGCAGTAGAATCTCTAAGTCCTCGACAGCGGGATGCATGGAACTGCGCTTGTTGCTCAGCCAATTGTTTCCAGTGAGAAGCAATCATAGCACGTCGTCCAGCCCGTAGCTTGGAAGCATGTGCCTCCTCATCCCGGACCTGAGCTTCCGCTCTATCTGCCACCCTACCCAAAACAGAACCATTTGTCTCTGGTCTTCACTGAAACATTGAAAAATTAGAAAAATATGTACTATCAGAAATTCTAAATTTCCGGTATTTTTCAAAAAAAATTGAACTACCGAAAATTTCGAAAGTTCTGTACATGTTAAGCTACGGAAATTTCTGAATTTTCGGTAAAAAAGATAAATGTATTAACTCGAAATTGCAAAATTTCCGATTTAAAAATATCCGATATTTTGAAAACTCTGATATAATATACCAGAAATTTTACAAATATACCATAAATTTCTTACTTGTTCAATAAATTTCCAATATCACCTCTAAATTTCCGATACCATCCATGAAATTTTAAATTTTCAGCGTGGTACCTCATATTTGAAATTTGAGAATTTTTTAAATTTGAGTAATTTTTTAAACTATGTTAATATTTCATTAGAATGTCATAATAAAGAAATAAAATATCTAAAGAGATATTTTATTAAAATATATACTCCCTCCATTCTCTTTTATAAGAAAATTTTAACTTTTTAGATTAATTTAATAATTGATGTATCTAATTTATATATATTCTAAATATATTATTTATTCAATAAATCTAAAAAGTAAAAATTTTCTTATAAAAGATAATGGAGGGAGTATGAATTAACTTTTTTTTAAGTTTATTTTACTTATTTATAAAAAATATTAACAAATACGCTAATTGTGTAAAGAAATTTCACACCGCCAGTGAATCATGATCATGATTATTTAATTATAAATTATATTTAATTTTTATTTTAATTATTTATTAAATAATATTAATGAATGGTTGTAAATATGATCATTTAATTATAAAATATATTTAATTTTTATTTTAATTATTTATTAAATAATATTAATGGATGGTTGTAAATTGTGATGTATTAACCATATAAAAAGTTTTACCGTGCATATCAATTTAATCTCTTTATCAAATGATTATCATAACACTAATTTAAAATTAAAATAAATCATTTAAAAATTACCTAATATATTCGTGTTAAACTTTCTCCCATGTTTATTTTGTTATTCTTTTATTAATACATTAAATTCACCGTGAGGAATTTCTATTCATTACCTTTATTAACAACTTTACATTACAAACTGTTCTGGACTGGGTCCGACATGCCCAATAGCATTGATAAGGCCCAATCCAAACGGACTTGCTGAGGGCCACGCTGACCAAAGGGTCACAGTCGTGCCCGACATGCTCCCTGAGGTTACTTGCTCGACCTTCAACTGTCCAGCTCGACATCACCTCGAACACCCCAACTAGGGCAGACTCAGTCCACTGCACTCTCAACGAGACCCCGAAAAGACCGCGTCTCTGTCCGCCCGCACTTCATGCAGAACATCCAGGGAGGGGACCACGTGCGGGTCCCCACTACCCACGTAGAACCTGGCAATTCCTCCACTGGACCAAACCTGCCCGGCCCAATGAAGGAACCTTGGCCCAGCGCTGGGGGCTATAAATACCCTCTGTTTCCAGAGGGTCAGGTATTCATCATTCTATCCATACTTACTATTGCCTGCTCGTGCTCTTACTTACTTCAGCATCGGAGTGTCTTGCAGGTACCCCCCCACCTCGTTCAAAACTTTCAGCTCGGAGCCAGCCGTGACGGTCCAAGTCTGATCAGGTTAGATCAGTGGCGCCGTCTGTGGGAAACTAGCTTCCCCGTCTTAACAAACAACTCAAAAGACCAAAGCTCATATTCAACTACCTGTCATGGCTGATCCAGCTCGCGATGAGCAGAACGTCCGTGTCGCCGACACTAATAATGGCACGGCGGACAAAAACGGACATCTTGACAACGCCGGTAATCCCGGCCACAACACCATTCCTGCAACAACCGTCCCCGGGACTTCCTCATACAGGGACGGGGCTACAGCATCATCCTCCTCGCTCCCACCACCACTCGAGGACGACCCGGCGGCCCTCGCCCACTACAGAGCCGTCCGGTTTCAGGAAGTCCCCGTCCCCTCCGGGGCGGATGCCACCACACAAGCGTTGTTCGAAGCAATTAACCAAACGAACTATCTCATCTTCGCCCAAGGAGAGAGATTAAAGGCGCTTGAAGACGAGCGAAGACCCTCGAGGAGGCATCGGAGACCACATACTCCCCTTCCTCGAGTGACTGAGGCCCGACACCCTTCTCCCCCGCGGAGACACTACAGGGAAAACTCCCGAAGCCCTTCTCCCCGGCCAAAGCAGAGGCGACCCTATCTGGAGAGAGAGCCCGTCATCCCTGCCGGAGAACCCAGTCACGACCCGGCAAGGCACGACAAGAGACACGCCGGAGACGGCCGTGTAACATTCAACCAACGAGCATCACGCTCGAGGGAGACTCAGCACGACCACCGTGCCAGACAATACTACAGGTCCCCATCTCTGTCTCCGGAGAGGAGCGACGAGGACGACCCCCGCGGTCCCCTGTCGCAGGCCATCATGGATGCACCCATCCCCCCGGGCATGGAGAAGCCCCCACATCTGAAGGAGTATGACGGAGTTGCGGACCCGGTCGACCACATTGACGGGTTCGAGGCCATGCTCCATTATCATAACGTCGGGGGGCCCATCAAGTGCCGTCTTTTCCCCACGACTCTCAGGAAGGCGGCCATGGACTGGTACAAAGGGCTCGCCCCGGGCTCGATCACCTCGTGGCGGAATCTGAAGAACCAGTTCATCAGTTCCTTCACCGCTTCTCGACGCCATCCAAAGACCGAGGCGGCGCTCGAGGCCATCATCCAAAGACAGGATGAGACCTTGAGGGAGTTCATCAACCGCTTCAACCGGGAAGCGATACAGGTCCCCTACACAGACCACATGAAGAGATATCTGCTGGAGAGGGGGCTCCTCCCCGACACAGAGTTCAGAAAAGCCGTGGGAATCGAGCCGCCCAGGTCTTTCGACGCCCTCCTCGAAAAAGCTCGGGCATATATGGATTACGAGGAGAGGGAAGCGGCCAACAGGGCCCGAGATTCCAGGACTCGGGGTCCCAACAACAGCAGCTCGCGCCAAGAGGCTCCTCCTCGACGAACCGGGGAGAAAAGGAAAGAAGACAGACCCCGGGAAGTCCGGGAACAAAGGGGCCCCTCGGGCCGTTTCACCGAGTACACTCCGCTCACAGCTTCCCGCGAGCGTATCCTGGCGGAGTGTGCCAGTACAGACTTCAAGGACGGCGGCGTCAAGCGTCCCCGACCTGCTCCCGCCAAGCCTGGGGCGGACAAAAATAAATACTGTCAATACCATAGGAGTCATGGCCATCTGACAGAGGACTGCGTCCACCTTAAGGACGCCATTGAAACCCTCACCAAGGGAGGGAGGCTCGCGCAGTACCGGCGAAACGACGCTCCTCGTCGTGACGCCCATGAAGCCAAGGAGCCAGAAGAAGACGCCCGACCATCAGACGAGTCGGTCCTATCCAGACCGCCTTCTCGGTGACCAGGCCCGGGGAATTCGACATTCCCGAGCACCTGCAGGAACCGCTGACAACGCACAGCAGGTGGGAATACTTTCCCTCCGCCATGGTCATTAATGGGGGCGGGTTCAACGACCTCACCATCAATTCAGCTAAGAGGAAGTTGGACGAGCTGGTCGACGCGACTCCCCCGCAAACAGTAACGTTCGAAAGGGTGAAGGGCGGGTCAGAGCCCATCACCTTCTACCTAGAAGAGCTCCCCGGCGGAGCCCCGAACGCGGTCATCCCCTTACTGATAAGGGCAAGAATGGCCAATTTTGACGTGCATCGCATCCTAGTCGACGAAGGGAGTTCCGTCAACGTGATGTACAGCCAACTGTTCCGAACCCTACAGCTGGACGACTCGCATCTCTCTCCATATGTGGGGTCGGATCTACAAGGCTTCAACGGCTCGACTTCCAAACCTTGGGGTTATGTTGAGCTCCTGGTTACGTTCGGCGAAGGAACGGCTACGAGACAAGTTAAAGTCTGTTTCCTCGTCATTGACTGCCCGTCTCTGTACAACTGCATCTTGGGGAGACCGACACTGGCAGAACTAACAGCGGTGCCCTCGACCGTCCACCTGAAGATGAAGTTCTACACCAGGAGGGCACGGGTAGCCACCATCCAAGGAGACCTAGCCGCTGCCTGCAGGTGCTTCAACGCCGCTTCTAAGGGACGGGATACCGTCGACATAGGGACCAGACCCGCCAAAAGGACAAAACAGGAGCCCGACAGGAAAGCATCCCCCGAGGAAGAAGTCCAGAAAGCTCCACCAAAGGTCGATTCCATAGCTCTGGACACCCGCTTCGATCAGGACGAGCCATCCAGCAGTGAGCAAATCCCACTCCGACCAATACCGGACGGGGATTTTGAACTCGTTCCCCTCGGCACAGACCCGACCAAGGGAGTTAAGATTGGCAAAGACCTCCCCGACTTGGCCAGGAAACAAATCAAGGCATGTCTGCGCGAGAATGCTGATCTGTTCGCCTGGAGCGCTGCGGAGATGCCCGGACTCGACCCTGAGGTCGCCTGTCACCACCTCGCCATTGATCCAGCCGCTAGGGCCGTAGTACAACGTAGGTGTAGGCAGTCTCCAGAAAAAACGGAGGTTGCTGAAAAAGCTGTAAAAGACCTCCTAGAGGCAAATTTTATTTCTGAAGCCCGGTATTCCACCTGGCTGTCAAATGTTGTACTCGTGAAAAAGAATAATGGAAAATGGAGAATGTGCGTTGATTATACTGATCTCAACCGGGCTTGCCCGAAAGATGCTTTTCCCTTGCCTAACATAGATATGCTGGTCGACAACTCGGCCGGCTACAAAACTTTGTCGTTCATGGACGCCTACTCGGGCTATAACCAAATCCCAATGGCCCTGGGCGACAAACACTGCACGGCATTCATGACCAACTCGGGCAACTATTACTACAATGTAATGCCCTTCGGACTGAAAAATGCCGGAGCAACTTACCAGCGCATGATGAACAGAGTTTTTAACAAACAGATCGGCGACATGCTCGAGGTATATATGGACGACATGATCGTCAAGTCCCGAGCGGACACCGACCATGCAGCTCATCTCAAGACAGTCTTTGCCCAAGCAAGACAATGTAAAATGAGGTTCAACCCCGAGAAATGTACGTTCGGGGTTAAGGCAGGAAAATTCCTTGGATTTTATCTAACAGAACGGGGAATCGAAGCCAACCCCGACAAATGCCGGGCGTTCTCCGACTTCCCAACACCGACGTCGAAGAAGTCAATACAAATCATGAACGGCATGCTCACGTCGCTGTCCCGCTTCGTCGCGAAATCCGCTCAGCACGCCCTCCCCTTCTTCAAACTCCTTCGAAAGGAAGCAGCCTTCGAATGGAATGAGGAATGCGAGCAGGCACTACGCCACCTAAAGAAAAGTCTGTCTCGGTCGCCCGTGCTATCTCGACTAGACGACGGGGAACCACTGTACTTGTACTTGGCCGTTTCGAACGAAGCCATCAGCGCAGCTCTTGTCCGCGAGACCCCTGACGGGCAGAAACCCGTCTACTTCACGAGCAAGGCCTTACAGGGGCCCGAAAGCAGATACCAACAGATAGAAAAGGTGGCTCTGGCCCTCATCAATGCGGCGAGGAGGCTCAGACACTACTTTCTGGCCCACACGATCATCGTGCGAACCGACCAACCAGTGAGACAACTCCTGGGTCGGCCCGATATGGCGGGCAGAATGCTAAAATGGTCCTTGGAACTCTCCGAATTCGACATTCAGTACGAAAGCAGGAAAGCCCTGAAAGCACAGGCCTTGGCCGACTTTGTCGCGGAAATGACCACTCACGACCCTCCCCCTGGGAAAGAACACAAGTGGACCATCTTCGTCGACGGAGCATCCAGCTCGTCCGAAAGCGGCGCAGGAAACCTCCTGGAAAATGAAGAAGGCGTAGTAATCGAGCACTCCTTAGCTCTCTCCTTCCCGACGTCAAACAACCAGGCAGAATACGAAGCCATGCTCGCAGGACTGAGACTGGCCGAGGACCTGGGAGCCCGCGAGGTACAGATCTACACCGACTCCCAGCTCGTCGCCTCTCAAGTACAGGGGAGCTACCAGGCCCAAAACGACAACCTCATCGAGTATTTGAACTTAGTCAAAAAATACATGACAAAGTTTGTACGAGCAGAAATTTCACATGTTCCCCGCGAGCAAAACACGAGGGCGGACATATTGTCCAAACTCGCGAGCACACGAAAGAAGGGCGGGAACAAATCTGTCATCCAGGAATCTCTAGCGCGTCCAAGTATCGAACGATCCTCGACTACAGTCGAGATCCATGCCATCGGGGATGCGACGTCCTGGATGACCCCGGTTTACAATTTCCTGACAAAAGGCGAACTCCCATCGAACCAGGCCGAAGCTACCGTCACAAAGCGACGAGCATGTTCCTACGTGGTTCTCGAGCAGAAACTGTACCGCAGAGGATTCTCCATCCCCCTTCTAAAATGCATCGACGAGTCCGCAGTCCCCGAAGTACTGCAGGAGATACACGAAGGGATCAACGCCCAACACATGGGCGGTAAATCCTTAGCAAGGAAAGCCCTTCGAGCGGGATACTACTGGCTGACGATGCAGCAGGATGCCAAGGAACACGTCAAGAAATGTGATAAGTGCCAGAAACACGGGGACATGCACCTCGCTCCTCCGCACGAGCTGGGCATACTGTCGTCCCCGTGGCCATTCGCCTGGTGGGGTATGGACATCCTCGGGCCCTTCGTGCAAGGAACCTATCAGAACAAATTCCTCATCGTCGCTGTGGACTACTTCACGAAATGGATCGAGGTCGAGGCTCTCGCGAAGATCACCTCACATAACATCCTCCGTTTCTACAAAAGAAACATCCTCGCCAGGTTTGGAATTCCGAGGGCTCTAGTGACCGACAACGACACCCAATTCACCGACCACAGATTCCGAAACTTCGTCACCAAACTCGGGACAAAACAACACTTCACTTCGGTCGTGCACCCTCAAACAAACGGGCAGGCCGAGGCCGCGAACAGGGTTATCCTCCGGGGACTCAAACGTCGACTCGGCGAAGCCAAGAGGGGATGGGTCGAGGAGCTCCACAGCGTCTTGTGGGCATACCGAACCACGCCCCACTCAACGACGGGCGAGACCCCATTTCGATTGACGTATGGCACCGAGGCCGTTATCCCAGTTGAAATCATGGAACCTTCCAGACGAACAGAGAATCCCCTCGACGAAGAAATGAACGACGAAGCACTAAGGGACGAACTCGACCTAGTCGAGGAAATCCGATCTGGTGCAGCCCTGCGCGAAGCCACCCTAAAACAACGAGTGGCTCTACGCCACAACGACAAGGTCATCAAGCGCGAGTTCGAAATCGGCAGCCTGGTATTACGTAGGAACCAGAAGGATTCCCGCGAAGGGAAGCTGGCCGCGAACTGGGAAGGACCTTATCGCGTCCACGACACCACTGGTATCGGGATGTACTATCTCGAGCAATTAGACGGAGAGCCATTACCACGACCCTGGAACGCTGCTAAGCTTAAGCAGTACTATAGTTAAAAAACTACCAACACCTAGGACCCTCGACCATCGGCATCCGCGCCCGATCGACGAGGAAAAACGTCTGATTCCGTAAAGAGGCTGAGGTACAAGCCCGACATATGGCTAAATCGCACAACATCGCTCAACAAACGAGACCAATCGATAGTGCCCGACGTGGACAACTACACCGAGCCCCACCGTCGTAGTACCTGTAAGGCAGAACACCCAGCTCGCGATGGGCAGTTCACACCAAGGGCAAATAGTCCATACCGGGCTTCGCGCCCGACTGAGCAACTTCGCTCCATATGCCCGACAAGTCGTCAAGAATGACGGGCCATCTAAAAGGGTCAAAGGAAAGTCTCTCCCCTCGAGTGCAACACTTAGGTGACTCTGGCCAGCGAAAGAAGGCCGGGCACGTATACAAACGAAAGGCGGGCAAACTCGTCAGCTAAGTCACAGCCACTTACGGGCACTCCTCGGGCCCATAACATAGGCTAATTTTTATGCAAAAATATAAAAATCAAGCACGGGCAAACAATCAAATTTGAAATCGCATTCATTCAAAAAAACGCCCGAAGGCAACAAAGTAAATAAGTATAAACCGACCAAGAAGGTCGGCGATGTTCGTGAAGTACAACCAACGGGCACGCAGGCCCAAAAAATACAAATATCAAAGGCACGCAGGCCCGCTATCCTACAATCAAGCTTCCCCGGAACCATCATTGTCGACAACAGGAGAGTCGGGCGGGGGCACGATCGCGCCATCCACGATCTGATGAGTGTAGCCCGTCCCCTCAGTGACCAAACCAGGATTTAGCAAGGAAAGCTGGCCGACGGCGGAGTCGAACCCCTCCTCCATAGCACCGACGCAATCTGCTTCGAGTAGCCGGATATGGGCGACCAGCTCCGATCGACTCTTCAAAGCAGCTATATCCTCCGGCTCGTCCTCGGCAGGAAGCATGGCGACTTTTAGGTCCTCGATCTGTTGAGTCAGGCGCCCGATGTCGGTCTCCAGACGATCCCTGTCCACGCGGAGAAGCTCTCCCTCCTCGGCTAGCTTCCCCGAATTTTCTTTCTCCAGGACCAGCATCTCTCTCTCAGCGGCCAGCAGCGATGCCTGCTCGCAGAACATCTCCTCGGAGCGTTCCAGGGCAGTCCTTAACTTCCGCGAACTCGAGGTGAGAGCCGCTTTCTCCTGCTCCAGCTCTTCAATACGGACAGGATCCTCCCCCTCCTCGGACAGCACCATGGCCATTTCGGCCATTTTCACCAGCCCGGGCATGTTGGCGGCCATGTGCCTCCTCCGATCCTCCTTACTCATCCTCTTGATAGTCTCAGCCTCATCGGCAACCACGGACAGAGGGAATCTCTCGAAGAAACCCTCCTCTTTGAAGCAAGGGGGCAACCCGAAGGACCTTACGGCGTTGGCGTCCTCGCCGACCGCCGGCCCGCTTTCCACCCGGTTCCTCTTTCTTTGTATCAGGTCGGCATGTGGCTCGACCTCTTGAACCTCTGGGATTTCGTCTGACGCGGCCCCCGAGCTGGGCGACGAATCCACCCTCACCACATGAGGAGCGCCCGGGCTATGCGGCGGGCCCATCCTCGTTGCTTGGGGAGCCTTCACAACCCTCCTGCCCCGCCTCTGGTCGCAAGACAGCTTCAAGAGTCTTTCCCGACGTCCGGCCATCGAACCTGCACAAAATAAAAGACGGGGTTAGTGTCGAGCGAATACGCAAACAAATGACAGGCAAAGAAATTCAAGCAATAAACGACCTAGCAGACGAGCAGCATGCCTGAACGACTGGCACTCCACGAGTGCCTTAGTATCGATCGGTCGGGCCTCGAATGTCGGATAACCCTCCTCGTCCAAGACATCTTCCCCCTCCCTCGTGGCCCACCTGGCGGGGTGGAAGCTGTCAACGAACCGACAAAGAGTGTCGTACGCCTTCTCATCCTCGAAGCACATGTCGCCCGCAGCGGCATGATAGTATCCAGTCCCGTGCTCGTAATGCCTGAACATCCAATGCACGGGGAACTTGGTCGTGCGGGCCATCACGGGATACCCGTCGTTGTCTAAAATCGCCTCCCCATCATCATCGTTTATGGGCGTCTCCTCCTCGTATAGGGATTCTAAAGCAGACGTGGTAACCGGCCTCACGACATACCACTTGTCTTTAAAGCCCCTTACGGAGTCCATGTACATCTTGAATAGTCTCCTCGACTGTTTTAAGGAGACCCAGTTGTGCTTCCCTCCTCGGGACTGGCGCTGCAGATGGAAAATTCTGAAGAAGAGAGGTATAGTCGCCCCAATCCTCAGAAAACGACATGTCAGCTCAAACGCCCGGATAAAGGCGAGCGAGTTCGGGTGTAGCTGCGACGGGGCCAGCCCCAGATGGGCGAAGACCCCGGTCTGAAAGTCACTGAAGGGCAGCTGCAGCCCAAGATCTTTGAACGCAATTTCGTACATAGGGAAGCTATACTCGGGGTACACCGAGCAGATCCGGGCATTGGAGGTCGGTCGCGTAACAACGAAATTCTTTTGAAAATCAGGCTGACTGTGGCCCGCCTCGAGGACAGCATATGGCTTTCGGTTACGCCGGCTATAGATCGACGTGATTCCTCTGGGCTCGGCGCCCACCCAATCCAACAGAGGGTCGTCGACAGTGTCGATCAAACTCACCGCCTCATCGGCACTTTGTTCCTCCCGTTCGGGGCGTCCAGAAGAGCACGGCTCGTCCGCCATGGTTACCTGCAGAGCACGGGAAACCAGTCAATTGGGCACGAAACCATACGCTCGACGTAACGGACCAGATGTACCGTGCGACAAACCACGTCGCTCCACGCGCGACCGTAAGTTAAGTGAAACAAAATAGCAATCGCCTCCCCAGCGTCCGGATAACTCGACGAGACCTTCTCCAAGCCGCTTAAGCAAACCGACAACGCGGTCACTCTCCAATATGCCGACCCAAGATATGAACATGGCGAGCAACATCATAAAACCTACGGCCAGAGCCATGAACATACCGGGCACGATCATGAATCAGGCGCCCTGGCTCATGAAGACCCCGGGCAGCACTTCAGATTGTAACCTAAACTATGTATCTACCGGCCACGAGCATATGTTTGCCGGTCCTAAGCATGAATTTGTCGAGCTAAACATGAATATACCGGGCTAGTCCCACGCGCACAGTCCCTAAAACGTCTACAACGGTGAAAATCATGCATCACAACAGGAAAACGAAGAAGATAAGTCACTTACTTGCAATCAAGGAGTGAGTTCTGCAACGGAGGAAAGGAATCTATGACGGGAATCGCAGCTATGCTATGAAAATCTAGAAGAACAGCAGCAGTAGGAGCGCAAAGAGTAGTAACGCGTTATGGGGCCCAAGGATCCTATTTATAGTGATGACGTGGAATACCAAACGTCACCTCGGTCAACCACGGAGTTTCTCTCCTCGACGCACGGCTCCCAAGGCAATGATGACCCTACCATCATAGGGTGGCGGCACAGTTCCCGAAAGATACCCCGTGTGCTCGACAGACGTGTGCCGGTGAGAATTCCCCGAGCATCCACCACGAAAGATTTGTCTCCGAGCACGACACGGAGAAGCCCTCGAGGACCTGCATCTCTGACCTGGGCGCGAGACCCCGAAACGAAAACGATCTGAGATCAAGCCATGGCTCCTAACCCAAGGAACCACGACTTGGGGGGCTCCTGTTCTGGACTGGGCCTGACAGGCCCAATAGCATTGATAAGGCCCAATCCAAACGGACTTGTTGAGGGCCACGCTGACCAAAGGGTCACAGTCGTGCCCGACATGCTCCCTGAGGTTACTTGCTCGACCTCCAACTGTCCAGCTCGACATCCTGCTGTCCAGCTCGACATCACCTCGAACACCCCAACTAGGGCATACTCAGTCCACTGCACTCCCAACGAGACCCCGAAAAGACCGCGTCTCTGTCCGCCCGCACTTCACGCAGAACATCTAGGGAGGAGACCACGTGCGGGTCCCCACTACCCACGTAGAACCTAGCAGTTCCTCCACTGGGCCAAACCTGCCCGACCCAATGAAGGAACCTTGGCCCAGCGCTGGGGGCTATAAATACCCTCTATTTCCAGAGGGTCAGGTATTCATCATTCTACCCATACTTACTATTGTCTGCTCGTGCTCTTACTTACTTCAGTATCGGAGTGTCTTGCAGGTACCCCCCCCACCTCGTTCAAAACTTTCAGCTCGGAGCCAGCCGTGATGGTCCAAGTCTGATCAGGTTAGATCACAAACCACCTTTCTTTTGTCATTTGATATACAACTTGATTCTTAAATTATTTTGAAATTTGTATGATATAGTTTAGAATTTTGTATGTCCCTTAATTTCTACTTAAAAATTGAAATTTTAAATGACAATACATTACATGGTTCATAGTAAAATATAATTCATAACACAATAAATGGTTCATAAAAAAATTTGATTCACGATTAATAAAAATGGTCTACTAATTCATGATTATCATGAATGTCAACTCATTAATATACCTTGAAGTACCGATTATTATGAGAGAAGGTACTTGGTAATAGAATGCTTGATGTCCTGTTTGTTTTCACGGTAGCAGGTAGCAGGACATCAAGCATGCAGCAAATGCAAAGCCATGGTTTGTAGCTTCCGAAAATAAGTCATTTTGCATTCATCATACAACTTGATTACATTCACTACGGAACAATCTTACAGAATAACATAACATAAATATACATTTAGTTACTTCTAATGAATCGGTTATTAAAGAACTATCCAAGTTGTGAAAATCTACGACTATATATATCATTGATCACTAACTCCAGATGCATCAAAGATCAACACTTACATGGATAGTAGTTACATGCCCCAGATGCCACGAGCTGTTGCCACTTTGTTACTTGGTCGAGATGTTAGTTCATACAATATCCTCCCAAACGTATCAGAATATTTGTTATCTGTGAAAAGCATCTCTGCGAAAGCATTCTCATAGGCTAGCAACAAAACTCTGTTTTGTGGCTCGGAAACAAGACTCTCTAATATCATGGCAGCTTTCCGGCAAACTTCTGGAACAGGATGTGGTATCTTAATTACTTTGAGCAATCGATCTATTGCCCTGAGTTTGAGGAATTCTAATCAGTTTCTGTTACTGTGCATTTTCAAGTTTCTTTGCAAATTTTAAAGAAAATTGTCATGTCATGATTTTAACTATTCAGTGCCAGTGTGCCACAAATAATATATATATTGACTTATTTTAAGGGGAAAAAACAAACAAAATAAGTAGATTACCATCGCTCGCTTGCAATCTTCAACCTGCAATCCATATTAACTTCAGCAAGGTTATAGAGTGCACCTATAGCAGCTGCCTGAGCATCAATTGCCGGTAAGCTGATAAGGTCAATTAAACGTTTGTGTATCTGCAGTAATCAATTGATGATGGTTATTTTCGCATGATAAAACAGTTTAGGTTCAATTTTTTTTTCATTCAAAATATCATTTTTTGCTTTTACTCACTATAATAAATTTTGTTATTTGTCCCTACAAACTTTCAATTTTTTGCTTTTGGTGGTTGTTTTGTTTTAAAACAATGATTGTCAGTTTTAAAAGGAGTCACAATATCATGTGGACCATATTTATTTTGTCTATATGAGATTCATATTTCATTAAAATCAATATGGTCCAAAGATTACAAGAACAAAACTTTAACATGAACAATTGTAGGTAAAGAAAGAAAAAACAAAATAACAAGAACCAATCCAAAAGCAAAAATATATGTTTCACGAATTAAAAACAAACAGCAGGTGATAAATTTGCAGACAAAAAAACATAAAACATGTTTAAACTAACAAATTAACTAGGCAAAACATGCATAAAAAGAAGTAGTGCCTGTGGAAAAAATGGTAGCAAGAAAGGTTCGTTGTCAGGATTAATGATCAATCGCCCAAGTAATTCAGCAGCAGCACAATGCCAGGCTTTGACAGGAGAATTCAATATCCCCATAATGGCCTGAACAGCACGTTTCTCTCTGTAAATTATTCAGCCATTTAACAATCATTTATAGAGAAATACAATTGAATGCAAGAACATTGAAGGTAGAATAATCACTTACGTTATTTTAATAAATGAAGGCTTGGACGAACTAAATATTCGAAGATCCATTAATGGAGCCAAGTTAACAATTGTCTCTAGAGCATTTGTGACGAGTTCTTCATCCTCTATCAATATTACGAAAGACAATTTATAACAAAACCCAACACAACACAATACAAACTTTTAATGATGTGGCAATGCATGATAGGATGATAATGTTGAGAAAGAAAAACATCATAATTAAACATGATATTCAAAAAGCTTTAAACAACTTCCATTAATGGTATTGGATGTGTACAAGACTAGATGAGATAGAATTAGTAATGGCAACATTAAAGAGAGAGTTGGGAGCATCTATTGTAGAAAAGATGGTGGAAACTGAGGAGAGAAGCCATATAGAGTACGTACTACGGAGTGAAGATTGGATAGAGGATGGTAAAATCACAAAAGGTAGAGGAAGACATTGAAAAACTTTAAGAGAAACTATTAAAAAAGACTAGCAATTAAATAGTTGGAATAGATATGTGACATCACATTATGGCACCGTTCGATCTGTGTAGTCAATCCTACTTAGTGGGATAAAGCATGGTTGTGGTTGGTGCATGTACCTATAGTATCATACATCCTACTAAAGTTTGGATCCCTCTAAGACGAATATGTTAACCAGTTAAACACTGGGGACCAATCCTCCAAGGAATATAGAGACTGTTACTTTTGATGAATAAAAATTATAGTGATTCCCGATAACAGAAAAATATATGGACTGATTCAACTATAATTTTATAGGGACCAAATTTCAATTAGAACGAAAATATGGACTAAAACAAAAAAGAATACTCAATGGTAGGGACCAAAACCCAACTTGGTGGAACCATGAAGGTACTGTTACCACTGTAATTTGTAACCATCAATCTTTTGTGCAAAACTAAAAATGAACAAGTTAGATTGGACTGGCAAAAAACTCTCACCTACTGTATGATCTTCAATGCATTGGAAGGCTGTTTCCATACAATGACGATTTTGGGCCATTATAACTTCATTATCTGGCATAAAAGAGAAGTTCCTAATGATATTTGAAGCAGCAACAGCACATTGCTGTTTTTCTGCTCGCCCTTCGTCATCTAAATTAAATAGACCCTCTTCATCAAACCGCAACTCTGAAAAGCGAGTTTTTGTTGTGCCATTCTGCTGTGTTGATTCTATACTGGAGGATCCAGATCCTAGACTGCATATTTAAGAGCAATATCCTACAATGTGACTTAATCTCTCTACCGGCTTCACATTTTCAAAATGAAAACGTAAAACCCATTGAAATTTGGACAGCCAAAAAGAAAAGTAACATTTGAGGACATGTTTAGTGTTTACCTAGGCCGCTGGAGAGCACCAGTAGAGCCTAATGCCGGGTACCCATTTCCAAATCCAGTTGCAACAGAATTTGCACCTAATGACCTGACCCTCGATACCCTGACTAGATCCTTTGGGAGTGCTATGTCACGCCAGTCATCAATCTGTTTTGGTTTACAACATGACAGTATTAAAGATGATAATTATTTTGACAATAAAAGGAGAAAAAACTTCTACAAATCTTCTTTGAATATTTTTACACTATTAAAATATAAGAAAATATATCTTTGATATTATATTAGGATATATTAGATAATTTCCAAAGATCAGTTTATAATCTTAGATTATCTATATTACGGTACTTATTATTATTATTATGATTTGTTTCTGACTTCCCTATTTATTTAGGATTCAATCTATGCATCAAACTATTATTAAGTCATTATCAATAATAGTTTCTTCATTATCATCTAAAATTATAAATAGGGATTACAATTTAGTCCTTCGTATCAAGCTATTATAAAGTTATTATCAATGACATGGTTCAAACTCAAGATCTCACCTAAGATCGTTTAAGAATAGAGAAATAGTAAATCATGGGATCATAATATATCATAAGATCCCATCAAGGAAGACAAAATTATATTATAATTAAGAAAAATAACTAATAGTAGTAGTACTAAGTAATATGTTATAACATTAAATTATATAATTAAATATTATGTACATAAATAACCAATATTGACTATTAACCAATTTGACAAGAAAAACATATGATTCTAGACATGTTTGAGAGCCAAGTCCTGACATAACCTCTAAATGAGGGAGTCACAACAAGAGACTAACAAGTTCTTCATGGCGAGAAAACTAGGCTTCATGTGAATTCGGTTTTATGCGGATTCAAAATCCTTGTGACGACAGTGAGGGCCTGTTTGCGAGTTTAGAGGGAAAGGGAGGGGAGGGCTTTGAAAATAGGGAAGGATTGAGTGGAAAGAATTGAAGGATTTTGGTTGGGAGGGTTTTGGAGGGTTTGCTTTTATTCATAACACCAAAAACCCCCTAATTTGGGGGAACTCAAAATTTGTATTGAATGAGAGTTTTGGAGGGTTTTGGAGGGCTTACATAAATTTTCCAAATATTTTTTATGTTGTTATAGTATTCTAAAAATTACAAATATAGTAATGATAAACACTCTTTTATCATTCTATACAAAATCAATTTTTCAAAAAAACTCAAATATTTTCCTATGTTTTTTTAAAAATTCGTTTTTGAAAGCTTTCCCTTCCCCTCCCCTCCAAACTCGCAAACAAAGCCTGAAGGACTAACGCGTGCACATGTATCAAGAGTAATTTGACCTCAGCATTTGCAGATTGTGCTCTATTGAGGTGTACCAAAGAAGATCTTGAGTTATCAACAGCTTTCTTCAACACTACATGTTCAGTCTTAGAAAATACCATCTACTTCCTTGCTCAAGAGATCAAACATAACCTGAACATAGAATCACATCTCGACAGTTGCTTGCCAAACAATGTAGTTCTTCCCTATGAGTTTCTCTAATTTGAAAGAACTCATAAAAGGCTTCCCCGAGAACACGAAAAATAATGCAGGTTTGTTTTGGGAGGTGCCGTATTAGAATCTATGTTTCCAAATTACACCATGACAAATGGGTACATCAATTGTAGCAAAGTTTTAACATTTAGTAGATTGACGGCCGCTGAACCTTCAATTTAGCTAGGGGGCTAGGGTTTCCAATATGGAACTTTCAAACTTGGGTTTTTTTATATCAGACCCACACGATGTCAGCTAAGATACGAACTTGAAAGGAGATATATAATTTATTTGAATCACTAGAGAAATTGACTCTCAACATGTTTTATGTTATGCAAAAATATACAATGCGAAGATAAACACAAACAATCTCTAGTTTGATCCAAATCTATCCCATGTTTTCACAACAAAATATATATATAACAATAATGCCATTGCATAATAGGTCATATTTAAATATTCAAATACCAACAAAGCGAAATGCTAACAATAGAGTAAAACAAGATTCATAGAACATACAACTTGAAGAAGTGCATCAAGCAAACCGGGGATTTTCGCAAGCGGAGTTGCATCCTTGCGCATGTCATCCTTTTCTTTAAAAGAAAGCAGTGTAAGAGTATTCAATGCCCAGGTCAGCTCACTCTTGAGACCACTCTGAAGAGCCAAAACAATTCTTTTATTGTTTTGATCTGCAAAAAATACACATTAACGAGTTATTGTATATAAAAAAGAATAAGCACACACGAGCATTTGGAAAATAGCATCAGTGTTAAACAGAAAATTCAGACGAAAAAGGAACACTAAAACAATTTCGAAAATCGAAACAATGGAAGGAGAACAAGCTGTGAACTAACCGGCAAAGGCGCTATGAACGTGAAGAGAAGGACCGAGAAGTGTTGACGGAGCAGCCGAGTCAGCAGCTGCTGCGGCGGCGGCGGCGGCGGCTGCTGCTGCTGCACTGTTGTTACCGCTTCCAAAAGGACGGCCTCGCTTCGCCGGTGTTGATGACCCGCCGCCGGTGGCTCCACCGGCTTTGCTTTGGTCTCTCTTCTGCATTTCTCTTTTTAGGGATTTCAATTTGATTTTGCAGTTTGTTATGCAATTTCAATTTTTTTGGATCTTTGTTGGGCTTTTTGTTGGGCTTTTATGGACCGCGTAAAAACTAGAAAAGCAATTAGGATAGAAAAGCAACAAATCAAAAATTAGAAATGTCAAAATTTTGAAATTATAATCCTTAACACAAATCAGTTACCGGTTATAACTGAAATAAAATTGAAAAATACTATCAAGTGTAATCGTCTACCGCAAGTGTAACCGATTATAACAATTTCAAAAACATTTTTTCTATAATTTATTAATTTATTTTGACTTTTATAATCGATTACATCTCATATTAATCAATTACGCACTGGAAATACTCCAAACTCTCTTAACAATTCTTATTATACATGAATTAGTAATTAACATGCTAAAATAAATCTTTTTAAAAAATTAAGTATTAACACTTACATAGTAAAAATACTTCATACGTATATTTTATCGTCATAGATTATTAAAAAAATACAATGACAGTAGAATAAATGTAACTTTTTTTACTAATATTTTTATATTATATTAATTTTTTATATTTTACATTGAAATGTAAATTTGTTAACATTTTTCCCTAATTTAATCTTCTATATTAATTTTTACATTTAAAGTTAAATGTGTTATTGATAGATTATTATTGAAATATGGTGTTATAGAAGGTTGAATTTCTAAAATATCATATTATACATCAAAATAAACTTCAATTTCGTTGTATATATTAATTTATTTAAATATATGTCAAATTATTTATTAAAATATATTAATATAATAAATTTTTAAATAAATTAATAAAATATATAAGAATTAAACCTAATAAAAAGTTTATGATAGATTATTTATCGGAATTTCATTTTAAATTTTCTACAATAGTGTACTTCTTATAAAGTCTAATTTTCAGTGAGATATTCTCACGTCTTATTTTAATTTACATCTAATGTGGCAAACTCGAAAGATTTCATCTCATCATAGTAAATCTTACAAAGAAAAATTAATAATTTTAAGAGTGAGTCTAGTTTCCTCTGATATATTCTCACACCTTATTCTAGTTTACATCTAAGGTGACAAACTCGAAAGATTTCATCTCAACATAGTAAATCTTATAAAGAAAAATTAATAGTTTTAAGAATGAGTCTAATTTTCTCTGATATTCTCACATCTTATTCTAGTTTACACCTAATGTGACAAACTCGAAAGATTTCATCTCAACATAATAAATCTTACAAAGAAAAATTAGTAGTTTTAAGAGTGAGGTGATCAATAAAGCTCTTGTTTTAAGTTTATTTAAAAAATATTGAAAAATTAATATATATATATATATATATATATATATATATATATATATATATATATATATATATATATATATATATATATATATATATATATATATATATATATATATATATATATATATATATATATATATATATATATATATATATATATATATATATATATATATATATATATATATATATATATATATATATATATATATATATATATATATATATATATATATATAAAAGATGAAATAATTTAAACACAGTGTGTGTTTGAAGTATGTTCAAAATCAGAATCGATTTTGAGGATGTGTAATGTGAACTACTGCAGAAGGCCAAAAATTTGGCATCGTTAAATCATAGTTAAATAAGACTTTTAAAAATATTTATCACTATTAAATATGACATAATAGGACCATATTTTTGTTACCTAAATTAAGTCATTTCTAACCTACACAAGGCCTCTAAAAATTTAAAACGACCTTGTTCAAAACAAATGTTCATTAAAAACGGATAAAATAAAACATAGACAAGAAACTTAATTGATAGATGGATACCCACATGTTAACACCAGGGTTAGTCTATCAATAATTGAAATCAAAACATGATTTTGGTTCATTGGCTTTCAACCACCACCAAGAAATGATTATCAAATTTCCAATCAATTACACTAGCCTTGATTCTATATTATCGAAATTTCATAAATTTCTTTCTTTCTAGATAACCTAGATATTGGTCAATCAAATGACTTAAAAACAGTTGCGACCAAAATAATGGGAACCACAAAATTAAAGGGCATGAGAATCAATGTCATTCGTTGCACATTGAAAATGCTTGACCATTGTAAGACACTACTCCAAATGTGGCCATAAAACTCACACTCTAAAAATAGATATGTGAGCTTTTGTCCTTTCCATATCGACTTTTATACCCCCTTCCAAAAGGACGTCTCTTCCTCATTACTAATTGAACGATACAGATGATTGTCTAACCACTAACTCAAGCTCATCCCTACCACTTATATACCTCTAGTCATATCCCTTCATCAAAAAGACGCCTCCACGCCTTTATCTTTAATATAACATCATTATACTGCATATTTCACTATTGAAGCCCTATACTATATGCTTTCCAACTAAACATGAAACCTCCACCACCATTTCCCCATCAATGGTTGATTAAACTGTTGTGAATTCAATGCCAATAACAAAGTATAGAATAAGGGAGGAATATCAAACAAGGAAGAAGAAGAACACAAGAATTGGTTATAACTGCTATTCTTTACTTTCTCTTAGGAAACAAGATTACAAGTTTACAAGAATAACAAATAACCCTCTCACCCTTTATTAGGATTTGCTGTGTTGCAATGATGAGAGACTAGTATGCTATTTATAATAAAACCTAACATACTAACTAATGGGCTTTTTCCACAAGGCCCATTATACAAGCTAACTTAATAATCAAGCTAACTTAACAAATTAGGGTTTAAACACTAAAACCTAATTTAACAAGCATTCTTCGACAAATACATGCTTCGACTACAGCATGTACTTCGATCATGCTAGAGTTCGATCCAAAATCCCACAAATCTCCACCTTGGACCTAACTCTACAGCATCAAGAGACACTAACTAGCTTTCTTCATGCAGCTTTATCAACTGCATACAGTGGAAAAACTTGCAACTTGGCAATGTTTTGGTGATCATATCAGCGGCATTGTGATCTGTCGAGACCTTCAGCACTTGGACTTCTCCACGCTCGATTACCCCTCTGACGAAATGCAGCCTCACATCTATGTGCTTGGTTCGCTCATGATAGGCTGAGTTCTTCGACAGGTGTATTGCACTTTGACTATCACATTTAACAGTGATACCTTGACCTTGAAGTTTCAGCTCCTTTGCAAAACCTTCAAGCCACAATGCTTCTTTCACAGCTTCAGTTAGGGCAATATATTCTGCTTCAGTAGTTGATAAGGCAACAACCTTCTGAAGAGTTGCTTTCCAACTAATTGCTGTACCAAACATAGTGAAAACATATCCAGAAATAGATTTTCTGGAATCCATACAGCCTGCATAATCAGAGTCAACATAGCCTTCGACTGCTGCTTTACTATCTTCACCCAAGGCTCCACCATAAATTAAGACTCTGTTCAGAGACCCATTTATGTACCTTAGAATCCACTTTAACGCTTGCCAGTGAGCCTTTCCAGGATTCGCCATGTACCTGCTTACAAGACTTACTGCATATGCTATGTCGGGTCTAGTACAGACCATAGCATACATCAAAGAACCAACTATATTAGCATATGGGATGCTATTCATATAGGTTCTTTCAACATCAGTACTGGGACATTGATCAATACTCAGCTTGAATTGAGGGTTTGTTGGAGTCACAACAGGCTTTGAGTTCGACATACCAAACTTGTCAAGAATCTTTCGTAGGTATGCCTCTTGAGATAAGCATAATTTCGACTGCTTTCTATCTCTTCGAATGTCAATTCCAAGAATCCTAGATGCAGCTCCCAGATCCTTCATGTCAAACTCCTTATTGAGTTCAGCCTTCACCCTCATTACTTCTTCGACATTGTTGCTTGCTATCAGAATATCATCAACGTAAAGCAACAAAATTACAAATGAATTTTCAGGTCGAAATCTGGAGTAAACACAATGGTCGAACTGACTTCTAATGAAACCTATGTGTTCCATGAACTTGTCGAATCTCTTATTCCACTTTTGAGGAGATTGTTTAAGTCCATATAAAGATCTCTTCAGTTTGCACACATAATCTTCTTTCCCCTTTTCGACATACCCTTCAGGTTGCCTCATCAGGATTGTTTCATCTAAGTCACCATACAAGAACGCAGTCTTCACATCCATTTGTTCCAGTTCAAGGTCGAACTGAGCCACCATGGCAAGCAACATTCGGATGGATCTGTGCTTCACAACAGGGGAAAATACATCATTGAAGTCGACACCTTCTTTCTGAGTGAAACCCCTTGCGACTAATCTTGCCTTGTACCTCTTCGACATTACTCCTTCAATTCCTTCCTTAACTTTGAAAACCCACTTACAGCTGACTAACCTTGCCCCAACAGGTTTCTTGATTAGTTCCCAAGTGTGATTATCATGGAGAGATTTCATCTCATCATGCATGGCCTTTAGCCATTCAGTCTTCATTCGACTCCTTATAACTTCCTTATAATCTCTAGGTTCTTCGTCTAGAACTTCACTTGCAGAGATTAAGGCATAAGCTACAAGATCTGCATAACCAAGTCTCTGAGGTGGTTTTATGACTCTTCTTTGCCTATCTCTCGACAATAGGTAGTCATCAACAGTTTCCTCAACATCATCAGAATCTTCTGTTTCTTCTTCGACTTCATCTGGGATACGCATTTCAGCATCAACATGCTCCACCTCAACAGGAATCTCTACCTGTTCCAGCTCTTCGTCAACATCATCAGTTTTCTTGAAAGCCATTTCAGTTTCATTGAAAACCACATCTCGACTGGTGATACACCTCCTGTGACCTGGCTCTAGGCACCATAGCTTATAAGCTTTCACTCCTTCAGGGTATCCCATAAACATGCATTTCAGAGCTCTAGGTTCGACCTTGTCTTGCCTAATGTGAGCATAGGCTACACAGCCAAATACTCTTAGTTTGTCGAGATCTGGTGGATGTCCCGACCAAACTTCTTCAGGTGTCTTCATATCTAACGCTGTCGAAGGACATCTGTTTATCAGATATGCTGCTGTCGAAACAGCCTCAGCCCAAAACACCTTCTTTAATCCCGCACTAGTCAACATGCATCTAACTCTCTCCAAAATAGTTCGATTAAACCTTTCAGCCAAACCATTTTGTTGTGGAGTACCTGCGGTAGTTCTGTGCCTTGCAATACCAGAGGCAACACAAAAACTGTCGAACGCCTCATTGCAAAACTCAAGGCCATTGTCGGTTCTCAACCTCTTTACCTTTCTGCCAGTTTGATTTTCGACAAGAGTCTTCCATCTTTTGAAATTCTCAAAAGTTTCATCCTTAGTCTTCTGGATGAATACCCATAACTTTCTGGAATAGTCATCTACTATGGATAGAAAATACTTTGCTCCTGAATATGATGGACACCTTGCAGGCCCCCAAAGATCAGCATGGATGTAATCAAGGGATCCATGTGTTCTTTGTTTGCCTTTGTTGAACTTCATTCTACAGGACTTTCCAAGTACACAGGGTTCACAAAACTTCAGCTTTTCGACTTTATCTCCACCAAGCAGATTTTGTTTCCCTAATTCAACCAGACCCCTTTCACTGACATGGCCCAATCTCATGTGCCAAATTTCTGTTTTCGACAAAGGTTTCGTGGATGCAACATTTGTCGAACCACTTACAACTTCAGCCTCAAGGGTATACAAGCCTTGTTTCTTCACGCCTCTCAGGACTTCCTTCGACCCTTTCATGATTCTTAGGATACTTTTCTCTCCTTGAAAAACATATCCTTTCTTGTCGAATTCACCAAGAGAAATCAAATTTCTCTTCAAATCAGGTACATACCTGACTTCAGTCAACAATCTTATTGACTCATCATGGAGCTTGAATCTCACAGATCCAACGCCTGCAATCTTGCAAGCTTTGTTGTTTCCCAGCAATACAGATCCACCATCTTGATCACATAATTCCTCGAACAAGTCTTTGTTTGGAGTCATGTGCCAAGTGCATCCAGAATCCATAATCCATTCCTTCGACGAGTTTTTGCTTGAAACCACAAGAACATCAGATGATTCGAAATCATCTTGGACAATAGCTGCATTGCCATTATCCTTACCTCCATGATCTTTCAGGCGTTCAGGGCACACCTTTCTTGTGTGACCTACTTTCTTACAGTGGTAGCATCTAATACCAGATGCGTCACCACTATAAGACTTCGACTGGTTTTTACCTTTCCTCTTGTCGAATTTTCCTTTAACAGCCAACCCTTCACCAACCGTCGAAGGTTTATGCTCCTTACGTTCGTTCAAGTCCTTAGAGTACAAAGCTGATTGAACTTCTTCAAAGGTCAGGGACTCTCTTCCATACAAGAGGGTTTCTTTGAAGTGAGCATGTGATCTGGGCAAAGCGCACAACAATAACAGCGCTTGATCTTCATCATCAATCTTTACATCAATATTTTCAAGATCAAGAATCAGTTTGTTGAACATATCCAACTGCTCAGCCAACACTTTGTCTTCAATCATCTTGAATGAATACAAAGCTTGCTTCAGGTAGAGTCGATTTACCAGAGATTTGGTCATATACAAACTTTCAAGTTTCACCCATAACCCTGATGCCGTCGTCTCCTTTGATACCTGTCGAAGAACCTTATCACCAAGGCTCAACAAAATTGCGCTGTGTGCTTTCTCGATCATGACCGTCTTCTCTCTTTCTGTTAACGCAGCGTCCATCGCCGTCGCTCCCTTCAACGCTTCCAAACAACCCTGCTGAACCAGTAGGGCTTTCATCTTCAAGCACCATAGACCGAAATCATTCACTCCGGTGAACTTTTCAATCTCATATTTTGTTGAAGGCATCTTCTCCACGCTCACCGCGCCAATTTGTTGTGAATTCAATGCCAATAACAAAGTATAGAATAAGGGAGGAATATCAAACAAGGAAGAAGAAGAACACAAGAATTGGTTATAACTGCTATTCTTTACTTTCTCTTAGGAAACAAGATTACAAGTTTACAAGAATAACAAATAACCCTCTCACCCTTTATTAGGATTTGCTGTGTTGCAATGATGAGAGACTAGTATGCTATTTATAATAAAACCTAACATACTAACTAATGGGCTTTTTCCACAAGGCCCATTATACAAGCTAACTTAATAATCAAGCTAACTTAACAAATTAGGGTTTAAACACTAAAACCTAATTTAACAAGCATTCTTCGACAAATACATGCTTCGAGTACAGCATGTACTTCGATCATGCTAGAGTTCGATCCAAAATCCCACATAAACAATATTACCATTGGAACCACAATCCCACCAACTTTCCTACCCAAATATACTCTCTCCCAATTAATCCAATGATCTTCCATGCATTGATACTTCCCTCTACAAGAAAGACTTAAATAACAATACAATAGAATAAATAATACATTCAAGGGGATAGAAGGATAAGAAGTAAATCAGTTATATGTCAACCAAAATTTGGCGAGTACAGGACGATCCACCATGGATAGATTTGGGTTTTTCCATTTTGATAACTTTTTCTTAATCCTCTCTGACATAGGATTCTAGAAGAATTTTTGACGAGGATTACTCTCAATAAGGATACCAAGATAAAGAAATTGAAATTTTACAATTTAGGGCCATTAAATCTCCTACCATCTGAAAATTAACGATACTGACGTAGACCAACAGGCTCTTATGAAAATTTACCTTCAAGCCCGAGATCATTTCAAAGAGAATCAAAATCTTCTTCATGTATCTACTATTTTTCTAACTCTTATCGCACAAAATAAAAGTATCATCGTTGATTGCAAACGTGACATTCTAAAATTAGATTTCATCTCAATCTAATAGCTTGTAAAAAAGACCAAAATTGACTAAATTGTTCAACATTACATACAGGCGTTATGTTGCTATGAGGAAAACAATGGTGAAAGTGGGCCACCCTATCTCCATCACAAATTCTTTAAAAGGACTTTTATTAACTAAGATTGTTGTTGAAGTAAATCGACTACACTTTATAGTCCAATGCACGAGTCTCCCTGAAAATTACATATGACCCACCATTACATCTAAAAAATTCAAACGAAAGGTTTAACTGAGTCATATGACTTATCAAAATCCACTTTAAATATAACTAATTCTTCTTTTTGCATATTAGTATCATCCACCACTTCGATTGTTATAACAATATCGTCCAAGATTTGTCGGCCCTTCACAAGTGCAGGTTGAACCTCATGTATAATATTTGCATTAACAAGCCTCGATAGATTTGCTAATACCTTACCCAAAACCTTGTACATACACCCCACAAGAGAAATAAGTCATAAATCTAGTAACCTTTGGGGGTTAACGATGTTACGTATCATGGCGATAAAGTTACAATTAGAACTTTTAATCAATTTTCCAATTACAAAGAGTTCGATTATGAATCTCCTGAAATCCAAATTATGGTCCGACCAAAAATATTTAATAAACCCAAAAATTATGCCATCAAGACCTAGACTTTTGAAACTATCAAAATCTCATACAACCTTTTTCACCTTCTCCTTTGAAAATGGGCCAACAAAATGAGCCACCTAAGTATCTCTAAGAGTCTTGAACATGATACTATTCACTTGAGTTTTATTGAAATTAGCATACATGGTGAGGTTCTTGAAATGGTTGACTACCTCATCTCTGACACGCAATACCCCCATCCACTTTAACCCCATTTATGACAATATTATAGACGACATATTTCCTCTTTCTTCCATCTATGACTCCATGAAATAATTTTGAACTTGCATCGTCATCTTTAAGCTAAAGAAATCTTAGTTTATGCCACTACATACTAACATTAATTATAGAAAGAGAAAACACTTCTGAAGAAATTGACAGGAATTTCTCCAGCTCATAAACAAATAATGAATCTTCTCCCTTTTCATCTCAATACATCCGAATATCCTTTACCTTCTTCAATCTTCTTAAATTATTCCTTTCATGTTTCACATTTCAATCATTTAATTTTCCTTTCACCGTCTTTACCTTCTCTTTTAAAATGTATCCATCACACCCTCGCGCCTCAAACAAGTGTCATTTCTCTCTAAGAAACTCCTTGTAACCAGTAAACTAAGCGCAACATTTCAACATACAAAAAGATTTTGGATCCAAATCATCTTTATTCATATATAGTAAAATTTGGTAATAATTCTACAATCCTTAAGGCAACGTAGTTGGAAAACAAATAGGCCAAATTAAACTTTATTCCTTCAATTCCAATAATCTCTTTAGCCTACTCATAAAACATTCGTCACCATGCACCCATGTAAATCTTCTCCCAAATAAAGGTAGGCCAATCAACGAGGACTCTTCATTGAATTGATTGAAAGGACATAAATCCTTATTTCTTGCTTCTAGCACCAAGTTGTCCCTCTTATCCATAGAGTGAATAGAATTAAAGTCCTTTCACACTTGTTTAAATGGATCTGATTACAAATAAGTCCATCGAGCTTATTCTGTAATGATTGTTGTCTCAAGCATCTTAAGGAGCACAAACATTTGCTAAGTAAAATTATTGATCATTATTCTTAAAGCAACTTCCAATAATAAGAACACGGTCAAACTTAATTGATAATTTGAAAACAAACTGAAGAAATATTCCACATGGTAATAATACCATTAGAAGCTCTAGTGGAAGGTCTAAACGAGTAACACATATCACTATATTCCTTCCCACTCACACCTCGACTGCTTCTAATTTGGTCTCTTAGATATAAATCATATATGATTTATTGTCTCTTATCAAACACTGAATTTCCTCCCACTTTTCAACTCCCCTAATCACCTCACATTATACAATAAAAACTTCATGAGCATCACACAACATTTAACATTCTAGCACACTTCGAGCCCTTAGCGCCTATCAAGAGCACCCTCCACATCTTTTTTACCTTCAATTATTTATTTACCCTCACGAAATGCATTTTTCTTTATGTTGTTACTCTTTGATTCTTTGATCTCAACCTCAATTATTTGTCCAAATCTCCACATATATTCAACTACAACCCATAGATTCTCGTGCATTTTCACCCAATTCATCTAATCCTCGAGTCAAGAGTTGAGGGATTGCCTAATGAACCCAGGCTTGAACATACTTGACGATAAGAAGCGTCGCGTGAAATTTACCGAACTCTTTTTTTTCTTTCAAATTTGATCTAACACATTCGTCATAGCCTTAGTTGAGCCCTAATCCTTTAATTTTAAATTTGAATTTTAAACATTTGATTAAAAGCAAACCCCTCCCTTAAAATATGCACCTGACGTCCATAGAGTAATTATTTAATTGTTTAACATATTATAAAGTTAGAGTAGTAAGCAGATAAAAAAACAAATTAAATCGACAATCTAAACTAAACTAAATCGGAAAAAATCGATTGTTTTGGTTCGGTTTCAAAATCGAACTGAACCAATAAAAATCGATGTGGTTTGATTTGATTATCAGTTCTACGCTCTAAATCTTTCATTATACTCATCACTAAGCCCAAATTTTATATTGGTCCAATATTCTCCATCTTTGTTTATATTTCGTTATTTTCAGCAAAACACACATTTAGAACCAAACTCCAAAATATAGAAAGTAGAAACCATAAATTACAAAACATTGGTTTCACCAAAGTGTACTCTCGCCCTCCGCCACCATTGTTGTTCTCTACCATCGTTGTGATATGTTATGATCTCTTTCTTTGTGTTCAAGTTCTCTTCATTAGTTTTTACATTTTTTAAATATTTTTTGTTTCTTCTTCTTCAACAAAATTCTTTTTAGTCTGGTTATAAAATAGTTTTGAAGTGTGTTTGAGGAGTGAAAATTGTTGTTATTATTGTTGTGTTTTATTTGTTAAGTTTTCAAATCTATTATCAAACTTTTTATGTGTTTTATTGTTGTATTATATTTGATAGTGAACTTATTTCATAATGCAATAAAAATCATGTCAATGTTTTGTATGGATTAAGAACAATTTGTAATTTGTTTTAAAAAAATAAAATATGAAATAAATTATATGAAATGTATTGTTTTAAAAATAATAGCATAAAATACAAACAAAAATACGATAGTAGAGAATACATTGATAAATATAATCTTTGAAAAAATATCATAAACCAGTCAACTAAACCAAATCAAACCGATTAATTTAGTTTAATTTCAATTTTAAAAAATATTAAAAAATCAAACCAAACCAAATCGATAGAAATATCATTTATTCAAAGATTATTTTTACCAAAAACAAATTCAAACCGATCTGATTACATTATACTAAAAGCTTAGCTTACTAAATAACGACATAAGGTTTGTAATTCAATTGGTTGAGCCAAAACTCTCATTTCATTAATCAATAGTAATAAAAGATGTTCTTTTCCCTAGAATATCAAATACCAGAGGTTTATAATATATGTGCACACAAACTGAAATATATGTTAGACTTGAAGTGGAACCAAAAATATTGTCGGGTTCGTTTTTTTCATATCATTTTAATATAGTATATTATTAGTGTAAATTTTACACTTATAACTAATTAAAAATTTTATATTTATCATATCATTTTAATATTTTAAAAATAAAAATAGAATTTATTATAATATATGTCTCTCATTTGATGATATAAAAATATTTTATATTACCAGTGTATTTCCTTTTTTTTCTCTTAATTTAAATTCAACATATGTGAGTAATGAATATATTTAGATGTATTTTTGCAAATTGTTTAACTTTAATACTTTACCACTTGAAATGTACTTTAGCCAATATATTGGACCCAACTTGAGAAATTATATTCAACCACAATCCCTCATCCATTTTCAAACATTTAAAGTTCAAGACTATATGATTGAATAGAGGACATTAATCTTACCAGACTTTTTTTAATGGAATAATCTTACCATACTAATAATGAAGTGGGATCATGAATGTGGACCTTATGTTGCCTCAACTGCTTGATTATAATTGAGCAAGATATCACAATTTTTCCAATTGAAGTAGGATCAAGTATGTGGACCTACTTGTCTATAACTATGCTTTTTGAGATATCGACCTTCAAACAAAGGTGCAATTTCAAAAAAAGATTTTTTATTTAGATTACATATTTGTGATAGACACGTCATATATCTATTTAAAACTTTAAAATTATAAGCGTATGAATTCTCTCACTTATAAAATGTTTATTTTTCCATTTTTTAATTAATATGAGACTTCTTCCTCACACTTAATTTTCAAAAAAATAAAAAATAAATTATATATATATATATATATATATATATATATATATATATATATATATATATATATATATATATATATATATATATATATATATATATATATATATATATATATATATATATATATATATATATATATATATATATATATATATATATATATATATATATATATATATATATATATATATATATATATATATAATGTGATAAAAAAAAGTCTATTCAATATGTGATATCTTGATCTATAATATTTTGATACCAGTTTGGTTTGAGTTAAATAGAAGAAGGTGGAAATTGGCATTTGCAACTAACTTATATGGTTACAAAGCCAAACAAACAACTTTGTGGTTCAAGAAATCATCAACTATATTTAAGATTTAAGTTATTAAACTTACCACAATTTCCTTTAATTTTTTTAAAACTCGATATTTGACCATAGATCCGATTAATTTGGAAGATCAATTGCACAGTCTATTTGTTAGAATTTATTTACAATCAAAACAAAATTTTATATATATACTTACACAAAAATTGTGAGCACTTCATAAAATTTTGTCTAATCAATTTTTTAGTGTATTTGAATGAGGTAATTATTATTTTTTTTAAAAATTAAATTTTAAATAATTTAAATAATTTAATTGAAGTTAATTTATTTTAAAATTATTTTGTTAAAATAATTATTAAAATTTTTCATTTTGATGTTATTTTTATTAAATTTTAAATTTTTCGAATGAAATTTAAAATTTTAAAAATAGAGACTAAATTGCAATTTTTAGAAATTTAAAAAAACTAATTTATAAATTTTGAAAATGATTAAAGATTAATTTACAGTTTTTAAAAAAAAAGTTAAAGATCAATTTATAAAAACTAGAAAATATGACAACCAACTTATATATTAAAAATAATAATAATAATAATAATAATAATAATAATAATAATAATAATAATAATAATAATAATAATAATAATAATAATAATAATAATAATAATAATAATAATAATAATAATAATAATAATAATAATATCTAATTTGACGGTCACATTATATCAATTATACGGAGTATGATAGAAATTTTTATATTTTTAATTTTAAGTGTTAATTTAAAATCATTAAATTTAATTTGGACAAAATATTTTATAAATTCTTATCATTTTAATTATTTCTTTATTTTTTATTTAAACAATAAATTTATATTATTTTAATTTTAAAATGTTCCATTCAAATTAGTTTATTAGTATCTAGTTGCTTCCATCAGTAGTTTAATATAGAAAACTTTGTTTAATGTTTGTTTACATACCTATGATTAGAGGGTTAGGTTTTACTATTTTATTTGAATTGTTTTGGAGTATACAAATTCTGAAATATTCTCTGGTAAATGATTGAGGTTAAAGTAGACACAACACAATGTCTATAATTTACTCACAAAATGACAAAATAGGCATGTAGGGTTTAAGGTGTGAGGTAGAGTTCTATGAGACAAGGGACCACTTAATTTTACAGTACACCACTATTGCTTCTTAGGTTTCTGCTTATATGGCCCTAAAGTTGCAATTCATCATAATTATTCCTACAAATTTCAATTGTGGGTCCTAAGTTTTTTAGCATTATTAAAGCTTTTTTTTTTGGAACTCCATAATTCATCAGAGAAAAAAAGTAAGTGTTTGAATCATTAAATGAAAATTGAAAAATTAAAGTAAATTTGATAAAATTAGAGTAATATTGTTGTTAAATTATTAAAGTTTTTCTTAAAGAAATTTTTTTGAGTTTTCAAGACATAATAATTGTTGAGTTTAGTAAAATATGTAATAATATTATTAATTATTAAGACTGGGAATTTCGAGTTTAATTATTGAAAAACTCAAAGTCGGTCAAAATTTTATTGTTTAATTTGAGTTTAATTTTTTCAAAAATTGATTGATTTTATTAGCCTTTAAATCTATATATATATATATATATATATATATATATATATATATATATATATATATAATTAATTAGTAACTCAATTGATATTTCAATAAACTAATTAATTAAAAAAATTAGATATTTTATTTAGATTAATTTATTTGAGTTTAAGTAGCATAAGATTTGTTAAATTATGTATTTTTAAAAATTTATGAAAAATAATTTATGATGTTGTTTATAATTTTTTTGATTTAAATTTTTTAAAATAACTAAGCTTAATTTTTTTATTTAAAGTATAATTGAAAATAAAATAATAGTAATAAATATATACATATTTATTTAAATATAACAGTCTCACAAAGTTTAAAAAGTTTTATATGGTCTATGATCTGATATTTTAACTAGATAAACTTTAAAAAAAAACTTAAATCTTTTGTATTTAAAAAAAAATTGCACCGGCTTAGTTCTGTGGAGATTTGGATTAGTTGGTTTGATATATTTCAATCCATAATATTATCTATTTTATAAAGCATCACATTTTTGATAAAAAATATATATGATTTTCGAGACTGACATATATAAATTTATATTGTTTTTTAAAAATTATTATCAATATGTCATATTCGAATATTACTTCATAGCAAGGGTTTTGGAGGTCATGAAATTGCATATAATGATACTTTCTTGTTGCTTTCTATCATTTTCCAAGGAGAACTATCCTCACAGCACAGCTACTAATTTGGGAAATTAATGAGGGAAACTAGAGGATATGATATTTTTTGCAAAAGAACCAATTATTAGTTGTTAATTTGATAATCTTTAAATCACCGAATACAATTGTTAATCATGAAATATAATGCACCTTATCAAGTAGCTTGTATTATGGGCCATCTTAGTTACACTGAAATGAAAACTTATGATGTTCCTAGCATGTAATTGTTGATTGATGTTTTTGAAAAAGGCACTTTCCTTGACCCACCTTGTCTTGAGACATGACATATTAGTTGTTACTTATTTTCAATGTTACTTCATGCATATCCTTATACTATTCTTGTTAATAAATCTTAATAATGAGTTTACCTATTAGTAAGGGAGACGTCGTCTATATCTGTTTTTAGACTTTTAAGTGTGATGGTAGGTTTTTTGTGTTAGTGATGATTATAACAAATTTAATGTTAAAACTAAAGATTGTGTATTTAAAATTGTATCTAAGAGTCATTTCAACTTCATTTTTTAATAGTAAAATTGAAGTTAAAACTATAGATTATGTTTTACAAATCACATCTAATTATCATTTCAACGAGTGAAATGATACGTTCCTCAATTATATTATAATTTAGTTCAGTTAAACTAAATTAGTTTTAAATTGAAATTGAATTGATCACAATTCAAACTATATTTCAATAGATTGAATAATTGATAAACTATAATTTAATTATTTGAATAAATTAGGCTATAATTTCTCTCCATAGATTTCTCTAATAATGATGTCAAGTCTCAACTGTGAAACTATGTGTTTATAGGTTATCAAAACTCACACATAAGTAAGATCTATTTAGTCCTTATAATATCATGATTTTGATGATGATAACACATAAAGTAGTAACAATACGTGAAGTGGTTTTAATAATAAGACACGCAGTCAAACAACTAGCTCAAGCAATCAAAGATGCATAAAGTGGTTGATCAAGTTATTTCTATGAATTAAGGTAAATACTTAGGGTTTGTAATCACCAGTGATATATTTACAACTCTATGATGATGGTGATTGACTTGAAGATATCTCAAGCCTCCTTTCTAAGAAGGTTCAACTGAAGTGCTTATATGATTGGTATATCTGGCAAAAGAACTTTAAGCTTTAGAATGTGAAAGAGAGGAAGTGTTAAAACTTGTTTGATCGTGTCCGTCTGAGTGATCAATATGTTGTAAAGGCACAAGGATGTTTCTAAAAGTATTATGGCTAAAATACACAATCATATTTAAAACTATTTTTGAAGCCTCTCTTTTTCAAATAAAATCACCGAACATGTTTTAGAGTCTAACTGGTTGATTTGAAAACTATCAAATTGATTAAGACAAGTTTGTGAACTGTCTAATCAACAAGAACAAATAACTAATCGATTAGATGAGTGTGAATCACGTCCATAATCGATAATAAAAGTGTCTTAATGAATGGTAAAGACTCTCTATCAAAATCTTCCAATTTGGACAACAATTATCAATTATTGAAAGTACCCAATCGATTAGGTCATCAAGAAAACGTGAAACTTCTCATTTTCCCTCTTTCTCAATCTCTCTAAATTATTTAATTTTCTCTCACATATTTTTACCAATAGCACTTTGAGAGTGTTCTTGAGTTTAGTGAGGAAATTGTTATGGTCAGGTCAAGCACTAAGGCTAAGTATAGAAGCTTGGCTCAAGTAACTATTGACTTAATTTGGATTCAAACTCTTCTTAAAGAATTATTTGTCTCCATTGAGGTCCCTATGATTTTATGTGATTACCAATCACCAGTTCTATTGACTCATAATCCTATCACACACTTAAGAATATAACACATAAAGATTGACCTATTCTTTGTCACAGAGAAAATTTTGATGAAGCAACTTTAAATTCTCCATATACCTGATACTGACCAGTGGCTAGATGTCCTTACTAATCCCCTTACATCCAATAGATTCATTGCTCTAAGACACAAATTCAGGGTTACTAGCTCCTCATGAGTTTGTTTGTGTTAGGTCTATGATTTTATGGTTGACAATAATGTTGGTAAAACAAATAGTTGACAACAATTTTATTAAAACATGTTTCATTGGGAGAAATATGTATTGCAGCTTAATATTGAGAAATATGTCATAACATCTTGATCAGTTGATACAACAGAGTTTACTGGTACTTATTTGACAGATGTTCTATCAGATGTTGTAATATGTTGCAACAGAACATCATGAAAGTACAACTGGATAATATCCTTGAAGATTTGATTGAAAAATATGATATTATGGAGGTTTCTAGTACTCATAACAGGCGCAACCAATCAAGGATTTTTAGGAACAATTGCAGATTTGATTTATTTCACAAAAAGGATCTTTGAGACTTTTTAGGAAATATTTGGAAGATTTGCTTCTTTTTTTTTGTTTCTATTTTTATGGAGAAGATTCTGCAGGGATTTAAAGCTGGAGATTATATTTGATTAAAGAGTACAAGCTCAACTGCAGAAGTCTATATAAGGAGTTGTCTAAGACCTAATTTTTTAAGAAGCATAGTTTTATTCTAAAACCTTGTGAAAAATAAGGGTTTAGGGTTTGATAGTTCCTTAGGTTCTCCGTGTGTTTTTTGTACGTCCCCGTGTATCTTTTGATGCATTTGAGTTAACTGATTGTTACTTGTTTATCAAGTTATTATTCTCCTCTAAGCTTTTAAGAAAGAGTTGAGTATTGTTCTTAGTGAAGCTTTTAAGCAAACTAAGTATTTTAATTTGAAAGTATTTTTCTAAAGGTGTGATAAACACAAGAAATAGGGGTTTGAATTGGGTTTCACCAAATATAATTTTAAATCTTTTTATTGATTAAAGACCAAGTTAACTTAGAACATAAAAATAAATGAACACAATTATTTTTATCCTGGTTCGCTATTAACTAAGCTACTTCAGTCCATCCCTCAAGGTGATTTTCCTTCAGCAAGGACTTAATCCACTATAACCAAACTGATTACAAACAACCCACAATAAGTCAGATCAACCTTATTGACACCCTTAATAAGTCCTTCGATCCTTATTACAAATCCACTCAAGCTGCAGCAAGAGTCTCCTTGAGATCATTCATTCACTTGGTCACTCAAGGAATTAATTAACAACTGTTGAGTACTTTAAGTGTATTACAATTTACTTCTTTTAAGCATAATACACAAACGCTTCAGTACAAATAAAAACACTTAAGTGTTTTATAGCAAGATACGAGCAACAACTTCTTGCTTATTTACAAAACTATACACAAAAGATTTCTCTAAAGAGTTGCATAACGCTTCGGTGTAGTATTGCTTGAGCTTGATTTAATCTGATAGATTTTTGTGATGTTGATTCTTACATTTCTTCAACTTCCAAGTCTCTCTTTTATAGCTTCTAAAAGAGATCCATTGAAGGGGTAGAAAGGTAATCGTAAATCCAGTTGTTTGTTCCCAACGGTCATAATGAGAGTAGTACACAATATAATACCAAATGATTGTCCTTACGCTACCCTAGAGGGTAGAGGTCACAAACACTTTTTTGTACCTTTTGTACACCATCACGTGCTAACCATTTTGAACTTCTTTTATTCTTCAGAGGCTTTAGATAATTTGAATGTTTAAAGCTTGTTGTAGAAGAATCACTCTTAAGTCTTAGAATCTAAGTCTTGGAGTCTTCAAAACTTGTCCCATTAGAACCTTATTTTCAGAGTCTTCAGCACTTGGTTGTAAGAACTTTCTTTTCTTTAGATCGTCAGAACTTGTTCAACAGAACCTCATCTTCATAATCTTCAAAACTTGGAACATACAGAAGTAAAGCTTTAGAATGCCTCTAAAGCTTAACCACCAAGTCACGATCAGAACCTCTTGTACCAACATTCCTAAGAACCGTTGCATAAGACGAATTCCAGAATCTTGACTTCAACTGTAACATTTAACCACATGTTTTCTTCTAGTAATGTTTATGTTCAGAACCTGATGACGTCACACGCCTTGATACCAAAGTTAGAACATAACAGCAACAACTATACACTAGACTGAAACCATTAGAGAATACAATTGTTCTCTATGATATCATGTAAAGTTATCATCAAAATCTTAAGGACGGATGTAGAAACACTTCTTGTCCTTACAATATCCCCTTTTTTGATAATGACAAAACCATGTATTTTGATAGAACAATTTTATACATGATAATCACCGTAACCGATAAATTTAGAGTTAAGCTCACAACTCCCCCTTAATCTGTTAATCCCAAAAATTTCATTTATGCTTGTTCAAAGTCTCCCCCCGAGCCCAAGAATCACAATAAATCTTGAGTTTTCAGAACATAGAATTAGAGAAGGAACAATTCCCTACAACAACTCATCAGAGTCTAACTAGAACACTTGGTCTTCATCTCAGAACCTGGTTACTGTCAGCACTTGATGAAGAATTAAAACTTGATTTTGAGCCTGATTGAATAATGTCACGCATCATGTATCATCACTTCTATTTCTTGATTCTAACATCACAACCAAAACACTATACTTCTGGAGAAGTTCACTACTTCTTAAGCATCAACGTTTGACATGATATTTTCCAATATATCATACATTCAGACAATTCACAACTTCTAAATAGAACATACGTTGCAGAAGCACATATATCAAAGCATGTCTTTTGAATGGAATCTTTGTATCAGAGCATGCATCAGAGTGTTGACTTGACTTCCATTCAGGAGAGCACAACTTCTTAAGCTTTAAGTCTGAATTCCATATTTTCAGAAAGTTCATAACTTCTAAACACTATGATATCAAGCAAGATTACCTTACTTTCAGTAAGTTTATAACTTCTGAATTGTGTTTGGTACATCTGTTTGAATATTCATATATTTATTAAGTGTATAACTTCTTGTTTATGAAAAACATAGTTGATTTCATCCATAAGGTTCTCAACCTTAGTCAGCAGGATCTTCATATTCAACCTGTCTTAGAATACTCAGTGAACTTATTCAAAGTTCCTGGATTGAAACATCAAACAAACAGTTAATAGAAACAACATTATATATGTTTGAGTTTAAGATTCTGAGAATAAATACTATCAAAATCATTTTACTTTCCCCCCCTTTGTCAGAAATAAAAAAGGTGATAAAGAGACAGAAAAATAAACTTTGAAGATAACCAACAAAAGTAGCAAATTTTATTGATTGAAAATGAAGAAGTACGGACTCGATACAACCACCACAACAAAAAGACATATAGGAACAACACGGGTAGCACCTAGCTATCTTCATCTTCCATAAGAGAAAATATTTCATCAACAAGCGTGATATCGGGTCCCATTCTAACCCTACAAACTATACCAACTATTTCTGCTTTGAAGAGAAGTTCAGTTAGAACTAGTCCATAAGGAATGTAGAATTTAGTAAGAGCCCTTGAAGAGGTTACAAAATCCTTCAGATGGTTGAATATATTTTGGGGTAGATTGATTTTAACACGATTCAGTAAGCAATAGAAAAAAAAATATGATCCTCGTGAAAAAGAAAGTTTTTAGAAATACCACATGGTCGAAAGTTTATCAAGATTAGACGAAACCAAACTTTAGCAATGGGTAAAAGATTTTCTGGTTTGGTGGGCTCATATCTGACAGAGGTGTCAAAGAGTGAAGGGAGTTTACTACAAATTGACGGATGAACTTGTTCTATAGTAATCCTGGAATTTAGATAGTTGATGGCTTCAGACATATTATAGAGAGTTATGGTAATGGGAAGGCCAAAAATGTTGGAGTTAATGAAACTACCATCGCATCTTACAGAGGCATATAGCAACAAAAAAAAGTAGATTTGGACATATAGAACCACGAACCAATTCATAATATCTTTCCCAGTCTTGAGCGTGCTGTCCAAGTAGCAAGTGAAGGTTTCCATCTTTAAGCTGAGACCACTTAAGTTGTTTCTCATTGATGACTTCTAAAAGATTGCTATCACCAAGGAAGGTTTGTAGAGGCATGATGAAAAAAGGTGGAAGATGTGTTTAGACACTAAGAGATGTCAATTAAATGGGTGAGAGGTATATAAAATAAATGAAGGAGGAAAACGAGTCTGACTGGACAAATGGCATAGACCAATAGGTGTATCACGCATAAGATATGTCAAGGACATAATGAAAAGACAAGAAAAAAATAGTTACTGACATAGGGTAAATCAAGTAGATTTCTATATATTCCCAAGAATATTATGTCTCTCAAGATGTCACCAAAAGTACAAGGTGATTTGGAAACGACAACAATCTTATATCCAAACAGGAATCCTTTTACCTTTTTAGTAACTAGTTTGGTAAAGTAGGCTCTTCGGTATTCATAGAGATAATCCATTCGAAGGATAGATAATTCATGAGTACAACTGATTCATGAAGACTTCACTTAATCAAAAGCTACATGTTTCAGAAGCTTACACCTTAAATCTTATAAGCCCATTGAGTGCTTCAACATTTTGAATTAACACCTCTTTCAATCTGGACATGGAACCATGTTTAAATGTTTTAGAATGAAAATAAGTTTATCTTCAGTAAGAGGTTTTGTAAAGATGCCAGCCCACTGATGATTAGTGTCAACAAATTTTAAAGAAAGGACACCCTTCTGGACATAGCCTCTGATGAAATGATGTTTGATTTCAATGTATTTAGCCCTAGAATGTAAGATAGGATTCTTAGATAAATAAATGACAGTAGTATTATCACAAAAAATAGGAATATTATTTTCATATAATTGATAATCCTCTAACTGACTTTTCATCTAGAGAATTTGAGTGATGCAACTTGCTGCAGAGATATATTCATCTTCTACGGTTGAGAGTGCAATTACCGATTACCTCTTGTTGGGCCATGATATAAGGTTTTCTCCTAGAAATTGATAACTTCTAGAGGTACTCTTCCTTTCAAGTCTATCATCATTATAATCAACGTCACAATAACCTACTAACTTGTATTCTCTTGATTTTCTATAACATAGACCAATGTTAGTAGTATTTTTCATATATCTTAAAATCCGTTTGACACTAGTCAAGTGAGATTCTCTAGGATCTGACTGAAGTCTAGCACATAAGCATACACTAAATAAAATATCATACCTAGAAGCAGTCAAATATAGTAACGAACCTATCATACTTATGTACAACTTCTGATCAACCTTACCACTTACCTCATGATTATCTAGGACACACGTAGGATGCACATGAGTCTTTGCTATTTTGCATTCAGATAGATTTAACTTCTTCAGAAGTTCTTTTGTTTATTTTATTTGGTGAATGAAGTTTTGATTTGTTCCTTGATTGATTTGTGTAATATGGTGGGAGAATTAATTTTTGTGTTATCACAAATATGGGGTTAGCAAGAGTCTCCACCGACTTTTCTTTTATCCAATACTCAGGAAAGGTGAAAAGAACAGGAAATACCTTTGAAAGATTTTGAGTTCGGGGGGTAAATTATGTGAAGGGAAGGTGTTATCACCCTTTACATTCGTAGTTATCTGCGAGCTCTTAATTTCTTAGCTCACTTTTAACTTGCTTTTTTGTGTGTGAATTGTTTGAAAATATTTTGAAATGCCAATGTAAGGCAGACTTTGTAATAATTCTTGTATCAGTCCTCAAGAATGTATACAAAGTGTTTTTGAAAATATTTATTGTTTTGAAAGTGTGATGTGAGAAAATGTTTTGTTTGTGAGCAAGCATTCAAGAGTCCTGCCCACCAGGTTTTTGTATTTCCTACTTTTTTCCTTTTCCTTTGGAGATAGTATTATCCATACCATTAGTTGGTAGGTAATCTTATCTATTGGATATGAAGGGACATGCATAGGGTCATCATATGGTCATAGAAGGCAACATGTAAGGATACTTTAGCAATTGTATCGAAGGGACTATCATCATTTTTGCTCGTAGGATCATTGAGGGACTAGATCATCTTTTCGTAGGAAACTCGAGGGACATCGAGGGACTATGGTCTTTTGTATCAAGGGTCTTTTTTTTAAAGTATCCCTACTTTCGAGGGACGTGACCAATATTCGTAAGGCAATAAGAGAGGTTACCCTAAAGGTGCAAGTTTGAAGAGTGTTTGTTTTCAGTTTATTTTATCTTGAGATTAGAGTTGTCTACTTTTGATTTTAGTCTTTCCATACAAACCCTAATTATTAACAGTTAAAAATATAATATGCGGAATGTAAAATGCGGAAAATTAAACCTAAGCTATTACATCCTGTGAGCAGTTACATAATAGGAAAAAATGCGAAAAGATAAATCTAAGCTATTACATTAATAGTTGAAACTTATACAATTGTCTCCGAGTTTAAATAACAATAATAAATAAGAAAAGATGTTAAAAACAATGTTTAAATGCTTTTTTGTATTTATAGAAAATGATCTAGGGTTAGGGATGATAATTAAAGAGCATGCAGAATATCACCCGAGAGAGTAGGCACTGGATTGCGAGACAAAAAGATCTTGACCGCATTCACATCTATGAAAGAATCTGGATTCAGGAAAAGAACCAAACCGTAGATGAGGAGAGCCAAGATGTCTTCGAAAGCTTGAAAATCCAAGTTATCCCAGAACTGTTGAGCTCGATCGATCATAAACTTAGCCAAGAAACCTTTAACCCCACTCCATGTCTCCCAGTTGGATACTACATCATCCCTTTTTAGATGTAAGGCTGAAGCAATGTCCTCAGGTCTAGGAACCTCCTCCAAACATGTGAAGGGTGTCTGCTCGAGGATAGATATGCCTAACAAATCAGAAAAATCTTCCAAAGTGGGGACTAGCTGATAATCCGGGAAGGTAAAACAATGATGCACCGGATCGAAGAACTGGAAAAGGACGCTCATCATCTGCTCGTCCAACTTTAAAGTGACCAAGCTAAAGAGATGACCATGTCTCCTAACAAATGAAGAAGTATCAAGAACTTTTGAGACCAACTCTCTGAGCTGAGCAGGGATTTGCACAAAGTTAACTCGGATGGTGTTTCTGCGTATGGAAGACATAATCTACAAAATAAAACAAAGATAAATCCCCTTGGTCTTTGAAATGGTTAGTACAATGAAGTATGCATGCTATGTTATGATGCATGATATCATGATAAAACACACAACAGGTATAGCAGGTAACAAACATGGTAAAGGCACACAAGTCACACAAGAGCCCTTAAGTTTCAGGCTTGCATGAGGTATAGGTACTACCCTCTTGAAGTTCAGTTGGTTTCAACCTATCTTAATAATAGTAACCAGGTTCTAGAGGTTCTCAATATCACTGACCATCCTCCATTGGTCATGGTTTCAGCTCACGCAATCTTTTCTTGCGGCTGGAACTATCTCGAGAGTATGGTCTCAATGAGTGTAGTATCGAGTATCAACCAGTTCCCAGCTCTATGCCGAGGCCGACTATCTCACTACTTCCTATGGCCAAGTTGGTCAATTATAGGTTCTAAGGTCAGTTGATACTTAACGACCCATATAATATCCCCATATTCTCCTTGTTTCTCCACAAGGGATATCGGTACCAACTAATGTGCCACATCAACGTAGCTACTGCTTCAACTGTATCGGTCTACGCCGTACAGTTCCCTCACAATTTATTGCTACTTACCTAAAAGGTGTCCCCCAGATCCGGGTTAGGATCTATAGTAACTCCGGTACAAAGCCCACAAAGATAAAGCAATCAAATCAAACAATAGAAGCAATATGATGAACTAATCCTAAGGTATACCCCACTTATTAACTCCCCAACAGAGTCGCCAGTTCTGTGATACGGTGGCCATAACCGGGACTATTTTAGGAATGCTGGTTTGCATTTTGCGTTTGTGTTTGCAAAATGTCGCGGTAAGCAAGAGTCGCCACCGACTTTTATTTTATCCAACAGGAAAGGAAAAAAGCACAGAAAAATTCCCTTTTTCGAGATTTTGAGTACGGGGGGTAGATTATAGAAAGGGAAGGTATTAACACCCTTTCTATCCATGGTTTTCCACGGGCTCTTAGGTACTTGCTCATCATTTTCAAATTTTCTTGTGTGTGTTTGATTTGAGAAAAGTTTTTGTTTTACTTCGATTTAACCCTTGCTTCTGTCTTCAAGAGTGTTACGAAGTCGTTTTGAAAACTTTGTTCGAAAAAGTGTTCGGTATGAAAAAGTTTGTTTGTTTGAGCAAGTACTTAAGAACTAATCTACCTACTCGAAAAAGAGAATGTTTCTATTCTTGTTTCCTTTAGACAGTGATATCCCACTATTAGTGAGTAGGTAGCACCGTCGTTGGAGTTTTAAGGGTCAATTCGAAAGGGACGTACGATCACCAAAGCAATGCTAGGACGTCTTAGTAATAACCCTAATGTCTCAAGATCAATATTCAAGGCAACGTATCCGAGGCAACCTTTCCGAGGAAACATTTCCGAACGAGACTTTTGATCTTTATTTAGACAAGAGAGCGACCACTAAGACACCCTATACTTAATGACCGTTTACCGAAGGCAACCGAAGTGAGAGTATACCCTAGGAGTGCGCATGTGCGAGTGATTCAATTTCAAGTTGTTATCTTTGCACATTTAGGGTTTGCTAACCGTTTTAAAGTTAATCATACATTCTTGTCATGCATTCCTAATATTCAGACATCTAACAGTTAATATTTTGCGGAATTTAAAGTGCGGAAAGTAAAGCTACGCTATTACAAGGCTTCGGGTATTAATTACATAGCCAAAAACAACCCGTAAAAAAAGCAATAAATGAAAGTAAAAGATCCTAATTAATCTATTACAACTTGTGAGAAATTACATCAATATGGTAAAAATAAATAAAGCACGATGAATCAAGAACGAGAGAGAACTAGGGTTTTGACCCTGTCTAACCTAATCGAAAGAGAAATTATTTTTGTTGTTTTTTTTATTATTTAAGAAAAAGAATAAGGTTTTTAAATTAAATACAAAATTAATTAGTAATTAAATTAAATTCAAGAAAATAATTTACATGACCTATTTTTGTATTTTTGGTTATTTTTTGGGAAAAAAGAAAATAGAATTAAATTAAACTAAAACCCTAATTTTCTAATTGTTTTTAATTTATTTACAAAAGAATTTAAGTTACCCTAAAATTAAATAAACTAATTAAATTAATTAATTAATTATTTTGATAAAAAATAAACCTAAATCTAATTGGATGAAAAATTATTTTTTGTGATTTTTTTAATAAAAAAGGAATTGATTTTATGTTAGTGAAAATAATTAAAACAATTAATAAAGACAAAATATAAAAAAGAAAAAAAAGAAGAATTGGGCCTGAGAAGTCAGCAAAATGGGGGGGTGTGAATAGCAATCTGGCCCAAGAAGCAAGTTGATCCATGTTGACCTGCCCATTCCAGTGATATGCGTTGACTGAGGCGTATCATGGTCCCTCAAATGATGGCCATCAGATTTGTCCTTTGGACATCTGGTTGGTTGGATGATGAGGATGTATGGTGGTCTTCATGCCTTGTGGGACGCCTGATCAATGAAACAAAAATAACATGAAATAATTGGGGGGACCTGGGATTCAAACCCAGGCCCCAAAGCATCTTTCAATCACTTGGCTACCAACTGCGCTGGACATGTTTCTTGTACATAAAATAAAAACAATTGATAACATATAATAATGAGAGTTAGTGGGAAAAAAAAAGAAAATTGCGCCAGAATTCAAATGGCCCAGTAAGGTGGTGCCATGCAGGTCGTCCCCATCCTCGCTCCATTGGTAAAAGTCATAGACTTTTACCTACGGACATATGTCCGTAGCTACAACCCTGGTTCGTTTCCAAATCTTCCCTGGACATGATAAATGACTTTTAATTCCATGAATCGAACCGTCTTGGTATTCTGAGCATCATGATACCCTTCATGGGGGCTAATTTTGCCTGCACACAAAAACCCTAAAACGAAACCAAGGACCCTAACAATGGCAAATCTTGATACAGTCTAAAAAAACACAATTAAATGTTATGGAGAGCTTGGAAATGTGTTAAGGAACAAGAATATATAATTATTTCATGCTATAAGTGCTAGAATCATGCAACTCGATTTCAAAAAAGGTCCAAGGCCGTGACTGACTTACAGTGGGTTCTAGCGCCTGAAAGTGCTTGTTCTTGATTGGTATAGCTTGCTTGTGATCCCAGGAAGCGAATGATATGGCTAGAGGGTCTTGAAAATGTCTGGAAATAGCATAACGAATTACCACTTTTCTTTGTTTTTTTCAAATTTGTTCCTGCCTTCTCACGCCTCTAAAGCCTCTCCTTTAGGTCTGCCATTGTTCAATATATATTAATGATTGAATTAGGGTTGTAAACATGCTCTCAATCTTTGCCAATTATTGCTTTTGATATGGATTTGATTCACTTGAAGATCCTTCCAAAAATAGGTCAAACTCAATCTTTTTATGCACACAAAGGCCTTGCACGAATTCAATCACTTGCCAACTGGATGTAAGACCTGAAACATGCACAATATCTTGAGGTTTCAATGTTTTAGATTTTTTCATGATTTGTTTTGATTAAAATTGATTTAATTCAAATAAAAATCAAAATAAATAAGAAAAATAAGATAAAGACAAATGAAAAGATCTAGGACTCGTGGACCATGCTACCAACTCAAAACAAATGCAAAAGATTAGGCCCATTTAGCAAAAATTGCAATTTGAGGCATAGTTGACTTTTGACAATTTTGCAAAAAAGGTCAACTTCACCAATGCATAACTTCCTCAATTTTGACTCTTTGAAGGTGTTCTTGGACTTTCTAGAAAGCTTGAGATGTCCTATAAGCAACCCTTTTGGTATAATCTCAATTTGTTAATCCATGTTCATGTATGAAGCTTTGACAAAAAAGGTGTTTTTGTTGACTTTTCAAAAATGACCTATAATGTCCAAATTCATAACTTCTTGTGAGTGCATATTTTGAACTTGGGAGCTGAATATGGATTGTAGATAATTGCATCCTATTCAAAATGAGCTTTGTATGGGTCATTTCTCATAAAGTATGAGAAAGTTATGCTTGGTCAAAGTTGAGTTGACTTTTCCCGCAAAACCCTAATTTATCAACTTTTGGTTCTTGATGAATTGTGAGTAATACTTGATGAATCATGATCAAACCTTGATAAAATGATGAAATATACTTCAAAATTAGGATGTTGACCAAAAATCTTGAGGTTTGACTGTATGTAGGCCACAATTGACTTTTGCCTTAGCATAGTCGATTTTTAGGCCTTTGAGCAATTGACTAAGCAAACATCCTCTGCAAGGATTGAAACTTGACATGGATGATCTTGAGAACATATTAGGACAATGGTGAGCATTTGGGATCCCTTGGACTCAAATATCTTGGTGCAATATGAAACCCTAATTTGAGGTAGACTGCCTTGGGAGAGAGCTTGTCTGGTCAACCCTTGGACTTCTTTGAGCAACTTGAGAATCTTTCTTGAAATGTTTTAAGAAATATGGGAGGGTAAATTTTGGGGTACAACAGGACGTAAAAACTAAGAAACCTGCCTTGAATTGCTTCATAACCTTAGCTTTGATATTTTCAGACATCTTGGGACACATACGACGAACCTTCTGCTTTATGGGAGGGAAACCTTCCTTCATCGGTAGACGGTGAACCACAATGTCAGTATCAAGCCCTGAAATTTTTTTATAAGACCAAGCAAAGATCTCAACATAGTCATGTAACAACTGTATTAACCTCTTTTTGACATTGTCTTCTAGGTCGACACCTATCTTAATTTCTTTCCTGACCTCTTTAGTGCCCAAGTTCACAACCTCGACTGGCTCTTCATGCGGTTGTATGGATCTTTCTTCTCGCTCTAATAGTCTAGAAAGCTCTCCAGGAACTTCAAAATCTTCCTCACCTTCGTCCTCGACTTGGTAGATCGAATTTTCAAAGTCATAATTGGCAATAACAGGATTGTCATCAATGGGATCCATAGTGGATGTGGATCTGCAATTTGTTAGTGGATGTGGATCCATAGCTATTTTGAAAACAAGAAAACCGGAAATATCATTTACTCCTGACTAAAGGCGATTGGTATAAAGTCTTTAGCCTTCCAATTGTTGAGCCCACTGCCGGTGGTAGGAAAAATCCAACTGTCTATGTCACATCCGCTATCAACATCTTCTACAGCGTTGACTTGATTTTTGTGAACTCCATTATTGTTGATGCGGAATGATGGTCTCCCATAATTAGGATGAGCATAACGAACAACCCTCTAAGTATCTGAGGTGAAACCTGTTGTACCCCAATTTTTGCCCCTAAGATCCCTTCATCATACCATGTTGATTCATTCACAACAATATCACACTAGGATACTTGGTTCTCCTCCCTATATTTAGCTTTTCCCTTTTTGAGGAATCACTAAGCACCTTGACTTATGTTCTTTTGTGATCATGAATATTATTTTTGTCTTGATTTCTTCTTTCAACTAGTAAAATGCAATGATGGTTTGTCTTACTTGTTACCCATGTAGGTAAAGGCAATAATATTTAACAAGTTACCTCATGGTTTCATGAGTTTATTTTCATTCCCTAGTCAATAAAGCTTGAGAAGTTCAAACCTCACTATTGGATTGGTTTTGGAAGAATTGGCATGGAAATGCCTTGTTCCTATTGGTCACAAGAGCATATTTCTCTCAATTCTCAAGATATGGAAGTGGTTTTGGTGGCTAAGAGTACTCATTATCATTCTCAACAACTTTCATTCACAAAGCAAGAATGTCGGTACAAGAAGTTTGTTCAAGCTTGTCAAAGTTCTTCAAAGCATTCTCTTGATCTAAGGAGCTAGGGTGTTGAACTTCAAAGGAATATATCTTGCTCATCTTTTGTTATTTTTGAGTGATTCCAAATACATCCTTCTCTTCAAAGGGTTATCAACAAATCACTTCAAAAGTTCCAAGGAGTTTTCATGAGGAAGAGACTTGATGAGGAAGAAAGATTACAAGTCCTCCAGATGAATCCCCAATTTTACATGTGTGACTTCAAATGGCCATAACTTGGTCAATTTTTATCACCTTGAGTCCATTATTTTTCCATAATGATCTTGAATATGTTAACTTTATGTCTTTTTTTATGTGCAAAGTAAGAAAATGGATGGAAGTTACCTTAAAGATGCAAAAGATTATAAGTCATTTCATGATTTTTTGCCAACTTCAACAATTCATAACTCTCTCAAATTTTGGATATTTTGAATGATTCAAGTTTCAAAATGTCATTCAAGAGATATAATTCATACAATCTTTTTTGGTCAAGAGCAAATTCGAAGTGGAAAGCCATGTTTATATGCAAGACATTATAGGTCATTTTTGAAGAAGAACTTGAAATATTTCTAAGTATGGAAAGTCAACCATTTTTCTCCAACTTTGACTCAACACAACTTTCAGCTCAAGCATCCATTTAACTCCATTCTTTTTTTCATTGCAAAGCTTGTAACCTTATCTTTTTAAAGCATCAAGAATCATGCCTTAAGACTCCTTGAGTTGAGAATGCCATTGTTTCAAAAGTGCTAACTTGGAATTGAAGTTTCATTGCAAGTCAGAATTTGAATTTCATGTTACAACCTCTAAACCTCAAATTAGCATACGTTTTGGGTCTAAACATGATTAGCCAACTTTCCCAAGTGGATTAGTGCATCAAAACGCAAGAATTGGATGAGTTTTGGTGAAGTTTGGATCACACTTCACTCGTGCATCAGGTTTGCACGAATTCCCTCCAAAACTCATCATTCACTCTTCCTTTTAATCCCATTTGCTTCTCCTATAAATACATGAACTATCTCATTCATTTTCCCGAGCTTGGATAACCAGAATCACCCTGCCAAACTTGTTTCATAACTCATAATTCAGTAACTTCAAAATCCATTCTCGAGCCTTTTTCAATCCAATTTTTCCACCAATTCACCTTCCTTGATCTTCCCTGAAGCTAACCACATAATTACATTTAAGAATTATGCCCTATACTGCTCCATAGAAGTCTAGTTTTAGAGCTCTGCAACTCAGCTTCAATAGGTAGATTTCTTCATCAATTCTTCAAAACTCTGATATCATTGTGTTACTCTCATTGCCCTGGTTCTAGTCGCAACACTCACCTTTTACTGGAAACACGTTTTGACCATGAAATTTCAAATCCCTTTTCAAAACTTTCCTTCAAAATTGCATGAGATACAATTTATATAAATTTGGCGCGAGGGTGTGGTTGTCTTCGTCTTGAAGAGACGAAGCGAATGGCATAGGTCTGAGATTCTAATTTTACAGTTTGAGAGACCTGCAAATTGATCATGGCTGGAGGTTAAAGATGACCAACGTGTCATCTTCCAACCAATGAAGGCGTGCCATCTGTTTTTTTCAAAATCTGATTTAATTAATGATTTTGTACATTATTCACTAATGACCATGATATGCACAGCGCGTCAGATCCCCTGGATTTGATTACTAACGCGTTTTGACTCTCATCCAATGGTTCACATATTTTACTTTTATTTTCTTTTTCTGATTTTTATATTTTAATTGTTTTAAATTTCAAAAAATCATAGAAAATTCATTTTTAGTTCAAAAAATCAGAAAAAATAATGAAAAATATTTTTGATTATTCTATTTCTGATTTTTATTTTTTCACAATTTAATTTTGTGTTTTGGTATTTTTTTATAAATTTATAATTTATTTGATTTGTTTTAAATGTTTAAAAATACTTTTATACATTTATAAATTCTAAAAAAATTATGAAATGACCCAATGATATTGTGACAAATATTGGTGACCTTATTTTATTTTTGTTTCTGACTTTACTATTTTTTTATCATTTTTTGTTTATTTTACCCATTTATTTTAATTTTAAAAAATATTTTCTGACTTTAAAAATCACCAAAAAATTTGTAAAATTATTTGAGCCCTTTTCTGATTTTTCTATGGTCTTACTTTTTATTTCTTGATTAATTCGAACATAGTTGATATTTTTCTATTTATTTTCTATTTTTAAAAATTATTTTTTTTACCCTATTGTATATATTAAAATGTGATATTATTTTGTGACTATTTTCTGGTTGATCTTGGGTTAGATTTTGGATTATGAACTTTATTAACATCATTGGATCCATGGTGTTGAGTTTAACTCCACAAAAATGGATGAATGATTTTAATAATAGTTTGATTAAATTTAATTCAAAAGTGGTTTGTATATTCTCTCCCGTCCCTCTTCATCTCATCCCCTTCTTATTGCACTAAATGTTGTTGGAGCATGATCTCTATATCATGTCTCAAAACAAATGGTGCATAGATTTCTATTGACCGACCTCAAAATAGGTGTGACTTCTATATAAGTCCACTTACGATTGCTTAACATAGCGCTAAATTTTGTCCCGATTCGAATAAATGATCATTCGTGGCCCAAACTTATGATTGCAAGCCCAAGTATGTTAATTTGATCTCTTTGATCCAATAACCTTGAGATTCATTGTGTGGAGGCTTTGGTTCTACCAATCCTCTAATGTATCTACAACACATTTGGTCAACGCGGATCACTTAAACATCGTTGATCATTAAATGACACTTGTGAGAATTCCAAATGGATGATATACTTGACAAAAAGCAAATGCAACTTATTGTGTGGAGGCTTTGGTTCTACCAATCCTCTAATGAGTTCCAAATGTAAGCTTCAAGATGGTCATCCAACTAACCACTAATTATTGACTTGTCTTACTTTATGCTTTTATTCTTTTTTATGCTTTATGTACCATTTACTTTTAGCATTTACATTTCATGCCATTTTCATCTTTGCTCATTTGAGCATTTTACTTTCTTGCCATTTTTACTTTTCTCATTTGAGCTTTCCTTTTTCTTTCTTAAGATACTTAATAATCAACGTAAACCCTAAAAAATCTTTAATGGTACTTGGACTATTTGGTTACTATCCTTGGCATTATGGAGCAGGGGATTTTTCTTGGACTTAGGATTAGAAACCTTTGTCTATCTTGGAGACCTTGTGATCTTATCTGATTATTCTGTCTGGAGTTCTTGAGGTTTACCTTAAGACATTGGGTTGCTTGTTTGTTTTTGTGTGCAGGATTTTATGATTATACTCTTTGTTTGTAATCTGGAATTCACCCGCATACAGCCGTTACTCTGCCCAATGTTTTATGGAGACTTAATACACTTGAAGATTGGTTCTCTCAAGAGGTCTAGTATTTCTTTGCTTGACTGGTTTCAATCCAAGGAATGGGAATTCTATATTGGCCCATAATGTCAAGTATTGGCTTCTTGTTGATTAGATGGTTCTTATCCCTAACTTTTACCTTATGCTTTAGGATAGTCCTTTCTTCTCCTCCCATCTTCTTTAATTTCAAACATCTTCTCCCCCCTTTTGAAAACTCTTATTGTTTTTAAAACTTGAACCACTTTCGCAATAAACTTGGACTTATGTCCATGCATTTTCAAAACCTTTTCATAAATAAACTTCAGTCAACTTAATAATACTTTGACATTTTTTTGGTGAGAAGACTAAAAGTCAATCAATCTCATTTCAAACCATTTTGCCAATGTGGCTTTATATTTTAAAACCTTTCTCAAAAGATTAGACTTTTGTCAATCCTTGTAGTGATGCAAACAACTATAATTCTACAATATGTAGTGAAGAGAGATATTTTCCACTTGGGTGATGAGTGAGGCATTGTTGATTTTAAAATCCAAGCCATATCCTCCACTTTGAGATGATGCAAATTCTCCTTTCTCATGATTGTGGGTAGTAAGGATGTTTTTCCACACGGACAATGACGATGATGTCTTATCTTATAAAATCAATTAACATACCTATGTTTCAAAATATTTTTGAAAGATGAACTACGTGTACCCTGGTCCCCTATTGCATGAAAGGTGGTACGTAGGCACTAAAGGTTCGCAACCGCGGCGGGTGCAAAAATCATAAAAAATATATTTCTTTTTCTCACCTCCACCATCCATTTTTTTATATACAATATTTTTCATAGCTAAAATATACAGATTTTACAAAGAGGCTCCTACGGAGTACCGTAGATGTTTAGGGTGCTAATACCTTCCCTTTGCATAACCAACCCCCCTTACCTTGAATCTTTCCCCCTCTTTTTTGGTTATTCACTCTTTTTCCATTCCTTTGGAAACAATAAAGCGCGGTGGCGATTCTTATATTGATTTGTATAAAGTCTAGTCAATCCAATGGCTTAGTCTTAAACATTTCTACCGCTACAGAAAAATGGCGACTTCACTGGGGAAAGATTGACCTCTTGTTGGTCCATCCCTAAGTGGGTTAAGCATATCTTTGTTTATATCTGTATATATGTTATTATTGTTTTTTTGTGTTATATGTTGTATATATGTTTGTCTGGATTTTCCTGGTTTTTAGGGTGCTTGGTGATTACTCATAAGTCCTATACCCAGACTTCAGCAAACTTTAAGATAGGAAGGGCGGTATAGTCATGTTAACTTTGAGGGAGTAATCCCAAAAAAGGAGGCATGAGATCCCCCACTCAATGGAGGCCCCTTTGACTGTAGTGTCATTTACCGAGTAATCGAGAAGACATACTGCTTTCGACCTGGGAGCCTGCTGAAACTGAGGATCATAGAATACCAAACCCATCTTGGCCTTTTATGTGTAGTGCGGAAGCTATGACGGAGTAATCCGGAAATAGTTGTCACGCGATACTACGCTCGGACGAGTCTTTCTTGAGAATATTACTAATTACCGGGTTAATCGGGGAGTTGGTAATATCCGAAGGAAGGATGTAGACTTTGGGAACCTCTAGAACCTTGTTCGGCAAGTGATAATTTTTAGACCAACACCTTATGGGTAGTACCTTCAACCTTATGCTCGTGACGTTGAACCTATGAACCCTATATGTGTGATCTTGTGTGTGATTTCTGCATCATGCATCCATGCACTCATAAGCATCTTTTGAAACCATATTTCAAGGGATTTAAAGGTTGACCATTTGTAAATATCTCAGGTACTTTTTAACCATGGATTCTGGAAAGAGAAAGACCGGGAAATACAGTTTCAAGGATCCCAAGATAGATGAGTTGATCAGTCTAATTCCCGAGATCGAGTGTTCTGCAGACTTTTAGAAGAAGTATGGATCCATTATTCCTCTCATGAAGCTGAAGATGAAGGAGGGTATTCTCTCGACCTTGGTCCAGTTTTATGATCCAATGTATCATTGCTTTACTTTCCCTAACTATTAGTTGATGCCTACACTGGAGGAGTATTCTTATCTATTCGATTTACCTGTTACAGATCTTGTTCCTTTTACTGGTTTGGAGGGGGAGCCAATACCACATGAGATTGCTCCCTTGATTCATCTGGGGAAGTCTGAGGTGGAAGCCCATATGACTACTAAAGGAGGGATTATAGGATTACCAGCTCAGTTCTTATTGGAGAAAGCTCGTTACTTTTCCAGAATGAAGAGTACAATTGCTTTTGAGGCCATCTTTGCTCTACTTACTTACAGATTGTTCTTATTTCCTAATGTGGACAAGTTTGTTGACATTAACGCTATCAGAATCTTTATGATGGGAAACCCGGTTCCTACATTGTTGGGTGATGCTTATTACTCTATTCATCTTCGAAATTCTTATCATGGGGGGATGATTATCTGTTGCACGCCTCTGTTGTACCGGTGGTTTATCTCTCATATGCCTCAGTCTGATGCTTTTTGGGATGTCAAGAAGGAACCCCGTTGGGCTCCTAAGATTATGGAACTCACTCACTCGGATATTGATTTATATCATCGAGCTTACCAGGATATAGAGATTATTGACAGTTGTGGTAGTTTCCCCAATGCACCTCTTCTTGGTACAAAGGGAGGAATTAACTATAACCCTGTTCTTGCACGGTGACAACTTGGTTATCCGATGAGGGATAAACTAAATAGTATTCATTTGAGTAGTTTCTTTCTGAAGGAGGTAGAAGACCATAGGGAAGCTAGGGAGCAGATTGCGAAGGCCTGGCGTCACATTCATAAGAAGAGTAGAAAGGACTTGGGACCTAGGGGTGTTGTGTCTTTGGAGCCATATCTTCAGTGGGTCCGATTGAGAGCCATTCAGTTAAAGATGTCGTATACCCTGGAGACACCCATTCCTGATCTATTTGTGAAAACCACTCCTCCATTATTAGATGATCTGGAAGAGCTGCAACTTGCTTTGGTTAGGATGCAACAGGAAAGGGATGCTTGGAAGAACAAGTTCCAAACTTTAGAGAGTTCCTACAGAGCAGACCTGAAGGAGAAAGACGACTTGATTAAGATCATTGAGAGTCGAGCGGTAGATTCTATGGAGAGGCAAGCGGATTTATTTTCTCCTAAGCCTCAATCAGGTGCTGATAACTCACTTCCTAATTCAGAGGATTGGAAGGAGGTTACCGTCAGACATGCGGAAGAAAACCAGAGGTTGAAGGCTCAGACTGCCAGGCTCACGGGGAAGCGCCAACGTATAAAGTGATCTCCATCAGTTCTATTTCTCAGGGTTTTAGATTTTTGTTTTCATCTTGTACTTGGTGTGATACGGTGGGAGAACTGACTTGAGTTTTGCGTTTGTATTCGCACTTGTTCGCTTTAGCAAGAGTCGCCACCGACTTTTTATTTTATCCTAAGGAAAGGTTAAAAATCACAGCAAAAACCTTTGAGATATTTTCTTGGGTCCGGGGGGTAGAATATGAAAAGGGAAGGTATTAGCACCCTTTTCATCCATGGTTATCCATGGGCTCTTAGTTACTTATTTAGATCACTTGCCTTGATTTTCAATTGTTTGAAATTGTGGTGTGTGTGTGTGTGTTTGAAAATGTTTTTGAAATAGATGCCTTGTCTTAGGCAACCGTTGTAATGACTCGTGTTTGAGTGTTTACAAAGGTGTGTATCTTTTCGAAAAGATGTTTCAAATGTTTTTGAGAGTTTGTTTTGAAAGTGTTTGTGGAGTGTGGTTTTGAAAAGTAGGCAAGTGTGTTTTTGCAAGTTTGATCAAGTAACTAAGAGTTTGTCTACCTTATTGTACTCAAAGGTTTTTTTCTCATGTTTTAACCCTTTTTAACAATTTTGTTTCACCATTGTATTTGGTGGACAATCTTGCGTTTAGGATGTTAACGGGACAGGCGCGGGTCATCGTATGGACCATGAATGCAATGGTGCCAAGTATCTTTGGCAATTTGCTTGAAGGGACTATGATCATTTTGATAGGAAACTTTCGAAAGCGTCATCAAGGGACTATGATCATTTGAATTGTTTTGTTTTGCCAAAGATACTCAACGTGCAAGCATGGCCCATTTTGGAAGGCAACAAGCGGGATTACCCTAGGGGTGCAAGTGTGATTGTGTATTGATTTCATGTATTTGTCTTTGTATTAGGTTATCTAGCGTTTGATTTTATGTACATGCAAACCCTAGGTCTAACCATGGTATATTTGAAAGCGATAAATTGCGAGAATTTAAAGTCTACGCTATTACAAAATAGTATCCGGGAGTGGGGGTACAAATGTTTACAAATAGGGATAAGACTTAAATGAGAGAGTAGTGTCCAAATAAATTACAACCAAATCGAATCGATCGCAAATGTAAATATGTATCAAATGTACAGCAAGGTATAAGAATAAAGCAAATGTGTACGTATCACGGTATTTGTGTAAGTGTATGATTTATTTACAAGTGAAATGTTAACCTAATGAAAAATTAAGTGTTTTGTTTATTTAATTTGTTTTTGTATTCTTGTTAATATGTACAAACAAAATATCTTAAGAAAAGAAAAGTATTATGTATTGATGTATTTATGCACAAAAGTTTAACTAAAAAAAAAATGAAATGTTTTAAGTTTAAAGAAAAAATATTATTTATATTTTAATTAATGTATCATATACAAGATTTTAATTAAAAGAAAGGAAAAGTTGTCTTAAATTTAAAGAAAATTATTATTTGAATTTTAGTTTCTATACAAAACTTAATTATGTTATATATAAAAAAGAGTATTGTTAAGGCAAAAATTAAAATTAGCATATTAAGTAAAAAAAGTTTAGGGTGATAAAAAGAGTAATTTTAGTTAAAAAAAGGAAATGGGCCTTAGAGGGTTTTGTTTGGCCCAAGCAAAAAATGTAGAACAAGTAAAAGGGAGGTGAGGCGCCAGGAGAGGGGGTGTACGCGCTGGCTTCTTGAATGGGCCAAGGCAAATGACAGGGGCAAGGCCCAATTTGCTTCACAAGGGTTTTAGGGTTTCAGATAGTTTCGTTCACTTTGGATTTAGGGTTAGGCAAAGGATACAGAGGCGCCGTTCTTCGTTTTGCTTCGTCTTCGTCCTCTCATGCCAAGCGTTTCTGAATCTCCCCAATCTTAAGCTACCAGGCGCCTCCTCCTCCTCCTCATGTCCAAGGTCACGCAAGCGATGGTCGCATAAGGTAATGGCTCTGTTTTAAGTCTTAACGCCTTTTTTAAGTTTTCAAACTTTGTGCGTGTCTTCTGATTATATGCGTTGTTATTGTTCTTTCTTGAGGTGCGTGGAAAGAAAGAAAAAGAAGAGAAATACTACCTTTGTAGCTCGTTATTTGGAGAGGAGAGGAGGTGGATCTGGAGGCGGCTAGGACGGCTGAAGGCGGAGGGAGCGGTGGAGCTTTTGCTTCCTGGTTTGTATCTTTGTCTTTTAGGTTTTGTGATGATGATGTCTGAGAACCTTCTTTATCTTCTTCACTTTCACTCGCTTCTGTTGCCTCTGAATACTTGTTATTGATTTTGAGTATGCTTGTGTCTGTATGCCTCTGAGATGCTGAGTTGCCTTGATGATTTTTGGCTTTGGACGAGTGGTTGATTTGCTCAGTGATGAACCATTTGATGTTCTGAGAGCTTGAGTGTTTGCCTCTATATGCTTATTGGTATTGATCTTGAATATTGCTTCTTTTCTTCTTCTTCTTGTTGGCTTCTGAGTTGTTGCTTTGTTGATTGCTCAATGATGAACCTAGGTTCTGAGGGCCCTTGGGGGATTCTGTATGTGTTTCAAAGCTTGCTGCAGATATGAGCTTTTTGGCTTGGACACAGATTTATGTGTTTCTTCTGGTTTAAGGTTAGTGCAGGTAAGGCTTGGACATGGTTTTAGACTTGGCTTCTGCAGGCTTTGATGTTTTTAATGTTTTTGATGGTTAAGGCTTGGATGGTTTAGGCTTCAGGCTGGACAGTTTGAGGTTTGGTTGTTTGATGTCCTTTTGGCTTTTAGGCTTGACAGGGTTTTAGACTTGAGTAGTTTGATTTGTTTATGCTGGTTTCACAGGGGCTTGAAGTTTGTTCTGCTTGAACGTTTTTGTTGTTTGAGGCAGGTTTAAGCAGTTCAAGTTTGAAGCCTGATGTGCTTCTGGTTTTGTTGATACCGCAGTTGGTTTTAGAGGTTTCTCTTTTGTGATATTTCTGCCCCTTTTCTACTGTGTTCATGACAGTTTTGTTTTATATATTTTGTCTAGCCTAAGCCTGTAAGCCTCTTTCTTCTTTTCTCTTCTCTCTCTCTCTACAGTTTTAAGCATTATTATATTGCTTATAATATGTTTTCTGAAAAAGCAAATGGCCTTGAAAATGATGAAATTGAACCTTGCTTGCATTGTTGGTTTACTCTGCATATTCCTGCTTTCCTGCATACTTTATGTACTTCTTTGACAGCCCTTTGTACTTTGATATCTTGATATCTTTTTGGACAGCTTTTTAGATATCTTGGATAGTTTGAATTTGTGAATTTCAGTTAGGCAATTCAGTTCAGTTTGCATTTGAACTTGTACATGCTGTTAGGAATTTTTGAAATGGGCAAATTGTTGACAATGCAATATGTTTGACAAATTTGAATTTGTGCAATTATAACTTTTGTGCATTTCATACTTTTTGCAAGCATTTTTATCCCTCTTTGTGAACCGGGAGAAATCTTGTGATTTGCAGAGAGGGCAAACTGATGTCGTCCAGTTGCTTTTAATGATGAATCCATTTTTTTATCTGTCTGTCTTTTTAGTTTTATCTGCTTTTGACTTCTTCTTTTCTTTGTTTTGCAGATAAAACTCAATGGAGCTTGGAGAGTAGCAAATGGAGGATGAAGAATTAGGATAGCTTTATTTCAATTTTAATCATTTGTAAAATTATTATTGTAAACAAAAATGTAAATGAATTTACAATTGTTCGAATAATAATTTGTAACGAAACAATTAAAGATGAATAAAAGAAAAATCCTTTTTGATCAGTTAATTCCTTTTTTTTAGCTGTCTATTTAATTACTTATAAATTCTTAAATTATAATAAATGGAAATAAATTCCAATTATCCTAACTTAGAATAAATAAACAATTAATAAACACTGTGGTTTTAGCATCGATCAATAATAAACCTGACGCTCCAATTAAACAATGCACAGTTAATCAAACCAACATCCAGATACTTATCTTCTTACTGATTAAATCAACACTGCAGATTCTCAATTTAAGCACCTCAACTTTTATCTCATCTCAAATCAAATGCCTTAGCCTTTACTGATTAAACAAAACACTACAAGTTCTTGATTCAAATGCCTCAATCCAAATCTCAGAGTAAACTTAAAAGAACTGTAAAATTAATTCTTTCTGAGAAATATGCGCACAAAAACCCTGATTCTTGATTAAATTGTTAGAGAAGCGTCCGCCTGATCAAAACCTGAGCCAACTCAACCAAACCTCAGCAATCTGCCTGAACTGCTTTAAAAATCAATGAAAACCCTAATTTTGTCTGACTGATAAGAAAAGTCTGTTTGACTGATTCTTACGCCAATCTGAAAAATCAGGAAAAGCCCGAAGTTGTGATTTCTTATGGAAAAATACGAGGGCAAATTTTGGGGTACAACACTTGGGATCATTGAAACTTGTAATCCATTTTGAAGATATTATAATAAAATTTGCAGTATTTCAAACGTGTTATTACTTTGATATTTGCAATGTGTCTATAAATCTACAAATCCCTTGAAATATTAAATAACAAAGTAAAAATAATCATGTGCATTACATATCATGCATCATATTTCACATTTTTCTTGCATTTGCTATGCATATCCAGGTGTCTTACCAAGCTTCTTTACTTCATTCAACAAGCTGACTCACCACTACAACACTCGGGCTAATTTCAAAAAGAAGATGGACAACTTAGAACAAGAGAATTGCGAGCTACGCGAGGAAGTTTCTGCTTTGAAGGCCAGCTTGGCCAATCTGACTACTCTGATGGAAGCTCTGGTGGCTGCTTAGAATCAGCCACCAATTGTTCAACCTCAACCAACAAGGGCAACTACTGAAGCTCCGACTGTTCCCGTATCTGCCGCTCCAGCTGTTGTTCAGAATCGCATGCCTCAAGGTTATCCATGGGGAATGCCAGAGAATTTTGCACCTGAAGGTTTCAATCTTGGTCCTCAAGATACTCCAGTTGTTCAGACTATTGTTACTCCTGCACCTCATGTGGTGCATGATGTTCCTACTGCACCTCCGTCGGTGAATATGGTTATGTTTGTTAATGATGATGTGCATTGTCCTTTCCCTCCACCGAGTGAAGACTTGGGTCTTTATGACAGAATGGATGATTTTCAAGAGCAGTTTGACAAGATGCAAAGAGAGATGAAGGCCCTCAGAGGAAAAGAGCTATTTGGGCAGAATGTGAATGAGCTATGTCTGGTCCCGAATGTTAAGATACCTACTAAGTTTAAGGTCCCAGAGTTTGAGAAGTATAAGGGCAACACTTTCCCTCGTGCTCATCTGGTGATGTACGTGAGGAGAATGTCTACCCATACTGATGATCAGCATCTGTTGATTCACTTTTTTCAGGATAGTTTGACTGGTGCTGCGTTGAATTGGTATATGAGTTTGGACAACGCCAATATCCATACTTTTAAGGATTTGGGAGAAGCATTCATCAAAAAATACAAGTACAACGTGGACATGGCGCCTGACCTTGATAAACTTAGGGCCATGGTTCATAAAGACAGGGAATCATTCAAAGAGTATGCGCAGAGATGGCGTGAGGTAGCTGCCCAAGTGATTCCTCCCATGGAAGAGAAGGAGATGGCTAAGATTTTCTTGAAGACGCTGGGTGCTTTCTACTATGAGAGGATGGTAGCAAGTGTGCCAAGTGACTTTACTGAGATGGTAGAAATGGGTATCCAATTAGAAGAGGCTGTAAGAGAAGGCCATTTGACGAAGAGTGAAGGATTCAGAGGTGTGAAGAAGCCATCTTATGGGTTTACCAAGAAGAAAGAAGGAGATGCAAATGTTTTCATACAAGAGATGGGGGTAAACACTCCTAGAAGGAATTATCAGCGTCATCAGCAAGTCGCCTCAGTTACTCCCATTATGAATGCCGCTCTAACTACCGTTGCTTATCAGAGACCGTCCCAACTAAGGAATCAAGGGTATAATTAGAGAAGGGAAAGTTATGACCCTATTCCCATGAGCTATACAGAGTTACTACCGGCATTGATTCAGAAGAAGTTGGTTCAAACCCGACCACCTCCCTCCGTACCATCACCATTACATTGGTATTACAAGGCAGACTAAACATGTGCTTTTCATCAGGGAGCACCAGAGAATAATGTTGAGAATTGTAATCCTTTGAAGACTGAGGTGCAGAAGTTGGTAAAGTATGGTGTTCTATCTTTCAAGGACGTGGGACCTAATGTGAAAGACAATCCTCTACCCAAGCATGGAGGAGTAAATGTTGTGAGTATGGTGGCCGGTTGTCCAGGTGACTTCCAGATTTTTGATATTAATCTGGTTAGACGAGATTTGGTGAAAATGTATGCAGACCTCTGAATTTAGCTCTATACGCATGACCATTTCGGTTGTGCTATTTGCAGTACAGACATACAGGGTTGCAATAAGATAAAGGATGATTTACAGGAGATGATGGATGAGGGCCTAATCCATATAATTAGGCCTAGGGCAGAGTATGAAGAGGAAGTGAACATGGTTTCTGGATGTCCTGGAGAATTCAAATTTTTGATGTAGAGTATATGAATGAGGACCTCGTGCAGTTGCATGCTACCTTCTGCCATACGGCTGGTCAGGTGGAACACCAATATGGATCTTGCCAAGTTTGCTGTCAAGACCCCCGAGGATGTTCAATCGTGAAGAAGGGTGTTCAGTTGTTGTTAGATAATGGAACCATCAAGATTACAGATCAGGGGGATGATTACCATGAAGTTGACATGGTTGAAGTATGTTTGACAGAAGAAGAGTCAGATGAAGAGTATGCCTCCGCAGATGAGTATTTCTCTTCAGACGAAGATTTGTTTTCCAGAAATGACTTATTAATGGCTGATTGTGTTGAAGAAGGGGTAAACGTCATTGTGCCTTGTTTTGGTGCACCCGCCCACTTTAAAGTTGAGTATCATAGAAAGCCAACTGTTACCCCATTGGTGATTAGTTTGCCGCGTCCTATCCCCTAAAAATCAGATAAGGTTGTGCCTTACAAATACAACGCTACAATCTTAGAGGATGGAGTGGAAGTTCCCATCCAGCCAATGCCCGATGTTGGAAATATAGCTGAAAATAGCAGGGTGACCCATAGCGGTCGTGTGTTTGTGCCAGTTGTCCGAAGAGATGTTGATGCTGGAAAGAAAATTGCTGAGGATGATGAACCTAAGAAGGCTACGGGTGAGACTAGTGGATCTACGTTAGAGAAAAAAGTAGATGATATTTTGAAGATAATTAAGATGAGCGACTACAGAATTGTAGATCAGCTACTGCAGACTCCTTCAAAAATATCTATCTTAGCTTTATTGATGAACTCCCTTGCTCATAGAGAATCCTTAATGAGGGTACTTGAACAAGCTTTTGTGTAGAGTGATATGCCAATAGATCAATTCAGAAGCGTAATAGGAAACATTACTTCATGTAATAACCTGAGTTTCTGCGATGACAAATTACCAGATGAAGGGAGGAATCACAACCTGGCCCTCCACATCTCTATGAACTGCAAGAATGATTCACTATCCAATGTGCTGATTGATAATGGATCAGCGTTGAATGTTATACCGAGGAGTACTCTGATGAAGTTAAAATATCAAGGAACGCCTATGCGCCCTAGTGGCATTATTGTGAAAGCGTTTGATGGGTCAAGGAAATCTGTCACCGGTGAAGTGGACTTACCTATCCATATAGGACCACATTTATTTCAGATAACTTTCTAGGTCATGGACATTGTTCCCTCTTATAGTTGTTTGCTAGGACGGCCGTGGATACATGAAGCAGGGGCTGTCACTTCAACTTTACACCAGAAGCTAAAGTTTGTACATGAAAGGAAAGTAGTGATCATAAATGGGGAGCAGGCATTGTTGATATCTCATTTGTCCTCTTTCAGCATTGTGTAGGTGGATGAAACTGCTGTTGGGACTCAGTTCCAAGCTTTATCTATTGACAAAATAAAAGGAAATGAGAATTCCATGGTTTCACTGAAGGATGCGCAACAGGTTGTGCGTAATGGTCATAATGAAGTTTGTGGACGAATTGTGGATCCACCCGTGAACAAGAACAGAACTGGCTTGGGTTCTCTTCGAAGACTGACAAAGGGAAGGACATGAAGCTGAAGTCTGATGTAGGCAGGTATCAAGACATTTTCCGTAGCGGGGGCTAACTTCATCCGACTGTTTCCAGGATTAACGCCATTGTGGAAGATGAAGCAGAGCAGGAAATGCCGAATTATGTGACGAACAGAGTTAGGGTTCAGAAATGGATCATCATTGATGTTCCCTCTTGCATACATGTTTCAAAGTAATTTGATTTGTTAATCTTCTTTTTGAAAAAAGCTTTCACTCTGCCCAAGGTGGAAGTATTAATGTTGTAGGGCTTATCTGTTTGCTGTGACTTTTAAGATCAATAATAAGAGTTGTCTTTGGTTCCTGAATTATGTCTTTATTTTCTGCTTTTTCTTGGAAAATGGTAATAAGAAAAAACCTTTCAAAATAAATAATAACTGAAATTCAATCTGCATGATCACTTGTTATATGTGTCAGTTTCTAAAAGCAATCATAAATCATATGTGCAGATTAATTAAAAAACCCGTTGAATACAATGACCCTGCACCCTCTCCCAACTTTGAATGTCCTGTGTATGGGGCTGAAGAAGAATACTATGATGATATTCCAGAAGAGGTCTCACGGTTGCTTGAGCTCAAGGAAAATACCATTCAGCCATATAAAGAGCCATTGGAATTGATTAATTTGGGTTCTGAAGAAGATCCGAAAGAAGTCAAGATTGGAGCATTGTTGCATCGTGATGTGAAGAGAAGGTTGATTGAGCTGTTGAAAGAGTATGTGGATATTTTTGCTTGGTCTTACCAAGATATGCCTGGTCTAGACACAGATATTGTAGAACACCGTTTTCTGTTGAAGCCAGAGTGTCCGCCAATTAAACAGAAGTTGAGAAGAACTCACCCAAATATGGAAGTAAAAATCAAAGAGGAGGTTCTAAAGCAGATTAATGCTGGTTTTCTTGTGACGTCAGTGTATCCTCAATGGATTGCCAATATTATCCCAGTACTGAAAAAATACGGAAAAGTCCGCATGTGCGTAGATTACAGAGATCTAAATAAAGCTAGTCCAAAAGATGATTTTTCGTTACCACACATTGATATGTTAGTGGATAGCACAACAAAATTCAAAGTGTTCTTGTTCATGGACGGATTTTCCGGGTATAATCAAATAAGAATGGCTCTAGAGGACATGGAAAAAACAACGTTTATCACACCTTGGGGAACATTCTGTTACAGAGAGATGCCCTTCGGGTTGAGGAACGCTGGTGCAACGTACCAGAGGGCTATGACAACTGTTGTACCCCAAAATTTTCCCTCTCATTTCATCAACATTTTCTCACCACAAGACTCTTGGAGCTCAAGATCAAGTTAGGGTTTGCACTGCTCAAGACTCCTCCTTGCATTGTTGACCTAAATTAGGGTTTGAGTTTGCACAAAGATGTTTTGACCTAAAATGCCCAAAATGATTTTCATGCTTCATGTTGGACTCACAAGCTTATCCATACCAAGTTTCAAGCCTTGATTCCAATCTTTGCCCAGTCAATTGGACAATTGACCTAAAAATCAGCTGTATTGGGGAAAAAGTCCACTGTGGCCAATTAACAGTCAAACCTCATAATTTTTGACCCACATCAACATAATGAACTCATATGAACCATTTGGTCAAGTTTGGATCACAATTCCACAAGAAATTTGATCAGATCACCAAAAGGGCAAAATGGTCATTTTTAGGGTTTTGACTACACAAAGGCAATTTTTGACTGTTTGACCTAACCAATAGCAAACCAAGCTCACATATGGCCTCAAGGACTCAATGGCATTGTCTTGACATATTCAACAAGTTCAAAAGATCCCAAATGCACAGGAGTGACAGATGAATTTTTCAGTCAACTGATCAAAATTTGACTGTATACTGAAAAGTCAAACTTTGACTTTTTGGTCAAAATCAAGTGCCAAGATTCATTTTTCATCAAGACATGTCAAAATATTGAAACTTGTTCATCAAGAAACCAAAAATTGCAATTTAGGGTTTAAAATGAAGAAATTTCATAACTTAGAAATTTTCTAAGTTATGAAATTTCCTAATTTTTTCCTAACTTTGTCCCATTTTTTCATCAAGATGTAAATGGATTCAAGAAAAACTCAAAACATGAAAGTTGTAGTCCATTGCAAAATCTACAACTTTTATTAACAAAGTTTTTTCAAAAGAAGCTTGTAGCTCAAGTTATGATTTTTGGAATAGGGTTGTAAAACATTCTTAACTTAGAAAATTTTTGACCTATTTTAGGCAGGATTTTTGCCCAACTTCATGACCACTTTTCACATGCTTCCACTTGGAATTTCAACTTTCATTACAAAGATGGATTGTATTACACATTCCAAGCTTTCCAAATTGTCCAAGAACTTCTCAAACACCCTTGTGGTTAGGGAGAATCGAATTTACAAAGTTGGGCAAAATCCACTTTTGTTCTTGACCAAGGCATGTTCATACACTTTGCATTTTCAAACTCAGCATGGTTCAAGCTAGATTACAGGCCTCTAATCCCATTCACACTCAATAATTAAATGCCAATCCATTGTGTTCTATCATTATTTTGTTCATATAGTCATTACACAAAGAATTAACCTTTAAATGGAAAAAGCAAGTTTGCCATTTTGAAAAAAGCAATGCTTTATGTCAAAGTCCATATCTTGGAAGTACAAGCAGATCTTTGAGGCACAAGTTTGTGGACAAATCCCACTGATCAAGAAGAGAAAATGCAGCATGCTTGAGGGACCTGCATTGGCCTATAACCCAACTTGAATATCTTTGCTTATCTTAGAAGAAAACTTGCATATTGAACCATAACTCACATTCCTGCAAAGACCAACAAAAACAAACTTTGTAAACACATTTCACACTCCCTAACTGACCTAAAGCACGACCAAAATACCCTTGATCCCTCCTCATACAGAAAATCACAATTTTGTGGCAAAACAGGGCATAAGCTGCAACTTGAATCCCACAGTCCATTCCTGTCGTGCGTTTTGGCTAAAACCTCTTCAAACACATTCCCTACCATCCATTAAAGCTATTCCAAGCATTGAACTTGAACTGTAACATCCATAACCAAGGTTTCCATTTTCACTTTTCTGCTGTGCAGGTTGACTTCCATAGCTCGATTCAGTTAGTTTCAAAGCAAGCTAGAGGTTGGAGGAGCATCCTTGGACTTCAGACAAGCTGTACAAATCCTCAAACTCCATTGAAGGTACCTCCATTGCTGCACACGACTCAAGCTGAACAGGTAAAATTTTGAACTTCTATCTCTCTATCCAGGCATAGTTAGGCTTAAGTTTGTGAAGAAAGCATGTTCTACTCATAGCCCTGAAGTCATCCATGTAGTTACTTTTCATTTATATTGTGTGTGCTGTGAGAATTTTGAACTTAAACATGGAAGAAAAGTTAGGTCAGAAATTGGGGGAGGAGAAATTCTCTCTCGTTTTTGAGAGTTAGAACAACTTTTTTATATGTTTGAAATCGTGACTTGATGCTCTACATTATTGATGTTGTAAGTTTTTGTTAAAAGTCAAGGAATCAGGATCTGTGATTGACAAGAAGAAACGCGCGTTTTTGTTTCTGTTTGAATGGCTGGAGGTTGAAGAAGCCACTTGGGCTGGGCCTGAGTTGTTTTTCTGTTTGCACCACTTTTCTCATTTTGCACCCCCTTGGCCCATTGTGTGATATTTTGATTATTTTTGACTTTTTATTTTTTCTTCTGACTTGATATTTTTTGTCAACACATAAAAAACATTAAAAATATTTTTTTCACATTATTTTATATTTTTTTGGCATTTATTTGCTTATTTAAACATGTGCATGTAAATAAATATATATATACTTTTATTTAAGACACTAAAAAATAATACAAAATATATTTATTTTCAGTTATTATTTTATTTTACCTTTTGAAAACATTTTCTCAAAATATACTTTTTTTGGTAAATAATAAATATTTTATTTTTATACATATTTAGTTTATTAAATATACATAAATATACTTGTACATATTTATTAGAATATTTAGGACAAAAACATGAAAATAATACTCTTTTATTTTTATTAATATTTGACATCAAAAAAATACTTTTTATAATATACTTTTTATTTTTGTATATAATTAATAAATATTAATAAGTAAAATACCATTTATTCAAAAAATTAAGGTTTTACCCTAAAACCATAAAAATATCAAAAATTAACCTTTTCATTTTTGTTTATATTTTACATTGAAAAACACTTTTACATACATAAAAAACCATTTTTTGTGCATAATACATTTTTGTATTTTTTATCTGTATTTATTCAATTATTGTACAATTAAATTATTTGTCTATTCAATATGGATGTAATAGTCTAGATTTAATTTCTTGCTAAATATCCCCCATTCAAACATTTGTACCCCCATCCCCACAATCATGTTGTAATAATTTAGGATTTTAATTTTCCGCATTTAAAAACTTTCCAATTATGCCATGATAGACCTAGGGTTTGTATGCAAAAATCAAATAACAAATAGCTTGACCTAATTCAAAGACAAAAAGCATGAAAATGGACAACACCAATCACACTTGCACCCTTAGGGTTACTCCACTTGTTGCCGTCAAAAATGGGCCATGCTTGCATGTTGAGTGTCTTTGGCCAAACAAAAACAAATCTAATGATCATAGTCCCTCGATGACGCTTTCAAAGTTGCCTAAAAAATGATCAAGTCCCTTAAAGGAAAATTTGCCAAAGACACTTGGCATTATTGCATTCATGGTCTATACGATGACCCGCGCCCGTCCCGTTAACATCCTAACACAAGATTGTCCACCAAATACAATGGTGGAACAATACTGTTAAAAGGGTTAAAACATAGGGAAAATCTTTGAGTAAATTTAGGGGTAGACAACTCTTGGTTACTTGATCAAACTTGCAAAACAAAACCTTGCCAACTTTCAAAACACACTTCACAACACAATTTCAAAACAAACTTTCAAAACATTGAAAACTTTTCAAAAGACAAATACACCTTTGTATACATTCAAACATGGATCATTTCAAAGGTTGCCACAACTAGGGCCTCTTTTCAAAATATCTTTCAAAACACACACAAAGCACCATTTCAAACAATTGAAAGCACCATTTCAAACAATTGAAAATGTAAGGCAAGTGATCTAAGCAAGTAACTAAGAGCCCATGGATAACGATGGATAGAAAGGGTGCTAATACCTTCCCTTTCTATAACCTACTCCCCGAACCCAAGAAAACATCTCAAAGGTTTTTGCTGTGCTTTTTAACCTTTCCTTAGGATAAAATAAAAAGTCAGTGGCGACTCTTGCTAAACCGAAACATTTGCGAATACAAACGCAAAACCTCAAGTCAGTTTTCCCACCGTATCACAACAACCCTATTCCATGATTTGATGCACAAGGAAATTGAAGTATATGTTGATGATATGATCGCCAAATCCCAGACTGAAGAAGGGCATATAGAAGATTTATTGAAGTTTTTTCAGCGTTTGAGGAAGTATCATCTCCGCTTGAATCCAAATAAATGCACCTTCGGTGTTCGATCAGGGAAATTGTTAGGTTTCATTGTTAGCCAGAAAGGAATTGAAGTTGACCCTAATAAAGTCAAAGCAATTCAAGAAATGCCAGCGCCAAGAACAGAAAAGTAAGTCAGAGGTTTCCTCGGGCGTTCGAATTATATTTCCAGATTCATTTCCCACATGACTCCAACATGTGAGCCTATCTTTAAGTAGTTAAAGAAAGATCAAGGTTGTGTGTGGACAGATGACTGCCAAAGGGCATTTGAAAGTATTAAGGAATATCTGCTTGAACCTCCTATCTTGCTCCCTCCTGTAGAAGGAAGACCATTGATTATGTATCTGACATTGTTAGATAAATCTGTGGGTTGTATTATGGGACAACAGGATGAAACAGGGAAGAAGGAGTTCGCCATTAATTATCTCAGTAAAAAATTCACTGATTGCGAGTCGCGGTATTCCATGCTGGAAAAAACATGTTGTGCTTTGGCCTGGGCAGCAAAGCGTTTGCGGCAGTATATGTTGAATCACACTACTTGGTTGATCTCCAAAATGGATCCAATCAGGTACATTTTTGAAAAGCCTGCTCTTACTGGGAGAATTGCTCGTTGGCAGATGTTGTTATCTGAATATGATATCGAATACTGCACTCAAAAGGCTATTAAAAGTAGTGTGTTTGCAGATTATCTTGCTCACCAACCAGTGGAGGATCAACAGTCTGTAGAATATGAATTCCCCGATGAGGATGTGATGTTCATGAAAGTGAAGGATTGTGACGAACCATTGCCTAAGGAAGGTCCTGACCCTGAATCTCGTTGGAGTATGATATTCGATGGAGCTGTGAATGCTTATGGTAAAGGAATTGGTGCTGTGATTATCACTCCTCATGGACCGCACATTCCTTTTACTGCAAGGTTAACATTCGATTATACTAACAATATGGCAGAATACAAGGCTTGCATCATGAGTCTCGAAGAAGCTATTGATCTCAGAATTAAAATTCTATATGTGTATGGTGATTCAACTTTGGTAATAAATCATATTAAAGGAGAATGGCATAATCGTCACCCCGGCTTGATCCCTTACAAATATTATGCTCGAAGATTATTACCATTCTTCAATAAAGTTGAATTCCATCACATCCCTAGAGATGAAAATCAAATGGCGGATGCTCTGGAAACTCTGACTTCTATGTACCAAGTGATTACTTGGAATGATATACCCCGAGTTACGGTTCGACGAATGGATATGCCCGCTCATGTGTTTACAACAGAGGAGGTAGCAGATGAAAAACCTTGGTATTATGATATCAAGCATTTTCTTCAGACTCAGAAATACCCTATTGGTGCGTCGAAGAAAGATAGAAAGACATTGAGAAGATTGACATGCAGTTTCTTCCTTAGTGAAAATGTGTTGTACAAGAGAAATTATGACATGGTCTTGCACAGATGCGTGGATAGACAAGAAGCAGACATGTTGATTCATGAAGGTTCATTTGGAACTCATGCCAATGGACATTCGATGGCTAAAAAGATGCTAAGGGTAGGTTACTATTGGCTGACAATAGAATCTGATTGTTATAAATTTGCAAAGAAGTGTCATAAATGCCAAACTTATGCGTACAAGGTCCATGTGCCTCCGACACTTCTCAATATGATTTCCTCCCCGTGGCCTTTCTCTATGTGGGGTATTGACATGATTGGGATGATAGAACCCAAAGCTTCAAATGGGCATCGTTTTATCTTGGTAGAAATTGACTACTTCACCAAGTGGGTGGAGGCTGGTTCATATGCCAATGTTACTAAGCAGGTGGTTATGCGCTTCATTAAGAATAACCTTATATGTCAGTATGGTGTACCGAGCAGAATCATCACTGACAATGGCTTGAATTTGAACAACAAGATGATGACAGAACTGTGTGAAGAATTCAAGATTGTTTATCACAACTCATCTCCATACCGGCCAAAGATGAATGGTGTTGTTGAAGCTGCTAATAAGAATATCAAGAGAATTATACAGAAAATGGTTGTTACTTATAAGGATTGGCATGAAATGCTCCCTTTTTCTCTACATGGATATCGAACATCTGTCTGCACTTCAACAGGAGCCACCCCGTTCTCCCTAGTGTATGGGATGGAAGCTGTACTCCCATTCGAGGTAGAGATTCCCTCGTTGCGTGTGATAATGGAAACCAAGTTGACAGAGGCTGAATGGGCCCAGAACAAGTTTGACCAATTGAATTTGATTGAGGTGAAGAGGATGACAACTTTATGTCATGGGCAGTTATATCAGAAAATAATGAAGAAAGCTTTTGATAAAAAGGTCAAACCTGGTGAATTCAGAGAAGGCGACCTCGTGCTCAGGAAGATCATGTCTTTCAACATTGATTCTAGGGGCAAGTGGACTCCCAATTTTGAAGGCCCATATGTTGTCAAGAAAGCCTTCTCTGGCGGCGCATTAATTCTTGAAACTATGGATGGCGAGGAGTTCCCATGTCCTATAAATGCTGATGCAGTCAAGAAATACTTCGCCTAACGAAATAAAAAAATAGCTCGCTAAGTTGAAAACCCGAAAGGGCGGCTTGGGCAAAAAAGGAGCGTCTCAGTAGGCCGAAAACCCAAAAGGGCGGTCTAGGCAAAAATTAGAGACCTAAACAGAATAAATTTCCCTCTAAGTTGAAAACCCGCAAGGGAAGCTTAGGCAAAAGTTAGGGATTTTCTTGGCAAGTAACTACGTTAGACAAGACTTGATCGTTGAAGCAACAATCTTCTAGGATCCTCACCATACTTCAACAGAAGCTGCTGCTCAGAATTTCAAAAGTTGTTAAAGAAATTTGAGATTTCACCCAATTCTATTAATGAAATTTGAGCTTTCACCCAATTCTTCGTATTCTTTATTTTTATTTAGATTGCAAAGACTCCATTTATTATTGATAATAACTTTCAAAGCAAAAAAAAGATTAAATAACAAAATTGATTTTTCAAAAAGGATTTTACAATTTGCTCTTACTTTGAGATTTGTGATGAAACAATGACAACAAAAATGGTGATCCCAGGAATGGACAAACTCCAGTTGTATTGAGAAGTTTTTGTTCCCCTCGGGATGTTTTCGCTGTGTTGGGTCTATGATTCTGGTACCCTCGGTCAGGTTTGGATTCATTTCTCCTCTTTCCTGATTTTTCATGATGTGAGGTTTCAATCCGAGTTTTCTCCAGTGAAGTTTTCGTTTGGCCTAATAGAAGTTCTTGTTCCAGAGAAGTTGGTATCATAACCACTCTTGAAGAACGCAGGTCCCTAGTTTCTCTAAGTGAAGGACGTATTGTAGAGTTCATGGTAACCTCATCAATGAAGTAGGCCTGAATTCCCCAGTGAATGTTTTGGTGTCAGTCTGCATTACTTGATATTGGTCTTGCAATCTCCAGTAGGAATGTTACTTTTGAAAAACACTTGTTTCCCCGGTGATTCCTGAAGAAGGATGTTCTATTCCTTAATATGTACTATTTTATCACTTTGATTTATCTACCTCCAGATTATGTTTCTCCCCAGTAAGGTTAAAGCAGGCAGTAGGTTTTGTTTCCTCAGCTGGCATTTACTTTTCTTGGAATGATCATCTTGGATGAAGTTTAGCCGAGTGTTATTAGTACCCGAGGCGGCTTTGCTTGGTTGTTCCCCATGTTGTGTATCTGTTTTGTCAGCATACGCACGATAACACTCATATATTCATACATACATCATGCATAGCTAAAATTGGCAAATCATTGTTCATCGACATGTGTTAATATTTTTGTTGACATATTACCCTGTTTTGAAGAGTTACGTTGTCCTCTCTTAGATAGAGTGTTGGCCCTAAGCAGAAAGTGTATATTATTTCAACTTCCCCACTGAGTTATCCCTCGTGGAATATTTTTGCTTTAGCTTTCTTGCACAAATCCTTGTTTGGATGGATTTAGTTTTCCCTCTTGAGTTTATTTCTCAAAGGATGTATTCGGGTTGACTGTTTCATTCCAGTTTATTTCTGGTTTGAATTTGCGGTTCCACGGTAATATTATTTACTTTGGATTTCTGAAATCTTCGAGTTTTGGTTCGTGCATTTATTTTTCACAAGAATACTTTATATCCCCAGCAAGAATATCATGGCATTTCCCCAGGAAGTCATACCTCTTTCGCCAAAAAGCCGTATTTCTATCCCCAGAAAGTCATTTCTTTATGCAATCCTCCATAACAGCAAGTAGAAAGTCTCTTTATTTGAGCAACTTATACTTCCCCGTAAAAGTCGACGTAAATTTTTGCTATCTCATCTATGAGTGAATAGTTTGTAGTTTGTCGTCAAATTACACCAATGGATGGCAAGACTTTCAATATCACAAGAATCATCTCGTTGTGAAATCTAGGCCAGTGGAAGTCTCTTTATTTGAGACAACTTATATACTATCCTTTCCAGGCAGAGTACCTTGTTTAAAGAAGAAGTTGAGACTCATTCTAGGTGAAATGCTAGAATTTTGAGGAAAACTTGTTATCTTTTTGCTACCCTCAGTGAACGTTGGTAGTTCATCATCAATGAACATCGGTGATATGATATATTTTCTCTTTCTACCTTCAGTGAAAGTTGGTAGGACATCAGTAGTGAACGTCGATGTTTGTTATCTTTTTGCTACCCTCAGTGAATGTTGATAGTTCATCATCAGTGAACGGCGGTGCTATGATATACTCTCTTCCTACCTTCAGTGAAAGTTGGTAGGACATCGGAAGTGAACATCGATGTTTGTTATCTTTTTGCTACCCTCAGTGAACGTTGGTAGTTCATCGTCAGTGAACGGCAGTGATATGATATTCTCTTTCTACCTTCAGTGAAAGTTGGTAGGACATCGACAATGAACGTCGATGTTTGTTATCTTTTTGCTACCCTCAGTGAACGCTGGTAGTTCATCTTCAGTGAACGGCGGTGATATGATATTCTCTTTCTACCTTCAGCGAAAGTTGGTAGGACATCGGCAGTGAACATATGTGTTTGTTATCTTTTTGCTACCCTCAGTGAACGTTGGTAGTTCATCGTCAGTGAACCGCGGTGATATGATATATTTTCTCTTTCTACCTTCAGTGAAAGTTGGTAGATCACCATCAGTAAAAGTTGGTGTTTGTTATCTTTTTGCTACCCTCAGTGAACGTTGGTAGTTCATCACCAGTGAACAACGGTGGTATGACATATTCTCTTCCTACCTTCAGTGAAAGTTGGTAGGACATCGGCAGTGAACGTCGATGTTTGTTATCTTTCTCTCTGCCTTCAGTAAACGTCGGTAGCTTTGCCTTCAGTAGAATTTGGTGTATCCTTTGACCATTCTACCATCCTATTTGATTCAGGTCTTTGGATCCACCTGTGATTTATTTTCCTGGTTGGGTCGCTCCCTTGTTTCTTTATTATTGTTACATCCCCAGTGGTGTTTTGCGTCTCTTTGGTCTTGTTCATATGCATTCATGATCATAAACATTTACATGGACTCTTAGGGCCAAAAATAGGGTTTATTTTATATTTAAGTATCTTCGATCGCATCGACACGAAGATTTTTAACCTTCGTATCTCTGGATAGAAGAAACTTAAATAAGGGCAGCTGTTGTACCCCAATTTTTGCCCCTAAGATCCCTTCATCATACCATGTTGACTCATTCACAACAAGATCACACTAGGATACTTGGTTCTCCTCCCTATATTTAGCTTTTCCCTTTTTGAGGAATCACCAAGCACCTTGACTTATGTTCTTTTGTGATCATGAATATTGTTTTTGTTTTGATTTCTTCTTTCAACTAATAAAATGCAATGATGGTTTGTCTTTATTTTTACCCATGTAGGTAAAGGAAATAATATTTAACAAGTTACCCATGGTTTCATGAGTTTATTTCCATGCCCTAGTCAATAAAGCTTGAGAAGTTAAAACCTCACTATTGGATTGGTTTTGGAAGAATTGGCATGGCAAGGCCTTGTTCCTATTGGTCACAAGAGCATATTTATCTCAATTCTCAAGATATGGAAGTGGTTTTGGTGGCTAATAGTTCTCATTACCATCCTCAACAACTTCTATTCACAAAGCAAGAATGTTGGTACAAGAAGTTTGTTCAAGCTTGTCAAAGTTCCTCAAAGCATTCTCTTGATCTAAGGAGCTAGGGTTTTGAACTTCAAAGGAATATATCTTGCTCATATTTTGTTATTTTTGAGTGATTCAAAAGACATCCTTCTCTTCAAATGGTTATCAACAAATCACTTCAAAAGTTCCAAGGAGTTTTCATGAGGAAGAGACTTGATGAGGAAGAAAGAATACAAGTCCTCTAGATGAATCCCCAATTTTCCATGTGTGACTTCAAATGACCATAACTTGGTCAATTTTTATCCCCTTGAGTCCATTATTTTTCCATAATGATCTTTAAGATGTGAACTTTATGTCTTCTTTTATGTGCAAAGTGAGAAAATGGATGGAAGTTGCCTTAAAAATGCAAAAGATTATAGGTCATTTCATGATTTTTTGCCAACTTCAACAATTCATAACTATCTCAAATTTTGGATATTTTGAATGATTAAAGTTTCAAAATTTCATTCAAGAGATCTACTTCATGCAATCTTTTTTGGTCAAGAGCAAATTCTAAGTGGAAAGCCATGTTTAGATGCAAGACATTATAGGTCATTTTTGAAGAAGAACTTGAAATATTTCTAAGTATGGAAAGTCAACCCTTTTTCTCCAACTTTGACTCAACACAACTTTCAACTCAAGCATCCATTTAACTCCATTCTTTTTTCATTGCAAAGCTTGTAACCTCATCTTTTTAAAGCATCAAGAATCATGCCTTAAGACCCCTTGAGCTAAGAATGCCATTGTTTCAAAAGTGCTAACTTGGAATTGAAGTTTCATTGCAAGTCAGAATTTGAATTTCATGTTACAACCTCTAAACCTCAAATTAACACGTGTTTTGGGTCTAAACATGATTAGCCAACTTTCCCAAGTGGATTAGTGCATCAAAACGCAAGAATTGGATGAGTTTTGGTGAAGTTTGGATCACACTTCACTCGTGCATCAGGTTTGCACGAATTCCCTCCAAAACGCATCATTCACTCTTCCTTTTGATCCCATTTACTTCTCCTATAAATACATGAACTATCCCATTCATTTCCCAAGCTTGGGTAGCTAGAATCACCCTGCCAAACTTGTTTCATAACTCAGAATTCAGTAACTTCAAAATCCATTATCGAGCCTTTTCAATCCAATTTTTCCATCAATTCACCTTCCTTGATCTTCCCTGAAGCTAACCACATAATTACATTCAAGAATCGTGCCCTATACTGCTCCATAAAAGTCCAGTTTCAGAGCTCTGCAACTCAACTTCAACAGGTAGATTTCTTCATCAATTCTTCAAAACTCTGATATCATTATGTTGCTCTCATTGCCCTGGTTTTAGTCGCAACACTCACCTTTTATTGGAAACACGTTTTGACCATGACATCTCAAATCCCTTTTCAAAACTTTCCTTCCAAATTGCTTGAGCTACAATTTATATAAATTTGGCGCGAGAGTGTGGTTGTCTTTGTCTTGAAGAGACGAAGCGAATGACATAGGTCTGAGCTTCTGATTTTACAGTTTGAGAGACCTGTAAATTCATGATGGCTGGAGGTTGAAGATGACCAACGTGTCACCTTCCAACCAACGAAGGCGCGCCATATGTTTTTTTTCAAAATCTGATTTAATTAATGATTATGTACATTATTCACTAATGACCATGATATGCACAATGCGCCAGATCCCCTGGATTTGATTACTAACGCGTTTTAACTCTCATCCAATGGTCCACATATTTTACTTTTATTTTCTTTTTCTGATTTTTATATTTTAATTGTTTTAAATTTCAAAAAATTATAGAAAATTCATTTTTAGTCCAAAAAATCTGAAAAAATTATGAAAAATATTTTTGATTATTCTCTTTCTGATTTTTATTTTATCACAATTTAATTTTGTTTTTTGGTATTTTTTATAAATTTATACTTTATTTGATTTGTTTTAAATGTTTAAAAATACTTTTATACATTTTTAAATTCTAAAAAAATTATGGAATGATCCAATGATATTGTGACAAATATTGGTGACCTTATTTTATTTTTGTTTATGACTTTACTATTTTTTATCATTTTTGGTTTATTTTACCCGTTTATTTTAATTTTAAAAAATAGTTTCTGACTTTAAAAATTATCAAAAAATTTGTAAAATTATTTGAGCCCTTTTCTGATTTTTCTATGGTCTTACTTTTTATTTCTTGATTAATTTGAACATAGTTGATATTTTTCTCTTTATTTTCTATTTTTAAACATTTTTTTACCCTTTTGTATATATTAAAATGTGATATTATTTTGTGACTATTTTCTGGTTGATCTTGGGTTAGATTTTGGATCATGAACTTTATTAACATCATTGGATCTATGGTGTTGAGTTTAACTCCACAAAAATGGATGAATGAATTTAATAATAGTTTGATTAAATTTAATTCAAAAGTGGTTTGTATATTCTCTCTCATCCCCTTCTTATTGCACTAAATGTTGTTGGAGCATGATCTTTATATCATGTCTCAAAACAAATGGTGCATAGATTGCTATTGACCGGCCTCAAAATATGTGCGACTTCTATATAAGTCCACTTACGATTGCTTAACATAACGCTAAATTTTATCCCGATTTGAATAAATGATCATTCGTGGCCCAAACTTATGATTGCAAGCCCAAGTATGTTAATTTGATCTCTTTGATCCAATAACATTGAGATTCATTGTGTGGAGGCTTTGGTTCTACCAATCCTTTAATGGATCTACAACACCTTTGATCAATGCGGATCACTTAAACATCGTTGATCATTAAATGACACTTATGAGAATTCCAAATGGATGATATACTTGATAAAAAGCAAATGCAACTTGTTGTGTGGAGGCTTTGGTTCTACCAATCCTCTAATAAGTTCCAAATGCAAGCTTCTAGATGGCCATCCAACTAACCACTAATTATTGACTTGTCTTACTTTATGCTTTTATTTTTTTTTATGCTTTATGTACCATTTACTTTTAGCATTTACATTTCATGCCATTTTCATCTTTGCTCATTTGAGCATTTACTTTCTTTCCATTTTTACTTTGCTCATTTGAGATTTCCTTTTTCTTTCTTAAGATACTTAATAATCAACGTAAACCCTAATTCTGTCTGGAGATTTCCTTTTTCTTTCTTAAGACTTAGGATTAGAAACTTTTGTCTATCTTGGAGACCTTGTGATCTTATATGATTATTCTGTCTGGAGTTATTGAGGTTTACCTCAAGACATTGGGTTGGTTGTTTGTTTTTGTGTGCAGGTTTTTGTGATTACACTTTTTGTTTGTAATCTGGAATTCACCCGTATACAGCCGTTACTCTGCCCAATTTTTTATGAAGACTTAATACACTTGAAGATTGGTTCTCTCAAGAGGTCTAGTATTTCTTTGCTTGATTGGTTTCAATCCAAGGAATGGGAATTCTATCTTGGCCCATAATGTCAAGTATTGGCTTCTTGTGGGTTAGATGGTTCTTATCCCTAGATTTTACCTTATGCTTTAGGATAGTCATTTATTCTCCTCCCATCTTCTTTAATTTCAAAAATCTTCTTCCCCCTTTTGAAAACTTTTCTTGTTTTTAAAACTTGAACCACTTTCGCAATAAACTTGGACTTATGTCCATGCATTTTCAAAATCTTTTCATAAATAAACTAAAGTCAACTTAATAATACTTTGACATTTTTTGTGAGAAGACTAAAAGTCAATCAATCTTATTTCAAACCATTTTGCCATTGTGGCTTTATATTTTAAAACCTTTCTCAAAAGATTAAACTTTTGTCAATCCTTGTAGTGATGCAAACAACTATACTTCTACAATATGTAGTGAAGAGAGATATTTTCCACTTGGGTGATGAGTGGGGCATTGTTGATTTTAAAATCCAAGCCATATCCTCCACTTTGAGATGATGCAAATTATCCTTTCTCATGATTGTGGATAGTAAGGATGTTTTTCCACACGGACAATGACGATGATGTCTTATCTTATAAAATCAATTAACATACCTATGTTTCAAAATATTTTTCAAATATGAACTACGTGTACTCTGATCCCCTATTTCCCAAAAGGTGGTACGTAGGAGCTAAAGGTTTGCAACCGCGGCGGGTGCAAAAATCATAAAAAAATATATTTCTTTTTCTTACCTCCACCATCCATTTTTTTATATACAACATTTTTCATAGCCAAAATATACATATTTTACAAAGAGGCTCCTGCGGAGTACCGTAGATGTTTAGGGTGCTAATACCTTCCCTTTGCATAACCAACCCCCTTACCTTGAATCTTTCCCCCTATTTTTAGGTTATTCGCTCTTTCCCATTCCTTTGGAAACAATAAAGCGCGGTGGCGATTCTTATTTTGATTTGTATAAAGTCTAGTCAATCCAATGACTTAGTCTTAAACATTTCTACTGCTACAAAACCCAAATCTAATTTGTCAGACTTGTAAGGAATGTTGGGAAGCTGACCCTAAATAGTGCAACCACCTTCTTCTACCATAGCCCTAGCGTCTTGCAGAGAATCCATTCTTGGTGGAATCATGGTGACCTTAGGAATAGTAGGAGCAACTTTAGCAACATGAGTTGTCTGAGGAATAACTTCAAAGGTCTGGCAAGGAGTCTCGGGGAATTCACCGTCCATCTTAACATACTCGAAGGAGTTCAAGTGGATCACCATGTATTCTTCTTTTCCATAAACTGTAATGATTTTTCCTTTCACTGGATATTTCAACTTTTGGTGTAAAGTAGAAGTAACAGCGTCTGCCCCATGAATCCAAGGGCATCCAAGCAAACAGGAATATGCTGGACGAATGTCCATCATATAGAAAGTAGAGTCGAAGACCTGGGAACCAAATTTTATTAGATGATCAACCTATCCATGAACCATTCTCTTTGAACCATCAAAATCTCTTACCATAATATCACTGAGTTTTAGCACAACCCCTTCATAGTCAAGTTTGTCTAGAATAACTTTTGGCAATACATTCAATGAGGAACCTGTGTCCACCAACACATGAGATAAGGAAGTTCCCCCATACTCAATAGAGACATGCAGGGCCTTATTATGGATCCTTCCCGCGGGAGTCAGATCAGCATCAGAAACGCCTAGCCCATTATCAATTGTCAGGCTAGTAACACAATTTTCAAACCAATCAACAGAGATTTCCTGTGGTACATGAGCAGATTTCAAAAACTTTACCAAAGCCTGAGCATGGACTTTAGAGCACAACAACAGAGATAGCATAGTGTTGTACCCCAAAATTTACCCTCCCTTTTTACTCAACACATGCCCATTGAGGTCCCTAACTTGCCCAAGGATGACTAAGAATTGACCAACCAAATTCTCCTCCTAAGGCAATGAACCTCTGACTAGGGTTTCAATTTTCATCAAGATGTGTGAGATCCAATGGTATAAAATGTTTTCCATGGTCCTAATATGTCCTCAAGGTTGTCCATACCAAATTTCATGTCTTGCACAACAAGTTTGCTCAGTCAACTATTCAAATGCCTAAAAATCAATTGTATTGGGTCAAAAGTCAATTGTGGCCTATATACAGTCAACCTTCAAGATTTTTGGTCAACATCAACATTTTGAAGTGACATCCATCATTTTATCAAGGGTTGGTCATGATTCCTCAAGAAATGCTCCTAATTCATCAAAAGTCAAGAATTGCTAATTAGGGTTTCTATAAGAAAAGTCAACCAAACTTTGACCAGGCATAACTTTCTCATACTTTATCAGAAATTTTCCACCAAAGCTCATTTTGAAGAGAATCCAATTCCCTAAAACTTACCTTCAACCCTCAAGTTCAATAAATACACCAATTGAAAGATACAAACTTATATATTATGGGTCCTTTCAAAAAGTCAATAAAAACACCTTTTGGGTCAAAGCTTGGTACATGAACATGGAAGATCCAATTGAGATGAAACCAAAAGGGTTGTTTAGAGGACATCCTAAGCTCTCTAAAAAAATCCAAGAACACCCTCATAGGGTTAAAATTGAGAGAGATATGTATTGCTAAAGTTGACCAATTTTAAAGAAGTGCATGAAGAAAATATTGATTAATCTTGAATTTCTTCCAAATGGACCTTGGTTTTTATGATCTGAACTTATTCCTAATTATATTTAAAATATACTTTAGACAAATTCCAAGATTGTGTGGCACTCATATCTTTAAAATAAGATCCTAAATTTGGAATTCGCAGAAAATTAGCAGAATTTTGTTTCTTAATGAATCTTTTACTTATATCACTTTAATCAAATTAGTTGGTGTCTAATCTAAAGCAACATTTACTTGTCAATGCTAACAGATTTAACGTGTGTTTAGGTTCACATTTGCTACTTCATTCTTGAATGTTTAAGTTATAATCTACCATGATTTCTTAAATCTGTAAAATTAAATTTCTAACATAAAATGGTTTTCTTACGTGATTATAACACTAGAATTCTCCAAAAATAATAAAAAAACACTTTATTCAAAAGTTAAAAATTGTTGATATTCACTATAAAAGTAACTATCAACGAGTTACGACCTTTAAATTATTTATTAAATTTAATTTTTATTCCGTATTAGAAAAGAGAATTTATTGCCTATAAAAAAAAGGGAAATTGGTTGCCTATCCAAAAAAAGAAAAGAAAAAGAATAGAGATTGATTAAAGATTAACGACGATCATCATGAGAAGAGATTTGAAAAGGTGGTGATAGTTCTCTGATGATCGGAGAGAATATTAATAGTAAAGATTAACATTTTAACATTTAAGCCAGTATATGAATAAGTCGTAATTTTTTAAATATGAGTGGAAAATATGTATTTGTGTGTAACTCCGAGTCACACTTATATAAAGAGGAAAATTATAATGGTTCCTCGTTAGCCGATGTGTGTTATATCCTAATTTTTGCCTCTAAGATTCTTCTGTTATCTCATTGTATCACAATGCATCAAGATCATGCATAGCTTATCATCGACGTGTGTTGCCTTGAGAGAAACAAGAGAAAGTTTCTCTGAACTGGTGTTGAAGAGATGTGATGTCAAGAAAGATGTCATGACATTTTATAGTGAAGATCTGAATTCTTTCAGATATCTCGTTCAACATGGTTGGAACAAGGACCTTGGTATTTGTAAGTAATTGATAAAGAATCTTGTTGAAGGGAAGGATGATACTCTAGAGCATATAGACAACAAGGAACAATTTGATGTTATAAAAACAGTGGGATTGGAACTTGTACTATCAAAGAGTTATAGCAATTATAGATTTAGAGAAATGCAACTAATACTGTATCTTTCCTCTATACTCCGAGGCATGACATGCCTGGATAAATTGCTACTGAGAAGGGATGGAAGAAAGGTATTTTGTAAGACAGTGGGGATGGCTACAACACCGAGGAATGCAGAAAGCTCTTTGACAGAGGCAAGAGGTAGAAGACCACCTGAAGTTGGCCAAGAGGTTGTATTTCCATCTGTTTGTTTCCACATGGTGCTCATGATTAGTGATTCTCATGTTTGCTTCCATTTATAGTTATGTAGCACCCTTAAGTGCGCATGGTTCTTATGTATGTTTCCATTTATGGTATTGCTTTTGTGCAATATGTTGATCTCCAATGCGCTATGTGTTTTCATTTGTGTTATTGCCTAGGAGCAATATATTCTCTTATTTTCCGTGTTTTCACTGGTTGTCTACATTTACTATATTTCTTTTTGTCAATATTTTGGCTAAAAAGAGGGAGTAAAGTGTTGTGTCCTGAAGTTACATCACATGTCTTGACATGTTGATTTAGCATTGTGATAGGACTGTGTGCTACTTCTTTTGGGAGAGTAGTTATTTGTGTTTGTATAGTTGCTCATGCAACTATTCAGGAGGAGCATGATTGTTCATGCTTATTTGTGTTGAAGCTGCAGCTGCTGCTTCTGCTATTCCACTGCATGTGCTCTGATGTCTGGAGGTTTTCCCTTTAGGGGGAGGACTGATTGTGTATGACAGGGGGAGTAACAATACCTGTCTAATTGTACAAGCTTTTTAGTTGTGTTTTACAAAGTTTACATTATTTCATGTAACTTGTGTTTGTGGTTTTATTCCTCTCACCAGGTTAATTGGCTTTTGGTTGTTTTAGCCAAAATTTTCCAAAGGGGGAGATTGTTAGGTCTGTGATTTTATGGTTGACAACAATTTTGGTAAAAAAAATAGTTGACAACAATTTTATCAACACATATTTCATTTGGAGAAACATGTATTACAACTTAATATTGAGCAAGATGTCTTAACATCTTGACTAGCTGGTACAACAGAGTTTGTTGGGACTTATTTGAAAAATGTTCTATCAGATGTTGTAACATGTTGCAACAGAATATCATGACAGTACAGTTGGATAATATCCTTGAAGATTTGATTGAAAAATATAAGATTGTGGAGGTTTCTAGTACTCATAACAGGCGCAACCAGACACAGATTTTTAGGAACAATTGCAGATTTGATTTATTTCATAAAAATGATCTTTGAGACTTTTTAGGAAATATTTAAAAGATTTTTTTGTTTCTATTTTTATGGAGAAGATTCTGCATGGATTTAGAGCTGAAGATTATATTTGATTGAAGAGTCTAAGCCCAACTGCAGAAGTCTATATAAGGAGTCGTCCAAGACCTAGTTTATTAAGAAGCATAGTTTTATTGTAAAACCTTGTGAAAAATAAGGGTTTAGGGTTTGATAGTTCCTTAGGTTCTTCGTGTGTTTTTTGTACTTCCTCATGTACCTTTTGATGTATTTGAGTTGACTGATTTTTACATGTTTATCAAGTTATTGTTCTCCTAGAAGCTTTTAAGAAAGAGTTGAGTATTATTCTTAGTTAAGCTTTTAATAAAACTAAGTATTTTAATTTGGAATTGTGTTCTTCATTTTTTTTGGTTTCTTGATACATTCTCTGGGACTGGGATTGTTTGATATCACTGCGGTGATTGAGAGTGAGAGGAGTTCTCATATCTATGAGGTGCCTAGGTAGAAGTTGCATTGGGTAGGGATTAAGTGAGAAGTGTAAACTAGAAATGTTTAGCTTCAAATTGATACTACTGATAGTGGATTTACTTCCTAATTTGGTAGCCCCAGAGTAGGTGAGTTTGCACCAAACTGGGTTAACAATTGGTTGTAATCTTTAAGTTTCTGCAATTTACTTTTCTGCACAATCTTTTTGTTTTAGCAAGTCTATTATCTGCCAGCAGATGTTATAACATTTATCGTGACATTGTGTGTTGTTGAGACATCAGTCTTGACTTCTGATATTGTGTGTGTCAGAATTTCAGTTTGGGGTAGGGGTATTAGAGTAAGGCTAGTTAAAGCTTTGTTTAGAACTGTGGCTATCTTCAAGACTGATACCTATAGGCTTTAGTGTATCAAAACTTCCTATAAAAGATTAACTATTTGTTATTATAAATGTAAACAGATACATCAGTTTGTAACTAACTTTTCAATAATCAAAATGTTTGTTACAACATAAATAAAACTTTATCTTTTCATTATATTATGTGACAACTAACAATATATAGTTTTTTGGCGTTTGGTTTATTTTGGTCCAATTTCTCTTCTTAAAGAGGTGATCATTGGATTATAAATTTCATACAGACTGACGATATTAATGCTAGAAAGTTAACCACAATTGCTTGGCATAAGATTTGGATCAAAACAAATTCCAAACTGATTTATCAAGCTTGTAGGAATCTTTCTACAATGCCTTGGAAATTGAAAAATAGATGGTTGAATTATTTGCATATTATTTCCATCATATCCTTCATAACTTCCCACACCATTAGAGAAAAAAACTATTGTGTAGATAAAGTGGCTATCATTTTTTAATGAGAAAATATTATTAAAGAATCTTGAGAATAAAGATCTCAACACCTATAAGATAGTGAGATCAAAAATAATAAGAAGTACTTCTCAAAACTACTTTCATTTTAATATATGTATGTGTTACTCAATGCACACCACTTTTTTATTAAAAAAACTATAAAACTCATCTTGAACCGATATGGATAAAAATATGGAAATTCTTCCATATTTGAAAATTTTATTATTTTTTTCATAAAACTTTTTTTGAATGGAAAATAATATTTAATATAATAAAATGTGAGAACCACCAAAGTGTAAAAAAATAGGTGTCACTTAGCACAAGAAGTGCAAAAAAGACAACCAAGAAAGTGAAAAGGTACATAAGAGAAACCAAACAACTAACATAAATAACTATACAAAGAAGTAGACCAGGGGAGCCCTACAACTAAAATCCCATGTAGCTAAGAAACTCACTCCCTTAGGGTTCACGCTTGAGCTCAGATCACCAGAACTACCTTCAACATACCAAAATCCTCCAAGAGAGCAACAAAACAACAAACCAAACCCAACCTCACAACCAAGGCAAACACTCGATTCACTATTGGTTAAGGAAGAAGATATAATTTTGAAGTCAGTTGGAGAAATTACATGAATTCACCCATATCCTACGTAGTAACCATTTCCAAGCAAAAAAAAACTCTTCTCCACTTCTTTCCTATTTTTTGAAACACCATTAAAGATGACATCAATGCAAGCTCTCCAAATAGATCAGACAACATCATGCAAGATCATAACAAAACCATCCCTAGACTTACCCCTACCACCTAAAGAGAGGAAAAAGAATAAAAAAGAAGCATATAATCTCTAGGAAGAATCACCTTCCAAACCAATCCCTGTAAGATCCTAAACCACCCATATAGAACTAAATCAAAAGTGCCAAAAATATGAGAGACCGACTCAACCGAATTCCCTCATAAAGGATAAGAAATTCCTATAGAAACAACAATTACCCCTATTTAAAGAGGTTCTCTCTAGAAGGAATTATATATTACAAAAGTTGCCAAGAGAAAAGAAATACCTCAGAAGGAGCCCAACTAACTCAAATAAGAGAACAATCAAATTCTCATCCAAATAAGAGTACAAAGAAGAGGTAGAAATATCCAGTTGAACATGGTAAGCATATGAAACTGATAAAATACTCTCTTTAGTATGCTTTCAATTCCATTTATCTTTTTTATGAAAGAGAGTAGCACATTGAAGCATATAGGGAATATTATTAATCATATGTACCTCACAGAGAAAGAAGGGCATCCCCCACCTGAGATCCCAAACCAACTCCCCATTTTTCACCAAACTCGACTCTTCCACCAACCCATCAGGTTGAATAAAATTAGAAAATAGACTAGGGAATCTATTCTTTAAGGGAATAAAATCTAACCAAGGATCATTCCAAAAGGAAGTTTGAAGGCTCAATCCCATTTTCCTAAGGATACCACCAAAAAACCAATCTAAGGGATTGTGCTCTTCAGACCCAAGAAGAGACACACATTTTCACCAAGAAGAAATAGACTGGAAACCCTATGCCCCTCTCTTAAGAGAGGAAACAACTCAATTATCATACCTAAATACAAGAAAATTACATCAAAAGCCTGAAGCACTTGTAAGTAACCTCCATTTCTATTTGGCCAAAAATGTCTAGATTAACCTACCTGAGGTCTTTAACTCATAACCCTTTTTTACTCTTAGGATTACAAACATTATCCTAGTTAGTACAAAAAAATCTTAAATTAACTTTTGACTTCTCCCCAAAGAAATCTTCTTTATAACCTAACAAACTTCTTCCATACATTAACATGCATCTTCACAAAAGACAAGAAGAAGATGAGAATTACGTTAAGCATTGAATTAAGAAGAATCCCTCAACTACCAAACTAAAATATATGTGCTTCCAAGAACAAAGTCTTTTAGTCAATATATTGACTAAAGAGTCCAAAATAGTTTCGAGTATAAGATTATCCCCCACAGACAAACCAAAATACTTAAAATGGAGGATTTCAATATTACATTAGAGAAATTCACCTCCAGAGGTAAAAAAAATAGATCTACATTAACTCCTATAAGACTGCTCTTGAAGAAGTTAACCTAAAGTTCGGAAGCCATCTCAAAATCCGTTATGATCTCCTTAATAATCTACAGTTTCTCTTGAGAAGTATCCGCCATTTGTAAAATATCATCTACATATTGAATGTAAGAGACTTTTAAATCGGACAGTCCAAACTTAAAATCGTTGGAGACAAACCCCTCAGTCCTAGAAACTATGCCATTAAGCCCTTTAAATCACAAACATGAAAAGAAAAGGAGTTAAATGATCTCTTTGTTTTAACCTTCTTTTAATGCAAATATATTAAGTTGGACACCCATTAATCAATATTGTTAGATTAACGATAAACACATGAGCACTCATTTAAGACCTTCACTTTTCATTAGACTCAAATAAGATGAACATATAATACAAAAAACTTCAACTAAGTGAATCATACTTTTAAAAAAAAAATCCAAGAAACTTTTATATATCTCATAGTCATAAGTTTTATTAAGCTGTAGAGAATCTTATTCGATTTTTTTTATGCAATAACCAGGTATTAAAATTTTTTTCCCGCAAATAACCATGTTTCGGAAAAAATTACACAAATAACCATGTTTCAGATAACTCCCCAAAGGAGGAGCCATCTCAATTGGCTCCTACACCCATTATTTAAGGGGAGGCGCCATCTCACTTAGCGCCTAGGTGCTTAGGGCTTGTCCTAAGCCAAGTGAGATGGCGCCTAAGTTCATTTCTAGGGCAATTTTCACGTTTTTTTCTTCAATCCGGTGCGTTGCGTATTCGATATAGGATCAACAAAATAGACTTTTTATTTACAAAAGATGATTACACCCATAAGAATTACATTAAAAAATATAAATTAAAAAAAACAGATTAATCAGTGGTCTCCCGGAACCCGGTAATGACCCCTGGTTCTGCATCCCCATCCTCGCCTTTCCCGTGCTGGGTGTCGTAGCGTTTCCTGCTGTGGCAGGTTCGATGGCCCAGCGAAGTCAATGCATTCTGGATCCATAAAATCAGTCAGATCTCCATATCTAGAAGATCCGTTTTGGTACAGTCAGTTATCTATACCTTTAAAGTTTGGTCGTGTTGGCGGTGGGTGGGGTTCCATGGTGGGTCTGTAGCATTGATCGTTTGAGTACGGGGGGTAGAAAGGAAATGGATCCTGGGGTGTTCGGTATTGAGGATGTTGGGTGGTTTGGTGATACTGTGGTTGATGGTAAGTTGGGTCGGTTGGTTCATAATCTTCTGACATTCCTAGATCAGGGCTAAGGCTGGATGTTAACGGGCCCATATTGGGATATACAAAAGACTGAAATTGTGTGTGGGGTATGTGGGTGTGTTGGTATTGTGATTGGAATTGCGGTTGGGTGTGAGGCATATAGGGGTATTGGTACTGAGGTGGTGATTGTGGTTGGTTGTGGGGAATTTGGGTGTAATTGTGTTGTGGTGGCGACTGTGGTTGAGTGTTTATGGTTAGGTTTCGTCTGGGGGTTGGTGGGAGGTTGATATGTGTTGGGTTTGTTGTTTGGGAAATGAGGGTTGTGCCCATTGTGTTCGTGGGTCAACCAAATACCTTGGATGAGACACGTGCATTTCAGGGTTATTAACCGACCTGTACCAAGATAAATATTGATTCGTGTGTCGCATATTACCATAATTGAGGAAAACCGGGAATTACAACACATGTCAATGACGCCTCTGCCACATCTTACACCATTCTGGAGCAAAGTCTTTCCAGTTGGTAAAACCCCACTGGGCGTCGACCCTTTTGAGATGCCACGGGGACAAACAAGTTGGATCACTGGGTATCTCTTGATGCATTCTGAACTGCATCTTCACACGGTCGCTGTGGTGCATCTCCATAACATTGAACCGTATGATTGCAGTCTTGGCGCTCCAAATTGATGCATCCTCGGGGTTTGGTTCATGGCCCAAACCCAAATATGGTCTCCAGACAAACTGCGCATAAAATTAAATCAGGTTAATGAAAGTGTAATACATAAATAATTTAAAAGTAGGAAATTTGAAAGGTATGACGTACATCGTCCGGGCCTAGGTGATCCAATAGATTACGGTATAGTGCGACATTGAATCTTGGATTCTTGCCGTAATCCATACCCCTCACACAATACCTAAAGGAAATAAAAAATATTTTATTTTTAACATATAGTTGGTGAAGAGATGAACAATAATAAATGATATAACTAGATGACTTACTTCAAAAAACGATTGGAGGCCAAACTTGGACGAGGCCCGGTGACACAAATATTTTATCAGAATCTAGTTTTTTTTGGTAACAACCAAATAATATTTTATAAGGTTGAGGTTCAATATGACGAGGATCTTCAGAATATGTTTTCTAGTAATTTGTATTCTGGGTATGACTCTATTGAGTTGTACATTATGCTGCGAGAGCCTCAGGTGACACAAGTGGTTGATCCTTTGGAGACCGAACAAGCAGAGGTAGATGCAGTTGATGATGAAGAAGAAGATGACGAGTTAGAGTTTGATGAAATGGTGAATGATGATTCCGAAGACGATGGGATACCTGGTATTCCTGCAAACGAGATCTACATACCACCTCCGCACATGACAAACTTCAACATGGGCGGAGATGAACCGTCTTCTGATTTATTTTTCAATCCGTATATGCATTTGGATGAAAACTTAAAAGAGAAGGACAAGTTTCGTAACAGAGAGGAATGCATCAGAGCCATAAAAAAATTCCACATGCTCAACTCGGTCGATTTTAAGGTGGGCCGTGTTAACCCAGAAAGGTACAAGATCAAGTGTGCCCACCCTGATTGTATGTTCAAGATCACTGCATCATACAGATTAAGAGCTGATTGTTGGGTCATAGATTCCATGTTTACCCACACTTGTGTCAGTTCTACTCAATCACAAGACCATCTAAAACTTAATTACGATCTCATTTGTCAAGAAATCCTACCACTCGTCAGCAACGGCCCATCTTTGAAGGTGAAAACCATCATCTCCCACATCACCAGGTTTTTAACTATACTCCGTCTACCGTAAGGCGTGGTTAGCAAAGACCAAGGCGATTGAAAAGGTGTACGGAAACTGGGAGGAGTCATACCAAGAACTTCCTCGCTACCTGAATGCACTCAAGACTTATTCTCTGGGTACTGTTTACGTTCTGGAACCAGTGCCAGCATACGCCCAAGATGGTAGTCAACTAAACGGAAACAGAATATTCAGTCGAGTATTTTGGGCATTTCAACCTTGCATCACAGGGTTTGCATCATGCAAACCAATTATACAAATTGATGGGACTTGGTTGTATGGAAAATACAAAGGCACGCTACTGATGGCAGTTGCACAAGATGGCAACAACAACATTTTCCCAATTGCCTTTGCCCTAGTCGAGGGGGAGACCGGTGGTGCTTGGAGGTTTTTTCTGAAAAACCTGCGAACACATGTGGCTCCTCAACCAGATCTCTATTTGATCTCGGACAGACATGCCTCCATTGAAAGTGCCTACAATAATCCTGCAAACAGTTGGCATGACCCTCCTTCTACGCATGTCTATTGCGTTAGGCATATTCCAAAATTTCACGAGGGAGATCAAGGACAAAACACTAAGGAAAGCGGTTATGAATACGGGATATGCATTGACACAACCCACGTTCAAATATTACCGCAATAAGATCCGTTTGTCAAATCCAGAAGCCGGTAGGTGGATCGACAATATTTCAGTGGAAAAATGGACTAGGTCATACGACAATGGCCAAAGATGGGGGCACATGACAACAAATCTTATTGAATCGATGAATGGGGTATTCAAAGGCATACGAAACCTCCCGATCACTACTTTGGTAAAATCTACGTATTTTAGGATGGCTTCGTTGTTTGCCAAAAGAGGTGAAATATGGAATGCGGTGTTGCAATCTGGACAACTATGGAGTGAAAGCTACATGAAGTACATTAAGGCAGAAAGTGCCAAAGCCAACACTCATATGGTTATACGGTTTGACCGACACAGCCACAACTTCATTGTGAAAGAGACAATCGACCACAACAAAGACCTGCCAAGATAAGAATATATGGTTATACTACCTTCTCGTTGGTGCGATTGTGGCAAGTTTCAAGCATTTCATATGCCTTGCTCTCATGTCATTGCCGCTTGTGCTTATATCCATAAAGACGCGCTATAACTTATGTCACACATTTACAAATCTAAAATGTTGCTCAACGTTTACAACAACAACTTTCCTTTGGTAGCAAAACCATATTATTGGCCTGCATACGACGGCGAAATAGTGTGGCACAATGACCAAATGCGAAGGAACAAGAAGGGTCGTCCCAAATGTAAGCGCATCACAACCGAAATGGACGACCTTGACAAGCTGGAAAGAAAGTGTGGTTTATGCCGTCAGGTCGGACACAATCGCAAAAATTGTCTGAATCAGGCGTCTGCCTCGACCACATAAAAATTGTAATACATAAAATCTTTTCTTAATTATGTTGTAAACATTAGGGTTTTTCGTTAACAGTATTTGCTACAATAAATATTGCGCGTACAAGAAAAAAAACACGATATTCCGTCTACGAAATTACAATTGTTAAAACAATTTCATCTGACCCATGCATCATCAACATTACGCCGCTGTCTGTTTTGACTTCCTCCAACCATACATTAGGTCTTCCAGTCGCATGTGAGGTTGTTGTTCGTCTTCGCTGGATCCTTCAAATTTCCTCCCCCCCTCCACAATGTCTTCATCTAGCCATCGCATCAACTCCCGCTTCAGACGCTCCACGGAGTGAATGTGCCAGAATTTCATTTTCATCGTAGGTTTCGTGGCGGAGAAGATAACGTAACCATCTCTGGTAAAAATCATGTGCGATGTCATGACGCAAATAACAGAGTAAAAAATAAGAAAACAGTGCAAGAAAATGTGAGAAATGACGGAGAAACGGATAGATTATTTATAAAAACAGCATTTTGCCCTAGGAGTCAAGTGAGATGACGCCTCCTCTCACTTTTAAAGAGCATGCGCCATCTCACTTGGCTAAAAGAGAGAGGAGGCGCCAAGTGAGATGGCGCCTAGGATAAAAATGCTGGTGGAGGCGCCAAGTGAGATGACTCCTCCTTTGGGGAGTCATCTAAAACATGATTATTTACGTAATTTTTTTCGAAACGTGATTATTTATGAATTTTTTTTTAATACCTGATTATTTTAGAAAAGAGAAATTGACTAAGAGATATTAAACAAAATCAGCTAAGTTTTTGTAGTTACTAAACTAGTAATATATTCCGCTGTTGCATGCTTAAAAAGAATAAGAAATAAAATAATTGTGTGGCTTTATTTTCTTATTATTTTACTGAATGAATGTGTGAGGGAGGTTCAACCACACACATAAAATAATAAAACAATTAATACAAATTTCAAGCTTCACCTGTACTCTCAAGAAGATAAAATTTCAAGTTTCAACAGCGACTAGAAATATTATAGAAAAAAGTTGATTAATGTCTTTGTTAAATCACTTTCAATAAATTAAAATAAATAAATAAATAAAATAAAACAATAATGGTGATGTTTATGTTTGAAATTTCTTCTCTCAATCAGTTAACAGTCTTTCTAAGGAAATTCAAACTCATCTAAAACTTTACTTAAATGTCATTTTAATGTTGAATAATTAACTCAACCAACTATGATAGAGATAGCTCAATCAATATCTTTTTATCATATTAAATAAAAATTAAATCTCATTAAATCAGATCAGTTCAGTTAATAATTATATAAATATTTAACCGTATAAACATAATATCGTATTTATTTATCTTTAAAATATAAAATTTCAGTCACTCGACTGTTAGATAAAACAATAAAAATCTTTAGTCATATAAGATGCTCCCTTTATTCTTATTTATAAGAAAAATTTAACTAAGAAAAATTTAACTTTTTAGGTTCATTGAATAATTGATGTTTCTAATCAATATATAGTCTAAATATATCATTTATTTAATGAAAAGGAGTATGTTAGTAATTTCATTTACAATTAGTGAATTAGAAACTTAACTAATTCAGAATTAGCAGTATTAATTAGTATAATATTAATATGTGTGTGTGGGACAAGGTTTAACCTTTGTAAACAATGAAATCTCAGTAGCAGCAGTGGCTAATGGCAGTGCCTGGAAAGGCAATTAAGAAGATAACATAATAGGAGCTGGAGAGTAATTCTAGGTCTGTATCAATGTGACATGACTCTTTCTTTGGCATATTCTCAGTACCAGAAAATTGATTCTTTATAAATTCAAATTGAATTCAAAAATAGAAGAAAAAAAATGGTGGTCCTAAAATATGAAAATGATAACATTGAGATAATGCTTATTTCATTATGGCAAACATTTTTTAAAGGTATTCAGATAATTACAATGGAAGCAGTGGCACTAGCACTATAGTACACAGATAGAGGCTTTTTTGTAAAAAGTGAAATTTTTGCTACACTTTTGGTGGAAGTAAAATCGCTTTTAAAAATAAGTTGGTTTTGACATCTAGAGTTATCTTTGGAGATGATTTGTTTTTTTATAATTTATTATTAATATCATACTACAACTATAGTTTCTAGGATTCCTATAGCTATAGCAGCAGAACAATAAAAGCAAAGCAGAGAGACTCATGATCCAAATCCTAAGCTTAATTTAATTCTCTAACAAATTTCTGATTCCATTTTTATTTCATATTTTCCTTAAAAAGTGATGCAAGCTGTCATCATTTCAATAAATTAATGAATTTTATTCTATTTTTATTTATTTATTGATGTTGATTGTAGTATTGTTTCCCCACACTAAATAATCATTCAATTTCTTCATAGGGGTAACATTAAATATAATAAGTTAAAATTTTCATTTTTTATTTAAATGAAAACAACATTTTACTTTCTTTTAATTTCTCTGATTTAAAAGAAAGCAACATTTTACCAAATTTGAAGCTCATTGGTTTAGGGTTTTTTTCAATGGTGGTTTTCCGCATACAACTTTTTTTTTCCTTCTTCTTCTTTTTACCATTTCGAATGGTGTTTTGGCTTAGCTTAATAATAATAATAATAATTTTATATTATTATCATATAAAATTATTATATTACTATACGTTACCATTGATATACGTTTGAGGTGGGGTGAAATAACATAAATATAATTTAATATGATCGTCCTTGAAAATAAATAATTCAAAGTCTCTTTCTCCAATTTGTCATCAATTTTGTCATATATGAAATAGTTATGGTTTCACAGTAACATTCATTAGTGAAATTATGGGTTTGCATTTTGTGGTCAGAACTCCATAAGAGTGGACCAATCATAAATTATTCACCCCTATAATAAATTTAAATATATAATTATTTGACAAATAAGTGAGGTGATATTTTTATTTTTATTGTATAGTACTAATATATTGTACATTGATTAGAACATTTTGCTTGTGTAGGGTCACCAAACGTTGATTTCTTAACTTCATTCAGAGCCTTGTGTTTCTACTTTACCTTTTGGAATATAAAAACTTGGTGATCAAGATATATTTGTAAAAAAAAAAACTAGATTAATACTTCCTTTATGAATGACATTATAGATAGTAAAATAATTTTAGTAAGAAAAATATATGAGCAACATAGTATTTTTAATTTTTAATTTATTAATATTTAAAATCAGAAGAGACTATCTTATGAGAAAATATGTTTTTTATTTTATTTTGAGAGAATTAGAAAAATATTTTATTATATGGTTTTAATCAATGTGATGTGGTTTTGTTTAAGCATAAGTCATTGATTGGTGGGTATCCACATGATTATGATATATATGTAAGTGATAAGTGCCAATTTCATTTAAAATTATTATATTATTATGACAATTATTAACTTGTTTTTGCAAGCTATCTTAGCATAGTTTTTCGATTTGTTGTAAATCAGTTATTTATGTTTATGTAAATGTGTTAGTAAAAAAAAGTTATGTAAATGTGAAGCTATTGTGATCTGTTTCCAATGTTAATGTAGGTTTTAAGAACCGGAGATGTCTTGAGGATGAAAAGAGTAAGAGAATTTCTCTTTATTTTTAGTAGTGATAAAAATTATTTATGAAAATCTGAAAATATTTTTTGGAGATGCACTTTCAAACGCATCTATCAGTATGTTTTAGATGTGCATCTCCGAAGATACTATTTTTTCATGTTTTATAATATAAATATTGGATTTGAACTTTTTGAGGCAGTTTCAGAGATGCACATGTGAAACATGTTGATAGATAATTTCAGAAGTGCATCTCTGAAACTTCTTTTGTTTCTGTCAGTTTTATTCACAACAATGTAGTTACCATATAAACCAAAAACAAAACATATAAACGAAATAAAATTTTTGAAAGTATGAAACGAACATAACATTATGAAAAGTGCATAACGATTATATTAGATGTTCAAATATATGAAAATATAATTTAGCACATAAGTTGTTCGGAAAGTGCGTAATGTAAAAAATATTACATCAGTAACAAAAAATAAAGCATAACATAGGCTACTGCTACTGAGTATGCTTAATCCTCACTCCTTGTGACCTCCTCTTCCGACTGTACTCTGCTGCACTAGATGCCTCACTAACCATCCTCCCAACTATGGCAACCGTCTCAGGACCATTCCTCTTGATGATACCAAAATCTAATGCCTTTTGTCTAACTAGGTGTATCTGCTGACAGACCAGCAAGAGATCAGTGACATGGTCATCATCGACCTGCTAGTTCTCCAAGATCTCTTCATGAGTTGGCCTAGATGATCGTCAAGGGCCATTCAGTGTCATGATAGAGTGTGACGCGTTAAAGAATCATGTCACGTAACCCTCTACACAATGCCAACTCTCAGATGCCGGCATCATCTGATACTCCTATGGCACCAAATGATTCTCTCAATCCTGAAAGATGTCATTGAGATCCAACCAGATAATGGTGTCGGGAGTAGCCTGAAAAGGAGATCTCGATAACATCTGCACATAGCCAAACTGCCGGATACACCTCTCTGGAAGATACCTGACCATAAGATTCAATCCACATGCTAGCCACCCAGAGTATAATGAGATGGAATCGAATGAGACAACACCCCTGTAATTGTTAAATAGCGTCCATTTGATGTCATCAGTGTGATACGGTGGCAGAACCGACTGTTTAATACTGGTTTTGCATTTTGTATTCATAAATGTGCGGTAAGCAAGAGTCGTCACCGACTTTTCTTTTATCCAACAAAGGAAAGGGTGAAAAGAACATAAAGAGATATTTTTCGAGATTTTCTGAGTAAGGGGGGTAGATTATGGAAAGGGAAGGTGTTAGCACCCTTTGCATCCGTGGTTTTCTATGGGCTCTTAGGTACTTGCTCATTTTTTAAAATTGCTTTCGTGTTTGTGTGTTTTGAAAAGTTTTTGTTTTCTTCATGATAACTCTTGTATCAGTTCTAAAGAGTGTGATAAGGCATTTTTTAAAGTAGTTTTGAAAGTGTGTTGTAAAAATGGATTAAACTTGAGCAAGTACTTAAGAACTATCTACCTACTTGAAAAAGGTGTTCTTTTCCTCCTTTCCTTTAGACAATGCTATCCTACTATTAGTGAGTAGGTAGCCATATCGTTGGATGTTGAGGGACTATCGTAGAGGACGTTTATGGTCATTGAAGACAACATATAAGGATACCTTAGTATTTTGAAGGGAGTGTCATCATATATTCATAGGCAACTCGAGGGACAAGATCATTTCTCGTAGGCAACTCGAGGGACATTTAGGGACTATGATCTTTATGATGACTTTAAACTGAGGGTCTTTGCTAAGAGTATCCCTATGTTCGAGGGACATGACCATTTCCGAAGGCAACCAAAGTGGGATATACCCTAAGGGTGCAAGTGTGCAATAATGTGGCTTTTTCAGATATTATTATCTTGATGTTAGTGATCTAAGACTGATTATTTAATTATTGTCATACACGCCTAATTTACTAACAATAATATAGTAAAATAATAAAGCAATGAATATGCAGAAAATAAAATGCAGAAAAATAAACTTTAAGTTATTACACGGCTTTGGGAGAGATACATTATAAAAACGGAAAGTAAAATCCTAATTATTATTACAAACCAGTAGGCAGTTACAATAATAAAAAAATACGAAAGTAAATAAACGCGCGCATGAATTGAAAATACGTCTAAAATTCTAAGTGAAAGGAATTCTTTTGTTTGTTTTTGTTATGAAAAGAAATTGAATTAAAAATCCTAAATCTATTCGATTTTAGTTTTTTTAAGAAAATATTAAAATAATTAATTAATTAATTGGCCAAATTAATTTAATATAAAAAAGCTAAGCCCAATGTTTTTGTGGTTTTTTAATGTTAATTAAAGCTTAGAAGAAGTAAGGACAAACAACCAAAAGAAAGGATAAAATCGAAAGACAAATCAGTAAATGAAAAGAGTGCATTCTTGGAAGTAAGACCTGGATCGAAGAGGCTTGGGTTGTCTTTCGATCCAATAAGGAATCTTGATCGAAGGTGCCTGAGAGACTGCATGTTTGGGGGCATTCGATCTGGATGTGTCATCCTTCGATCTGGGATACTGGATCTGCAGGGAAGTTTGTTAGAAAAACACAAAATGCATGATATGGGTGTCGAACCCAGGTCCTTTTCGTTGCAGCGCATCTTTCTCACCAACTCGTCGAAGATAAACTAAAGCTGTAAGAATCGAAGGTAAGCTCAGATCGTGCCCCAACAATGGCACGATCTCAATCTTGCATCTTTGCTCACATGTAACACACTCAAATAAACATGAACGTTAGCAGCAATATGTATATATATTCGACATGAATTTAAATCATGTTTAACAAGTTTGAAATCAAAGACAAAATTACCAACAAAGGTATTGTATGAGGGATGCTTCTGCGTGAATCCCAAGAACACGATTAGGTGTTAGTCTGGACAGAGACTACTTGCAAAATCAGCTTTGAGTTTGACAATTTTTGGAAATTTTGTGCAACTTTCTGGAATCTCGTGGGATAGGCTGTGTTTTTTGTGAGGCAGTCTTCGCGTGTCCTTTTTCTGAGATCATGAGGTTTACATAGACAAGATATTTTAGGTAAATATTTGTGTATCAAATCTTGGTCCGTTATGATGAAGAGATTTGATTTGACTTCTTTATAAAAACTTGCTATATTTGATTCAATCAGGTGCCAATCTATTTTCATGCGTTACTGCCAGCCTGTCATGAGTTGTTTGGGCCTCCAATATGATGGAAATCGAAAGCTGACATGCCCCTACAAATCCATTTCCCTTTGAATTTGTTCTCTTCAAAGGCTCTGAACTCTAATTCGAATTGCACCAGCTTCGATGTCATAGCTCATTCGATTGAGCCACCCTATGCTTCGATTGCTTGATTTGAAGAGAATCACCCTGGTCGAATCAGCTCTTATGGAGTTAGGAACAAACAAGGCAAGAATCTGGACTTTAAATCAGGAATTGAATCCACGATCAACATTGAATTCTTGCCATATTTGCAAGGAAAACATGCCATTTTGAACTCTGGGTGAACATGGACAGGTTGGGATAAGTGTTTTTGTTCGAATTTGGCTTAAGGCTTTCATCATGTTTCCTTCGATTAAGTCTCAAGTTTTCTTCACTGTTTGGGCAAAGTCTTCAACTCTTCTTGTCCTTTAGCTAGGGTCAAGAGCAACTGTTGAAACTGTGCATTCTGAGCTTGGAGGTCCTTCATTGTTTGCTCGTGATCCATCTCACTGAAATAAACAGTAGAGAGATGAGGAGGCTTGTTGCAAGAAATCTGCTTATGTTATGATGAATGGTAAATGCGTATGCAACGATTTCAAGATTCAAATTTGTTTTAGACAAAAAGGAAACACATATTATATTAATAGATTAAAGCTCGAGTACATCAATGCCTTTTCGGGCAAAATAATACAAAAACTATAAGATGAAAAGGTAGTTCGCATCCTCTTTGGTGCGATGTAGGCATTCAGAGTCTGCTCCTCATGAAGTAGTCTAGTGAGTTCCAAAACCTTCTTCTCGCTTGCGTAGAATTGGGCTTCGAAAGTATCTCTCTCCCCCTTGAGTTGTATCCAATCTCTTTGTAGGTCTTCAAGAGAGGTGGGCATATCAAGATGTAGGATAGTGTATGGAACATCTCCCTTCATGACAGGCTCAATGATCACCGAGAGAATGGAGGGGTAAGGCATCATAAGACTCTGAGCACAAGTTCGTACCCATTTGAGGTAAGGATCAAGAGGGATGGAATTCTTGTGCCCCAAAGTCTTGTTATCCACCTTATTCAACATCCTCCAAGCTCGAATAAATCTTTGGCGAAGACCTTGATCATCATTGTCGTAGTCAAATACCAAACCTTGAATCAGTATCTCGTGCGGGCCATCCCTTCGGGCGTAACCAAACTGTCTTAAGGCTAAGCATGGGTTGTAGGTGATACCTACCCTAATGCCAAGTAAAGGGACATTAGGGAATTCTCCACAACGGTCGAGAATGATAAAATTCTCTTTGGATCGGGAGCACCAATGAATGTCCGAATGTTTGAGCGTCATCAACCTTTGTCACCACCTTGAACCTTGCTCATTTTTTAATACAGATTGGGGAAGATGCGAAATAAACCATCTTGCCAAGAGAGGAGTGCAACATATAAGGACACCTCTTTTCCTTATTGTGTGAGTGTGAAAAGAGTGTAGAATATCTCCTAGCAAAGTAGGCACTAGGTTGCGGGATATGAAGATTTTGACGGTGTTGACATCTATGAGTTGGTCAGATTTGGAAACAAAACTATCCCATAGATGAGGAGAGCCACAATTTCCTCAAAGGCTTTAAAGTCCAAGGAGTTCCAACAACTTTGGGATTTCTCAAACAATAACTTTGCTAAGAAACCTTTGACACCACTCCTTGTTTTCCAATGAGTTGTGATATCAGATGAGTGAAAGTGTAGAGCTTGAGCAATATCTTCTGGCTTTGGGTCTCTTTCCGTACCGCTGAAAGGTAGTTGATTGAGAATGGGAACCCTAAACAGTTGGGAGAATTATTCCAAAGTAGGCACAAGTTGATATTCGAGAAATGTGAAGAAATGGTGTAAAGGATCAAAGAACTGAAAAAGAACCTTCATCATGTCCTCATTTGTGTTGGAGGTGACCAAGTTGAATAGGCGACCATGTCTCTCAGTGAATGGAGAGTTTTCAGGAATCCTTGAAGCTAGCTCCTTGAGTTGTGGAGGGATCCTTACAAGATTGACTTGAATAGGTTTCCTGCAAAGTGAATCCATACCTTACAAAACAAGAACAAAGATGAATCCCAAAATCATTGAAATGGTTAGTGGATGTATATGATGTTCATGATGTTATGTACAAGTATGCATATACAAACAAAACAAACAAATCCTTAGGTTTAGTCTTGCATGGAGTTTTATAGGTAAGTACCCTCTTGAAGTTTAGTTGGCTTAAACCTGTCCTAGTAATAGTAACCGGGTTCTAAGGAGCTCAATATCACTGGTTTGTTTCCTTGGTCATTGTTTCAGCACAAGCTCTTTAATGGCGACCGAAATATCCCAAGAAACCAAACCTCAATGAGTGTAGTATCGAGTATTTACCAACTTCGGACTGCATCAAAGTCGGTCATCTCACTACATCCTAAAGGCTAAGTTGGTCAAGTAAAGGTTCTAAAAGTTCATTAGTGCTTTATGACATCACTCAGCGGCCCCGTATTCTCTTTGATTAACTCAAAGGCTACCGGTACCCACAAATATGTCGCACTAACATAGCTATTTCTTAGACCATGTCGGTATACCCCGCATAGTTTCCACAACGTATTGCTACTTACCTATAAGGTATCCCCAATTCGGGTAGAGGATTCAAACCCAAACAAAGAACCATAATGTAAAGCATACAAATCAAACAATTAAAGCAAATAGATATGATCTAGCCCTAAGGTAACCCCACTTCCAAAAAAATCCCCGACAGAGCCGCTAGTTCTGTGATACGGTGGGAGAACTGTATTGAAGGTTTTACGTTTGATCGCAAATGTTGCGGTTAGCAAGAGTCGCCATCGACTTTTCTTTTATCCAAAAGGAAAGGTGAAAAAGCACAGGAAAGACCTTTGAGATTGTTTCTTGAGTTCGGGGGGTAGATTATGAAAAGGGAAGGTATTTGCACCTTTTTCATCCATGGTTTTCCATGGGCTCTTAGTTACTTGCTAGATCACTTGCTTTTGTTTGAAATTGTGCTTAATGTGGTTTTTGAAAGTATTTTGTAAAGAGGTCATTGTTTAGGCAATCTTTGTAATGATTCTTGTTTGTAAGAATGTATACAAAGATGTTGATCTTTTGAAAATGTTTTCAAGTTTTGTAAGATGTTTTGAAAGTGTAATTGTTTGTTTTTGAAAATATCAAGGATGTTTTGTTTGAAATTGAGCAAGTAATTAGGAGCATTCTACCTACTCAAAAGTCTTTCTTGTACATTTCCTTTCCTTTGACATTGTTATCTTACCATTGATTTGGTAAGTAACCCTATCTTTGGATGTAAACAGGATGGGTGTGGGTCATCGTATAACCATGATTATCAATGTTGCAAGGCATCTTAGAATTCTATTTTAGGGACTAATATCATTTGTAAGTTAACTTAGATAGCGTCATCGAGGTACTATGATCTTGTATTCATTTGTTTTTGCTAAGATACCTCACATGTGTAATATGGCCATTTTATAAGGAAACCAAGTGGGTTTTACCCTAGGGGTGCTTGTGTGCAAGTTATTGTACCCCAAAATTTGTCTTCCCATATTTCTCAAAAACATTTCAAGAATGATACTCAAGTTTCTCAAGATAGTCCAAGGGTTGGCCAGACAAGCTCTCTCCTAAGGCAGTCTACCTCAAATTAGGGTTTCATGTTGCATCAAGATACTTGATTCCAAGGTACCCCAAATGCTCACCAATGTCCTAATATGTTATCAAGATTACCCATGTCAAGTTTCAAGCCTTGCAGAGAAAGTTTTCTCAGTCAATTGCTCAAAGGCCCAAAAATCGACTATGCTAGGGCAAAAGTCAATTGTGGCCCACATACAGTCAAACTTCAAGATTTTTGGTCAACATCCTCATTTTGAAGTATATTTCATCATTTTATCAAGGGTTTATCATGATTCATCAAGGATTGCTCATAATTCATCAAGACTCAAAAGTTGCTAAATTAGGGGTTTGTAGGAAAAGTCAACTCAACTTTGACCAAGCATAACTTTCTCATACTTTATGAGAAATTACCCATCCAAATCTCATTTTTAAGAGGATGAAATTCCCTACAATCCATCTTTATCTCGCGAGTTCAAAATATGCACTCACAAGAAGTTATGAATTTGGACATTATAGGTCATTTTGGAAAGTCAACAAAAAAAACACCTTTTTTGTCAAAGCTTCATACATGATAATGGAATATCAAAATGAGATGAGACCAAAAGGGTTGCTTAGAGGACATCTCAATATTTCTAAAAAGTCCAAGAACACCTCTGAAGAGTCAAAATTGAGGAAGTTATGCATTGGTGAAGTTGACCTTTTCTGCAAAATTGCCAAAAGTCAACTATCCCTAAAACTTCAAATTTTGCCAAATGGGCCCAATCTTTTTCACTTGTTTTGAGTTGGAAACATAGCCCACGAGCTCTAGCCTTTTCCACTTGTCCATATCTTATTTTTATCATCTATTTTGATTTTTATTTGAATTAATTCAATTTAAATCAAAACAAATCATATAAAATCAAAAACATTGAAAACAAGAGATTTGGTGATTGTTTCAGGTTCCAATTACAGCTAGCAAGCAGTCAAACTCGTGCAAGGCATTAGAGTGAACAAAAAGATTGGATTTGGACCAATTTTGGAAAGATTTTTAAGGAGGATCAAATCAAATCAAAATCATTGAAGGAGGAAGATTTGGATCAGTTTTTGAACCCTAATTTATTCCTTGGTACATATAGAACGAGGCCAGACCTAAAAACAAGTTAGAAACAGGCGCAACAAGCAAAGCAACATTGAAAAAAAAATCAAGAAAAATGGTAGATCGAATTTGCACTTAGAGGCATCCTCAAGACTCCTTGCCTATCCCAATCGATTCCTGGAAGTCTCAGCAAGCTAAAGCAATCAAAACCAAGCGTTTGCAAGCCCCAAATCACACTGTAAGTCGCTCACGACATAACTCTGTTCTTGAATTCGAATCTCATGATATAGGCATTGTTAACATGAATTAATCACATATTCTTGATCTATGAGACATATGCAAGCTGGATGTATGATTTAATTGCATCTATATAGCCTATACAAGATTTCACCATGGCTAGGTTTCGAAGCTTCGAATTAGGGTTTTTATCTACAGGTGAAATTAGCTTTGATGAAGGGTACCATTGTGTTCAGAATGACCAGACGAATTCAACCATGGCTTTGTTTTTAATTTATCATGTTTGTGCTTGATTTTGAGAATGCACCAGGTTATAGCCACGGATGAACGTCTGTAGGTAAAAGTGTTTCACTTTTACTAACGGATCCAAGAACAGGGACGAAGATGTGGCCTCATCTGATTTGGCCATTTGAATTTTCGCGCAAAATTTCCAATAATTCTTTGTTTTATATATTATTATTATTTTCTATTATATGTATAACAAAAGCAAAGTGGTGCAGTGGTGAGTGCAGCGCTGGAAATTGCCTTGGGGCCTGGGTTCGAATCCCAGGTCCCCCACTTTTCTCAATATTATTTTCTTTCAGATATTCCAGCGCATTCACAAACCAAAGGATCACCATGGGACTTCTTCATCCAGCCTGCCACATGTCTTGAGATCAGATATAAGTGTCATCATCTGGGGGAACACCATGAGCCACAGTCAACATGCAACACTGGATTTCAAAGGTCAACGTGGACCTTCTCTTTTGGGCCCAGATTTCAGCTATTCACACCCCTCAAAATTGCTATCCAGGCCCAATTTTCTTTCTCTATATTTATTATTCTTATATTTATTTTATTTTATTTATTTCATTTATTTACTAACCAAAAATTATTTTCTTTTTTATCAAAAATCACAAGAAAATTATTTTTTCACAAATTAGGTCTAGATCTTATTTTTATTAAAAATAAATTAATTAATTTAATTAGGTTTTAAATTTTTGACAACTCTAATTATTTTGTACATAATTAAAAATAATTAGAACAAATAGGTTTTATTACTAACTTAGTTATATTTTATTTTTTTCCTAAAATAACCAAATACCAAAAATAGGCCATTATTTTTATTAATTAATTTAATTGACTAATTAATTTTTGTATTTAATTTAGAAAATTTTAATTCTTTTCTTTAAAAATATTAAAAACAACAAAAACATTTTTCTTTGGATTAAGAGGGTCAAAACCCTAGTTTCTCGCTGATCTAATTTTCTCGCGCGCTTTATTTTTATCCATATTGATGTAACTGCCTACAGTTTGTAATAGTTAATCAGGACATTTATTTGCATTATCGCTTTATTTTCAAAGGGTTTGTTTTTGGCTATGTAAATACCCGAAGCCTTGTAATAGCGTAGTTTAAATTCCGCATTTTAAATTCTGCAAATTATTAACTGTTAGATGTATGAATAAGTAGGGTTTGCATGACAAGAATATATGTTAAGTTTAAAATGGTTAGATCACCCTAAATGTGCAAAGATAAATAAACTGAAACTGAATCATTCGCACATGCGCACTCCTAGGGTACACTCCCACTTGCTTGCCTTCGGTAAACGATCATTGAGTATAGGATGCTTTAGTGGTCGTCCTTTTGTCCAAAGATCAAGTTGCCTCGGAAAGGTTGCCTCGGATATTGTTGCCTCGGATAAATGATCTAGAACATTAGGGTTACTACTAAGACGTCCTAACATTGGTTTAGTGACCGTACGTCCCTTTCGAATTGACCCTCAAAACTCCAACAACGGTGCTACCTACTCACTAATAGTGGGATAACGTTGTCTAAAGGAAACGAACATAGAACAATTCTTTTTTCGAGTAGGTAGATTAGCTCTTAAGTACTTGCTCATTCCAAACAAATTTTTCACACTTACACTCCTTTACAAATAAAGTTTTCAAAAACACTTCATTACACTCTTGAAGACAGAAGCAAGAGTTAAACCTAAGTTAAAACAAAAACTTTTCAAAGCCCACAAACACAAAAAACAATTTTGAAAATGATGAGCAAGTACCTAAGAGCCCGTAGATAACTACGGATATAAAGGGTGCTAATACCTTCCCTTTCTATAATCTACCCCCCGTACTCAGAAATATCTCGAAAAAGGAATTTTTCTATGCTTTTTTCCTTTCCTTGTTGGATAAAATAAATGTCGGTGGCGACTCTTGCTTACCGCGACATTTTACGAATACAAACGCAAAACACAAACCAGCAAATTTCTTAACGAAATAGGGAAACCACGTCCCAATTCTGGCCACCGTATCACACAAGTGTATTGTTTTCATGCTTGTTTTTGTCTTGAATTAGGGTTTTCTATTTGATTGATTTTAGTCTTTCCATACAACCCCTAATTACTAGCATGTTATATAAACGCGATAAATTGTGAAATTAAAGTTACTACGCTATTACAACATTTGGGGAGGGGGTGTACAAATTTACAAATGGGGATTGCAAGAAAATTAAACCTAATTATCTATTACAACCATATTGAATATTGTGCAAGAATTGAATAAATAATGTACAAATGCAAAATGAAAAAGAAATGATTTTTTTGTTGTTTTTATGAAAGGAGTTTTAACCTAATTAAAAGAGATGATTAATGAAAAATAAACAAAATTTAAACCTAAATTAATTAAGAAGGAAATTAAGTTAAAATGTGTTTTAGGGTTTTTTTGGTGAAAATGTTTTAACTTAATAAAAATAATATGAAAATTAATTAATTAAAATAAACCTAAGTTCTAAATTAATTTTAATTAAGAAAGTAAAATAATACACTAATTTATCCTAAGTCTAAAAATTTATTATTTAAGAAAAGAAAGTAAATTTATTTATTTTAAGAAAAATATTTTTTTTTATCTTTTTGTTTTATGAAAAATAAAATACATGAGTACAAAAAATAAATAAAAATAAAATTGGATTTTTTATGATTTTATGAAAATAATAATAATAATAATAATAAACACAACAAAGTCAGAAAATTGTGAAAAAGTAGCAAAAGGTCACCTTGGGGCTTGAACCCAGGACCTAAGGGTAAACAGGCATGCGCTTTACCACTGGGGTGGCTATACATCCGTTAACTTGTATGAAATGATAAATACATAACACAAAACGCGCCCTGACTGTACTTCATCTTTAACCTCCAGCCAAAGGATCTGTAACTTACTTATTTCTCAATCATTTGCAAAAATATAAACATGAAAATTGCTCCATTTTGTCACACGAATCCAACCATATAAATATCATAAACTATAAATCAAGGATCAATGAGAATTTCTAAAAGTACCAAATTCTGCCTAAATATTTCAGAAAGTTCAAACTCAAAATTCTCCTAGCTCAATTAAAATAAATGAAATCTATGGACATGTACAACTTCAGGGCAATGATATTTACATTTTATCTTCATAAATGTAAGCCTAACAATGCCTAAGTAATGAGATAGAAGTTCAAGAAAAATACCTCAAAATTGGAAATCGTGAAATGGATTTGAGATGGTTTCAGGCAGTGCTGGTGATCAGGTTAGCTTCCTTGGACCTCTAGGAAGCTAATGCAATGGCTGGCTTGAGCTGAGGGTGGCTGGAATGGTCTGGAGAAGTCTAACTGTGATGCTCTGTTTTTGGTTATGTAAGACAGGGCAAATGGTGTTACAGAAGTGAAACAGGTACATGGATGAGTTACCCTTGATGTAAGGAAGCTTTAGAAACTAAAAGGCCAAGAAACGCACGAGGGAAATGCGAGTTTGAGGTTCAAGGTCAGAAACTGTGCATTAATGGAGTTTTTAGGCAATTTCTGATTTGAGAGAGTTTTGGTGTATTTCAGGGTGCTCAAACTCGTCCTCTAGCTCACAATTAGTGCCTCTATTTATAAGCAACATGTTTGGAGACTTGTTGTTGATCAGAATTCAAAATCACAAGTTTATGCATAACATGTGATTTTTGAGAATTTCAAGTTTCCAAGCATTGTGTACTTGCTAAGATAGAGTGGTTATGCTTTAAACAAGCTTGCTTATGACTTTGTGGATGAAGTGTGATCATAAGGAACAAGTTAGATGCTCAAGAATTGATTTTACATAAAATCTTGCTTTTCTAAAATGGAAGTGTTCACTTTATGCCATTAATGGGAATGTGGATTGGATAAAGCTTAAAACACTTGGATTAAACCTCAAAAGTTTGTGTAATCCATTAATTATGGATAGATACACAAGTTAGGAGGCCTACAAAGAAAGATTATGCCGCCTAGGTTTGAAATTGGATTCTTGTTCATCACAAAATGCCTTGTAATTCAAGTGACAAAACACCAACTTCATCTCTTCGATTATCCCTACTCAAGAATGATCTCAAGGAGTTCTTGGAAATTTTGGAAAGCTTACAATGTTCTATACAACCCATCTTTGAATTGCTTTTGAAGATTCACCTTGGAACTATATGAAAAAGGGCCATGAAGTTTAGTCAAAATCCTGACCAAATTAGGGCAAAATTTTACTAAGTGTTTAGTTTCATTACCCTATGTTCATAAAATTATAATTTGAGATCCAAGAACTTTTGAAAGAAGTTGTGTGAATAAAAGTTGTAGATTTCATGGAGATCTACAACTTTCATGTTGGAAGTTTATCTTGAATCATCTTGCATCATGGTGGAAATTTGGCTCAAAGTTATGAAAAAACATGAAATTTCCAACACTTAGAAAAATTTCTAAGTTTAGAAATTTTGACTTTTCAAAATGAAATATTGACTTTTTGATTTCTTGATGAATAAGTTTCATATTTTGACATGTTTTGATGAATTATGATCTTTGGCACTTGAATTTGACCAAAAAGTCAAGGTTTGACTTTTCAGTATACAATTGACTTTTGATCAGTTGACTGTAAAATTCATCTGTCAATCCAATGGACTTGCAATCTTTTGAACCATGTCATTAGGTCAAAATGGTTCAATTGGACTCTTTATATCATGCCTTAAACCAATTGACCAATTGCTAGGTTAAAAATCAGAAATTTCCCCTTCTCAGTCAAAACCCTAATTTTGACCATTTTGTCCTTTTGAGGATTTGATCAAATTTCTTGAGGAATTGTGATCCAAAATTGATCAAATGATACATATGAGTCTAAATTGTTGATATGGATAAAAATTATGAATCTTGAGTGTGAATTGGCCATAGTTGACTTTTCCCCCAATACAGTTGATTTTTAAGTCCATTGTTCAATTGACTGATCAAAAGTTTGATCCAAGGTTTGAAACTTGACATGAGTAATATTGGGGGTTCATAATGATCCATGAAAATCATATGGGGCATTGGAAGATTAAAAATCCTTGTGCAAACTCAAACCCTAATTTTGGTCATCAGTGCTTAAGGAGATGTCTTGAGTTGATCAACCCTAGTGCAGTCTTGAGTCAAAGGAGGTCTTGTAAGAAAATTCTTGATAAGTGAGAGGGAAAATTTTGGAGTATAATAGACACATATTCTCCACCACCACCAGTTCTCAAAACATTGAGATTTCGACCACTTTTCGTTTTGACCATAGACTTAAACTTAGAAAATACCTCGATCACTTCACTTTTCTTCTTGATCAGGTAAGTCCATAGTTTTCGAATTAAATCATCTATGAATGTTACGAAATACTCACCACCTTCATTCGACTCCATATGGATTGGTTCACATACATTAGAGTATATGATTTCAAGAATAGCCTTCGACTTGCTTCATGCATCTTAGCTTAAGTTATTCTTATGTTGCTTCGCCTTCACACATTCCTCATATACCTCGTTTGGAATGTCGATTTCTGGTAATCCTAAAACTATATTTCTTCTCTTTAAATCCCTGATGTCTTTGAAGTTGAGATGGCCAAGTCAATAATTACATATCCATTCATCTCCACTAGCTGCAATTGCTAGACATTTGTGCTTCATCACATTTAGTTCGATCTTGAAAGTCCTATTCTGAGACATATGAGCCTTCAAGATTAACCTTTCTCTTGTGTTGATGACTCTCTTCATCTTGTCTTCGATTGATACTTTGTATTTTTTTTCAACCAACTGCCCTATGTTGAGAAAATTTCTCTTCATGCCTGGTATATACAACATATTGGAAATTATTGACCTCTTGCCATCTTTCCTCATAATCATAACATCACCAATACCTTTAGCTGCTAGAGTATTGTCATTTGAAAATTTCACCATGTTCTTCATCGAGGGTTTTATGTTGACAAACCAATCTATCCTTCTATAAATGTGTGATGAGCATCCTGAATCCAAGTACCACTGGTCCTTGAATTTCTCTCCATCTCTTGTTGTGACCATCAGCATCATCTCTTCTTCTTCATACTCTGTGAATTTTGCATCACTTTCTTGATTCTTTTAATTTTCTAGGCAATCACTATAATAGTGACCATACTTTCGAAAATTGTAACATTGAATGTGACACTTGTCAGGTTTTCTAACACCACATATTCCTCTACCTCCAACACCAATTCTTTGGTTTCCTTGGTATATGGATCTTCTCTGATTCGACATAATTCCTTCCTGCTGGTCTCTTCTTCTAGTCTAATTGTTGTAGTCTCCTCTACCTTTGTTGTTGAACCACTTTCCTTTGTCTTTCTTGTCTTTTGTTGATTACGTCTGTAACACCACATCACTCTTCGACTTGCCTGCATCTCTTTCATCCATTCTTTGTTCATGAGATTCAAGTGTCTCTTCTATGGAAAATACCACATGGTCGAACTTTGGAGCCAAAGATCTCAAGATCTTTGAAACAACAACTCTTATTGTTAAAGTCTCTCCATAAACCTTGATTTGATTCACTAGTTTCATAAACCTAGTAAAGAAATCAAATATGTTCTCGCTATCTTCCATCTGAAGCAATTCATACATTCTTTTGTGAGTTTGTAACCTCATCTCTTTCACCTTTTCAGTGCCTTCAAATGATTTATTCAGAACTTCCCAAGCTTCTTTTGCAGATTCTATATCACTAACCTTTTCAAAATTGTCTAGACTTAGATATTGATGAATTATAAAGAGAGTTTTATAATTCTTCTTCTTTGATTATTTGTATTCTGCCTCTTCTTCTTCTGAAGCGTCTTCTTCAAGCGGTTCTAATCTATATTTCACAAGATCCTAAAGGTCTTGACAATAAAACACAACCTTCATATGATTGTACCAATTATCATAGTTATCAGCTTTAAGAATTGGAAGACTTGCTGAAAAATGTCTGTTTGGATGATTCATTGCCATCGTTCTTGTTTGCCTTGAATCGCTCAATCGGAGCTCTTGATACCGGATGTTGGAAATCCACCATAGCCTATGATGAATTTCTATCAATCTTGATGAACAAGATTGTTATACCATACAATGACAATGAAAAGAAAGGAAAATTAAAGAAGAAAAGTGATTTAAGGTTTATGCATAGTAACTCTCTGCCCAAAAGCTGTGGGAAATCTTTATTCACTTTGCAACTGCAAAATTCTGTGAATATATGTTGTTATGAGTTAATTACAAAAATAGGGGTTACTCCATCTATTTATAGTTTTAGGTTAGCTTTCTCCCTAAGTCAAAGCCCAAAATACCTATTTTGAATCTAAGTTGAAATCTTGTGGAAAATAACCTGCTTTGACACTTCGACAACTACATACAACTCGACAAACACATTTTGACAAACTAAACTAAGTGTTGGCTGAAGATTTTGATAATATTATTAGAAGCAAAGTAAATTGGACATTTCGATCGAAATGAAACAAAACGTCATGTTTCGAAATAGTAGAAGCAATGCTTCGAATGAGCATATCAAAGCTTGGAGCTTCGAGTGACAGTTATGAGAATATATCCAAAGAAGACTCGAAATGATAACAAGGTTGTGTCTAAGAAATGCGTTCGAAGCGAAGAAGTGCTAAAACATTTGAAATTCAAATGCAAGCGGGATGTTCGAAATTTGAAATATATGCACTGGAGCATTCGAAGACACGTGGAAGCAAGAGAGAGGCATTGCTCTGCATGTTCTAAACGTGGCAGAATCTTATAGCAAGACCGTTATGGTCGAAGTAGTATAAATAGAAGTCTTAGCATTAGGATTTCGTGTGTCATATTTATTGTACTAAATACTCAGTAAACATTCAAATTACCACATGGCTAGGGAAACGAATGCAAGAGCAATGTACGTATGATAGCACCACATGTTTATGATTTAATGAAAACCCTTTATCATTTCCAGTACTTTCCTTATCTTTATGTCAATACCATTTACAAGTTTTTGCATCTAAAGTCTTTTTATTCGAAATCTTTTCACTAATGCTTTACATTTAAATGCTTTCTTTCCATTTCAAACACTTTACATTTCAGAAACTGTTATACATTTCATGCCTTTATCTTCTTTTTATCCTTCGAACACCTTTTTTACTTAAAGCAATTTTACAGTTTTCTTGCATTAAACGCTTTCTTCATATTTCGAATCTTTTACGTTAACTGTTTTTTCTTACGTTTCGAAGTCATTTACTTGTCTTTTATGCAGTTTTTACATGTCTTTACAATTAACTTTTATTCATGCAATTTAGTTTCGCGCACATATATTTTGATTACACCTTTAGATCTTTAAGAGAGAAATCGAAATAAGTCAAACACCTACACAACATTCTAAATACCAACCATGAATACCTGTTCGATCATGAGAGTTACCCTAATGACCAACACGTCCTAGGATCAATCTAGTCGATCCTGCGAGTTACCAGAGGAATTGAATAACAGTCAGTAAGTTTATTCGATAGTTTGGAGGACTAGCGGTTGTTTACCAGAAATCACTGTAAACAAATTGGCACACCTGGTGGGACCAATCGTTGGACGTTACAGAATTTAGAACAGAAATAAAGATTGTTGAGACATAACCATTATAAAAAGACCCTCTGAGTGATAAGTTTGTTGTTTTATGAACCTAAGAAGTGGTAAAATAACCAACAGCAATCAACCCTTATCCAGAAGAAAACGTTTGAACAAGATGTCTAATTCTGACAATCAACAAGGGGAACAAAATGCCCCACATACAACAGGCACTAATGTATCCGCTTCGATGGGAACATCTAATGTGATCCCTTCGACTGCACAGTCTGTTGCATCTTCTACCAGTAATATAGCCACTAATGGAGTAAGTGGCATATCAACTAATAGTTCGATCTTAGGAAATACTGGAACCATTGGTATTAGCACAAACTATGCAGGAAATATTTGCCCCAATAGTACAAAATGTGACTGTGACAAATAGAGAAAACGCAGATAACATGAGTCGAATAGCAGATTTCTTTGCTCCCCTAGATAGGCGTAGGCAGAATCAGGCGGGGGTTCGAGCAAACATGCCTGTTATGGAACAAGTTGCTAACGACCCAACTTATAGACCACCTAGAGAAGAAGTTAACTTGGGGGCAAGGGCACAAAGGCTAGAAGCCCCAATGATCCCAGGCCCACAAAGAGAAATTATGGAACCAGGGGCAAGGGTCGAAAGGCTGGAAGTCCCAGAGTTTCGAGAAGAACAACCTAGGGGGGTTGTCATGGTGGGTCGAAATCAAGATGCTGATGTTGTCATTCATAGAATTCGAAACGATAACATCTTGGCAGAAAACAATTTAACCACCATGATAGAGAGAGTCATGGCCCAAAATGGCCTCAACACGGGAATGAGAAGGCCAAATTATGCTTCTCCTATATTAGATTGCATAATGCATACTGATTTACCAAGGGGATATAAAGTCCCTAAATTTACAAAGTTCGTTGGGGATACCAATGAGTTAACAGTCGAACATATAGCCAGATATCTAACCGAAGCGGGAGATATAGCCAATAATGAAGACCTCGGGATCAAATACTTCCCAAGTTCCCTGACTAAAAACGCCTTCACATGGTTCACCACTTTGCCTCCTGGGTCCATTGATACTTGGGCTCTTTTGGAGAGATTATTGCATGAACAGTTTTACATGGGACAGTCAAAGATAAGCTTGAAGGAATTAGCCAGTGTCAAGAGAAAGTTCACTGAACCCATAGATGATTATCTGAATAGATTTAGGCTTTTGAAATCCATATGTTACACAGTGGTGCCTGAACATGAGTTAGTCGAAATGGCCGCTGGTGGCTTGGATTACTCTATTCGAAAGAAACTAGACACTCAATATTTGAGGGACATGGCTCAGTTAGCCGACAGGGTTCGACAGATCGAAAGGCTAAAGGCCGAAAAGGCCAGAGTCTTTAAAAATAACAAGAAGGAAAGGATCTCATATGTTGGAACTGAGGAAGCAGAAGATTATCCTGAGTTCAAATTCGAAGAGGTCGAAATCGACCTCGCTGAATTAAAACAGGCACCACCCTACTCCTGCAAATTATTGGTTCCCACAAAAGGGAAAGAGATTGTTGAAAATGAGAAAAGTGACAAATTCCCAAAGAAGGTTTATACCTTCGATGTCACTAAATGTGACGAGATTTTTGATTTACTTGTCAAAGATGGCCAACTCATTGTGCCATCAAATGTCAAAATACCTCCTTTAGATCAAAGAAAGAAGAGAGGATTTTGCAAATATCATAGTTTCCTAGGCCACAAAACCTCACAGTGTTTTCTTTTCAGGGACCTAATTCATAATGCAATCAAAGATGGCAGACTGGAGTTCGCTGATAAAGCAAAGATGAAAGTGGACGAAGATCCTTTGGACGTGGCAGACACCAATTACTCCGAGCCTGCATGCATTGGAGAGATTAACATGGTGGAAGCTGACCAAAGTGATGCCCCAATAAGAGAGAAAGGTACTGAAAACGAAAGTTGGGTGATAGTCGAAGTCGATAAGGAGGTCAGTGAAGATGTCCAGAAGCTACCAGAGACTTCGATTGAAGCAGCACCTTTAGCTGTTGCAAAAGAAATCCAGGCGACTGAAGGCCAGGAAAATCAAAACCAAGAATTGACACAGGTCACTGAAGGCCTGAGGCTGGAATTGGAGAAAGTCCAAATCACGAAGCCAACTTCCCCTCAGAAAGAAATATGGGACACTTTAGGGGAACCCAGTGGAAAATTTGACTATTTGGTCAAATATTTTGCCCCAGAGAGTTCAAAAGTCCATATTGAAGATATAAAACCCACAGGATGGGGAGATGATGAAGCTAAGGGGGAAGATGTTGAGGTAAATATGGTGGATATGGAGAGGCCTCGCTCTGAGATGGAGGAGGTAGAAAGATACTTAGAAAAAGAGAAGTATAAAATGGAGGATAATCATGCTGGAGATGCTAGTCTCAAAGATTACCTCATGACATGCCACAAGAGAGATACAGCCATGATATTATGCCCTAGGTGCAGCATCCTCTGTAATCAGAGAATCACCGCGAACTTTGAGAGGGTACAGAGGGCTCGAACTGGCAACAATTGGCGCCAAGATAACCAGCTATTCAGGTGTTATCCTAAGGCTGCAGAAAGTTTGATGGAATTTGTGTTTCGTTGCTACAAGGGGGAAACCAAGTGTTTAATATGCCCAAGGTGTTCTGCTGTGTATGACCAAAGCATGGCCAGAGCCTTCGAAACGATTCCCTTCGCCCCTTGCTGGAACCATCAAGAAACTGTCCAGATGGGCCCACGTTTCGATAGCAGACACAAACAACTAAGGCCTGATAGTCCTCATCCCAAGGTTGCTCGAAGAGTGACGTTCAAACTCCCTGCTGAAGTGCCAACCGACAGATGGTTGCAAGTCAGAAATGACAAAGGCAAAGACAGATGGAGAAACACCGAACGAAATGCACGCCATGCTATGACATACAGGAGGCAATTCAACATAGCAAAAAGGGAGGAGGTAAGACTAGAGAACTACAAAGGAAGGAACCCCATGTTGAGATCCCAGTGGCGAAGGCAACAGAGGATTCGAAAGGCTGAGAGAGAAGTTGTGGCAAATAAAGGGGTAACTTCAACAAAGAATCAAGGTGAATCTAGCACCAACAAACCCACACCAAAAAATCAAACTGAAGACAAACCCCCAGTTAATAGGAGGCTTTTCTCTGAAGTACAACTGGATGAACCAAAGGAATACACTCCAGGCCCAGAAGAAGACGAAGATATGATAAATGATAACTTCGAATCGGAGGGGGAGTCTTCGTTCAACCTAAACTGCAACGTGGTATCTGTGCTTCCCTGTGAATTTGGACAGGAAACTGAAATTGATGAATATGAGGAAGAAGATACTACAGATTTGATGAAACACATGCCTATGTGCTACTATGTGATGGACAATGGGGCTGTCGAGGAGCAAAATGCATTCTTCGAACGTCCAGAACCAGCTATGAAGAACCATCTTAAGCCACTATTTATTCGGGCAAAAGTTGGTGCCCATGGCGTGAATAAGGTTTTAGTAGATGGGGGTGATGCAGTCAATTTGATACCCCACTTCATGCTGAAAAGATTAGAGATACGCGAAGGAGACATCAAGCCCCACAATATGGTTCTATCGAACTATGAAGGGAAAGTGGGCAAAACACTGGGAGTGGTTCAGTTGGACTTGACAATAGGCTCAAGCTATAGGCCCACCATGTTTATGGTGATCGAAGCCAAGGCCAACTACAACTTATTGCTGGGAAGGGAGTGGATCCATGGCGTAGGGGCAGTTCCTTCGTCAATGCACCAGCGATTAGTTCTATGGAGAGAAGATGGCATCGTGGAAAACATTGAAGCAGACCAGAGTTACTTCATGTCAACAGTCAATTTGGTTGACAAAAGGAATTATGACAAACATCTGGCAAAGATTGCTCCGTGTGTTCCAAATGATGAGATCAATGAAACCAGAAACGCCCACTACTACATGACCCTTCGCCATGATGGCCTATACTGGGATAGAAGAATAATCAGCGAAGAAGAGGGAGTCGAAAGTAATATACAAAGACGGCCAGCAGGCTGGGACTTCGACAACCTTATCCATGACTGAGTCCACCTTTTTTGAAAGGATTTCGGCATATATGGCTGAGAACGAATCAAAAGCGGCCTTAGAGGCTGAAATAAATAAATTAGCTGTAAAGATGAAAGAAATAAGTGGGGATGGCTCGAAATGCTCACCTTTCAAAGAACTTGGGATGGATCAAAGGTTAGACGCCATCTACGATAAAGAACCTTTAGGCTTCGAAAGGAACCCCATAGACTCAGGTGCCAAAATGTTGGCACATGATCCACTCGAAGAAGTCAACTTAGGGGATGAAAACACGAAAAGAATAACCTACATAAGTGCAAAACTTAGCCCAGGCCTCAAGCAGGAAGTAATCGAAGTCCTCAAGAAAAACAAAGATTGCTTCGCATGGGATTATGACGAAATGCCTGGTTTAAAGAGGGAGTTAGTCGAACACAGACTGCCAATCAAAGATGGCAAGAAGCCCATCAAACAAACTCCCAGAAGATTCGCACCAGCGGTTCTCACAAAGATTAAAGCTGAGATCGAAAGGTTGCTGCGTTGCAAATTCATCAGAACCACAAGGTACGTCGAATGGTTAGCAAATATAGTACCTGTTATTAAGAAAAATGGTTCTTTAAGAATTTGCATAGATTTTAGGGATTTAAACACTGCAACCCCTAAGGATGAGTACTCCATGCCTGTGGCAGAAATGCTAGTAGACTCTGCTGCAGGGTTCGAATACTTGAGTATGTTAGATGGATACTCTGGGTATAATCAGATTTTCATTGTTGAAGAAGATGTTGCCAAGACAGCATTTCGTTGCCCAGGAGCCTTAGGCACCTACGAATGGGTGGTGATGCCTTTTGGTTTAAAGAATGCTGGGGCAACTTATCAAAGGGCAATGGATTCGATTTTTCATGATTTCATTGAAACCTTTATGCAGGTGTATATTGATGATATAGTCATCAAATCTATATCTGCAGAAACACATTTGCATCATTTGAGCCAATCATTCGAACGAATGAGAAAACATGGCTTAAAGATGAATCCCCTTAAATGTGCATTTTTTGTGCAGGCTGGAGATTTCCTTTGTTTTGTGGTTCACAAGAAAGGGATTGAGATTAACCAGAATAAAACCAAAGCCATAATGGAGACGAAAGCACCTACGTCAAAAAGGGAGTTGCAATCTCTGCTAGGGAAGATTAATTTCCTCAGAAGATTCATTTCGAATCTGAGTGGAAGAACCCAAGCCTTCTCTCCGTTGCTTCGTCTAAAGCCAGGCCAAGCCTTCGAATGGAACGAAGCCCATCAGGAGGCATTTGACAGGATAAAAAGATACCTCTCTCACCCTCCTATCTTGTCTCCACCTTCATGGGGGAAGCCCATGAGATTGTACATATCTGCCTCTGAAGTTAGTATAGGTAGTATGTTAGCACAAGAAGATAGCAATGGTATCGAAAGAGCCATATACTATTTAAGTAGAGTACTAAATGATGCAGAGACCAGATATAGCAATTTAGAAAAGCTATGTCTCTGTTTGTATTTCTCTTGTATGAAACTCAAGTATTATATAAAGCATGTTGATGTTTATGTTTCATCTCATTTCGATGTCATTAAACACATGCTTTCAAAACCAATAATACATAGCAGAGTTGGTAAATGGGCTTTAGCCTTAACAGAATACTCTTTGACTTTCATGCCTTTAAAAGCTGTGAAAGGCCAAGTGATTTCTGACTTCATTGTGGACCATTCATTGGTTGAGCAGACTGTCATGAGTTACGTTGAAATGCAACCATGGAAATTATACTTTGATGGTTCAACCCACAGGAATGGAAGTGGTGTTGGAGTCCTTCTAATTTCTCCTGAAGGAATTCCAACAAAATTCAAGTATAAATTGGATGGTCCTCGTTGCTCGAACAACGAAGCTGAGTATGAAGCGCTCATTGTTGGACTTGAAGCTTTGTTGGAATTGGGGGAAACTAGAGTCGAAATTAAAGGAGACTCAGAATTAGTGGTCAAGCAAATAATAAAGGAGTATAAATGCATAAAGGAAAACTTGATGATATACTTCGTCATAGTCAACAGGCTACTTAGGAAATTTGAATACATGGATATTCAACACATACCAAGAATAGAGAACCAAGAAGCAAATGACTTAGCACAGTTGGCTTCGGGTTATAAAGTTTCTGTCAGGAACTTTGAGGATTTAGTTGAATTAAGGGGTAGAGTTATGGCTACTAGATTCACACCATCAGATCTAGAAAGTATGAAATTGGGATATGCTGAGAAACAGGGATTCGAAATATTAGCCATAAACACTTTATCAGATGCAGATTGGCGAAGTCCATTGGTGAGTTATTTAGCAAACCCAACTCTGAATGTGGATAGAAAGACAAAATACAGAGCATTATCATATCTCCTCATGGGGAACGAATTGTTCAAAAAGACCCAAGAGGGCGTATTATTGAAATGCCTAGGAGAAAGTGAGGCATACTTAGCACTGTCAGAAGTCCATAATGGGGCATGTGGGGCACATCAAGCAGGTCATAAAATGAAATGGCTGTTGTTTCGATATGGCATGTATTGGCCTAGCATGCTCAAAGATTGTATAGACTTTGCTAAAGGATGTGAGGAATGTCAGAAGCATGCAGGAATTCAACATGCCCCTGCAAGTGAGTTGCATTCAATCATCAAACCATGGCCATTTAGAGGATGGGCATTGGATTTGATAGGAGAAATAAATCCTGCTTCGTCTAAAGGACATAAATATATCTTGGTAGGAATAGATTATTTTACCAAGTGGATCGAAGCTATACCACTAATAGTTGCTGATCAAGAGGCTATTATTGAGTTTATACAGAAGCACATTATCTATAGGTTCGGATTGCCAGAGAGCATAACCACAGATCAAGGCTCTGTGTTTACTGGTAGAAAGATGCAAGAATTTGCCCAAGAAATGGGGTTTAGATTACTAACATCAACGCCATATTATGCTAAAGCGAATGGTCAAGTCGAAGCAGCCAATAAAGTGATAATAGGGTTAATCAAGAAACATATTGGTAAAAAGCCAAGGAACTGGCACAAAACTTTGGACCAAATACTATGGGCTTGTAGAACATCTCCTAAGGAAGCTACTAACACTACGCCTTTCCAACTTACATTTGGTCATGATGCAGTGTTGCCAGTTGAAATTCATCTACAATCAGTTCGAATTCAAAGACAAAACAAAATCCCAGCTGCATTATATTGGGAGATGATGATGAATGAATTAGTTGAGTTGGACGAAGTTAGATTACATGCATTGGAAATCTTGATAAGACAAAAAGAAAGAGTGTCCAGGACATATAACAAAAGGGTGAAAAGAAAAGCATTCATTATTAATGACTTAGTCTGGAAAGTCATATTGCCCATGGACAAAAAAAATAAAACACTAGGTAAATGTTCACCTCATTGGGAAGGACCCTTTCGAATATTAAAAGTATTCTCAAACAATGCATATGAAATCGAAGAGCTGGTGGATGATAAGCGTATCCTAAAGGTTAATGGGAAATATTTAAAGAAATATAAGCCACGCCTGCAGGAGATTCGAATAGTAACAACGTAACCAAAATATTATAAAAATGCCAAAATGGCGAGATGAGATGCCAAAATGGCGTTGTTCGAATATTACATATAAGAAACCAAATTGTAATCAAATGAACACTGAAATTTAGAAATAAGAATTATTCTTCAGTCTGTTGAAGGTACTTCGAAAAGATTCAAGTCTCTGTTGAGCAAAACGTCTGGCTCCTTCCAAGGTTGCCACTTCTCCTTTGAGTTGCTCTGCAGTTTCCATTTCTGCAAGCCCCTGGTTCAGAAGCTCTTCGAATTGGTTACCAGCAGTATTGGTTTCGAAGGCTATTTTTTGTTCTTTAGCCTCTTTAACCTTCTGTTGAAGCTCCTGAATCTGCCTTTCCCAGAGAAGGATGGACTCAGCTCGAGCCTCATAATCAGTTTTTGCTTGCTTTAGATGCATAGCTTGATCCTCAACTTCTTGAGAGAGTTTCGAAGCTTGTTCATAAGCAGCATCCATTGCAGTGCGTTTTTCTTGAACCTTTCTGGCAGCAGATTCATCTTGGAGAAGGTAACCAGTTACGTTGTCCAGCAAAGATTGAAGATCGAACAAGATAGTACTAACTGGCAAGGAGCAGGTAGCAAGGTTGACTTTTGTAAGCAACTCCTTCATAGTGTAGCAAGCAGTGCTATCCTGTTTGAGCACTTCGAATATATCCACATTAAGAATTGTTTTCCTGATCCTGTTAAGAAGTACAATTCTTTCATCTGTGGGAAGAGGATAGCTAGTCGAACTTGTGCCAGCCCTAGCAAGTGGAATGTCCCTTTGAGCCAGCTTCGCCTTCATGTACCCAATAGGGTCATTTCGTCTCAGGAGTGCAAGCTCCTCGTCAGTCATTCGAGACAAAGATGGTTGAGGGAGTTCCACACGTAGGGGAGTCACGTCCATTTCGACTTCCATGGGTTTGTTGGTTGTGTCACCATCCCCTTCATTCATTTCGTGCTCATTATCTTCTTCATCGTCATCCAAGTCCACCACTTCGATGTCTTCTTTTTCGCTGCTATTTGCATCGGACTCTGTCCCAGCAGTCGAACCATCGTTGGCATCCTCCTCCTCAGACTCTTCTTCTGCAGATTCTTCGTTTCTTTGACCAGAATCAGCTTTATCTCCTTCAGCGTGAGCATCCTTTGGGTCCTCTTGAAGGGTTTCGAGAGGGGACTTTTAGAGAGAAGTTCTTTGTGAAGCCTCTGCAGATTCATGAAGCGTTGCTTCATTTGTTTCTTTTAGAGGAGGAGAAGTACTCTGATCATCCTGCTGCTCAGAAGCCCCAGCCAGAACCGCCATATTGGAGGAACCTTTATTCTGTACAAGGTTGCTGGAGTCTCCTTGAGGAGAGGAGTTGAGTGGAGCGGCAGCTTTTGATGGTGAGGTCGAAGTAGTGAAAGCTGGATTTAAGATATTCTTCAAGGAGCGAAAGAATATTAAAAGCATGCACCAAGGTAATGAGAAATTATTATTTTCAAAAAGATTTGAAGTTCAATTTACCTGTGGACTCTCGGAAGAGAGGTTGCTAGCTATGCGTTCCAACATTACGTTGGAGGTCGAAGATGGAATTTTGGATTTGGGTGAGGGAGCAGCATCCCTGGAATCAAGTCCAGAGACACTAGTTGGTACAGCACTCTTTGAAATATCCTTCTTCTGCTTCTTCTTCGAAGCAGCTGGTAAGTCTCCTCCAGCCTTGGGGTCTTCCCCAATGGTGTTTGATTTTCACTTCTTTGGAGTGGTAGGCGGAAGTTTGTTGGTCTGAAAAGATTTAAACAAAAAGTTAGATGCAAATCATGAAACATTAGTGAATTTGAAACATCAAGGCTAAATAATTACCTGTGGAGTTGGAACACTGGTTGTTGTTGGTATTGTTGTTGTTGTTGTTGCAGCAATGGTTGTTGTTTCGGATGGAGTTACATTGTCAGTGGTTTTGATAGAAGCTTGAGAGGCGCTCCCTTCTTTTGACTTTGAAGCAGCTGTCTTTATCCTGATGGCTGAAAATCGAAACAATTAAGGCAAAAGTTAAAGATATGGAAAATGAAAAACGTTTGGGATTTTCCCAAGCATTCGCACCTGTGCCTTGATCAGATTTAATCGACATGTCATAAAGGTCATAGCGAAGATGTCCTGGGAAATCGTGGAGCCAGTGTCAAGCCCATGTCACAGTCTCAGATGGCTTTGGTTTCTTTTGAAGTTGTTTGAACATTTCTTTGCAAGTGAACCACCAAGGGTATGGAGGAAACCAAGCCAGAGCCAGTTCTGAGGTAGGTAATTGTTTCCAGTGATTTCTGGTAAACAACCACTAGTCTTCCAAACTATCGAATAAACTTACTGACTGTTATTCAATTTCTCTGGTAACTCGCAGGATCGACTAGATTGATCCTAGGACTTGTTGGTCATTAGGGTAACTCTCATGATCGAACAGGTATTCATGGTTTCTCTTAAAATGTTGTGTAGGTGTTTGACTTATTTCGATTTCTCTCTTAAAGATCTAAAGGTGTAATCAAAATATATGTGCGTGAAACTAAATTGCATGAATAAAGGTTAATTGTAAAGACATGTAAAACTGCATAAAAGACAAGTAAATGACTTCGAATTATAAAAACAGTTAATGTAAAAGATTCGAAATATGAAGAAAGCGTTTAATGCAAGAAAACTGTAAAATTGCTTTAAGTAAAAGAAATGTTCGAAGGGTAAAAACTTGAAGATAAAGACATGAAATGTATAACAGCTTCTGAAATGTAAAGTATTTGAAATGTAAAGAAAGCATTTAAATGTAAGGCATCAATGAAAAGATTTCGAATAAAAAGACTTTAGATGCAAAAAACTTGTAAATGGTATTGATACAAAGACAAAGGAAAGTACTGGAAATGATAAAGGTTTTTTCATTAAATCATAAACATGTGGTGCTATCATACGTACATTGCTCTTGCATTTGTTTCCCTAGCCATGTGGTAATTTGAATGTTTACTGAGTTTTTTGTACAAATAGATATGACACCCGAAATCCTAATGCTAAGACTTCTATTTATACTACTTCGACCATAACAGTCTTGCTATAAGATTATGCCACGTTCAGAACATGCAGAGCAATGCCTCTCTCTTACTTCCACGTGTCTTCGAATGCTCCAGCGCATATATTTCAAATTTCGAACATCCCGCTTGCATTTGAATTTCAAATGTTTTGGCACTTCCTCGCTTCGAACGCATTCCTTAGATACAACCTTGTTATCATTTCGAGACTTCTTTAGATATGTTTCCATAACTGCCACTCGAAGCTCCAAGCTTTGATATGCTCATTCGAAACACTGCTTCTGCTATTTCGAAACATGACGCTTTGTTTCATTTCAATCGAAACGTCCAATTCACTTGGCTTCTAATAATATTATCAAAATCTTCAGCCAACAAAATGCCCCTTTAAAATATGTATTTCGATCTCTTTGAGAAATACTTATTTTAAACATATACACAAGATTTTGATGCGACCTTCGAATCATCGTAACATTTAATGCATTTGACTCCAGTCACGTCAATCATAACACTTTTTAGATTCCTTAACCGCCTGGAACCACTTCACAGTATGGTACAGTTACAAAACAATGATTATCTTTAATCACGCTTACTACCAATGTTAACTTTACGCCACCTCTTCATCAAACCAACCCATGATTTCCACGTATCACAATCTTATTCAGTGGATGCTTAAACTTCCACATTATAAAACATCATCAACTTAGTCTTTTTCTTTTCTTCTCACATTCTGAATCTTTTATCCTTCTTTTCTCACTGAAAACCCTAAGCTTTGAACATTCTTCCAAAAATGTCTTCTTCTACCTCATCCCAACTCAAAAAGGTTTCCAAGAAGAAAGGAAAGACCGCAGGAACTACCATGGAAAGTAAGGTTGTCACTCACCAAGGTCAATCTGTTCTGGTTCCCCAGATGATTTCAAAGGAAACAGAAATGCTTTATGCATCCCAGGTACTTATTCCTACCACCGCTGCTGGTAAGAGGTTAGCTTTAATGGGCCCTCTTACAGTTTTTGAAATTTTAAAAGATACCAGGAAGATTTTCCCAGTTTGCTATAATTTCAAACCCTTGTTTAACAAAATGGACTCCCCTAAGGCAATAGAATCTTCTGGCTCAAACACCATGGAAAATCCAACTGTTCCTCCTAAGGACCCTTTTGTATTAGACTATGTAAAGAGTAATTTCAAACCCTTTCGATCTTGCCCTACCTCCGACACTGCTTATCAAAACTGGTTCAATAAGGTAGAAGCTAAGAAATCCCAGCAATGGGAAGAATTAAGTATCTACAACTTGATTAAGCTGTCGAAGCCTGGTTTCACTTACAGCCACCCTTTGTTATTCGCGTCCCTATATTTCTGGGACAGTACCTATAATACTTTCCATCTCCCTGGTGGAATGATTACTCCTACCTTCTTTGACATAGCGCCCATCACTGGGCTATCGCCAGTAGGAGAAACATATATCCCTGACAACGAAGAATATTCAAGTATAATCGACTTCGAAGTCAAACTAGCAAGCTTTTCCAAGTTTATCAGTCACTACCATGCTGAAGGAGACAGTGTGTCTGATGTAGAACACATTGCTTTTCTTACCATATGGCTGTCAAGATATGTCTTCTGCAGTAGATCCCTACAGGTAGCCAGTAGGTTTATTCCTCTAGCTAGGGATTTGCATGAGAATCGAAGAGTGTGCTTGAGCGAATTGCTACTAGTTGACCTTTATGAAAGCCTAAGGTCAGCTGTTTCGAGCCTAAAATCTCATACCTCCAAGAATATCCTGTTAGCTGGCCCTTTTTGGTTACTTCAGTTATGGCTAAATGCCATGTTCGAACCCTCCTTGTCAACTGCCAACACCATTGATGAACAAGACCCTGAAATAACTGATAGAATAGTCGAAGGCACTAGGCTGCGAAGATTAACTCCAAATGACGACAAGGATGACTTCAAAGTCCTATTCTCGAAGTACATCATGATATTCTCTAAGAGGCATAAGTTCGAAGAGACCATGGCGCCTTTTGCTTCGAGGGCTCATGGACCTTCATGGTTCACCATGGCTCTCTCAGAAGCTTTCAAGAGCAAGGAGATTCAAGATGTATGGAGAGCCTTTTTGCTACCTAGACTCATTTCTTCAAGAATAACTCCTGCCAAGAATCAGATTTTCCTTTTCGCTTACCAGCCAAATTTTGTTTCGAGACAGTTTGGCTTGTGCCAACTAATTCCTGAACCCTTATTTCAAACTGAGAGTGCCATTACCTCTGGGCGAACCTTTAAGGCACGGGAAGCCAAATTACAGCAAGAACAATACCAAGGCTTTGCCCAGTTTGAGCTAATAACCTTCGAACCTACCCATCTTACAGCTAAGGGGTTTCTTGAATGGTGGACCAAGTTTTATCAAACTTATATGTTCGATACTCTTACAATTCAGCAGAAACTAATTGATGCCTTCGATGTGCAGGTACCAACCAAGAAAGGTATGTTTACTCATGCCAAAGAGATTAAAGCTTTTCAAAATTATTTCGAAACTACTTATGATCCCACACACTTGGAATCCACTGTGCATCAAGCGGCTGAGACCTTGAAGTAAAAATTCAAACAAAAAGTTTCCAAGTTAAAACTTCCTTCAGGGTTGTCACCTGAGGATAGGTATAGGTTGGCATTCGAAATGCATCCACCTAAATTTCCTAGATTACCTACCTCAGAACTGGCTCTGGCTTGGTTTCCTCCATACCCTTGGTGGTTCACTTGCAAAGAGATGTTCAAACATCTTCAAAATAAACCAAAGCCATCTGAGATTGTGACATGGGCTCGACACTGGCTCCACGATTTCCCAGGACACCTTCGTTACGACCTTTCTGCCATGTCGATTAAATCTGATCAAGGCACAGGTGCGAATGCTTGGGAAAATCCCAAATGTTTTTCATTTTCCATATCTTTAACTTTTGCCTTAATTGCTTCGATTTTCAGCCATCAGGATAAAGACAGATGCCTCAAAGTCGAAAGAAGGGAGTGCCTCTCAAGCCTCTATCGAAACCACTGACAATGTGACTCCATCCGAAAGAACAACCATTGCTGCAACAACAACAACAACAACAATACCAACAACAACCAGAGTTCCAACTCCACAGGTAATCATTTAGCCTTGATGTTTCGAATTCACTAATGTTTCATGATTTGCATCTAACTCTTTGTTTAAATCTTTTCAGACCAACAAACTTCCTCCTACTACTCCAAAGAAGCGAAAATCAAACACCACTGGGGAAGACCCCAAGGCTGGAGGAAACTTACCAACTGCTTCAAAGAAGAAGCAGAAGAAGGATATTTTGAAAAGTACCGTACCAACTAGTATCTCTGGACTTGATTCCAGGGATGCTGCTCCCTCACCCAAATTCAAAATTCCACCTTCGACCTCCAACGTAATGTTGGAACGCATAGCTAGCAACCTCTCTTCCGAGAGTCCACGGGTACATTGAACTTCAAATCTTTTTGAAAAATAATAATTTCTCATTACCTTGGTGCATGCTTTTAATATTCTTTCGTTCCTTGCAGAATATCTTAAATCCAGCTTCTACCACTTCGACCTCACCATCAAAAGCTGCTGCTCAACTCAACTCCTCTCCTCAAGGAGACTCCAGCAACCTTGTACAGAACAAAGGTTCCTCCAATATGGCGGTTCTAGCTGGAACTTCTGAGCAGTAGGATGATCAAAGTATCTCTCCTCCTCTGAAAGAGACAAATGAAACACCACTCCATGAATCTGCAGAGGCTTTGCAACGAACTTCTCTTCAAAAGTCCCCTCTTGAAACCCTTCAAGAGGACCCAAAGGATACTCATGCTGAAGAAGAGAAAGTTGATTCTGGCCAAAGAAACGAAGAATCTGCAGACGAAGAGTCTGAGGAGGAGGATGCCAATGATGGTTCGACTGCTGGGACAGAGTCCAATGCAAATAGCAGCGAAAAAGAAGACATCGAAGTGGTGGACTTGGATGACGATGAAGAAGATCATGAGCACGAAACGAATGAAGGGGATGGTGACACAACCAACAAACCCATGGAGGTTGAAATGGACGTGACTCCCCTACGTGTAGAACTCTCTCAACCATCTTTGTCTCGAATGACTGACGAGGAGCTTGCACTCCTGAGACGAAATGACCCTATTGGGTACATGAAGGCGAAGCTGGCTCAAAGGGACGTTCCACTTGCTAGGGCTGGCACAAGTTCGACTAGCTATCCTCTTCCCACAGATGAAATAATTGTACTTCTTAATAAGATCAGGAAAACAATTCTCAATGTGGATATGTTCGAAGTGCTCAAACAAGATAGCACTGCTTGCTACACTATGAAGGAGTTGCTTACAAAAGTCAACCTTGCTACGTGCTCCTTGCCAGTTAGTACTATCTTGTTCGATCTTCAGTCTTTGCTGGACAACGTAACTGGTTACCTTCTGCAAGATGAATCTGCTGCCAGGAAGGTTCAAGAAAAACGTATTGCCATGGATGCTGCTTATGAACAAGCTTCGAAACTCTCTCAAGAAGCTGAGGATCAAGCTATGCATCTAAAGCAAGCAAAGACTGATTATGAGGCTCGAGCTGAGTCCATCCTTCTCTGGGAAAGGCAGATCCAAGAACTTCAACAGAAGGTTAAAGAGGCTAAAGAACAACAAACAGCCTTCGAAACCAATACTGCTGGTAACCAATTCGAAGAGCTTCTCAACCAGCGGCTTGCAGAAATAGAAACTGCAGAACAACTTAAGGGAGAAGTGGCAACCTTGGAAGGAGCCAGACGTTTCGCTCAACAGAGACTTGAATCTTTTCGAAGCACTTTCAACAGACTGAAGAATAATTCTTATTTCTAAATTTCAGTGTTTATTTGATTACAATTTGGTTTGTTATATGTAATATTCGAACAACGCCATTTTGGCATCTCAACTTGCCATTTTGGCATTTTTATAATATTTTGGTTAAGTTGTTACTATTCGAATCTCCTGCAGGCGTGGCTTATATTTCATTAAATATTTCCCATTAACCTTTAGGATACGCTTATCATCCATCAGTTCTTCGATTTCATATGCATTGTTCGAGAATACCTTTAGTATTCGAAAAGGCCCTTCCCAATGAGGTGACCATTTGCCTAGTGTTTTATTTTTCTTGTCCATGGGCAATATGACTTTCCAGACTAAGTCATTAATAATGAATGCTTTTTTCTTCACCCTTTTGTTGTATGTCCTGGCCACTCTTTCTTTTTGTCTCATCAAGATTTCCAATGCATGTAATCTAACTTCGTCCAACTCAACTAATTCATTCATCATCATCTCCCAATATAATGCAGCTGGGATTTCGTTTTGTCTTTGAATTCGAACTGATTGTAGATGAATTTCTACTGGCAGCACTGCATCATGACCAAATGTGAGTTGGAAAGGCGTAGTGTTAGTAGCTTCCTTAGGAGATGTTCTACAGGCCCATAGTATTTGGTCCAAAGTTTTGTGCCATTTCCTTGGCTTTTTACCAATATGTTTCTTGATTAACCCTATTATCACTTTATTGGCTGCTTCGACTTGACCATTTGCTTGAGCATAATATGGCGTTGATGTTAGCAATCTAAACCCCATTCCTTGGGCAAATTCTTGCATTTTTCTACCAGTAAACACAGAGCCTTGGTCTGTGGTTATGCTCTCTGGCAATCAGAACCTACAGATAATGTGTTTCTGTATAAACTCAATAATAGCCTCTTGATCAACAACTATTAATGGTGCAACTTCGATCCACTTGGTAAAATAATCTATTCCTACCAAGATATATTTCTGTCCTTTAGACGAAGCAGGATTTATTTCTCCTATCAAATCCAATGCCCATCCTCTAAACGGCCATGGTTTGATGATTGAATGCAACTCACTTGCAGGGGCATGTTGAATCCCTGCATGCTTCTGACATTCCTCACATCCTTTAGCAAAGTCTATACAATCTTTGAGCATGCTAGGCCAATACAAGCCATATCGAAATAACAGCCATTTCATTTTATGGCCTGCTTGATGTGCCCCACATGCCGCATTGTGGACTTCTGACAATGCTAAGTATGCCTCACTTTCTCCTAGGCACTTCAATAACACGCCCTCTTGGGTCTTTTTGAACAATTCGTTCCCCATGAGGAGGTATGATAATGCTCTGTATTTTGTCTTTCTATCCACATTCAGAGTTGGGTTTGCTAAATAACTCACCAGTGGACTTCGCCAATCTGCATCTGATAATGTGTTTATGGCTAATATTTCGAATCCCTGTTTCTCAGCATATCCCAATTTCATACTTTCTAGATCTGATGGTGTGAATCTAGTAGCCATAACTCTACCCCTTAATTCAACTAAATCCTTAAAGTTCCTGGAAGAAACTTTATAACCCAAAGCCAACTGTGCTAAATCATTTGCTTCTTGGTTCTCTACTCTTGGTATATGTTGAATATCCATGTATTCAAATTTCTTAAGTAGCCTGTTGACTATGACGAAGTATGTCATCAAGTTTTCCTTTATGCATTTATACTCCTTTGTAATTTGTTTGACCACTAACTCTGAGTCTCCTTTAATTTCGACTCTAGTTGCCCCCAATTCCAACAAAGCTTCAAGTCCAACAATGAGCGCTTCATACTCAGCTTCATTGTTCAAGCAACGAGGACCATCTAATTTATACTTGAATTTTGTTGGAATTCCTTCAGGAGAAATTAGAAGGACTCCGACACCACTTCCATTCCCGTGGGTTGAACCATCAAAGGATAATTTCCATGGTTGCATTTCGACGTAACTCATGACAGTCTGCTCAACCAATGAATGGTCCACGATGAAGTCAGAAATCACTTGGCCTTTCATAGCTTTTAAAGGCATGAAAGTCAAAGAATATTCTGTTAAGGCTAAAGCCCATTTACCAACTCTGCTATGCATTATTGGTTTTGAAAGCATGTGTTTAATGACATCGAAATGAGATGAAACATAAACATCAACAGGCTTTAAATAATACTTGAGTTTCATACAAGAGAAATACAAACAGAGACATAGCTTTTCTAAATTGCTATATCTGGTCTCTGCATCATTTAGTACTCTACTTAAATAGTATATGGCTCTTTCGATACCATTGCCATCTTCTTGTGCTAACATACTACCTATACTAACTTCAGAGGCAAATATGTACAATCTCATGGGCTTCCCCCATGAAGGTGGAGACAGGATAGGAGGCTGGGAGAGGTATCTTTTTATCCTGTCAAATGCCTCCTGATGGGCTTCGTTCCATTCGAAGGCTTGGCCTTGCTTTAGACGAAGCAATGGAGAGAAAGCTTGGGTTCTTCCACTCAGATTCGAAATGAACCTTATGAGGAAGTTAATCTTCCCTAGCAGAGATTGCAACTCCCTTTTTGACGTAGGTGCTTTCGTCTCCATTATGGCTTTGGTTTTGTTCTGGTTGATCTCAATCCCTTTCTTGTGAACCACAAAACCAAGGAAATCTCCAGCCTGCACAAAAAATGCACATTTAAGGGGATTCATCTTTAAGCCATGTTTTCTCATTCGCTCGAATGATTGGCTCAAATGATGCAAATGTGTTTCTGCAGATATAGATTTGATGACTATGTCATCAATGTACACCTGCATAAAGGTTTCAATGAAGTCATGAAAAATCAAATTCATTGCCCTTTGATAAGTTGCTCCAGCGTTCTTTAAACCAAAAGGCATCACCACCCATTCGTAGGTGCCTAAGGCTCCTGGGCAACGTAATGCTGTCTTTGCAACATCTTCTTCAGCAATAAAAATCTGATTATACCCAGAGTATTTGTTGCACCCCAAAATTTGCCCTCCCATATTCTCCAAGAAATTGCCAAGCCAAGTCACAAAATTCCCCAAGGGTTGTGCAGTCCAACTGTCTCCTATACAGTCAAAACTAGGGTTTGGGTTCTGATCAGGAAAATGAAGTTTTCAAAGGCCTAATCAAGTCTCATATGCTTACAAAGATGGTCAAGTATCCTCATATCAAGTCTCAAGGCATTCAGCTCAAAATTGCACAGTCAAAACCCTAAATTGCACTACAGTCAACTGTAGGGGCAAAATGGTCATTTGGCAGTCAAAAGTTCAAATTTTTGGTCAACATATCATTTTGAAGCCACAAACATCATTTGATCAATGCTTGATCATGATTCTCAAAATTTGGCTCAGAAATCATCAAAGATGCAAAAGTTACTATATTTGGACAGCTGAAAAAGTCAACTGAAATTGACCAAGGCATAACTTTCACATGGATTATCAGAAAAATTCCATCCAAAGCTCATTTTGAAGAGAAAGACATTTCCTACAACTCATCTTCATACTTCAAGTCCAAGAAATGCTCTCACAAAAAGTTATCAATTTCAACATTATAGGTCATTTTCAAAAGTCAACAAAAAGGGACTTTAAGTCAAAGGCCATAACTTGAGATTGGTAAATCAAAATGACATGGGACCAAAGGCATTGGTTATAGGACTCAAAGACCTTTCCAAAATGTCCAAGAACATGAGAAAAGCTTAAAAATTGAGCAAGTTATGCCTTGTGGAAGTTGGGAAATTTTTGGATATTTTGAAAAGTCAACAATGGTTCAAATGACCTAAATTTGCTAATGGGTCCATTTTTCTTCCATGATTCATCATTCCAAGCATATGCACGACCATTTGGCCCAAAGGGAAGTATTTTCTCATTTTTTATTTATTTATTTGGATTTTTATTTATATTAATTCAATTAAATCAATTAAATATATGAAAAATGTTTAAATTAACTAAACCAATCCTTTTATACATGTTTTAAGGTCAATATTTCGTGTAAATGCAAACTAGGAAAGATTTGGAGCTAATTGATCATAATTGATACAAAAACCATGTGGAAAAGATATGAAAAGATCTTGGAAAATCAAATATGCAAAGTCATCAATGCCATGGATTTTATTCAATTTTCTTAACCTAATAGCTTCACTACAAAGCCAGAAACCTAAACCTAATCGTGGGACACTCTAAGCTGCGCAAGAAAGGCCATTGGAAACTTGAAAAAACTCCTTGAAAACACAAAACTGAAATCATTGATAGAGGGCGATTCAAAGCTTAATTCCTTTTCCAATAGCTTCCTCAAGGTTCCCAGAAGCGATTCCAATCCCTAACATCAACTCAAACGCAAGGAATTGGTAACGAGACCTTCGACTGTACAGCAAAAAACTCATAAACGCATATCATGTTCTAGGCATTTTTTATGAAATTTAATTGTTGATTCTTATTCCTCATTTGATTGTGAAGCTAACCATTGCATTCAATTTGATTTTTATGCCGTATACGCGATTGTACCATGCTTGAAATCTAGGGTTTTCAGAGGTTGGATTTGGGGCTTTCAAAACGAAGTAAAATCAGGACTCCAGACCACCACCATTGCAATCAGCAGACCTAGACGAAGAAGAAACACTTGTCGCGATCAATTTATGATCCCTACAGCGTTGTTCGCTATTTTTCCAAAGGTCACCTAATGAAACGCTAAAAAACCGTGGCCTATATGTTTGATGTTTCAGGAACAGGGAGGACGAAGATATCGTGGCACAAGCAGATTGGTGAATTTGAAAATTCGCGCGGAAATATGCATTGGTTTTTGTTTTACGCTATAATGTTTGTGTTTTATTTAATTGACAAATTGGTTCAGTGGCTCAGCTGGAAAATTCTTAAGGCTTCAACATCCAAGACCTGGGTTCGAACCCCAGGTCTGTATAATTTCTCATGCTATTTTTCACTAACCAATTCCATGCAGCGCTTAACGTCTGGATGTACCATGTGCTTCCAAATCAAGCATGACACGTCCACTTAGAGATCAATCTAAAGGCTGAGATTGAAGGGACGTCCTAAACCCCAGTCAACGTGCCATATTGCATCTGGAAAAAGTCAATGGATCAAAGTTTGCTGGGCCAGAATTTCACAATAAAACCTCCACTTTAGGGGCTGAACCCCCCACTGGTTTGCAATTTCCTATTTTTTGTCTTTCTTATATTTTATTTTTTAATTGTTATCTTATTTTCTTTATTATTTTTAATTTGATCAATTATTTTACAAAATACAAAAAATGCATAAAAAACTCAGAAAAGACAAAAATGCAACAAATATTTTAGTTTAATATTTTCTTGTAAAAAAATGCCTAAAAACTAATTAGTATAAATTAGGGTTAATTTTAATTCTTTTATAATAAAAATCTAAAAAATGTAGAATTAGGGTTTATTCAATTTTTTCATCCTTTCTATTATTTTCTTTTCATAAAAAACTAAATTATTTATTTACGCTCATAATTAAATTGTATGTAAAAATTAGGTTTTATAAGTGTTTTATCCCTTTTTAATTTTCTTTTTTCACCATAATATTATTTACCTTATTTATTTTCATAATTAACTTGTAAATTAATTAGGGTTTCATTTAGGTTAAAAAAGGTCAATATTTTCTTAATAAACTTAAAATAATCAGAATTAGGTTTAGTATTTAGTTTTAATTAATTATTTTTTCTATTAAATCTTAAAAATATAAAAACACCAAAAAAACATTCCTTTTTTAATTTTGTATTCCTCATTAATTCTAATTAATTAAATTCATTAACTTTAATTTTTTGCGAAAGGGTCCAACGCCCTCGTTCGTAATTTATTTAATTCGCACATTTATTTTATTTCGCTTAATTCATTATGTATCTCTCCCAAAGCGTTGTAACTTAAACTTTTCGCGCTTTTATTTCCTTTGCTTTATTTATTTTCTGTCAAATCGGGTCCGGTTTAATTTTGGCGATGTGGACCCGCGCCATTTGTAATAGCTTAGAATTTACTTTTCCGCAAATATTTTAACTGTTAACCAAGCATGAAAGAATGTATGGACCATAATAAAATCAAGCGTAGATCACAATAAACATGACAAGACAAATATCAATGAAAACGACACACGAATCGCACACACCGCCCTTAGGGTACGCCTCACTGTTGCCTTGCCTCGAAAGGTGATCGTCGAGTAGAGGGCGTCTTAGTAAGTCCTCATGATCCGGGAACCTGGCATGAGGGTAGCTTCTAAGGTGTCTTCCCATTGCTCTGGTGATCACCATGTCCCTAACCTCGAATTGACCCGAACACCTCCAACGGTGGTGCTACCTACCTCTCAATGGTGGGATGGCACTACTTTAAAGGACATTTACACAGACGAATTCCTTAGGGTAGGTAGGTTCTCGTAGATACTTGCTCTCTTCAAAACAAACTGAAATCTTTTCACACCAACACTTTTCAAAAGCTTTCAAAGCAAATTTTTCAAACACTCTGACGTACGAGTCGAACTGAAATTTTTCAAAGAAACTTTTTTAAACCCACAATTGAAAAGCAAACAAACAATTTTGAAAACACATTGAGCAAGTATCTAAGAGCCCATGGATAACCATGGATAGAAAGGGTGCTAACACCTTCCCTTTCTATAATCTACCTCCCGAACCGAGAGCAATCTCTATAAGGAATTTTTCTGTGCTTTTGTCCTTTCCACTTGGAGAAAATAAAAGACGGTGGCGACTCTTGCTTCCGCGACATTTCGCGAACCAGCGTTAAATAGTCAGTTCCAGATCCACCGATCACAGAACTGGCGACTCCGCTGGGGACATACTTTTAAAGTGAGGTGTACCTTAGGGCTAGTTCATAACTATGTTTTCAATTGTTTTCCTTGTGTGCTTTAACTTTGTGGGTTGTATGGGAGTTACATAGATCCTAACCCGGATCTGGGGATACCTTGTTTAGGTAGCATAATCTGTGAGGGACCTGTCCGGCGTATACCGACATGGGTGAAGCAGTGGCTACGTTGGTGTGGCGCCTTAGTCTGTACCGATAGCCCTCGTGTTGAAACGGGGAGAATATGGGTCTTCCAAGGAGTCATTAAGCACCAACAACCTTAGAACCTTAAATGACCCAACTTGGCCATTAGAACAGTAGCAGTATGCTACGCCCATTGAGGCTAAACTCTCGTGATGGTTCTGGCCGCAAGAAAAGATTGTGATGCTGGAGTTATGACCGATTGAGGGTAGTCAATGATATTGGGATCCTCTAAAAACCCGGTTACTTTGATAGGACAGGTATGAACCAACCAACTAAAAGAGGGTAATACCCAGACTCCATGCTGGCCTAAACTCTAAGGGCTCTTTTGTGTGACTTGTGTGCCTTCGTACTTGCCTACTTGCATGCTTGTTAACTAACACATGAACTACTTGCAGGTTTTGTTTTAGTCCTTAATTGGGACACATGACAGGGCTTACTAAGTTTCTTGCAGGTTTTGTTTATAGTCCTTAATTAGGACTCATAACGGAGTGTATTGAGTTTCTTGCAGGTTTTGTTTATAGTCCTTAATTAGGGCTTATAACAGAGTGTACTGAGTTTCTTGCAGACTAGTTTCTTGCAGGTTTTGGTTTGCAGTCCTTAATAAGGACTCATAACAGGGTTTATTCATATCACCCCATGCATCATGACATCATACCATTGCATACGTCCTAACCCATTTCAAGGATCTCAAGGGCTTGTGATGCAGGTCATGATGAATCAAACATCTAGCAAGGGGCAAAGAGGATTTATTTTCCTCTAGCCAAGGTTGTCAGGGGCTATGACCCACTTGATATGGTGAGCTCTGACTCTTGAAGAAGGTTCCCTTAACCAAGGTTGTTTGGAAATCAAAACCAGACATGATGTCTAAGGTCAGGGGCTATGACCCACTTGACATGGTGAGCCTTTGACCCTTGAAGAAAGACTCTCAACAAATATGAAGTTCTTTCGATCAAGCTACCAGACCCAAATTCTAACAATTTTCTCGTTTATCCCGCGAGGTCCTTGAAATCATTGCATGCATGTCATACATCTCATTGCATTGCAGGTGTCCCTTTGACAGGTTGCTCACCCTTCTTCGCTGTTTATTTCAGCCGATCGTCATGAATCCTGAATCATCAGCTGAGCAGTCCATCAAGGCCCTCCAGGCTCAGAACGCCCAGTTCCAAGGGGTGATCATGAACTTGACCCAGGGGCAACAAGATCTGAAGGCTCTGCTCTTGAAGAAGGAAAAGAAGAAGAAGAGGACTGTCTTGTTCAGCCCTAGACGCAGATCTGGGAACACCCTGCAGGACCAAGCTGAGAGGACAACTCCATCTGTGGGGAAAAGTAGTCATCAAGAAGAAAGGATTCCCAGCCCAGTGGTCTCCGACAATGAGACAGATTTCAACGATGAACAGTACCCTCCGGCTGAGGACAGGTACAAACAGTTGGAAGACCGGCTCAGTGCTATGGAGATACAAAAGGTGCCTGGCCTGGACTTCGAGGATCTAGGTCTGTCTTCTGGGGTAGTGATCCCGCGCAAATTCAAGGTACCTGCCTTTGCTAAATACGACGGGGCATCCTGTCCTAAATTGCATCTCAGGGCTTACACAAGGAGGATCCAGCCCTATACAGCTGACAAAAACTTATGGATCCACTTCTTCCAAGAGAGTCTTTCAGGGACTCAGCTCGAGTGGTTCTATCAACTGAGTGGAGCCAACATTCGCAGCTGGGAGGACCTGGCCACGGCATTCTACAAGCATTACCAGTACAATGCCGACCTTGCTCCCACACGCACTCAACTTCAAGGAATGTCTATGGGTGCAGGTGAAGGTTTCAAAGAATATGCTCAGAAATGGAGAGACCTTGCTGGAAGGGTGCAGCCACCTTTGACGGACCGCGAGCTCGTCGACATGTTCTTGGGGACTTTGTCTGGTCCATTCTACAACCATCTGATTGGGAATTCTTCTGCTGGGTTCACAGATCTTATCTTGACTGGGGAGAGAATTGAAGCTGGTATCAAGTCAGGGAAAATTCAAGAAACCGCACTTGCCGATGCTCAGAAAAAACCCCACAGTGGGAAGAAAGAATCCAATGCTATACATGGTAAAAAGGGTCGTCATGATGTAGGGGCAATCCAGATTTCTGATTCCATGCCCGTTCAACCAAGAAAGAGCAATAGGCGTAGGATAAAGCATCAAGATAGGAAGTATACTGACATCAACATGTCTTTGTCTCAGGCATTACAACAATTGCTAAGGGCAAAACTGATCACACTAAAGGATCCTCCTCAAAATCCTGACACTTCCTCTCCCAAGTACAACCCGGGTGTGAGATGTACCTACCATTCTGACAGTCCTGGACATGACACCGACGACTGTTGGACCTTGAAGAACAAGATCCAGGATTTGATTGACGCCAAGGAGGTCGAGTTTGGACACTGATCCTACACCGAGTCGTCGAGAATGTCTTTTGTTCATTCAAATGTTCAAGTTGTATTTTTCTTTGATTGTTCAAACATTTATTCATGTTAAACATTGTTATCACATTAATGCATCGCTTATGTCTATTTTGAATCAATATATTCGTATTCATTAAACGCAAATTATTTTCATATTTTTTCTGATGTCAACTCTCTTTAAGTCTAAGCCTCTTGAGGGAGGATGACGAAAACGATACCACGATCTACAGTATGCTTTTGAACAGACCCCGCTGATGAGGTACAGGCATTGTTTCAATCCCTAAACACTGGAGTTATAAGGATGATAAACCCTCGTCAACCCATCTGAGCCAAAGAAGTAGGAGTTTTTATTTTCGAAAATTAAAACCCTTTATCATAACCCTGGGCAGGGTAGTCTTCTCAGTTGATCCAAGTGCATGACGAATGGCACCAAAGAGATCCTTACGAAAAAAACAGTGATGGTTCAGAACAATTATAAAGACAGGCAGTCATTATCAAAAAAAAAATTATCATAAACGAAAAGCCCAAGAAGTCAAAACCTATAAAAAGGGACTTATAAAACTGGGGCATCCCGCTGACTGTAATTCCAAAAAAAAAGGAAACAGTTCAGGCAAAAAATAGGGATAACAAAAAAAATCAAAAAGAAAGAGGCCTTACAAACCCTCGACAAAAAAAGGAATGACTGCCCATTCAGAATAAATCATCAATATCTGAACCATCATTGGAACATCAGAACAAAGACTCAAACAAGGTCTAACGTATGATCAACTGAGTTTAGGTGTGGAGAACATCACGAAGAGCGGGTGGGCACAAATAATTTGAGCCTTTATCCTTTGTTTCTTAAACCGTGAACCAAGCCACGTTATAACCCTTAAAAGTCCTAGCTAAAGCACGGGTTAGTTCGAAAGCATACTGTTACAAAAGGTATCCTGACTCCTTAAGGCCTACGGTAAATACGGAGTTGACATCACGTTTTACAAACATTCACTTGTTTTATGAAAAGAATGCATTTTCAAAATATTCAAGACAGACATAAGCTTTGCATTTTTAACATAACTTTGTTTGCATATGACTTTTTGTTTGAACAGCATAGAAGTTCGCACGACGAATGCCTGATGAACAGAAGCATTTCCAATCAAGGGGCAAACATGATCAGGGTCTATTATCTGGGGCAATCCAATCAAGATTCGGAGAATCTCTCAAAGGCCAAACAACCTGGGGGCAAATCTCCGCCTGAGTCATTCGGGGCACTCCAACAACGAATCTTGCCTGATCAAACATCTTCGGGTGGCATGACAACACAAATTCTAACAGGGGCAACTCCCTACATCCGGAGAGCACGCACATAGTCGAAAAAATACTACGCATAATCAAAGACCCGCTAGGTTGACACACCTAGGCAAAAATAAGGGCTTCCCGGCGAACCAAAAGGGTTCGGGCAAAATGAGGGATGAAATGAAAAATCTGTACACCCGGCAAGTCGAAAACCTGAAAAGGCGGCTTGGGCAAAAATGGGTATCCCGGTGGACTGAAAACCCGAAAGGGCGGTCCAGGCAAAAGTTAGGGATCAAAGCGTACGACTATGTCCTGTCATCTTGCCACTTGCCTACCAGAAGGAGGTTTGTCTATCAACAACTATCAGCGCCTCACCGGTCTCCCTATCCCACCTCAGAAACAGGGGCAGTAATGAGTCGTCCAAACAATCTAATGGCTCTGTCCTCCAAGGTACCAAGGTAGGTTCAGCTAAAGAACATGACCAGTACATCTTAAACTCCCCAGAGAGTCAGCAGTCAGTGCATTCTTCTCCAAGCTATTATCAAACCTCAAGGAAGTTGGGTACCCTCCCGTAGAGCTCAACATTCCCCAGCAGCAATACATATATTCTTAAACAAGCATCCCCGGCAGTCTTGGTCTAAAGATTGTTCCCCGGCGGCGTATCAACATTCAAGGGGATCACTTCCCCAGCATATCAAAACTCCCCGGGAGAGTATAATCCAATTCCCCCAGGAAAACTGGAATTCATCTCCCCAAGCAGGAAGCTTATCCCCAGTAGATTCTGGAAGTTTATCCCCCGCAGAGCACGAACGCGTCGTCCGGCTTGATTTAAAGAGTTATTTCCTTAACAGGATATAACTGGGTTATCCTCAGCCAAAAGCCACGGAAAGAGCGTCGTCGCCGAAGTCTCCTTACCCCAGCGAAGTTCATCAACTACTTCCTATACAACAAGGGTATCCTCAGCAAACTACTGTCAACATTCAGCAAAGCATCTCTCTCCCCACAGAGTATCACTCCCCAGCATGGTTGCTAGAGCATTTTTCTCCCCGCAGAATCTTCCATTTGCCAAGTTTATTCCGCAACAGAGTCATCTTCTCCTACCGGTATTCTTGCAGTTATCATCCCCAGCGGAAGCAAAATCTATTCTTCAACATCAGCCCAGGATACGACTTCCCGGCACCCGTCAAGGATTTACTTTCCTAGACGAAAAACACATTCATAAAATGTCACATACATCATTATAGCATGCATAGACGCATCATATCACCCCAATCTCATCTATTTTTGAGAACATCTTAAAATCAGGCAATTCATGCATTATGACATTGCATACAACTAATTCGTTACTTTTTCAGGGAAGAATGATCAACAGATAAAAGTCTTTACCCGTTGAGGTAGTAATCGTCCCAGATTCCTTCATCATCCTGCTGAGGTAGTAATCGTCCCAGATTCCTTCACCCTCCTGCTGAGGTAGTAATCGTCCCAGATTCCTTCATCATCCTATTGAGGTAGTAATCGTCCCAGATTCCTTCATCATCCTATTGAGGTAGTAATCGTCCCAGATTCCTTCATCATCCTACTGAGGTAGTAATCGTCCCAGATTCCTTCATCATCCTGCTGAGGTAGTAATCGTCCCAGATTCCTTCATCATCCTGCTGAGGTAGTAATCGTCCCAGATTCCTTCATCATCCTGCTGAGGTAGTAATCGTCCCAGATTCCTTCATCATTCTGCTGAGGTAGTAATCGTCCCAGATTCCTTCATCATCCTGCTGAGGTAGTAATCGTCCCAGATTCCTTCATCATCCTGCTGAGGTAGTAATCGTCCCAGATTCCTTCATCATCATTCCACTGAGGTAGTAATCGTCCCAGATTCCTTCATCATCCTGCTGAGGTAGTAATCGTCCCAGATTCCTTCATCATCCTGCTGAGGTAGTAATCGTCCCAGATTCCTTCATCATCCTGCTGAGGTAGTAATCGTCCCAGATTCCTTCATCATTCTGCTGAGGTAGTAATCGTCCCAGATTCCTTCATCATCCTGCTGAGGTAGTAATCGTCCCAGATTCCTTCATCATCCTGCTGAGGTAGTAATCGTCCCAGATTCCTTCATCATCCCGCTGAGGTAGTAATCGTCCCAGATTCCTTCATCATCCTGCTGAGGTAGTAATCGTCCCAGATTCCTTCATCATTCTGCTGAGGTAGTAATCGTCCCAGATTCCTTCATCATCCCGCTGAGGTAGTAATCGTCCTAGATTCCTTCATCATCCTGCTGAGGTAGTAATCAGATTCCTTCATCATCCTGCTGAGGTAGTAATCGTCCCAGATTCCTTCATCATTCTGCTGAGGTAGTAATCGTCCCAGATTCCTTCATCATAGATTTGGAGTAGCAATCGTCTCAGATTCCTTCATCACATCCTTATCAAAAAAAAAAAAAAAAAACCTCCTCCGGTTCAGTTAATCGACCCTAAGATTCTCTGTTGTTATCCAGTCCAAGGCCTCCTCTAGTCCAGCTAAATCGACTCCCAACAGATTTTTCTAATAAAGACTCAATAGAAGTTATTTCAGATGTTTCCCTCTCCGACGATGAGTGTGAGGTGATAGTCTCCTATGGTTCCCTCTCCGACGGTGTGTGAGGTGGTAAGTCCTTTTCAGATGTTTCCCTCTCCGACGATGAGTGTGAGGTGATAGTCTCCTATGGTTCCCTCTCCGACGGTGTGTGAGGTGGTAAGTCCTTTTCATATGTTTCCCTCTCCGACGTTGAGTGAGGTGATCATTCCTTTCAGATTATAATGACCTATGGCTTTCTTCCCGATACTGCAAAGATGGTAATTCCCACTAAGATTTTTCTCAACGAGCGTTGTTGAAGTTAAAAGTCGCCCAAGGTTCTCTTACCATTCATGCTAAGGCAGTAACCATCCCTGGTTCATTTATCATCTTGTGAAGCTCCAGATCCAATTCCTGTAACCAGTCAGGACACATCTATACCAAGCATCTGAAAACCAGCTCCTGCAACGTGTCAGGTACTCATTTTTCTGTTTTGCAGGTATGCAGGTTCTCGCTAAGGAATCTCCTACGCAATCAACATCCAGATGGCATCTATAAGCCCATCATCCTATTCATCAATCTCTAAATGGCATCTATAAGCCCATTCCCCCCATCACTGCTAACATGTGAGCGCAAATTTCTGGGCACTCTAGTCTCCAATCATCTTCTACCCTCGGATTACGAAAGGCACGTCAGCCAATCTGCATCCTCAGGTCTAAGAAGATTGAACAGGGGCAACTGTTGCACCCCAAAATTTTCCCTCCCATATTCTCCAAGAAATTGCCAAGCCAAGTCACAAAATTCCCCAAGGGTTGTGCAGTCCAACTGTCTCCTATACAGTCAAAACTAGGGTTTGGGTTCTGATCAGGAAAATGAAGTTTTCAAAGGCCTAATCAAGTCTCATATGCTTACAAAGATGGTCAAGTATCCTCATATCAAGTCTCAAGGCATTCAGCTCAAAATTGCACAGTCAAAACCCTAAATTGCACTACAGTCAACTGTAGGGGCAAAATGGTCATTTGGCAGTCAAAAGTTCAAATTTTTGGTCAACATATCATTTTGAAGCCACAAACATCATTTGATCAATGCTTGATCATGATTCTCAAAATTTGGCTCAGAAATCATCAAAGATGCAAAAGTTACTATATTTGGACAGTTGAAAAAGTCAACTGAAATTGACCAAGGCATAACTTTCACATGGATTATCAGAAAAATTCCATCCAAAGCTCATTTTGAAGAGAAAGACATTTCCTACAACTCATCTTCATACTTCAAGTCCAAGAAATGCTCTCACAAAAAGTTATCAATTTCAACATTATAGGTCATTTTCAAAAGTCAACAAAAAGGGACTTTAAGTCAAAGGCCATAACTTGAGATTGGTAAATCAAAATGACATGGGACCAAAGGCATTGGTTAGAGGACTCAAAGACCTTTCCAAAGTGTCCAAGAACATGAGAAAAGCTTAAAAATTGAGCAAGTTATGCCTTGTGGAAGTTGGGAAATTTTTGGATATTTTGAAAAGTCAACAATGGTTCAAATGACCTAAATTTGCTAATGGGCCCATTTTTCTTCCATGATTCATCATTCCAAGCATATGCACGACCATTTGGCCCAAAGGGAAGTATTTTCTCATTTTTTATTTATTTATTTGGATTTTTATTTATATTAATTCAATTAAATCAATTAAATATATGAAAAATGTTTAAATTAACTAAACCAATCCTTTTATACATGTTTTAAGGTCAATATTTCGTGTAAATGCAAACTAGGAAAGATTTGGAGCTAATTGATCATAATTGATACAAAAACCATGTGGAAAAGATATGAAAAGATCTTGGAAAATCAAATATGCAACGTCATCAATGCCATGGATTTTATTCAATTTTCTTAACCTAATAGCTTCACTACAAAGCCAGAAACCTAAACCTAATCGTGGGACACTCTAAGCTGCGCAAGAAAGGCCATTGGAAACTTGAAAAAACTCCTTGAAAACACAAAACTGAAATCATTGATAGAGGGCGATTCAAAGCTTAATTCCTTTTCCAATAGCTTCCTCAAGGTTCCCAGAAGCGATTCCAATCACTAACATCAACTCAAACGCAAGGAATTGGTAACGAGACCTTCGACTGTACAGCAAAAATCTCATAAACGCATATCATGTTCTAGGCATTTTTTATGAAATTTAATTGTTGATTCTTATTCCTCATTTGATTGTGAAGCTAACCATTGCATTCAATTTGATTTTTATGCCGTATACGCGATTGTACCATGCTTGAAATCTAGGGTTTTCAGAGGTTGGATTTGGGGCTTTCAAAACGAAGTAAAATCAGGACTCCAGACCACCACCATTGCAATCAGCAGACCTAGACGAAGAAGAAACACTTGTCGCGATCAATTTATGATCCCTACAGCGTTGTTCGCTATTTTTCCAAAGGTCACCTAATGAAACGCTAAAAAACCGTGGCCTATATGTTTGATGTTTCAGGAACAGGGAGGACGAAGATATCGTGGCACAAGCAGATTGGTGAATTTGAAAATTCGCGCGGAAATATGCATTGGTTTTTGTTTTACGCTATAATGTTTGTGTTTTATTTAATTGACAAATTGGTTCAGTGGCTCAGCTGGCAAATTCTTAAGGCTTCAACATCCAAGACCTGGGTTCGAACCCCAGGTCTGTATAATTTCTCATGCTATTTTTCACTAACCAATTCCATGCAGCGCTTAATGTCTGGATGTACCATGTGCTTCCAAATCAAGCATGACACGTCCACTTAGAGATCAATCTAAAGGCTGAGATTGAAGGGACGTCCTAAACCCCAGTCAACGTGCCATATTGCATCTGGAAAAAGTCAATGGATCAAAGTTTGCTGGGCCAGAATTTCACAATAAAACCTCCACTTTAGGGGCTGAACCCCCCACTGGTTTGCAATTTCCTATTTTTTTGTCTTTCTTATATTTTATTTTTTAATTGTTATCTTATTTTCTTTATTATTTTTAATTTGATCAATTATTTTACAAAATACAAAAAATGCATAAAAAACTCAGAAAAGACAAAAATGCAACAAATATTTTAGTTTAATATTTTCTTGTAAATAAATGCCTAAAAACTAATTAGTATAAATTAGGGTTAATTTTAATTCTTTTATAATAAAAATCTAAAAAATGTAGAATTAGGGTTTATTCAATTTTTTCATCCTTTCTATTATTTTCTTTTCATAAAAAATTAAATTATTTATTTACGCTCATAATTAAATTGTATGTAAAAATTAGGTTTTATAAGTGTTTTATCCCTTTTTAATTTTCTTTTTTCACCATAATATTATTTACCTTATTTATTTTCATAATTAACTTGTAAATTAATTAGGGTTTCATTTAGGTTAAAAAAGGTCAATATTTTCTTAATAAACTTAAAATAATCAGAATTAGGTTTAGTATTTAGTTTTAATTAATTATTTTTTCTATTAAATCTTAAAAATATAAAAACACCAAAAAAACATTCCTTTTTTAATTTTGTATTCCTCATTAATTCTAATTAATTAAATTCATTAACTTTAATTTTTTGCGAAAGGGTCCAACGCCCTCGTTCGTAATTTATTTAATTCGCACATTTATTTTATTTCGCTTAATTCATTATGTATCTCTCCCAAAGCGTTGTAACTTAAACTTTTCGCGCTTTTATTTCCTTTGCTTTATTTATTTTCTGTCAAATCGGGTCCGGTTTAATTTTGGCGATGTGGACCCGCGCCATTTGTAATAGCTTAGAATTTACTTTTCCGCAAATATTTTAACTGTTAACCAAGCATGAAAGAATGTATGGACCATAATAAAATCAAGCGTAGATCACAATAAACATGACAAGACAAATATCAATGAAAACGACACACGAATCGCACACACCACCCTTAGGGTACGCCTCACTGTTGCCTTGCCTCGAAAGGTGATCGTCGAGTAGAGGGCGTCTTAGTAAGTCCTCATGATCCGGGAACCTGGCATGAGGGTAGCTTCTAAGGTGTCTTCCCATTGCTCTGGTGATCACCATGTCCCTAACCTCGAATTGACCCGAACACCTCCAACGGTGGTGCTACCTACCTCTCAATGGTGGGATGGCACTACTTTAAAGGACATTTACACAGACGAATTCCTTAGGGTAGGTAGGTTCTCGTAGATACTTGCTCTCTTCAAAACAAACTGAAATCTTTTCACACCAACACTTTTCAAAAGCTTTCAAAGCAAATTTTTCAAACACTCTGACGTACGAGTCGAACTGAAATTTTTCAAAGAAACTTTTTTAAACCCACAATTGAAAAGCAAACAAACAATTTTGAAAACACATTGAGCAAGTATCTAAGAGCCCATGGATAACCATGGATAGAAAGGGTGCTAACACCTTCCCTTTCTATAATCTACCTCCCGAACCGAGAGCAATCTCTATAAGGAATTTTTCTGTGCTTTTGTCCTTTCCACTTGGAGAAAATAAAAGACGGTAGCGACTCTTGCTTCCGCGACATTTCGCGAACCAGCGTTAAACAGTCAGTTCCAGATCCACCGATCACAGTATCCATCTAACATACTCAAGTATTCGAACCCTACAGCAGAGTCTACTAGCATTTCTGCCACAGGAATGGAGTACTCATCTTTAGGGGTTGCAGTGTTTAAATCCCTAAAATCTATGCAAATTCTTAAAGAACCATTTTTCTTAATAACAGGTACTATATTTGCTAACCATTCAACGTACCTTGTGGTTCTGATGAATTTGCAACGCAGCAACCTTTCGATCTCAGCTTTAATCTTTGTGAGAACCACTGGTGCGAATCTTCTGGGAGTTTGTTTGATGGGCTTCTTGCCATCTTTGATTGGCAGTCTGTGTTCGACCAACTCCCTCTTTAAACCATGCATTTCGTCATAATCCCATGCGAAGCAATCTTTGTTTTTCTTGAGGACTTCGATCACTTCCTGCTGGAAGCCTGGGCTAAGCTTTGCACTTATGTAGGTTATTCTTTTCGTTTTTTCATCCCCTAAGTTGACTTCTTCGAGTGGATCCTGTGCCAACATTTTGGCACCTGAGTCTATGGGGTCCCTTTCGAAGCCTAAGGGTTCTTTATCGTAGATGGCATCCAACCTCTGATCCATCTCAAATTCTTTGAAGGGTGAGCATTTCGATCCATCCCCACTTACTTCGTTCATCTTTACAGTTAATTTATTTATTTCAGCCTCTAAGGCCGCCTTTGATTCGTTCTCAGCCATATAGGCCGAAATCCTTTCAAAAAAGGTGGACTCAGTCATGGATAAGGTTGTCGAAGTCCCAGCCTGCTGGCCATCTTTGTATAGTGCTTTCGACTCCCTCTTCTTCACTGATTATTCTTCTATCCCAGTAAAGGCCATCATGGCGAAGGGTCATGTAGTAGTGGGCGTTTCTGGTTTCGTTGATCTCATCATTTGGAACACACGGAGCAATCTTTGCCAGATGTTTATCATAATTCCTTTTGTCAACTAAATTGACTGTTGACATGAAGTAACTCTGGTCTGCTTCGATGTTTTCCACGATCCCATCATCTCTCCATAGAACTAATCGTTGGTGCATTGACGAAGGAACTGCCCCTATGCCATGGATCCACTCCCTTCCCGGCAATAAGTTGTAGTTGGCCTTGGCTTCGATCACCATAAACATGGTGGGCCTACAGCTTGAGCCTATTGTCAATTCCAACTGGACCACTCCCAGTGTTTTGCCCACTTTCCCCTCATAATTGGACAGAACCATATTATGGGGCTTGATGTCTCCTTCGCGGATCTCTAATCTTTTCAGCATGAAGTGGGGTATCAAATTGACTGCAGCACCCCCATCCACTAGAACTTTATTCACGCCATGGGCACCAACTTTTGCCCGAATAAATAGTGGCTTAAGATGGTTCTTCATAGCAGGTTCTGGATGTTCGAAGAACGCATTTTGCTCCTCGACAACCCCATTGTCCATCACATAGTAGCACACAGGCCTATGCTTCATCAAGTCTATGGTATCTTCTTCCTCATATTCGTCAATTTCAGTTTCCTGTCCAAATTCACAGGGAAGCACAAATACCACATTGCAGTTTAGGTTGAAAGAAGACTCCCCCTCCGATTCGAAGTTATCTGTCATCATATCTTCGTCTTCTTCTGGGCCTGGAGTGTACTCCTTTGGTTCATCTAGTTGCACTTCAGAGAAAAGCCTCCTATTAACTGGAGGTTTGTCTTCAGTTTGATTTGTTGGTGAGGGTTTGTTGGTGCTAGATTCACCTTGGTTCTTTGTTGAAGTGACCCCTTTATTTGCCACAGCTTCTCTCTCAGCCTTTCGAATCCTCTGTTGCCTGCGCCATTGGGATCTCGACATGGGGTTCCTTCCTTTGTAGTTTTCTAATCCTACCTCTTCCCTTTTTGCTATGTTGAATTGCCTCCTGTATGTCATAGCATGGCGTGCATTTCGTTCGGTGTTTCTCCATCTGTCTTTGCCTTTGTCATTTCTGACTTGCAACCATTTGTCGGTTGGCACTTCAGCAGGGAGTTTGAAAGTCACTCTTCGAGCAACCTTGGGGTGAGGGCTATCAGGCCTTCGTTGTTTGTGTCTGCTATCGAAACGTGGGCCCATCTGCACAGTTTCTTGATGGTTCCAGCAAGGGGCGAAGGGAATCGTTTCGAAGGCTCTGGCCATGCTTTGATCATACACAGCGGAACACCTTGGGCAAATCAAGCACTTGGTTGCCCCTTTGTAGCAGCGAAACACAAATTCCAGCAAACTTTCTCCAGCCTTGGGATAACACCTGAACAGCTGGTTATCATGGCGCCAATTGTTGCCAGTTCGAGCCCTCTGAACTCTCTCAAAATTCGCAGCGATTCTCTGATTGCAGAGGATGTTGCACCTAGGGCACAATATCATGCTTGTATCTCCTTTGTGGCATGTCATGAGGTAATCCTTGAGGATAGCATCTCCAGCGTGATTATCCTCCATTTTATACTTCTCTTTTTCTAAGTATCTTTCTACCTCCTCCATCTCAGAGTGAGGTCTTTCCATGTCCACCATGTTTACCTCAACATCTTCCCCCTTAGCTTCATCATCTCCCCATCCTGTGGGTTTTATATCTTCAATGTGAACCTTCGAACTCTCTGGGGCAGAATATTTGACCAAATAGTCAAATTTTCCACTGGGTTCCCCTAGAGTGTCCCATATTTCCTTCTGAGGGGAAGTTGGCTTCGTGATTTGGACTTTCTCCAATTCTAGCCTCAGGCCTTCAGTGACCTGTGTCAATTCTTGGTTTTGATTTTCCTGGCCTTCAGTAGCCTGGATTTCTTTTGCAACAACTAAAGGTGCTGCTTCAATCGAAGTCTCTGGTAACTTCTGGACGTCTTCAGTGACCTCCTTATCGACTTCGACCATCACCCAGCTTTCGTTTTCAGTACCTTTCTCTCCTATTGGGGCATCACTTTGGTCAGCTTCCACCATGTTAATCTCTCCAATGCATGCAGGCTCGGAGTAGTTGGTGTCTGCGACGTCCAAAGGATCTTCGTCCACTTTCATCTTTGCTTTATCAGCAAACTTCAGTCTGCCATCCTTGATTGCATTCTGAATTAGGTCCCTGAAAAGAAAACACTGTGAGGTTTTGTGGCCTAGGAAACTATGATATTTGCAAAATCCTCTCTTTTTTCTTTGATCTAAAGGAGGAATTTTGACATTTGATGGCACAATGAGTTGGTCATCTTTGACAAGTAAATCAAAAATCTCGTCACATTTAGTGACATCGAAGGTATAAACCTTCTTTGGGAATTTGTCACTTTTCTCATTTTCAACAATCTCTTTCCCTTTTGTGGGAACTAATAACTTGCAGGAGTAAGGTGGTGCCTGTTTTAATTCAGCGAGGTCGATTTTGACCTCTTCGAATTCGAATTCAGGATAATCTTCTGCTTCTTCAGTTCCAACATAGGAGATCCTTTCTTTCTTGTTATTCTTAAAGACTCTGGCCTTTTCGGCCTTTAGCCTTTCGACTTGTCGAACCCTGTCGGCTAATTGAGCCATGTCCCTCAAATATTGAGTGTCTAGTTTCTTTCAAATAGAGTAATCCAAGCCACCAGCGGCCATTTCGACTAACTCATGTTCAGGCACTACTGTGTAACATCTGGATTTCAAAAGCCTAAACCTATTCAGATAATCATCTATGGGTTCTGTGAACTTTCTCTTGACACTGGCTAATTCCTTCAAGCTTATTTTCGACTGTCCCATGTAAAACTGTTCATGGAATAATCTCTCCAAAAGAGCCCAAGTATCAATGGACCCAGGAGGCAAAGTGGTAAACCATGTGAAGGCGTTTTTAGTCAAGGAACTTGGGAAATATTTGATCCTGAGATTTTCATTATTGGCTATATCTCCCGCTTCGGTTAGATATCTGGCTATATGTTCGACTGTTGACTCATTGGTATCCCCAGCGAACTTTGTAAACTTAGGGACTTTATATCCCCTTGGCAAATCAGTATGCATTATGCAATCTAATATAGGAGAAGCATAATTTGGCCTTCTAATTCCTGTGTTGAGGCCATTTTGGGCCATGACTCTCTCTATCATGGTGGTTAAATTGTTTTCTGCCAAGATGTTATCGTTTCGAATTCTATGAACGACTGCATCAGCATCTTGATTTCGACCCACCATGACAACCTCCCTAGGTTGTTCTTCTCGAAACTCTGGGACTTCTAGCCTTTTGACCCTTGCCCCTGGTTCCATAATTTCTCTTTGTGGGCCTGGGATCATTGGGGCTTCTAGCCTTTGTGCCCTTGCCCCCAAGTTAACTTCTTCTCTAGGTGGTCTATAAATTGGGTCGTTAGCAACTTGTTCCATAACAGGCATGTTTGCTCGAACTCCCGCCTGATTCTGCCTACGCCTATCTGGGGGAGCAAAGAAATCTGCTATTCGACTCATGTTATCAGCGTTTTCTCTGTTTGTCACAGTCACATTTTATACTATTGGGGCAAATATTTCCTGCATAGTTTGTGCTAATACCCCTATCATATTATGGTTACTGTCATCCATCAATTGCCTGAAAGCCAACTGGTTTTCTGTGGTTAAAATAGGCATTGTGCTATAACCCACTGACCATTGGTTATTTGTCATAAACTGATTCGCCCCAGACCCAGACCCTAATTGTGGTGATGAATTCGATGTGGAATTGTGTAAACCTGCCATAAAGGATGTTGGCATTCCATAAGAGGAATTCCTGGTTCTATTACCATCGAAACCGGGTGGTCTAGTTAGTAGAGTGGCGAAATGGGTTTGTGTCCCTGATGGTGGAATGAATCCCCAGGATAACCAATGGTTCCAGTATTTCCTAAGATCGAACTATTAGTTGATATGCCACTTACTCCATTAGTGGCTATATTACTGGTTGAAGACGCAACAGATTGTGCATTCGAAGGGATCACATTAGATGTTCCCATCGAAGCGGACACATTAGTGCCTGTTGTATGTGGGGCATTTTGTTCCCCTTGTTGATTGTCAGAATTAGACATCTTGTTCAAACGTTTTCTTCTGGATAAGGGTTGGTTGCTGTTGGTTATTTTACCACTTCTTAGGTTCATAAAACAGCAAACTTCTTAGGTTCCAACGTTTTTATAATGGTTATGTCTCAACAATCTTTATTTCTAATGTCCAACGATTGTGTCCCACCGGGTGTGCCAATTTGTTTCCAGTGATTTCTAGTAAACAACCGCTAGTCTTCCAAACTATCGAATAAACTTACTGACTGTTATTCAATTTCTCTGGTAACTCGCAGGATCGACTAGATTGATCCTAAGACTTGTTGGTCATTAGGGTAACTCTCATGATCGAACAGGTATTCATGGTTTCTCTTAAAATGTTGTGTAGGTGTTTGACTTATTTCGATTTCTCTCTTAAAGATCTAAAGGTGTAATCAAAATATATGTGCGTGAAACTAAATTGCATGAATAAAGGTTAATTGTAAAGACATGTAAAACTGCATAAAAGACAAGTAAATGACTTCGAATTATAAAAACAGTTAATGTAAAAGATTCGAAATATGAAGAAAGCGTTTAATGCAAGAAAACTGTAAAATTGCTTTAAGTAAAAGAAATGTTCGAAGGGTAAAAACTTGAAGATAAAGACATGAAATGTATAACAGCTTCTGAAATGTAAAGTATTTGAAATGTAAAGAAAGCATTTAAATGTAAGGCATCAATGAAAAGATTTCGAATAAAAAGACTTTAGATGCAAAAAACTTGTAAATGGTATTGATACAAAGACAAAGGAAAGTACTGGAAATGATAAAGGTTTTTTCATTAAATCATAAACATGTGGTGCTATCATACGTACATTGCTCTTGCATTCGTTTCCCTAGCCATGTGGTAATTTGAATGTTTACTGAGTTTTTTGTACAAATAGATATGACACCCGAAATCCTAATGCTAAGACTTCTATTTATACTACTTTGACCATAACGGTCTTGCTATAAGATTCTGCCACGTTCAGAACATGCAGAGCAATGCCTCTCTCTTACTTCCACGTGTCTTCGAATGCTCCAGCGCATATATTTCAAATTTCGAACATCCCGCTTGCATTTGAATTTCAAATGTTTTGGCACTTCCTCGCTTCGAACGCATTCCTTAGATACAGCTTTGTTATCATTTCGAGGCTTCTTTAGATATGTTTCCATAACTGCCACTCGAAGCTCCAAGCTTTGATATGCTCATTCGAAACACTACTTCTGCTATTTCGAAACATGACGCTTTGTTTCATTTCAATCGAAACGTCCAATTCACTTGGCTTCTAATAATATTATCAAAATCTTCAGCCAACAGTAATCTAGGAAATTTAGGTGGATGCATTTCGAATGCCAACCTATACCTATCCTCAGGTGACAACCCTGAAGGAAGTTTTAACTTAGAAACTTTTTGTTTGAATTTTTGCTTCAAGGTCTCAGCTGCTTGATGCACAGTGGATTCCAAGTGTGTGGGATCATAAGTGGTTTCGAAATAATTTTGAAAAGCTTTAATCTCTTTGGCATGAGTGAACATACCTTTCTTGGATGGTACCTGCACATCGAAGGCATCAGTTAGTTTCTGCTGAATAGTAAGAGTATCGAACATATAAGTTTGATAAAACTTGGTCCACCATTCCAGAAACCCCTTTGCTGTAAGGTGGGTAGGTTCGAAAGTTATTAGCTCAAACTGGGCAAAGCCTTGGTATTGTTCTTGCTGTAGCTTGGCTTCCCGTGCCTTGAAGGTTCGCCCAGAGGTAATGGCACTCTCAGTTTGAAATAAGGGTTCAGGAATTAGTTGGCATAAGCCAAACTGTCTCGAAACAAAATTTGGCTGGTAAGCGAAAAGGAAAATCTGATTCTTGGCAGGAGTTATTCTTGAAGAGATTAGTCTGGGTAGCAAAAAGGCTCTCCATACATTTTGAATCTCTTTGCTCTTGACAGCTTCTGAGAGAGCCATGGTGAACCATGAAGGTCCATAAGCCCTTGAAGCAAAAGGCGCCATGGTCTCTTCGAACTTATGCCTCTTAGAGAATATCATGATGTATTTTGAGAATAGGACTTTGAAGTCATCCTTATCATCATTTGGGGTTAGTCTTTGCAGCCTAGTGCCTTCGATCATTCTATCCATTATTTCAGGGTCTTGTTCAGCAATGGTGTTGGCCGTTGACAATGAAGGTTCGAACATGGCATTTAGTCTCAACTGAAGCAACCAGAAAGGGCCAGCTAGTAAGATATTCTTGGAGGTGTGAGATTTTAGGCTCGAAACAGCTGACCTTAGGCTTTCATAAAGATCAACTAGTAGCAATTCGCTCAAGCACACTCTTCGATTCTCGTGCAAATCTCTAGCTAGAGGAATAAACCTACTGGCTACCTGTAGGGATCTACTGCAAAAGACATATCTTGACAGCCATAAGGTAAGGAAAGCAATGTGTTCTACATCAGACACACTGTCTCCTTCAGCATGGTAGTGGCTGATAAACTTTGAGAAGCTTGCTAGTTTGACTTCGAAGTCGATTATACTCGAATGTTCTTCGTTGTCAGGGATATATGTTTCTCCTACTGGTGATAGCCCAGTGATGGCCGCTATGTCAAAGAAGGTAGGGGTAATCATTCCACCAGGGAGATGGAAAGTATTATAAGTACTGTCCCAGAAATATAGGGACGCGAATAACAATGGGTGGCTGTAAGTAAAACCTGGCTTCGACAGCTTAATCAGGTTGTAGATACCTAATTCTTCCCATTGCTGGGATTTCTTAGCTTCTACCTTATTGAACCAGTTTTGATAAGCAGTGTCGGAGGTGGGCCAAGATCGAAACGGTTTGAAGTTACTCTTTACATAGTCCAATACAAAAGGGTCCTTAGGAGGAACAATTGGATTTTCCACGGTGTTTAAGCCAGAAGATTTTATTGCCTTAGGGGCGTCCATTTTATTAAACAGGGGTTTGAAATTATAGCAAACTGGGAAAATTTTCCTGGTGTCTTTTAAAATTTCAAAAACTGTAAGAGGGCCCATTAAAGCTAACCTCTTACCAGCAGCGGTGGTAGGAATAAGTACCTGGGATGCATAAAGCATTTCTTTCTCCTTTAAGATCATCTGGGGAACAAGAACAGATTGACCTTGGTGAGTGACAACCTTGCTTTCCATTGTAGTTCCTGCGGTCTTTCCTTTCTTTTTGGAAACCTTTTTTAGTTGGGATGAAGTAGAAGAAGACATTGTTGGAAGAATGTTGAAAGCTTAGGGTTTTCGGTGAGAAAAGAAGGAGAAAAGATTCAGAATATGGGAAGAAAAGAAAAATACTAAGTTGATGGGTTTTTATAATGTGGAAGTTTAAGCATCCACTGAGTAAGGTTGTGATACGTGGTAATCATGGGTTGGTTTGATGAAGAGGTGGCGTAAAGTTGACATTGGTAATAGGCGTGATTAAAGATAATCATTGTTTTGTAACTGCACCATACTATGAAGTGGTTCAAGGCGGTTAAGGAATCTAAAAAGTGTTATGATTGACGTGACTGGAGTCAAATGCAATAAATGTTACGATGATTCAAAGGTCGCATCAAAATCTTGTGTATATGTTTAAAATAAGTATTTCTCAAAGGAATCGAAATACATATTTTAAAGGGGCATTTTGTTGGCTGAAGATTTTGATAATATTATTAGAAGCAAAGTAAATTGGACGTTTCGATCGAAATGAAACAAAACGTCATGTTTCGAAATAGTAGAAGCAATGCTTCGAATGAGCATATCAAAGCTTGGAGCTTCGAGTGACAGTTATGAGAATATATCCAAAGAAGACTCGAAATGATAACAAGGTTGTGTCTAAGAAATGCGTTCGAAGCGAAGAAGTGCCAAAACATTTGAAATTCAAATGCAAGCGGGATGTTCGAAATTTGAAATATATGCGCTGGAGCATTCGAAGACACGTGGAAGCAAGAGAGAGGCATTGCTCTGCATGTTCTGAACGTGGCAGAATCTTATAGAAAGACCATTATGGTCGAAGTAGTATAAATAGAAGTCTTAGCATTAGGATTTCGTGTGTCATATCTATTGTACTAAATACTCAGTAAACATTCAAATTACCACATGGCTAGGGAAACGAATGCAAGAGCAATGTACGTATGATAGCATCACATGTTTATGATTTAATGAAAACCCTTTATCATTTCCAGTACTTTCCTTATCTTTATGTCAATACCATTTACAAGTTTTTGCATCTAAAGTCTTTTTATTCGAAATCTTTTCACTAATGCTTTACATTTAAATGCTTTCTTTCCATTTCAAACACTTTACATTTCAGAAACTGTTATACATTTCATGCCTTTATCTTCAAGTTTTTATCCTTCGAACACCTTTTTTACTTAAAGCAATTTTACAGTTTTCTTGCATTAAACGCTTTCTTCATATTTCGAATCTTTTACGTTAACTGTTTTTTCTTACGTTTCGAAGTCATTTACTTGTCTTTTATGCAGTTTTTACATGTCTTTACAATTAACTTTTATTCATGCAATTTAGTTTCGCGCACATATATTTTGATTACACCTTTAGATCTTTAAGAGAGAAATCGAAATAAGTCAAACACCTACACAACATTCTAAATACCAACCATGAATACCTGTTCGATCATGAGAGTTACCCTAATGACCAACACGTCCTAGGATCAATCTAGTCGATCCTGCGAGTTACCAGAGGAATTGAATAACAGTCAGTAAGTTTATTCGATAGTTTGGAGGACTAGCGGTTGTTTACCAGAAATCACTGTAAACACTAAGCTATTCGACACACCTTGTGTCGAACAACATGCTGTTTCGATACACCTTGTGTCGAGCAACAACCTGCTTCGACACATGGAATTACACTTTCAACAAAACTAAAGATTGTTTAAAACTTCAAAACTAATACTATTATAGTGTATTTCCTTCCTGCCTTGAATGCCCCCAAATATAGGTGATATTGCACTCAACTAGGTTAACAATTGAACTATATTATTTTCTTCCTGCAACTGTCGTTAGTTGTCACTTTTATTGTTACGATGTGTTAACTTCCATTCGATATTCTGACCGTCCTAAAATTATATTATAAAGTGCCAAAATTTCAAACCTTTAAAACATTAGAATTTAAATTACATGATTTGACAAGGCATTGACTTTCAAGTGGATTATATCTCTTTGACCATATAATTCTACTGTGAATGTTATGTTTGCAATTTTCAAGCCCAACAAGGTATCCTTCTTCTTATATTGGAATTGTAATTCAATTACTTTTAGAAATTACTTCACAGATTGATAAAAACTTCCTATTTGATTCATAAATTGATATTAAATAAAATTCCATCAAAGAACTATAACCCAAAAAAATCCTCATAGGATAACAACATTTTGTCGCTAGCATTAATATAAGTACAAAATAATACCAAGATGAGTGGTGACGAAGTTTGGAACCTAGATCTAAAAAGATTGTAACAATATACACACATAAATGAGTACGTAACCAACAATTAAGCCATGCTATATATATCGATACAAGCAACCTATTGACATATCAAATTATCAATCACCCCAATTTTATAAGATTAGATTGTACTATATATATAGTTTGATATAAATAATACTAATGTGTTTGCTTCACGCAATAAATGCAGAAGAAACTTTTTTTAAATGATAATACTAAAATAATGTAAACTACTCGTAGTAATTAGAAGAATTCTGTTGTAATAAGTCCTACCTAATCCTATGAGTACTAAGTTGAATAGATTAAGACACTTCAGTTAAATAAACAAAATAATATTTTTTGTCAAATTTAATTTTAATTTATTCCCTATCTATAAAATTTAAGACATTGATATTGACTTAGAAGTGATACACATAGATGATTAATATTAGTAAAACATTAATATCACCCTTTTTTTTTTTTTATGAAAATCAAATTAATTTAGGCTGATTTTGTTTGTCACAAATATGACATTTATTGTCAATGTGGTAAAATCTAGTTTGAATCGATTGATTAAACTAGTAGAATTAAGAGGGACGATAATTGACACCAACGAGACAAAATCACAAAAATTTGATAAATGAATTTTTTTTCCAAATATAGAGCCAAAGCAATGATATTTTATTATTATTATTATTATTATTATTATTATTATTATTATTATTATTATTATTATTATTATTATTATTATTATTATTATTATTATTATTATTATTATTATTTACAAAACATGCAATTAGAAAATAAAATTTAAAACTAGAATTTTTATAGTATAAATTTGAAAGTATAATTATGTTTGGACAATCTCATCCTTTGACAATTGAATGTATAATTATGTTTGAACAATCTCATTCTTTGAATTAACTTTTGAAATAAGATTTAAATTTATTTAATATGATATTAGAGTCTGATTAAGAACTATAATATATGTTGAGAAATAACTATGAGTTGCGCAAGTCCCACATTGTTTTAAAAAAAAATGGAGATTGAACACTTTATAAGTGAGAGAATCCATACACCACTTTAAGATTTTTGAATGAATATGTGGTGTCTCTAACATTTGTTTCGGTGAGTATTTGACTTTTAGGTGAGTCTTTGACCTAATGTAGATGCTTACTCTCATGTTGATCCAACAATGATATCGGAGCTTAGCTTGAGTAAGGGATTGACTACTTGTATTGAAAGTCTTCATGACATGGTGGTGGTCGGGAGGCATGTCCAGTTGAAGTGCGTGTGATGTGGTAAGGATATCAGTCAACTCCGACACAAGCATGTGGATGAAATAGTTTTTACTTGAGGCGGAACATAGTGGATGAACTTACAATTGAGGGAGATATTATTGAGAAACAAGTGTGAGTTGCGTAAGTCTCACATTGTTTGAAAAGTGGAGGTTGAATACTTTATAAATGAGAGGACTCGTACATGCACCATCTTAAAGTTTTAGGTGAATATATAGTCTCACTTGTTTAGGCGAGTATTTGACCTTTAGGTGAGTCTTTGATTCAATATACACTACTAAGAAAAACTCATTTAACAACGATTGGTAAATACATATAATCATGCAGAATTATGCATTATTGTGTAGAGTGTTGTTGTAAATTCGTTACTAACAATCACGGTCCTGAGACCGTTGTAGTATAATGGTAAGCTCGCGTGATATCACAATGATTATGTTTACTAACTGTTGTGATATGTAAGGTACTGGGTTCGAAATCCAATAACAACTAAATTACATTAGATCACGGTTAATATAAAAAATCGTTGTGGAACGTATCCATAGTTTATTATATACAAATGTATATTGCTTGATTTACCATACACCTCATTAAAGAAATACAACCATTAAAATTGGTAAAGAATTATATAATTTGAAAACTAAACTATTATTAAAAACCAACTTAAACACACCATTGTATTCAGAATTGCACGCGTCTATTCAGCACATTTTACGTTCTTTAACACATATATGATTCAATGGTCAGATTCATTCAATTCATTGATATATTTTATTATTATTTACCTCATCATATTCGCTTATCATCATGATTGTTATGATGACTTATCATCATAACAATCATGATCTTAACAATCACGATGATAAGCGACAAGGACGAGGTAAAGTAGAATAATAGATATTGATGTATTGTAGGATTCCGATTATTGAACCATATATTATGTGTTAAAGAATATAAAATGTACTAAATGAGACACATGCAATTCAGAGTATAATGATTGATAAAAGTTGGTTTTCAAATATATCTTAATTTTCAGATTATAAGTTTCTATGTCAATTTAAATGATTGTATTTTCATTAAAAGGTTAGTGAAACAAACAATATACATAGTATTTACTAAACTATACTTCATCTTGACATGTCAACATGTACAAGAGTTTAAATAACAAAATATTGTTAAGTCACAAGAAGACTTTTTCTTATGAGTTAGCAAATGTTTTGTTCTTGTTTTGAGAGTATTTGTCAACAAAAGTACCATACAACAACACAACAAATACTTGTAACACAATAAAAATACACATTATAGCAACAAAACACTAACAACATACAATATCACAAAATATAATAAGTTGTTTATAGAACGCACCTCTTACTAAAAATAATCGTGGAATTATGAAGTTCATCTAGTTTGTGAAGCAATAAGGAAGAAATATAAGGTGTATGGAGTTTCCACATTGATTTCATACTTCTTGTATTTGTCTCCATTGCTACACAAGCCATATGTACCTTATCAATTCATACTATATGCTTGCTACCACCATTATCATCACTATATGAGGTTCAGCTAGTTTGTGAAGCCATGAGAAAGAAATATAAGATGGATGAAGTTGACACAATAACTTCATACTTCTTATATTTCTTCTCATAGCTTCTCAAATTAGATGAAGTTTGCTGCTATTGTTGTTTCTTGAGTCCTACAAACACCATTAATATTATCAACATGTGAAACTGCAAGCTTATTTGTCAACAACACAACATGAAACAACAACAGTGAACAACATACAACCATAAAAGAACAATAAACTATCTAACAAGAAAAAAATTATAGGAAAACCATGTGAAATATAACAACAACATACATGAAAATGAGAGAATAAAGAAAAAGAAGAATACCTTTATGTAAGAAGAATAAGATTGACGACTATAGTGTAGAATAGGAATGCTAATGATGAAGAAGAAGAGAAAAATGGGTTCTAAAATTTTGTTGTGAAAGATACGGCGCTATTGTCAAAGAGTGAGTGTTAATTCGCTTATATATAAATAGACTCACAACGGTTTGCAATACCAACCATGATTATATATATATATATATATATATATATATATATATATATATATATATATATATATATATATATATATATATATATATATATATATAATCGTGTCACAATGATGGAACACATAAACCATAGTCTTAACCCTTTAATTTTTTTATTTAAAAATACATAAAAAAGAAAAGGCGCGTCTTAAATTTAAAGGAATAATATGTATGAGGGCGTTGAGGTTCGAACACATGAAAGCTTGATGGTATCACCACAATTGGCTTCACAACCGTTGTTATATACAATTCATTTTTAATCAAAAAACAAAAATGATATATGGTAACGCCTTAGTTTAGAGATGTCACCACGGTGTAGGAAAAAACCGTAGTGACCATGACGTTGTTGCTTACGCGTTTTGTAGTAGTAATAGATGTTTCCCCCTCATGATGATCCAACAATCTAAAATTGACCCACATCACAACACCATAAGCCTCGTGTGCGAAAAGACTACAAAGTTCAGTTCGTGAAACTGAGATAAGACTGGGGTAAAGTCAAGTAGTCTTGACACAAATATGATAATTTTTTATATTTTATTTATTTAATTAATATTTTTTATAATTAATTTTACTTAAATTTTATTATTACCCCACTAAAATATTAAAATTATTTATTTGTACAAAGTTAAATGTATATTGAGAAATAAATTTTATATGATCATGTAAGTATATACACTGAAAATATATATTGGCTAACTTGAAAATAAAAATAAATCATACAACAACTATAATATATATATATATATATATATATATATATATATATATATATATATATATATATATATATATATATATATATATATATATATATATATATATATATATATATATATATATATATATATTATATCACTTATGTGTTAATGTAATATTTTGCCTTATTAAAAAAAATTGAATTTGTCTATGAACTAAACTCTAGTTTTCTATTTTCTATTTTGTTATAAATAGCAATTAAATTTTCATTATTTGATGGTGTCCTTGTTGGGGGGAGATTATTAGGAGCATTGATGTATAGTGCAGGAACAAGCACCTTTGAGAGAGACACACAACTTCTCTACCCAAAACCTTAAGGTGATAGGTGAGTGGATTCTCCCATTTATATATGCTTAAGTCTCGACATTCCTATCCAATGTGGGACTATTTCCCCACTTACTCACACTTGTTATATTATTCCAACACTCCCTCTCAAGTGTGGGTCCACAATGCTCCCCCACTTGTACCGCACCACTTCTTGGGCGAATTCGATACAAGTTCCTTTCGATCCATTTCTCGAACCAATGGCTCATGATACCATGTTGGGGGAGATTATTAGGAGCATTGATGTATAGTGTATGAACAAGCACTTTTGAGAGAGACACGCCACTTCTCCACCTAAAACCTTAAGGTGATAGGTGAGTGGGTTCTCTCACTTATATATGCTTAAGTCTCGACATTCCTATCCAATGTGGGACTATTTACCCACTTACTCACACTTGCTATATTATTCCAACAGTCCTTAACACTTTTTATATTTTAAAATGTATGTTTTTTTAGTGATTTAGACATTCAATTCAATCCGATTAAGTTTTCAAAGTATTCGAAGGTAGATTTAAGGAGGAACACAAGGAAAAATCGGTCTTCAAAGGGTTAGAGTTCAAGTAAATCTCACAAATGGAGAAAACTTCTTTGGAGGCACAATTTACTAGTGAAGAGATAAGGGTTGCAGTGTGGGAATCTGATGGGGAGAAAAGCTCTGGACCCGATGAAATTAAATTTAAGTTCATTCAAGAATGTTAGAACTTTCTTGAGGATGATATTCCAAAGTTTGTTAAGTAGTTTCACAAGAATGTTGTCCTACCTAAAGTAATAACAACCTCCTTTATTGTGTTAATCCCAAAAACCAACAATCCCCGGAGTCTAAATGAATATCGACCTATTTGTTTGGTCGGGTACTTGTATAAAATTCTGGCAAAAATGCTTCCTAATAGAATCAAACTACTTTTGTGTCGGGTAGGCAGATCCTACATGGTGTGCTGGCCCTAAATGAAACCATTGACCATGCTAGAAAGGAGAAAAAGGAATGCTTCATTCTCAAGTTGTATTTCTAACAGGCATATGACTGCGTCAGCTAGAATTTTCTGAGAGATATGTTGCAGAAATTTGGATTTGGAGATATCTAGTTCGGGTGGATGGAAGCTTGCATTTTCAACAGTTCAATGTCAATACTAGTGAACGGGAGTCTGACAAAAGATTTTTGGGTGGAGAGGGGTTTGAGACAAGGCGACCCATTGTCACCTTTTTTGTTCACTTTAGTGGTTGAGGGGTTGGCAGCTATGGTACAAAGAGTTGTTGTTAATGGAAGGTTTGAGGGGTATAAGGTGAACAATGAAGTGGAAATTAAAATACTCCAATTTGCATATGACACGATAATTATGGGGAAGGGATGTTGGAATAACCTATGGAGCATTAAGGCCATTTTTAGGGGGTTTGAATTTGTCTCATGGTTAAAAGTTAACTTCTACAAAAGCAAGATATATGGGGTGAATGTGGATGAGACTTTCATGGAAACCACATCATATTTCCTCTACTGTTGCAAAGACCATTTTCCTTTCAAATTTTTAGGTATTCTAGTTGAATCAAACCCAATAAGATACGCCTATTGGAATCTGGTGTTGGATAATCTGAAGAAAAAATTCTCAACATGGAAAGCTCGATTGTTATCAATTGGTGGTGGGGTGAAACTATTGAACTCGATATTATCAAGTATTCCAATTTACATCATGTCATTTTTCAAAGCACCAGCTAAGAACATTAAGGATATTATCAAAATTCAGAGCAGATTCCTTTGGTGTGGGAAGGAAGATAAAAGATGCATTAGCTAGTTTAGTTGGAGAAACATTTGCAGACCCAAAGAGAAAGGTGGATTTTCTATCAAGCATATTAGATACTTCATTAAAGCCTTGTTATGTAAATGAAAGTGGAGAATTTTAACCGAAGATGGCAATACATGGAAAAAAAAATTGAGGGCTAGATATGGGGACTTGTAACATGTTGTGATGGTGGGACTTGATGCTAAGAAGACCAAAAAATATTCATCTTGGTGGAAGGATATCAATTCTGCTAGTACACCTAAAACTAACTTTGAGTGTTTTGCAGGTTGGATTAGTTCTAAATTAGACGTAGTAAGGGAGATCTTTTTCTGGAGCAATAGGTGGCTTGGGGAGGTTCCCCTCAAAAACAGATTCCTAAATCGGTTTAGATTAACTAGAAATCCCTCGGAATTGGTCTATGAGATGGGAGGTTGGTATAAGGATATTTGGTCGTGGGATCTGCACATTGCTGCAAATTCGATTCTCAATGATCCGGTTGCAACTGCAGAAGCTTTCGCCTTATAGAGATGCTAATAAATATCAGTCTCACGACTGAAAAAGGTGATATTGTAAGATGGTAGCCTAATCAGGACGGTGTGTTTAACGTGAAAAGATGCTACATTATCATGATCTTGAAGATGTGGTGGAAGATGACTCGAATTTGGCATTGAAGAGGATCTAGAAGTCTACCATTCCCTCCAAACTGAAAGTATTCGGGTGGAGGGTGTTGCTCAACATACTTCATACAAAGGACCAATTGGTAAAGAGGGGGATCATTCAAGACAAACATGAAGAGGTATGCGATTTATGTTTTCAAGAGGTTGAAGATTTAGATCACATTTTTGTTTCAAATGCAAAATTAACCTAAAAGTGTGGGGGAGAATTCATGTTTGGTTGGATATATAAGATATGAAAGATCATTATTTTTATTAATTAATTTAATTGACTAATTAATTTTTGTATTTAATTTAGAAAAATTTAATTCTTTTCTTTAAAAATATTAAAAACAACAAAAACATTTTTCTTTGGATTAAGAGGGTCAAAACCCTAGTTTCTCGCCGATCTAATTTTCTCGCGCGCTTTATTTTTATCCATATTGATGTAACTGCCTACAGTTTGTAATAGTTAATTAGGACGTTTATTTACATTATCGCTTTATTTTCAAAGGGTTTGTTTTTTGCTATGTAAATACCTGAAGCCTTGTAATAGCGTAGTTTAAATTCCGCATTTTAAATTCCGCAAATTATTAACTGTTAGATGTATGAATAAGTAGGGTTTGCATGACAAGAATATATGTTAAGTTTAAAATGGTTAGATCACCATAAATGTGCAAAGATAAATAAACTGAAACTGAATCATTCGCACATGCGCACTCCTAGAGTATACTCCCACTTGCTTGCCTTCGGTAAACGGTCATTGAGTATAGGATGCTTTAGTGGTCGTCCTTTTGTCCAAAGATCAAGTTGCCTCGGAAAGGTTGCCTCGGATATTGTTGCCTCGGATAAATGATCTAGGACATTAGGGTTTCTACTAAGACGTCCTAACATTGCTTTAGTGACCGTACATCCCTTTCGAATTGACCCTCAAAACTCCAACAACGGTGCGACCTACTCACTAATAGTGGGATAGCGTTGTCTAAATGAAACGAACATAGAACAATTCTTTTTTCGAGTAGGTAGATTAGCTCTTAAGTACTTGCTTCATCCAAACAAATTTTTCACACTTACACTCCTTTATAAATAAAGTTTTCAAAAACACTTCATTACACTCTTGAAGACAAAAGCAAGAGTTAAATCGAAGTTAAAACAAAAACTTTTCAAAGCCCACAAACACAAAAAACAATTTTGAAAATGATGAGCAAGTACCTAAGAGCCCGTAGATAACTACGGATAGAAAGGGTGCTAATACCTTCCCTTTCTATAATCTAACCCCCGTACTCAGAAATATCTCGAAAAAGGAATTTTTCTGTGCTTTTTTCCTTTTCTTGTTGGATAAAATAAATGTCGGTGGCGACTCTTGCTTACCGTGACATTTTACGAATACAAACGCAAAACGCAAACTAGCAAATTTCTTAACGAAATAGGGAAACCACGTCCCAATTCTGGCCACCGTATCACACAAGTGTATTGTTTTCATGCTTGTTTTTGTTTTGAATTAGGGTTTTCTATTTGATTGATTTTAGTCTTTCCATACAACCCCTAATTACTAGCATGTTATATAAACGCGATAAATTGTGAAATTAAAGTTACTACGCTATTACAACATTTGGGGAGGGGGTGTACAAATTTACAAACGGGGATTGCAAGAAAATTAAACCTAATTATCTATTACAACCATATTGAATATTGTGCAAGAATTGAATAAATAATGTACAAATGTAAAATGAAAAAGAAATGATTTTTTTGTTGTTTTTATGAAAGGATTTTTAACCTAATTAAAAGAGATGATTAATGAAAAATAAACAAAATTTAAACCTAAATTAATTAAGAAGGAAATTAAGTTAAAATGTGTTTTAGGGTTTTTTTGGTGAAAATGTTTTAACTTAATAAAAATAATATGAAAATTAATTAATTAAAATAAACCTAAGTTCTAAATTAATTTTAATTAAGAAAGTAAAATAATACACTAATTTATCCTAAGTCTAAAAATTTATTATTTAAGAAAAGAAAGTAAATTTATTTATTTTAAGAAAAATATTTTTTTTTTATCTTTTTGTTTTATGAAAAATAAAATACATGAGTACAAAAAATAAATAAAAATAAAATTGGATTTTTTATGATTTTATGAAAATAATAATAATAATAATAATAATGAAGAAAAAATAAAAATAAGAATATAAAGAAAAATCCAGGGGGGTTAATCAGCAAGGCAAGGAGTATTATGAGAAAAAATACTAAGCTCACATGAAGAGCCCAAATGCTGCAAAAAAAACACAACAAAGTCAGAAAATTGTGAAAAAGTAGCAAAAGGTCACGCTGGGGCTTGAACCCAGGACCTAAGGGTAAACATGCGCGCGCTTTACCACTGGGGTGGCTATACATCCGTTAACTTGTATGAAATGATAAATACATAACACAAAACGCGCCCTGACTGTACTTCATCTTTAATCTCCAGCTAAAGAATCTGTAACTTGCTTATTTCTCAATCATTTGCAAAAATATAAACATGAAAATTGCTCCATTTTGTCACACGAATCCAACCATATAAATATCATAAACTATAAATCAAGGATCAATGAGAATTTCTAAAAGTATCAAATTCTGCCTAAATATTTCAGAAAGTTCAAACTCAAAATTATCCTAGCTCAATTAAAATAAATGAAATCTATGGACATGTACAGCTTCAGGGTAATGATGTCTACATTTTATCTTCACAAATGTAAGCCTAACAATGCCTAATTAATGAGATAGAAGTTCAAGAAAAATACCTCAAAACTGGAAATCGTGAAATGGATTTGAGATGGTTTCAGGCAGTGCTGGTGATCAGGTTAGCTTCCTTGGACCTCTAGGAAGCTAATGCAATGGCTGGCTTGAGCTGAGGGTAGCTGGAATGGTCTGGAGAAGTCTAACTGTGATGCTCTGTTTTTGGTTATGGAAGACAGGGAAAATGGTGTTACAGAAGTGAAACAGGTACATGGATGATTTACCCTTGATGCAAGGAAGCTTTAGAAACTAAAAGGCCAAGAAACGCACGAGGGAAATGTGAGTTTGAGGTTCAAGGTCAGAAACTGTGCATTAATGGAGTTTTTGGGCAATTTCTAATTTGAGAGAGTTTTGGTGTATTTCAGGGTGCTCAAACTCGTCCTCTAGCTCACAATTGGTGCCTCTATTTATAAGCAACAAGTTTGGAGACTTGTTGTTGATCAGAATTCAAAATCACAAGTTTATGCATAACATGTGATTTTTGAGAATTTCAAGTTTCCAAGCATTGTGTACTTGCTAAGATAGAGTGGTTATGCTTTAAAAAAGCTTGCTTATGAATTTGTGGATGGAGTGTGATAATAAGGAACAAGTTAGATGCTCAAGAATTGATTTTACACAAAATCTTGCTTTTCTAAAATGGAAGTGTTCACTTTATGCCATTAATGGGAATGTGGATTGGATAAAGCTTAAACCACTTGGATTAAACCTCAAAAGTTTGTGTAATCCATTAATTATGGATATATACACAAGTTAGGAGGCCTACAAATCAAGATTATGCAGCCTAGGTTTGAAATTGGATTCTTGTTCATCACAAAATGCCTTGTAATTCAAGTGACAAAACACCAACTTCATCTCTTCGATTCTCCCTACTCAAGAATGATCTCAAGGAGTTCTTGGAAATTTTGGAAAGCTTGCAATGTTCTATAAAACCCATCTTTGAATTGCTTTTGAAGATTCACCTTGGAACTATATGAAAAAGGGCCATGAAGTTTAGTCAAAATCCTGACCAAATTAGGGCAAAATTTCACTAAGTGTTTAGTTTCATTACCCTATGTTCATAAAATTATAATTTGAGATCCAAGAACTTTTGAAAGAAGTTGTGTGAAGAAAAGTTGTAGATTTCATGGAGATCTAAAGCTTTCATGTTGGAAGTTTATCTTGAATCATCTTGCATCATGGTGGAAATTTGGCTCAAAGTTATGAAAAAACATGAAATTTCCAACACTTAGAAAAATTTCAAAGTTTAGAAATTTTGACTTTTCAAAATGAAATCTTGACTTTTTGATTTCTTGATGAATAAGTTTCATATTTTGACATGTTTTGATGAATTATGATCTTTGGCACTTGAATTTGACCAAAAAGTCAAGGTTTGACTTTTCAGTATACAGTTGACTTTTGATCAGTTGACTGGAAAATTCATCTGTCAATCCAATGGAATTGCAATCTTTTGAACCATGTCATTAGGTCAAAATGGTTCAATTGGACTCTTGATATCATGCCTTAAACCAATTGACCAATTGCTAGGTTAAAAATCAGAAATTTCCCCTTCTCAGTCAAAACCCTAATTTGACCCTTTTGTCCTTTTGAGGATTTGATCAAATTTCTTGAGGAATTGTGGTCCAAAATTGATCAAATGATACATATGAGTCTAAATTGTTGATGTGGTTAAAAAATTATGAAGCTTGAATGTGAATTGGCTATAGTTGACTTTTTCCCCAATACAGTTGATTTTTAAGTCCATTGTTCAATTGACTGATCAAAAGTGTGATCCAAGGTTTGAAACTTGACATGAGTAATATTGGGGGTCCATAATGATCCATGAAAATCATATGGGGCATTGGAAGTTTAAAAATCCTTGTGCAAACTCAAACCCTAATTTTGGTCATCAGTGCTTAAGGAGATGTCTTGAGTTGATCAACCCTAGTGCAGTCTTGAGTCAAAGGAGATCTTGTAAGAAAATTCTTGATAAGTGAGAGAGAAAATTTTGGAGTACAACAGACACATATTCTCCATCACCACCAGTTCTCAAAACATTGAGATTTCGACCACTTTTCGTTTTGACCATAGACTTAAACTTAGAAAATACCTCGATCACTTCACTTTTCTTCTTGATCAGGTAAGTCCATAGTTTTCGAATTAAATCATCTATGAATGTTACGAAATACTCACCACCTTCATTCGACTCCATATGGATTGGTTCACATACATTAGAGTATATGATTTCGAGAATAGCCTTCGACTTGCTTCATGCATCTTAGCTTAAGTTATTCTTATGTTGCTTCGCCTTCACACATTCCTCATATACCTCGTTTGGAATGTCGATTTCTGGTAATCCTAAAACTATATTTCTTCTCTTTAAATACATGATGTATTTGAAGTTGAGATGGCCAAGTCAATAATTACATATCCATTCATCTCTACTAGCTGCAATTTCTAGACTTTTATGCTTAATCACATTTAGTTCGATCTTGAAAGTCCTATTCTGAGACATATGAGCCTTCAAGATTAACCTACCTCTTGTGTCGATGACTCTTTTCATCTTGTCTTCGATTGATACTTTGTATTTTTTTTCAACCAACTGCCCTATGTTGAGAAAATTTCTCTTCATGCCTGGTATATACAACACATTGGAAATTATTGACCTCTTGCCATCTTTCCTCATAATCATAACATCACCAATACCTTTAGCTGCTAGAGTATTGTCATTTGAAAATTTCACCATGTTCTTCATCGAGGGTTTTATGTTGACAAACCAATCTATCCTTCTATAAATGTGTGATGAGCATCCTGAATCCAAGTACCATTGGTCCTTGAATTTCTCTCCATCTCTTGTTGTGACCATCAGCATCATCTCTTCTTCTTCATACTTTGTGAATTTTGCATCACTTTCTTGATTCTTTTAATTTTCTAGGCAATCACTATAATAGTGACCATACTTCTGACAATTGTAACATTGAATGTGACACTTGTCAAGTTTTTTAACACCACATATTCCTCTACCTCCAACACCAATTCTTTGGTTTCCTTAGTATATGGATCTTCTCTTATTCGACATAATTCCTTCCTGCTGGTCTCTTCTTCCAGTCTAATTGTTGTAGCCTCCTCTACCTTTATTGTTGAACCACTTTCCTTTGTCTTTCTTGACTTTTGTTGATTACGTCTGTAACACCACATCACTCTTCGACTTGCCTGCATCTCTTTCATCCATTCTTTATTCATGAGATTCAAGTGTCTCTTCTATGGAAAACACCACATGGTCGAACTTTGAAGCCAAAGATCTCAAGATCTTTGAAACAACAACTCTTGTTGTTAAAGTCTCTCCACAAACCTTGATTTGATTCACTAGTTTCATAAACCTAGTAAAAAAATCAAATATGTTCTCGCTATCTTCCATCTGAAGCAATTCATACATTCTTTTGTGAGTTTGTAACCTCATCTCTTTCACCTTTTCAGTGCCTTCAAATGATTTATTCAGAACTTCCCAAGCTTCTTTTGCAGATTCTATATCACTAACCTTTTCAAAATTGTCTAGACTTAGATATTGATGAATTATAAAGAGAGTTTTATAATTCTTCTTCTTTGATTATTTGTATTCTGCCTCTTCTTCTTCTGAAGCGTCTTCTTCAAGCGGTTCTAATCTATATTTCACAAGATCCTAAAGGTCTTGACAATAAAACACAACCTTCATATGCTTGTACCAATTATCATAGTTATCAGCTTTAAGAATTGGAAGACTTGCTGAAAAATTCCCGTTTGGATGATTCATTGCCATCGTTCTTGCTTGCCTTGAATCGCTCAATCGGAGCTCTTGATACCGGATGTTGGAAATCCACCATAGCCTATGATGAATTTCTATCAATCTTGATGAACAAGATTGTTATACCATACAATGACAATGAAAAGAAAAGAAAATTAAAGAAGAAAAGTGATTTAAGGTTTATGCATAGTAACTCTCTGCCCACAAGCTGTGGAAAATCTTTATTCACTTTGCAACTGCAAAATTCTGTGAATATATGTTGTTATGAGTTAATTACAAAAATAGGGGTTACTCCCTCTATTTATAGTTTTAGGTTAGCTTTCTCCCTAAGTCAAAGCCCAAAATACCTATTTTGAATCTAAGTTGAAATCTTGTGGAAAACAACCTGCTTTGACACTTCGACAACTACATACAACTCGACAGACACATTTTGACAAACTAAACTAAGCTATTCGACACACCTTGTGTCGAACAACATGTTGTTTCGATACACCTTGTGTCGAGCAACAACCTGCTTCGACACATGGAATTACACTTTCAACAAAACTAAAGATTGTTTAAAACTTCAAAACTAATACTATTATAGTGTATTTCCTTCCTGCCTTAAATGCCCCCAAATATAGGTGATATTGCACTCAACTAGGTTAACAATTGAACTATGTTATTTTCTTCCTGCAATTGTCGTTAGTTGTCACTTTTATTGTTACGATGTGTTAACTTCCATTCGATATTCTAACCGTCCTAAAATCATATTATAAAGTGCCAAAATTTCAAACTTTTAAGACATTAGAATTTAAATTTTATGATTTGACAAGGCATTGACTTTCAAGTGGATTATATCTCTTTGACCATATAATTCTACTGTGAATGTTATGTTTGCAATTTTCAAGCCCAACAAGGTATCCTTCTTCTTATATTGGAATTGTAATTCAATTACTTTTAGAATTGGTTTTGGCAATTGGCTTAATAGAATGAAATAAATATTATTTAGAGTTTTGCAAAAGGATTTGTGTTATGCATGTTAAATCTTTCATTGGAGTTTAGATCATTTTGGTGATACGGTGGTTGATTTAAGGTAAGGCCAAAGAATGATTGGAGTATTTTCTATAATAGGAGAAAGAGAAAATGGAAGATCGATGAATTTTGGAGGAAACTTTCTCGTGAATGAAACGTTATAGCTTTGATTTCTTAAAAAAAGTATATATCACTAAAACACAAATGGCAAATTATTATTGGCTATATAGACACTTATTGATGCATCTCGAAAGAACAAAGCAAGTGTTGAACTTATCCAAATTCTCGAGAAAGTCAACAAATTGTTAATTTATCTTATATGTGTGACAAAAACTTCCTATTTGATTCATAAATTGATATTAAATAAAATTCCATCAAAGAACTATAACCCAAAAAAATCCTCATAGGATAACAACATTTTGTCGCTAGCATTAATATAAGTACAAAATAATACCAAGATGAGTGGTGACGAAGTTTGGAACCTAGATCTAAAAAGATTGTAACAATATACACACATAAATGAGTACGTAACCAACAATTAAGCCATGCTATATATATCGATACAAGCAACCTATTGACATATCAAATTATCAATCACCCCAATTTTATAAGATTAGATTGTACTATATATATAGTTTGATATAAATAATACTAATGTGTTTGCTTCACGCAATAAATGCAGAAGAAACTTTTTTTAAATGATAATACTAAAATAATGTAAACTACTCGTAGTAATTAGAAGAATTCTGTTGTAATAAGTCCTACCTAATCCTAACGTCTTGAAGATTAATTTGTGAAACTAGCGAGTGGCACAATAAGTCCAAATTTTAAGTTTTGAATAATGAACTTTGAACAACAAATGTTGTAGTTTAGATTTTATTTGTTTCCCATTGGACTTTATTGTCTTCATATACATCTATATTAGTGGAAATATTGATTGCTATGAGTACTAAGTTGAATATCATATTCCCATAGTCTTGCTGTTGATATAGATTAAGACACTTCAGTTAAATAAACAAAATAATGTTTTTTATTAAATTTAATTTTAATTAATCCCTATCATATTGATATTGACTTAGAAGTGATACACATAGATGATTAATATTAATAAAACACTAATATCACTTCTTTTTTTTAGGAAAATAAAATTAATTTAGGCTGATTTTTTGTCCCAAATATGACATTTTTTGTCAATGTGGTAAAATCTAGTTTGAATTGATTGATTAAACTAGTAGAGTTAAGAGGGATGATAATTGACACCAACAAGACAAAATCACAAAAATTTGATAAATGAATTTTTTTTCCAAATATAGAGTCAAAGCAACGATATTTTTTTTTATTATTATTATTATTATTATTATTATTATTATTATTATTATTATTATTATTATTATTATTATTATTATTTACAAAACATGCAATTAGAAAATAAAATTTAAAACTAGAATTTTTATAGTATAAATTTGAAATTCATTATTAGAGTATCACACTATTTAACTTTTTAGACAATTGAATGTATAATTATGTTTCAAATTCCTTTGAATTAATTTTTGAAATAAGATTTCATAAAGTTATTTAATATGGTATTAGAGTCAGATTAAGAACTATAATATGTGTTGAGAAATAAATATGAGTTGTGCAAGTTCCACATTGTTTTTAAAAAAAATGGAGATTGAATACTTTATAAGTGAGAGAATTCATACACCATCTTAAGATTTTTGAATGAATATGTGGTGTCTCTCTCATTTGTTTGGGTGAGTATTTGACTTTTAAGCGAGTCTTTGACCTAGTGTAGATGCTTACTCTCATGTTGATCCAACAATGGTATCAGAGCTTAGTTTGAGTAAGGGATTGACTGCTTGTATCAAAAGTCTTCCTGACATGGTGGTGGTCAGGAGGCAATGTCCTGTTGAAGTGCGTGTGATGTGGTAAGGGTGTCAGTCAACTCCAGTACAAGCATGTGGATGAAATAGTTTTCGCTTGAGACGGAACATAGTGGATAAACTCACACTTGAGGGAGAGATTATTGAGAAACAAGTGTGAGTTGTGTAAGTCTCACATTGCTTGAAAGTGGAGGTTAAACAGTTTATAAATGAGAGGACTCGTACACCCACCATCTTAAAGTTTTAGGTGAATATATAGTCTCACTTGGTTAGGCGATTATTTGACCTTTAGGTGAGTCTTTGATCCAATATACACTACTATAAAAAACTCATTTAACAACGATTGATAAATACATATAATCACGCAGAATCAGGCGTTGTTGTGTAGAGTTTTGTTGTAAATTCGCTACTAACAATCACGGTCCTGGGACCGTTGTAGTATACTGGTAAGCTCGTGTGATATCACAATGGTTATGTTTACTAACGGCTGTGATATGTAAAGTACTGGGTTCGAAATCCAATAGCAACTAAATTACATTAGATCACGGTTAATATAAAAAACTGTTGTAGAACATACCGATAGTTTATTATATACAAATTTATATTGCTTGTTTTACCATACATTTCATTAAAGAAATACAACCATTAAAGTTGGTAAAGAATTATATAATCTGAAAATTAAGTTATTCTTGAAAACCAACTTAAAAACACCATTGTATTCAGAATTGCATGCGTCTCATTCAACACATTTTATGTTCTTTAACAAATATATGGTTCAATGGTCGGATTCATTCAATTCATCGATATATTTTATTATTATTTACCTTATCATCTTCGCTTATTATCATGATTGTTATGATGACTTATCATCATAACAATCATGATCTTAACAATCACGGTGATAAGCGACGACGATAAGGTAAAGTAGAATAATAGATATCGATGTATTGTAGGATTTCGATTATTGAACTATATATATTATATTTTAAAGAATATAAAATGTAATGAATGAGACGCGTGCAATTCAGAGTACGATGATTGATAAAAGTTGGTTTTCAAATACATCTTAATTTTCAGATTATAAGTTTCTATGTCAATGTAAATGATTGCATTTTTATTAAAAGGTTAGTGAAACAAACAATATACATAGTATATAATAAACTATACTTCATCTTGACATGTCAACCTGTATAAGAGTTTAAAGAACAAAATATTGTTAAGTCACAAGAAGACTTTTTCTTATGAGTTAGCAATGTTTTGTTCTTGTTTTGAGAATATTTGTCAACAAAAATATCATACAACAACACACCAAATACTTGTAACACTAAAAAAAATACACATTATAGCAACAAAATACTAACAGCATACAATATCACAAAATATATTAAGTTATTTATAGAACGCACCTCTTATTAAAAATAATTGTGGAACTATGAAGTTCATCTATTTTGTGAAGCAATGAGGAAGAAATACAAGGTGTATGGAGTTTCTATAATGACTTCATATACTTATTGTATTTTTCTTCATTGCTACACAAACCATATGTACCTTATTAACTCATACTATACGCTTGCTACCACCATCATCATCACCATATGAGGTTCAGCTAGTTTGTGAAGCCATGAGAAAGAAATATAAGATGGATGGAGTGTATACAATAGCTTTATACTTCTTATATTTCTTCTCATAGCTTCTCAAACAAGATGAAGTTTGCTGCTATTGTTGTTTCCTGAGTCCTACAAACACCATTAATATTATCAACATGTGAAACCGCAAGCTTATTTGTCAACAACACAACATGAAACAACTACAGTTAACAACATACAATCATAAAAGAACAACAAATTATCTAACAAGAAGATAATTATAGGAAAACCATATGAAACATAACAAAAATATACATGAAAATAAGAGAATAAGGAAAAAGAAGAATACTTTTATGTAAGAAGAACAAGATTGACGACAATAGTGTAGAATAGGAATGCTAATGATGAAGAAGAAGAGAAAATGGATTCTAGGGTTTTGCTGTGAAAGATACGGCGCTATTGTCAAAGAGTGAGTGTTAATTCGCTTATATATAAATATATTCACAACGGTTTACAATACCAACCACGGTGATATATATATATATATATATATATATATATATATATATATATATATATATATATATATATATATATATATATATAAGGCCGGTGAGGTTCAAACCCATGAAAGTTTGATGGTATCACCACGGTTGGCTTCACAACCGTTGTTATATACAATTAATTTTTAATTAAAAAATAAAAATAATATATGGTAGTGTCTTAGTTTAGAGATGCCACCACGGTGTAGGGAAGAACCGTCGTGACCATGGCGTTGTTGTTTACACGTTTTGTAGTAGTGATATATGTTTCTCCCTCATGATGATCCAACAATCTAAAATTGACCCACATCACAACTTCATAAGCCTCGTGTGTAGGAAGGCTACAAAGTTCAGTTCGTGAGACTGGGGTAAGAATGGGTTAGAGTCAAGCGGTCTTGACACAAATATGATAATTTTTTATATTTTATTTATTTAATTAATATTTTTTATAATTACTTTAACTAAAATTTTATTATTACCCCACTAGAATATTAAAATTATTTTATTTGTACAAAGTTAAATGCATAATGAGGAATAAATTTTATATGATTATGTAAGTATATACACTGAAAAAATATATTTGCTAACTTGAAAATAAAATAAACCATGCAACAACTATAAAAAAAATATAAAGACAAATTTAAATAGCTGATATCAAGGTATTTTCCTTTTTTTCAAGTATTAAATAATGTATTTTATAATTTTTTTTTAATTTTTAACTAAATTATTATTATTATTTTAAAATAATTATTAATTTATAAATATTAATATATATATATATATATATATATATATATATATATATATATATATATATATATATATATATATATATATATATATATATATATATATATATATATATATATATATATATATATATATATATATATATATATATATATATATATATATATATATATATATACCACTTATGTGTTAATTTAATATCTTATCTTATTAAAAAAAAATTCTGACTGAATTTGTCCATGAACTAAACTCTAGTTTTCTATTTTGTTATAAATAGCAATTAAATTTTTATTATTTGACAGTGTTCTTAATATTTTTTATACTTTAAAATGTATATTTTTTAGTGATTTAGATATTTAATTCAACCCCATTAAGTTTTCAAAATATTCAAAGGTAGATTCAAGGAGGAACACAAGGAAAGATCGGTCTTCAAAGGGTTAGAGTTCAAGCAAATCTCAAAAATGGAGAAAACTTCTTTGGAGGCAGAATTTACTAGTGAAGAGATAAGGGTTGTAGTGTGGGAATCAGATGAGGAGAAAAGCTTCGGACCCGATGGAATTAAATTTAGGTTCATTTAAGAATGTTGGAACTTTCTTGAGGATGATATTGCAAAGTTCGTTAAGGAGTTTCACAAGAATGTTGTCCTACCTAAAGTAATAACAACTTCCTTTATTGCGTTAATCTCGAAAACCAACAATCCCCTAGGTCTAAACAAATATCGACCTATTTGTTTGGTCGGGTACTTGTATAAAATTCTGGAAAAAATGTTTCCTAATAAAATCAAACTACTTTTGTGTCGGGTAGGCAGATCCTGCATGGTGTGCTGGCCCTAAATGAAATCATTGACTATGCTAGAAAGGAGAAAAAGGAATGCTTCATTCTCAAGTTGTATTTCCAACAGGCATACGGCTGCGTCAGCTAGAATTTTCTGAGAGATATGTTTGCAGAAATTTGGATTTGGAGATATCTAGTGCGGATGGATGAAAACTTGCATTTTCAACAGTTCAATGTCAATACTAGTGAACGGGAGTCCGACAAAAGATTTTTGGATGGAAAGGGGTTTGAGACAAGGCGACCCGTTGTCACCTTTTTTGTTCACTTTGTTGGTTGAGGGGTTGGCGGCTATGGTACAAAAGGTTGTTGTTAATGGAAGGTTTGAGGGGTATAAGGTGAATAATGAAGTGGAAATTAAACTACTCCAATTTGCATATGACACGCTAATTATGGGGAAGGGATGTTGGAATAACCTATGGAGCATTAAGGCCATTTTTAAGGGGTTCAAATTTGTCTCATGGTTAAAAGTTAACGTCTACAAAAGCAAGATATATGGGGTTAATATGGATGAGACTTTCATGGAAACCACATCCTATTTCTTCTGTTGTTGCAAATACCATTTTCCTTTTAAATTCGTAGGTATTCCAGTTGGATAACACCCAAGAAGATACGCCTCTTGGAATCCGGTGTTGGACAATTTGAAGAAAAAATAGTCAACATGGAAAGCTCGATTGTTATCAATTGGTGGTAGGGTGACACTATTGAACTCGACATTATCAAGTATTCCAATTTACATCATGTCATTTTTTCAAAGCACCAGTCAAGATCATTAAGGATATTATCAAAATTCAGAGCAGATTCCTTTGGTGTGGGAAGGAAGATAAAAGATGCATTAGCTAGTTTAGTTGGAGCAACATTTACAGACCCAAAGAGAAAGGTGAATTTGCTATCAGGCATATTGGATACTTCAATAAAGCCTTGTTATGTAAATGAAAGTGGAGTATTTTAACTGAAGATGGCAATACATGGAAAAAAAATTTGAGGGCTAGATATGGGGACTTGTAACATGTTGTGATGGTGGGACTTGATGCTAAGAAGAACAAAAAATATTCATCCTCGTGGAAGGATATCAATTCCTCTAGTACACTTAAAACTAGCTTTGAATGTTTTGCAGGTTGCATTAGTTCTAAATTAGGCGCAGTAAGGGAGATCTTTTTCTGGAACAACAGGTGGCTTGGGGAGGTTCCCCTAAAAAACATATTCCTAACTCTGTTTAGATTAACTAGAAATCCCTTGAGATTGGTCTTTAAGATGGGAGGTTGGTATGAGGATATTTGGTTGCGGGATCTACACATTGTTGCAGATTCGATTCTCGATGATCCGGTTGCAATTGCAGAAGCTTTCGCCTTATAGAGATGCTAACAAATATCAGTATCACGACTTAAAAAGGTGATAATATAAGATGGTAGCCTAATCAGGACGGTGTGTTTAGCGTGAAAAGCTGCTACATTATCATGATCTTGAAGATGTGGTGGGAGATGACTCAAAACTGGCACTGAAGAGGATCTAGAAGTCTACCATTTCCTCCAAACTGAAAGTACTCGGGTGGAAGGTGATGCTCAACAGACTTCATACAAAGGACCAATTGGTAAAGAGGGGGATCATTCAAGACAAACATGAAGAGGCATGTGCTTTATGTTTTCAATAGGTTGAAGATTTAGATCACCTTTTTTTCAAATGCAAAATTAGCCTAAAAGTGTGGAGGAGCATTTATGTTTGGTTGGATATAGAAGATATGGAAGATCATGTTGGTGTGTGTCACTTCAAACAACTCACACAAGCACTTATAGGGAAATAAAGAAGAAGAAATTTTGTTTGATGTGGTTGGCTAGTGTGTCGTCTATATGGAATTGGAGAAATAACATCTTATTCAAAGGGAACATTTGTGTTCTTGATAATATGATTATGAATATCAAAGTTGTATCTTGGTTGTGGCACACTATTGGTAATTGAGGAAAATCTTGTACAACAATGTACAATTAATTACATTCTCGTTTAGATTTTTTAAAGGTTCACTAATTTATTGTAATGAGTTTGAGTACCCATTATACTTATTATTAGTAAATTTTGCTTATAAAAAAAACTTATACCATTTTATTAAAATTTGAGTTATTTGAACTAAATCATTCAATTTTATTTAAGTTTATACTACGATTCAACTAGTAATCATATAATTTGACCAGGGATCTCTTAACCTCGTGATTTTATCAAGTTGATGTTGATTTTTAAAACTTTTGTCACAATGTATGACCTAAAAAAGTTACAAGTAATATTTATGACATTGCAAATTATTTTATGGAATAGAATAAGATATAGAACCAATTTCTAAGAATCAATATTCAATAAAGTCATTATTCTTAACCAATTCCTAGCTCTATGAATTTGAAGTTAGTTATCTTCTTTTCGTTTGCTTTATACTTTGGAGAAACCATTAATAGTGGAAACTATTGGAAGCAATCCAAAAATAGCCCTTAAAATTAACACCATGGATTTCAGCATGAAAAAGTCTTGTATTTTTTTTCTAATAAGAGAAAGAGTCTTCTATTATATTATGTCCAATAGCCATTGCCACATTAACACGTAAACCAAATTTAAAAGCAAGCTCATGGACGGTTAAGAATTCGTTATCTATTAAAAACTATTTTTCTTACCCATGATATGAAATACTATTTTTTAATAGTAATAAATAAAGTAATGGATTAGTGGTAGTATTCATTTGAAGAGATACATAAAATGAGAATTGAATAAATTTAAAAAATAGTTATTGATGGTTGGATTCACCCAATGAATGGATACATTATCTACTTTTCATATCTATATCTCTTATAATATAAGTTGTCATTTCTTCATATATAGTTAAGGATTGAAATCTTGAAGATTTTATCTAAAACCCTCAAATCTCTTATCATTTGGATCAATTCACTTTTAATAAAATCCAATAAAGGTATTATTCTCACATGTCTATTTATATATTTTAAATTTTTTAAATGAAATAACCAAATTAATTATTTATTTTTATAAAATTAAAACAAGATAAATGAGGTGCTTCCACTAAGGACGAATCATTAGAGTACTATTTGAGTTAGAGTCTTGATAAAATTGTTTATCTAAATCACGAAATTAGAATAGTCAATTCACTATGTAAATCAAAATTGATTGGCTAAAAAATGAAATACACTTTCCCTCTAATCACTCCTCATTTGACATGATAATTCTGCGTAATCGAAGATTTTAATTTTTTTCACACTCAAATTTTGACTTATTTTTGTTTTTCGTCTCGATAAATATTAGAAATGACGAAGTGAACCTCAAACTCGTCCTAAACAAATTCAAGTAGAGTTTGGCTAATTATGCTCCACCCTAATCTTTATAAAATTAATTTTTGTTCTTAAACTTTAAATCTATCCTAAATCAAAATTTATTTTTAATTGTAATAAATATTAATATATATTACGTAAAAATATAAAAATATTGAATGTATAGTTAATATTTTAAATTATCAAAAACTAATCATATTAAATTTTAATTGAATAATAAAAATGAAAATTAATATAAACGGAACAAAATGAATTAGAAGTAGATATTAATCATAAAAAATTTAAATAAGAATCTAAACTCAATTAAAATAGATGTTTTTAGTCAATTTAGAAACCAGTTTGGATTAATATTTGACTATAAGACATAATTATTTGAGTTGAATGAATATGTACTAATTGTATAAAAGAGTTTTATACTATTATTCAATGAGAATATGTCATTATATTATGTTACTTAAATAATTTAAAATTTTCAATATGACTAGCATCAAAGTAATTAATGCCCTTTCATTTTTGTATACTCCTTTGCCACGAGTTTGACTTTTTATTTCTCTATAGAACCATATGTCTTATGTTTGATTTTGTAGATTCATATATACCCAATGAGAGTTTTGTCATGAGGTAGATCAACCACATTTCAAGTATGGTTTACTGCAAGAGCAAGTAACTCAACATCCATGGCCTTTTTGCAATAATCATGTTTAATGATTTGGTTAAAAGTCTTGGGTTCAATGTTGGATGAGATGGAATAGAAAAAATGTTTATAGTAAGGTGAACATTGATTATAGAAGATGACATAAGATAAAGGATAAGCAACATGAAGGTGTTTTGATCTAGATAAAGATGAGTTATGGTTGATATTAAAGCAGTGAGAATCTTCCAAATAGCTAGGAGGGTGAGGAACCCGAGTGAAATGTCTTATAGGTGGGTTATCTAAGGTGGTTTCAATAGTAGGTTGAGTTGTGGGAATATAGGAATGTCTATTGGATAAAGGAAAATGTTCAGAGGAAGTACTAGTATGGGTACTGATTGAGACAGGAGAACTGGTTATGGCCATAAGGTTAGAAATTGTGTTAGGTATAGGGTTGGATATGGATTCATTTAATGTGTGAATATGACTAGCATTGGATGAGAGAGGTGAGTTGACAGATGTGGGGCTAAAATGATGTTCAGATGTAGGAACAGTATTAATATCAGACTGTAAATATGAGCCGGTAGATGGATTGTCATTATGAATGGGATAAGAGAATTCAGTAGGGCTAGAAGGGTGATCAAGTCCAATGGATTCATCATAGATGGGAAAACCAGTGGAGTTGGACTTGCCCTTGGAATCATAATTGGTTTTTGAGGATGACAAGTGAAGCTTGAAGGGGAATTTTGTTTCATAGAATATCACATGTCTAGAAACAAAGATATTATGGTTTTGTAAGTCATAAAGGATATATCCTTTAGTTCCCTCCTTAAATCCAAGGAAAATAGATTCTCTAGCTCTAGGTTCAAATTAGTTTTATGTGCCTGAAGAGTAGAAGCAATGCTCAAACAACCAAAAACTTTCAGGTGAACTAAAATAGGAGGTTGTTGGTATAGACGTTCATAGGGACATTTAGATTTAAATAATGGTGTAGGGAGCCTATTAATAAGGTGAATGACATGTCGGACACAAAAATTCCACATGGTTATAGGAATGTGAGAATGAAAGAACAATGTTCTAGCTACATTTAATATATGTTGATGTTTTCGTTCTACTATCCTATTCTGTTAGGGTGTTTCAACATAGGATGTTTGATGAACAATGCCTTTGGATAAAGGGAACTTAGAGAGGCCAATGAATTCAAATTCATTATCCGATCTTAGGCATTTCATAGTGGTTTTAAATTGGTTCTCAATGAAAGCTACAAATTGCACTAGGCTAGTTTTAGCTTGATCTTTGGTTTTGAGGAATATAATCCAAGTGTATCTAGTATAATCATCTAGCAAAGTCAGGAAATATTTATGTCCTAATATAGAGATAGTAAAAAAAGTCCCCCACAAATCAGCATGAAATATCTCATAAGGTACAAAAGTAGTAGTATTGCTATGAGGAAAAGGTAGTTTCTTTTGTTTGCCAAAGTGGTAAGAATCACAAGAAAATTTATCATTATTAGAGGGAATAAAAGGGAAAGCTTTGGAAACATGTTGTAAACCTACATTAGAGATGTGGCCTAATCTTAGATGTCATATGTTACAAGAAGCTTGAGAGCTATAATGATGAGCTTGAGAGTGCTTTGTGGCATCAAGTATGTATAGTCCTTTTTGCAAGCTAGCTATATTAATCATTTCCATAGAATGATTATGCATAATTTTGCAAGAATTAGCAGTGAAGTTAACATGACAATCATTGTTATTGACTAGTTTAACAATGGAGAGCAAGTTAACATGAAAACTAGGAATATACAACACATAATGTAAGGTTAAGACATGTGATATGATAATATTTCCATACATGGATGCAACAACTTGGGAAGCATCGGGTAAGCTAACATAGACATGGATAATGGTTTTGTAGGAAGTAAAGGATGCTAAATCTAAAGAGATATGGTCAGTTGCACCTATGTCAAGAATCCAGAGGTTAGGGTTCTTACCATTGACATTTGAGGAATGTTAGTTGAGGACAAAAGGCGATGTAGATATGGAATTAGCTTTGGGTGTCATTTTTTATTGCTGAATCAATTCCAGAATGTTATTGTACTGCTCTTGAGTGAAGCCAAAACTTGGTTGTGATTCATCAGGACCTGCATGAACTAAAGCAACAGATTGATATTGAGAATTGGTGTTTTGAGGCTTACCTTTTTCCCTTGAAACCAGGTGGGTAGCCATGCTTGAGGAAACATGTTTCAATGGTGTGATTGGTTCTGCCATAGTGTGTGCAAATGCGGTTGTGTCCTCGTGTTCCACCAGGTCCTTGTGGCTTGATTTTGTATGGATTATGATCAGTCTTGCCATTAAAATTTCCTGAAGATGTGTTAACCTAAAAAGAAGTCACTTCTTCACTTGAAGTTGCATTAGGAATCGCCATAGAACCTGCATTACTCATTTCTCGTTCTTGTTGGATGACAAGTGAAAAGGCTTTATCAATATCTGGTAAGGGATGCATCATCATGATCTTAGATTTTGAAGGTGCAAATTTCTCATTCAAACCCTTGAGAAAACGGATAACATAATCCTGCTCACAATATTTTCGAATTAAAGCTATAACACCACATGAACAAGGAATAACATAGCAACACGCGGGGATAGGTCTATAATTCTCTAATTCATCCCATATAACTCTCAATTGAGTAAATTAATTAGAAACGTTAAGAGTATATTGACAAAATTTGTACAAGTCTTATTGGATATCTAAAATATGGAACACATCACCTTGAGAAAATCTGAGTTGCAAATTCTTCCAAACATTGGTTGCGCTCTCGAACCACAATACGAATTTAGTAATGGATTCTGAAACTGATCTATGAATCTTAGCCAAGACCATTGTGTTGCAACGAATCCATTTAGCATACAAAGGATCAAAAATGGAAGGTTTTGTGAGAGTTCCATCAATGAATTTTTCGTTGTTCTTTGAAATTAATGCGATATGCATATACCTCGCCCAAGTGTGATAATTCTTATCATCGAGCAATGGTGAAACAAGAACCAGAGAAGGATCCTCATTCGGATGCAAATAATATGGATTCATCGAATTTGTTGAGAAATCGGTAAAGCTCTGGTTAGCCATGGGTTACGAGAAAGAAGAATAAAATCGACAATCGAAGAACAAAGAAAATGAAAGAAACGATTGAAGAGGAAGAATAATGGCTACCAGAGCTTGTGAAGCTCTGATACCATGTTAATACTGAGATAACCAGAAGAGTTATTGAAGAAGATGACGCAAATGGATTCAAGATCCATAAAGAAGAAGAGAGAAAGTGTAGAAGCTTGTTACAAAACAATTATAAAAGTAACTGTAATTTTTCTATAGTCTTCATCAATATATATATATATATATATATATATATATATATATATATATATATATATATATATATATATATATATATATATATATATATATATATATATATATATATATATATATATATATATATATATATATATATATATATCAAAGAAGATACATTGAATGTGTGGCTAGTATAAAACTAAATTGTATAAGTGGCCGCAACCTAGCCGTCTCTCGTGTCTCTCATCTTTCTACAATCATAATTTTCTTTTGTTCTTGATCCATTAAAGAAGGGTGATTTTAGGGTCAATTTTGATTTAAAATCACCCTCTAAATTCTTTTTCCTTTCCTTTTCATTCAAATAAGTGCGTTTCACATATATTTTTAGTTTTTTTCTTTGGGATTTCATCGTCTTAGTGCGGCGTTGTGTTGGTGGTCGTCTTATTGTGATGTTATTTTATTTTCCCGTCTTGGTGCAGTGTTTGTTTGGTTCAGATTGATAGATTAGTTTCGATTCAGTGCATATTCAACCAATAATTTTGACGTCGTCAACGCTGCAAACTCGGAGACATGGCTATTCTCCAAGCATTTTAATTTCGTCATATCTGTAGGCTTTGTCACATTTATAGACATTTTGTCGTTATATACTATTAACGTGAGTGTTGTTGTGAGTTTGTTCGCAAATTCATCTTTTTTAGTATATAGCGATTTTGAATTTGTATTATTCGATATATTCTATCAATTTGAATGAATGAATATGGTTTTTAGTAAAAAAAATGACACATGACTATTGACTAAACCTATTTTATATATATATATATATATATAATATATATATATATATATATATATATATATATTCATTTAACATGGTAACATTGCATAACGAAAGATTTTAATTTTTTTTCCCACTCAAATTTTGACTTTAGTTTTGTTTTTTGTCTCGATAAATATTAAAAATGATGAAGTGAACATCAAACTCATTCTAAACAAATTCAAGTAGAGAATGAGTAATTATGCTTCACTCTAATCTCTATAATAAAATTAATTTTTGTTCTTAAACTTTAAATCTATCCTAAAATCAAATTTATTTTTAATTGTAATAAATATTAATATATATTAGACCGAAATATAAAAAGATTAAATATATAATTATTATTTTAAATTATCAAAAACTAATTATATTAAATTTTAATTGCATAATAAAATGCAAATTAATATAAACGAAACATGTCCAAAAATAATTTAGAAGTAAATATTAATCATAAAATATTTAAATAAGAATCTAAACTCAATTAAAACAGATTTTTTTTCATAAATTTTAAAATGAGTTTGAATTAATATAGATCTATAAGAATAATTATTTAAATTTAATGGATATGTATTGACGATATAAAAAGTTTTATACTATTATTTAATAAAAATATATTAATTTAATATGTTATTTAAAGTAATTTAAAATTTTTAATATTACTTAAAAAGATAAATATTGATAGCATAAAATTATTTTCAATGCATTATCTATTCTCTAATTATGTTAGAAAGAGAAATGTACAATCACTATTGAATAAAGTCTTCACACTTTGTTTTCTTTTTCCATCCTTTCTCTCCCTTCGGTATTTGAGCCACACTCCACAAACACAAAGTGTGCACACTTCATTTTTTATATACTCATATTTACAATAAATAAAATCAATCATTCTATTTTTATATACATCATGGTTTTATATAGAATAAATAAATATTTAATTTATTTGAGAGAAGAGGAGGGGCCATGCTCTGACACAAGAGCTTTATCATGTGCCCAACACACTTTATAAATGAGTTATCTCCCAAAATAAGTACTCCTTAATTTTTTTCTTCGTTTTAAAATAATTGTTATTTTAATAAATAAATGTCATTTTAAAATAATTTATATTTTTACTTTTTAATATAAGAATATATTATTTTCTAATTATATTATTTATTTTTTATTCTCTATACTACTTTAATATATTAATAAATTAATTTTATAAAACTATAATATCCTATGACAATAGTATCATTATATTTTTTAATTTATATACAAAATCTTAAACATTACACCACATAATGGATTGCAATGGGACCCACTATAATGATTATGGATTATATATATTTATTTACACATTACACATAATGTCATAACTCTAGCGAGAAGCAAGCAAAAAATAATAATATCATGAAAGAAGAAAAGTATCCTAAAGTATGAGAAAAGAGAAAATAAAAAGGAAAATTAGAACTTTCAATTAAGTCAAAGTATGTTACCTATTTTAAGAAACTTTCTGTACACTCTTAATTTTCATTTTTAAATTATTTTATTGTTTGAAATAATTCAACTGATATACTAATTAAATTAAATAATAATCGATAACATTTATTTACGTATTGATTTGAATGATTTGTAAAATTTATAAATCAACAATTAAATAATTACATTATATATATATATATATATATATATATATATATATATATATATATATATATATATATATATATATATATATATATATATATATATATATATATATATATATATTATATATATATATATATATATATATATATATATATATATATATATATATATATATATATATATATATATATATATATATATATATATATATATATATATATATATATATATATATATATATATAATGTAATTATTTAATTGTTGATTTATAAATTTTACAAATCATTCAAATCAATACGTAAATAAATGTTATCGATTATTATTTAATTTAATTAGTATATCAGTTGAATTATTTCAAACAATAAAATAATTTAAAAATGAAAATTAAGAGTGTACAGAAAGTTTCTTAAAATAGGTAACATACTTTGACTTAATTGAAAGTTCTAATTTTACTAACCACCATTATACTAACCACCATTATCCTAGTTTTTTTTTACTATAGTGACCTAGCGAATGCATTTTGTTTTTAAGAAAATTTAAAATTTGTTTTATTAAACCAAAATTTATATTTTCAAAATATTTAATTTGACCTTTTAAAATACAAAGGACAAGTTATATTATGATATATTATGATATAGGTAAATTTATCAAACCGATCTATTTAAATATATATAAATAAATTTATTAATATTATGTTGTATTTTGTATTTTTAATTAAAATATAAAAAAATGATTATTTTGAAGAATTTATGAAAGTAAGTTAAAAATTCTTATGAACAATGTCATAAGTTATTTTTGTAAGTTCTCAAAAATAAATTATCACACAAAATTTAAGCTACTTTCTAAGCTCGGGTAAGCCAATGCAAATAAATATTTAGTCTCAATGTTGTTTTAATTTGTTATTTTATTTAAAGATTATGTAAATTGCTTATTTATATATTTTCAAATGAAACGTGTTTTAAGTAGGCTAATAAGTCAGGTAAATCTTTAAAAAGGACAAACTCTAAAAAATAAGTCTTTGACAAGCTACAACTTAGGCTTAGGTTTTGAATTTTTTAGCAGGTCAGACTTAGACTCGACAAAGTCTAACTCGGTGTAGCCTATATCATAACAGATATGTTCAGAATGAACATGTCGAGCATGTGAATGAACATGTCGAGCATGTGAATGAACGACTAAACTATTACAATGTCGATGAAGACATAAAGTGCAAGTTATTTTCACTAACCCTAACTGAGTCGACCATAGCTTGGTACAAGTCCTTCCTGAAAGAGATCATATTTTCTTGGTCTGATATGTGTGAAGCTTTTACCACTCATGTCACTGCCACAAAGAGGTAGCCAACCACCATGGTCGTGCTTAGTGGAGTCAGTCAGAGTGAGAAAGAGATCAAGTGTGGCTATATTGACTGTTTCACCAAGGTGGCAGTAGCTGTCGTAGGCTCAATTGAAGGCTTAAAATGTTGGAGTTTTGAAAAGGGTCTCGAATCAGATTTTTCATTTCAGGAGAAGTTGGGGTGCAATGAGACCCACAATCTAAAGGATTTATTAAGTAGAACACAACCCTACATTAACTATGAAGAAACATTGATGGTTGGGGGAGGCGGTCGACTGTAGGGGAACGCAAGGTTTAATCGACCCTCAAATAAAGATTTTGGATAATCCAAAGAAGAGAACAAGCATAGACCTTGCCCAAGGTTCAAAATGTACACTCTCTTGAACACTTTGAGGGAGAGAATCTTAAAGGAGCGCGCCAACACTAAATTTAAGAAGATCGAGATAAAGAGCCCATATCCAATCTGGGAATCTACATTGACTAATAGATCCAAATTAATATTGTCATTTCCATTAGAGCTACGAACACAACCCCAACAATTTCAGTCAACTTAAGGATGAAATTAAGGGAATAATGAAGAATGAGTGAATTTCCAATTATACCAAGGAAGACAAAAAGATTCGAGATGATTTCTCCAAGAGGAAGGGATCCCCTAAGAATGTTGTTAAAGTCGTGGACGGTAACAAAGGGGGGAAGGCAGCATAAGAGAAGATGATTGACACAAGGGAAATTGCAAATACATTACTTTTAATACATGACGCTCCCCAAGAGTAAGTAATTAGTTCAAGAGTATGGTAAATAGAAAGACGGTTGAGTTGATGGTCATCAACAAGAAGGAAATGAGTACCTTAACTAGGGCTTGAAATGAGTCGAGTCGATTCAAACTCGCCTCATCTCAGTTCGACTCGTTAAGAATTAGCCGAGTTCAAGTTTGAGTTCACCACAAACTTTTTTTCCAACTCAAACTCGACTTGTTAGAACAATCTTATTTATCTTTATTGTATTCACAAGAATTATAGATAATATTTCTATCTTTCATATAATATAAGTTTCATCTTAAAATAATATTTGTAATTCAAGATATTATCATCAAAAGTAGGTAATATGAGCAAATAATGAAATGTTATAACTTAAGTTTGTAACATATATTTTACTATGTTGAATTTGGATTTTTTTTAATCAATAGAAATGTAAATTATTTTCTCATCTTTCAAATGATATAAATAAATATGAAAACTGAATATTGATGTCTTCATGAAACTTATATATCGAGTCAGCTCATAAATCAAACGAATCAAACGAATCAAACTATACATAGCTTAAGTTCAACTAATTTATTTTACGAACTTACTTTTGAGCTCATGTTCAACTCATTTGGTTCATAAACCAAGTCTAACGAATTAATTACTGAATCAAATCTCGAACTATTTTCGAGTTGGTTCGGTTTATTTCCACCCCTAATCTCAACTAAGAGCCCAAAGAGACCTATTATCGAATTCCAGAATAGTGAGAATGTTGGGAGAATTCTTAACAAAATACTTCCTTTGGTCATAATGGTCGTAATCGCCAACTTTGACGTATCTAGGATAATGATCAATAGAGGAAGTTCCTGCAATGTTATGTACTCATATAAATAAAAGTTGTGGTTTTATGAAGGGTCCAATTTACACGCGTTCAAAAACACTATAACCCGTCTATGGGGGTACATAGAATTAATGGTTACCTTTGGAGGAGAAATATATACCAAGACCGTAGATTCCCAATTCTTGGTTGTTCCTTGAATGAGTATATCCTAGGTCATCCCTTTGCATCAACTCTTAATGAAATGGCTTCACCAATTCACCTCAAGCTGAAGTATCAATATAATACTCTAGTTTTTATTATAATATTTTATTATTTATTATAATAATTTTTATTTAATTTTAGAGTGTATTTGAGTGATTAATTAATATTATATGAGTTAATGAGTTGTTGGGTAGAATTTATTTATATTTTAATAATTAAATTATGTAGAAGCGAAGAATATTGGTTTTAGTATTAAATTATAATTAAAATAAAATTAAGGAGAATTGGTAGAATTTATATAATAAATTAATTGGTAGAAGTTGAAATAAATTATGAATGGATAGTGAAATATAATTTTAAATAAAAATAAATAAGTGGATAGAATTATGAGGAATTAAAGAAATTAGTGTGATAAATAAAATAAAAATAAATAAGGTTTGGGAAATACATAGAAGTTTTGGGAAATTAGGAGTAAGAAGAGAGTGGAGGCAACCCTAAGAGAGCAAGTGAGAAGAGAACCTCCATATCAAAAGTTTGAAGCTTTTCTGCAAATTCAAAGTAAGGGGAGATTATTCAATACATGGGTGTTTAAGAATGAGGGATAGTTGTGTGTCTTTACCCTTTTTCATTTTTCTCTTTTATGTTCCCCTATTGATTAATAAATTGAACCTTGAAGGGGTTTGTGCAAAAGCTCTTTAGGTTGTTATTGTTAATCCTAATTTTTACGCTCTATTAATTGCTGAAATTGATATGACATGTGTTAAAATGTTATGAGTTATGCCACAGAGTTCTCTATTGATATGTATGTTATTAATTGATATAATATGTATTAATATTTTATAATTGATGAGTTCTGAGTTGTAATGGGAAAATGTTGTTATTGATAAGCAAATGTTGATTTCTAAGTTTGAACCGCCATGAGATTGAAAATATAAAAGTCTGGAAATGTTGCGGAGAGAAAAATCGTAAAACGCCGAAAAGTCAAAAAAGTTGAAATAAGTTGAATAAGTCAAAATTAGTTGATATAAGTTGAATAAGTCGAAATAAGTCGAAATAATTCAAATAATTTGCATAAGTTAAAATAAGTCAAATTAATAGCAAAAAACACATGAGAGTATTGGTCATCTTATTTCACGCATAACTTGAGTTCTGTAAGTCCATTTAAGGTGTTGTCAATTATGCTGGAAAGCTAAGACATAGATCTTTCTTAGAGTAATAAATTCACGAGATTTAAATATATAAATTAGTTCATGATTATGGTAATTCCTCTTGATTTTTATGTGTGTGAATGATGTTGTGGATATGATATTTTCTTACGAGGCTTACATGAGTAACGTTGTGAAAAATAGAAATTTTATACATGACGTGAGTTAGTGTTGGAATTGAATATAAGTGTACTTAATTTGAGAAATTAGATGTCGGACCAATGATATAGGATTATTAGTCGTGATAATATATGTTTAAGTACAGTTGTTATTATACGTCGATTAATTTCTACAACTTACGGATAGAATACCATGTTAGTCATTTGCCAATAATTTTAGTTACCTAGATATTTTAATAATGAAATTGAGACCATCGAAAATTAGACAAGATTTAGCATTAGATAAACTTCAATCTGGATCAATTCCGTTGTGGAAAGGGCTAGAAAACTGAATTGCAAGCTCAGTTAAGGTTTTGAAAATTCTGCAGCACAACTATTTGATATTATGTTAGTAATTTAGCCACAACATGCTCTGCACAAATTCTTTAAGATTAAATCTTATATTATAAAAAATAGACAAAATTTCTTACATATTATACATAATAAGTATCTCATTTTTATTAAGTTCGGTATGAGAAATGCTATTTACAAGTATGACGGAAACATTCTACCTGGTGTCGGTACTCATTTCTATTATTTCATTAAAATTGTACCAATTGGAATTTTAAGTCCACAAAAAAAATTATAGTCTTAAGATATATATTCTAATCTTTCCAAAGCATGTTCGTTTACTTGATTCCGACTTCATTTGATATTTTAAATAATTGTTCGAACCTGAGGTATGACTAGTAGAAAACATTTTGTCTGGTGTCTGCACCAGTTCCTATTGTTTGATTAAAATATACTGATTGAGATCTTAAATCCTAAAATAAAAACTATAGTCTTAAAATAGGCACTTTAAGCTTTCTGAAACATATTCATTTACTTGATTCTACATACGTTTAATTTTTTAAATAATTATTTGAATATGAGGTATGGCTAGTAGAAAACATAATTTTAAGGTTGTTTCATAAGATGCTATGTGAATCAAGTTGTTAATATTTTAGGACACAGTTCGAATGGTTGATAACATGTATACGAGTTAAGTTGTTAAGGTTAGAATTCAAATGTTCATGTGTTGTATGTTTATGTTTGAAAGAATTAGTGTTGAGATATTTAGGTTCAGGAGAAGTAATGACGTGGTCTTACAGGCAATAATTGATTATCACATGTTTAGGCTCGAAAGAACCAGTGTCGTGGCCTTATACCGACAATAATCGATTATGACACGTTTAGGTTCAAAAGAACCAGTGATGTGTAAGGCTTCTGTCTAGTGATGAGGATTGGAGTTGGATAATTATGGATGACGATTTGTATTTATTTTTTGCGCTAATACATCATGTATATCAGAGATATGTAGGACCCAGGTCCAGTGACGAGATAGTACTTCAATCCAATAAAGGGTTAGGACTTATGTCTAGTGAAGAGTAGGACTTCGGTCTAGTGACGAGTTGGATATTTCAGTAACACATCTATGAGTATCCAAATTATTGATACCACATGCATGGAAGTAGAGGATATGAATACATTGCCCACATAATTGCATTTTTTGATTAATTATTCTGTTGTTTGATTTGTATGATTTATTTAATTATAATAATATATTATCATTACTGTTTATACACCGCTAATATATGGAATGTATTTCTCACCCTTTTTATGTTTGTCTCTACATTGTTCTTTATGCCTGCTATACAAATTCTCAGGTAGAGACTAGTGAGCAGTAGATGTTTAAGAGGATGGCATAGTTGGCCTCTTCGATGCGTTTATTTTCTATTTTGTTGTCATACCTTATCGGTTTTTTAGTTTTCCGCGTGCCACTCTTATAATGTAAAACTGGGTTGGGGAACACATTACTTATTTTGAAAGTTGTTTAATTGAATATTTTATATTATAAATGAAGTTGATTTTCCGCATAAATGATGATTTGTTGAGATCTACCACCCTTTGATATTATTATTTTCTGCATGTTTTCTTTAAATTGTACTTTCGGGGTTTAAGGTGTTACAACCACAACGTGCACGACAGGCTAGTAGCAATAAGCAATATTTTTTCTAGATCAAAGATGATCTACAAGGCTTTGCAGTAGGAATATAAAGAATGTAAAACTAAGGCCATGGAGATCAATGTGACCTCCTTGACCGAGTAACTGTAAGATATAGTCATTCAGCCTCCTCCTACTACAACAAGTCATCCATTTTTGTTATATCCTAATTTTCGCCCCTAAGATCTCTCATTATCTCATTTTATCAATACACCAAGATCACACATTAGAGTTGGTTCTCCCTTTCTACTTCATCATATCTTTAAGTTTTCTCTTGAGGGATCATCAATCACCTTGAGTTGTGTATCTTGAACATGTTTTCTTTTCACTAACATCAATATATGTATAAATGTTTCTTTGAATGTCCATATTGTAGGTGATGGAAACTACATTCATCTCACCATATAACCCAAGGTTTTGAAGGATGGTCCTCATTCAAGTGGTTCTTCAATGGACTGTAAGAGTTTAAGCTTCAAGGCTATGTCTATGATATCAAAGTTGTTTTGGTTCAAAGAGCTCTCTCACTTTATTTAGGTCAAGTTTTCCTCAAGGTTGGTGGTGGTATTCATCAAGAAGATTCATAGGTTCATCTGTTTATTTCCATGTCTTCTTCAATAATTTTCATTGAGATTTAAGCTCCACATTTAAGTATGATTCAAGATAACATCATTTTAAGGTCTAATGTGATCCATCATGCTTTATTTTGCAAAGAAAGTTCAAAAGATTCAAGGTCGATTCGACAAGTTTGACCTAATTGAGCAAGTGCTTGATTCAGTGATCACAAGTGCATAACTCTCTCATTTTTCAATATTTTTTATTGGTTATTTTTGCTATGGGTTCTTATCATCATCTACAATAACTTATCTTCACATGACAAGATCCAATTGTGCAAGGAAAATCATCAAAAGTTGAAAGGGGTTTCAAGTCATTTTGACACTCTCTGAGCTAGGGTTTGCTGACTTCTACGAACCATATCTTGCTCATTTTTTGAGATTTTTGATTGATTCCAAAGTCGTGATTCTCTTTGACGAGTCCTTAACAAGTTATCTTCAAGGATCAAAGGCTAAGTTGGCATGGAGTACCATTTAAGTTTGAAGAAGATTACAAGTCTCTTTGAAAAGCCTTTGAATCTTAGGGTTTGACTTTAAATGATCATAACTTGATCATCTTTTATCTCCTTGCGCTCATTATTTTTCTACAATAACCTTTGGTGTGTATACTAAAACTTTGTTTCAATATTCAAGACTTGAAAATGCTTGAAGAGTTGTTTAAGAATTGAAAAGATTATAGGTCTTTTGTGAATTCCCCCAAATTTGTTCATCATCTTCCAAAAACCTTAACTCTTTCAATTTTTATGATTTTTTAGTGATATCAATTCCACATTTCAATTTAAATGGTCTACTTCATTTCACCTTCAAGGATCAAGAGTTAATTGTGAATGGAAGAACGTGTAATTTTGAAGAACATTATAGGTCATTTTGAAGCTCAACACTTAGAATTTTTCTAAGTACAAAGTACATGTGTGTTTTTCATAATTTCAAACTTGAATGACTTTTTTCTCAAGCATCCAAATGCTACCTTTCTTGGCATATTATGAAGTTTTTTGTGAGATTATTCCATTGCAAAAAGAATAAGAACATAAAGCCTCCTACATTGGGTACCCCATGCTCTTGAAGTTGCTTCTATGAAACTGAGTTTTTGCTTGAAGTTAGAATTTGATTTTCACAATGTGCATTCTAATCACCAATTTTGTGTGTGTTCTTCACTAAAACATGTTTAACAAACTTGATCATACTTATTTAAGCATCAAAGCGTGAGAGTTGAGTGAGTTTTGATGGATTACAAGTCACACTTTGCTCACATGATGCAGGTGCACACAAATTCCACTCATACTTGACCATTTCTCTCACTTTTTGTTTCCGTCATGCTCAGCTATAAATAAGGGCCATATCCCACTCATTTCCATAAGCTTTAGAGATCCAGAAAACCTCTGTCAAACTTCTTCCACACCTCTCAATTCTGTAACTTCGAATTTGATTTTAGAGCACTTCTAGTTCTAAATTCTTAAGCTCTTCATCTTCACTGAACTTCTATGAAGCTAACCACATCAAAAAGCTCTTCATCTGATTTGGAGACACTTGAGTGTTATTCTGGGACAACTTCCTCAACTACATTGGATCTTGGGTATTGATAGGTTGAAAAACCAAATCCATTAAAATGGATGAATGATGTTGATGATAATTGAAACCTTAATTTCATCTGATACATTGGTTACACTATTATTCCCCTCCCTCTTAATCTTATCCCTTTCTTGTTTTTACTTGTGCTACATGTTTTTGGAGAATGATCTACATATTATTTCTCTAATACATTGGTTACACTATTATTCCCCCTCTTCATCTTATCCCTTTCTTGTTTTTACTTGTGCTACATGTTTTTGGAGAATGATCTACATATTATTTCTCTAACATGTTTATTACATAGATTGCTATTGGCCGACCTCGAAATAAGTGTGGCTTCTACATAAGTCCACTTACGATTGCTTAACACAGTGCTAAAGTTGTCCCAATTTGAAAAATGATCATTTGTGGCCCAAATTTATATTTGCAAGCCCAAGTATGTTTAATTTGAAACCTTGGATCCAATAACTTTTAAGTTCATTATTAGGAGCCTTTAATTCTATCAATCCTCTAATGAACTTCATTAATTTTGGTCTAAGTGAATCATTTTAACATCATTGATCATATGTAGTTGCTTTGAGTACTTGAAATGAATGATATACTTGACAAAAAGAAAATGAAACTTGTTATTGAGAAGCTTTGATTTTATCAATCTTCTAATGAGTTTTCAAAATTAAACTTCAAGATGGTTATTCACTAAACCTTTTAACTTCTAATTCACTAACAATTAACTTTATTTTATGCCTTTACGTTATACCTTTACTTTGTGCCTTTACTTTAATGTACCATTTATTTTAGCATTTATATTTCATGCTATTTTCTTGTGTTCACTTGAGCATTTATTTTTATGTCATTTTATCTTTGCTCATTTGAGATTTTATTTTCTTTTGAAGACACTTAATAATCAACTTGAACATTAAAATCTTTAAGGTTACTTGGACTATCTACTTACTATCATTGGCATTGTGAAGTTGTGGATCTCTCGGACTTAGGATTATAAGCCTTGATACTTGGGGACCTTGTTGCTCTATTGTTATTTTTTCTGAAGTTCTTGGGGTTTACTTCAAGACATTGGGTTGATTTTATTTGTGTGCACGTTATTCTGATTTTATGCTTTGTTTGTGATTGATAATTCCTTTGTATACAACCGTTACTCTGCCCAATTTTTGTGAAGACTTAATTCATCTGAAGTTTGGTATTTCTCAGAGGTTTAGTATTTTTGCTTGCTTGGTTTCAATCCAAAGTATGATAATTCTACATAGACTTCTTCATGTCAAGTGTTGGCTTCTTGTTGGTTAGATTGTTCTTTTCTTGGCTTTTACCTTATGCTTTAGGATAGTCCCTTCATCTCCTCCTATCTTTTTTAATTTCAAAAATTTTCTCCCTCCTTTTCAAAACTCTTCTTGTTTTTCTAACTTGAACCACTTTCATAATAAATTTGAACTTAGGTCCATGCATTTTCAAAATCTTTTCTTAATCAAACTTTAATCAAATTAACCATACTTTGACATCTTTTTAAAGACTAAAAGTCATTAACCTCATTCAAACCATTTTTCCACTTTTACTTTTTTTACTTTAAAACATTTTTCTCATAAGATTATACTCTTGCCGATTCTTGTAGTGATGCGAGCTACTATACTTCTATGATATATAATAAAGTGAGATATTTTCCACTCGGGTGTTAAATGAGGCTTTGTTGATTTTAAAATCCAAGCTCTATCCTCCACTTTCAGATGATGCAAATTCTCCTTTCTCATAATTGTGGGTAGTAAGTATGTTTTTCCACTCGGATATGGCGATGATGTCTATTCTCTTAAAATTAACCAACACACATGTGTTTTAAATTTTTTAAGGTGAACTACGAGTACCCTGATCCCCTATTGCACGGAAGATGGTACGTAGGTACTAAAGGTTTGCAACCGCGGGTACAAAATTGTAAAAACTACTTCTTTTCTCATCTCCACCATCTTATTTTTTGTATACACCTTTTATAGCCAAAATACATAGATTTTCAAAGAAGTTCCTGCGGAGTACCGTAGATGTTTAGGATGTTAATACCTTCCCTTTGCATAACTAACCCATGTACCTAGATTCTCCCCTCTTTTTTTTGGGTCTATTCGCTCTTTTCCCATTTCCTTTGGATACAATAAAGTATGGTGACAATTTTTATTTAATCTGTACGAGTTAAGTCAATCCAATGGCTTAGTCTCAACATTTCTACCGCTACAATTTTGAACAAGAACAAGTAGTTGATCATAACTGATTTATATAAGAACAACTTCTTTGAACTTTTTGACCAACAAGCAACTGTTATGCCAATCAATTATTCTAAATTAAATTTCCCTTTATAAAAAATAAAAATGTATTACAATCCTTCAATTAAATAAGAAAGAGTTTTTTATCACTAAATTATCTGTTTATTTTGTGATTATGAAAGGTAACGATGAGTTCAGATACAACTAGGGATATCAAAGCCCCATTACAAAGACTCAGGGGTGTAGCGACAAGCGTCATAGGCGTACGACTAAAGCAATCTAAACCTCATGATGCCAACATATACACACAAATAAAGCAAGCCTAAAAATAGAAAATGATCAAATCACCTCCCTCTATTTATTGGCATATTTTTAATTTGGGAGTTCTGCTCCATTGGTACCACATGCATTTGCATAAGGATAAGTTGCATTCTGTGTTGCATTTTGAGTCGTTGTGTGGTTGATTTGATCATGCTTATGTTGTTAAAATATGAGAAGTGGTGAACATGTATGAACTGATTCTAATGTTTTATATATCATATATTCTATTATATGGTTCAATATCTCACCCTTTATGTTTGAATGTTACCCCTATGTTGGTAACATGCAAGTAATCCAGAGTGAAGACAATTTAGCTTCAGTAGTTCGATTCGGTGTCATTGCTCTGATACGTAACACTCGGAGGGATGAACGCTTGCTATTTTATTCTTATTATTCAGTTGTTGCACTTTACGTTATTGTTCGTTAAATAACTGTTATTTGATGTTGTTTTAGTTGGATAAAGATGTTATATTCTTTACATTGAATATTTGATTCCTCCGCGTGGTTATGAAAGTTGCTGATTTTAAAAGATTAATTTATGTTGTTGTTGGTTCATCCAAGTTTAATGTGTTATGTATCAGTAATGAATATCGTTTTAATTTGAATTTGTAGCATCCTGATTCGGTTGTCGAATTTTTATAACTCTGACTTTATATAATTGTTGGATAGAATTGGGGTGTTACAGGTCCTCTAATGCCTCGACCTCGAACCGAGTTTTCACCTTGGGGAATGGGAAGGGGTACCGACTATTGGCCGAGAAATATCCCTAGAGATGTCAAATAAATTTTGAGTGAAACTCGAAATAAAAATTGAGTCCTTGAGAAACGAACTCGTGACCAGGAATAAACACCACAAAGCAGGTACAATATGAACAAATGACATGAATACATATATACATAGCATGATAAAAACGTCAAATCTACAAAGGTGCCAGACATAAGCACACACTACCTTAGAAATATCAAGAGACACGGATGACAAGGTAAAAATAATCCACTTCCTTCAAAGCACTCTCAAAATCACCTTCTACGACAAAGAAATTCTCTTGTAACAATTTAACCAGCTCCGTAAAAAGGTGGTTCTCTTGGTGCATCATATGAAGATCATCCTCGGCCTTCTTATTATTTTCCGAAGATTATTCTAGATACCTCTCCATTTATCTTATCCTTTTTTGATCAAGATCCTCGACCCCTTCCTTGACGATCCAACAACACTGGATGTCGCCCCTGAGCGAAAGTCTGCTTTTCTACAGTTTTAGACGGGGGAAGATTATGAAGAGGCATGTCCACATGAATTTATTCAACCTTCAGGGTTATCTTCCAACCGATGTTCAGGTAGAGCAATCTCGTCCACTCGAGGGATATTAGTAATTTTCCAAACAACCTGCCCGACGACCATACTATAAGGCGTTCCGTTAGGGGTGACAAAGGTAGAGGCTCCCTAAAAATAATTAGTGTTCGGGATTCTAACAAAATCAGTAGCCACCCATATCTATTTCCTTAATTTTTGCATGGCATCCTCGTTCTTCATCAAATCTACACAAAAAGAAAATAAGCATCAGGAGAGGTTAAAAAAGGAACATGGAAAATAAGGTTTTATGTGACTCATCAAGGATTCTTTTCATCTCCCTTTCAATTTTATATCTACCATCCAATGAATTTGAATGCACTTCTTTGGTCGATTTCTCGAAGCGCCTTCGGCTCAACTAAGCTCCTTGCAAAAATCCACCATGTGACTTTTCAAGTATAATTATTTTAAGAACAAGTCATCTTCCTTATAAGTATATGAACCAACCCCCATCAGGTAGTGGCTCTGAGTCGAATACTTATGCAAGATATTCAAAAAAGAATATAGAGAATAAAGGCCCAATCCACAGATCTTCATGTTAGCTTCATCAGTCAAAGGAGTTATCAGGTAAAAATGATTATTGAAATTCTTCATGCTTTCAGAATAAGCTTCAAAATGCCATATAGGTTGTCTTAAGAATAATGAACCAGAACCATTTGCATAGTCTGGGCTATTTGGAATCTTAAAAAGATGGAAAAATAGTGTCACAATCGGCTTGCCTCCTTTATGCTCGCGCGAGTGTAGAAGTATTGGGACAAACTCCTAACTCAAAAAATGTAAGTGTGAAGGGGAGATTATTATATGGTTCAAAACTCTAAACTCAAATTTGTTGAAAGGGATATGATATCCTATGATGAAGAACTATCATTCTTATAAAGGGATACTACATATAATATATCAGTTATAGATCATTTTATTTTCACCCATGGGAAACACCCGCGGTTGGTTGCGATACCCACATTGGTCAAAGCTTGGTCAGAGACAAATTTACGGCCAAAGGCATGAGTAAACTCTAATATGTTGGAATTAACCTAGTCGTCTGAAATATCCTTTCCAGCTTTCTTGGTCGAAATTGACATTATCACCATAATTAAACGATATATTTTGTTAATAGAATCAGTGCAATTATAGTAAAGTTCGAGTGATTTGTGCTTTTAAAGCCCCAGCGAGGGAACACAGAAGCAAATACATTTATAGGCTTCAAACTCAAAAGAAAGGATCGATGTAGCATGCAAATTGAACAACAACAAAAGAAATAGTTGGTTATGACTTAACACCATAATGAAACACTCCCAAGGAAGAACGATAAAGGAAACAAAATACTCTTTTTGTATATAACTTACAGCATAAAAGGCACGAGGGCACTTTAAAAATCCTTTGCACCCTCTTTAGACACCTAGAATCATATGATCCAATGCGCACTACCAAGAGTCATGATCTTCTTAAAAACAATTTGGAAGCGTTCAATCACTCTAATAAGGAGAATCATCATTACTATCTAACAATTAAAGACATGTTAGGCACTTTCTGCGTCATGTTGCGACTACCGAGGTAGGCATTTAATGCTCTCATTACCAAGACTATTGGCGTTTCGTCTGAGATTTCCCCACCTAAGATCTCGTGGCTTAGTAAAAATACATGTCACAAACCTTTCGTCCCACAAAGCATATACAAGAGTTTAGGGGGAACATGTTTTGGGTTGGTCGTGAGGCCCAAAAGGCGAAGGCCCAATTACAAGGCAGAGAGTTGCCATGCAAGAAAAATGCACTCACCTTTTGCCCTGCATCGTGGAATACCCTCATGAAAATGTCATGCTAATCTCCCCAAATCAATCCAACGGTTGACCGCACCCCATGTCATTCCACACACATGGAGTTACCAATTGTTTTCCATATTTAAAGAGTAAAACATACCACCATACATGTATTCAAATCTTTTACACAAAAACTTTATTTCTTACTCTCTTACTGACTTGAGTGTTAGAATGCTAAAATTACTCAACCTCTATACAATCACATCGAAAACATTAACTTATCGCAACAAATCAAAAATACATCCTCATTGATCACCACTTATTTTCAGAGCATAACATCAAATATTGCATTAACATTCATATAAAAGAGATAATGGACAACTTCAATGCACACCCACATGTATTATTACTTACTACAAGACAAATAAATGTAACGTTAGATATTTATTTTAGAAAATAATTAAAAAAATAATTTTAATAATTATTTACTATTATAACTTTATAAAGTAACATACAAAATAAAATATTTTATAATATTGAGAAAATTAAAGAGTTGGAGATGTTAAAAAACAAGTGTGAGAAAATCATGTATTGATTAGAAAAATAGAGATTAAATATTTTATAAATAAAAAATTCATACATTTAATATCTTTAAAAAAAATTTAATCAAACCATTTTAAAATTTTAAATAAATATATAGTGTTTCTTTAAAAGAAAACATGTTATTGATAAATAAACACCCGATAAAAAATCTCCTAAATTGATGACCCAACAATAATAATTTATATTGTTAGGTGGGAGTGTTTATTTATTTTAAAACATTAAATAGTCTTTGTTTAATAAAATTATAAATAGTTATCTTAAAAACCTTCTACTATATTTTAAGGCAAATGGATGACTCAATTCTTACAAAGATAAATGTAGTACAACAAAAGCATAAATAAATAAAATTAAGCATATTCTGTCAGAGTCTTTTATAGGAGACTTCGTTTGGTGAGAAAGAGAAAGAGGGGTAGAGATTTTCGCTTTTTCACTTTTTTTTCCTTTTACTTTTGCAGCAGTTAAAAAGGTTTTAAGATAAAAATAAGAATAAAGAAACACATTTATTATTTATTATATCACACCAATAATGATTTATTGTCCCCATCCCATCCTCCCCCTTTATTTTTTTCGTTTTCAATTGGCTTATTCACAAGTTCCCCAATGTTCACGAAATTCTAGATACCACGAGCCTTCTTCCTTCCTCCACATATTCTTACTTCGTTTTTATTAGACCTCACCATACCACAACAAATTCCCCAAATTATTTTACAAATTTTCTCTAAAATTTGGTATCCGTAAATTTTTATATACAAAAATGAAAAGTGAAATAAAGAGACGCTAGTGACTTAAACAATTAATCCAATGTTTCATTAAAAGATGAGAAAAACTTAAGAAAGGAAAGTTTCATCCTCCTTTGTCTCCCATAAAGCGACCAAAGCATTGTAAGTTGAAGTAACTCCACAAAGCAAAAAGATTAATTAAATTTTGTAAGGTGGGAAAAATAACTCCTCTCTGCACTTTCTCAGATAAACTACTACTCCTAATAATAAACCTCATTAAATAAAACAATAAAAGAAGAGTAATTGTTGTTAAAATCAAGACCATTAATTATAAATAAATAATAAAATCCTCATCAATGTGATCATAGCAGTTGCAGAGTACTACTGACATTTGGGAAATCGAAGCAAGAGAATCTCTTAACCATGCATGCAACCTCAGGTGTTTTTCCGCGTTTTCTAAATTTCACGCTTTTTTTAAAAATTATTTTAATCCATTTCCTAAGTGAAGCTTAAATTTTAAAACACTTAGATTTTAGAGATAAACACTAATTATATTTTTAACTATTTTATTTTATTACAGAGAATATAGTACTTACATTGTGTCCAGAAAGGCAAAAGAAAAGGAAAGAAAGAAAGAAAAAGTTGCTTCTTACAGAGATTTTTCCTTGTAAAACAAAAAAACAAGGACATAAAAACCAAAAATATTTCAAATGAAAAAATAAAATAAAATAAAAGAGCCTTATCAGAATTCAGAAATGTTCTCTTTATATTTTTAATTTTTAATTTTTAATTCAGGATTCAAAAAAGAAATTTAAAAAAAAAAACTGAACAAAATTTTGTTCTACGGTTTCTCCTTGAGCAGAGAGGCTAATCCGGTCACAACCTTCGTTCCTCTTTCAACACTCTTCGGTTTCACCGCCGGTAACTGCCACGCTGGACTCACCGTAACTACTTCCTCCGGCGACGCTTTCACTTCACCGAAAATCAGCTCAAGTTCACCAGATTCACTATTCGTCTCTTGCGTCGGTGTTTCTTGAGCCACCGTATCGGCGACTTGCTTTGACCTAGCAGCAGACGGAGAGATCCATTTCGCAAGCATGTAATCGCGCTTCCTCCACGGCGGAACATGCATACCTTTCTTCTTCAAACTTTGCTTCGCCGCCTCTGAAACGATGGACACGATCTGCTTCAGCCGTTCCTTTTTCCCGACGAAGATGTACGGTAGCGATTGAAGGATCGTCTTGTAGGTTCCGGTAGATCGCGCGATCTCAAACTCCGATCGAAAATCGATGTCGATTATCAGTGCTTCACCTTCCACAATCGCATCGATGAATTGATATTCACCTAAACAAAACCGAATGAAAAAACGAGTGAGTAACCGTAAAGGAGTCATTGAGCGAGTCACTGAGTCAGAATGAGTCAATTACAAATCCGATTAATTATAATTACCAGAAGGACAAGAAGAGGTTTTCTCCCATTTTGATTTGCAAATTGAAGAATCGTATCCGAGAGAGGAAAGTGCTTCTGCAACTATCTTAATCAAATCTTCTTTCCTTTTGTAAACCTTGCTATTCTTCTCAACAATCTTCGTCGCATCGGCTAATAAATTCCACTCTTCAACTGTTGCACAGGGAATCAAGCTCTACAATAATCCAAACACACAATCAAAATTAATGAACACAATCGAAATCGAAATTGAAATAGAAATAATGAAAATGAATTTTAATTTTACCTTGAGCGAGTCATTGGAATCAGTGACAGATTCATGTGTAAAACCGTTGAGATCGAAATCGTCCTCGTCGGAGCTACTCGCGTTGAAGCAGTTACAGCGGTTACGACCGCATCTAAGAGGCGGTGGTTGAGGTTGCGGTTGCGGTTGTTCCTCCATGAAACTTTGAACCATTTTCGCCAAGCAAACAGAACTTGGTTCCAACTCAGCTCCTCCTCCACCTCCTCCTCCATCTTTGTTGTTGTTGTTCTTCGGAAACTGTTTCTCAAACGCGAAGAATCTCCTCAAACGCCACTTCGAAACTGGTTCGTTTCGAACAAGTCCGGTAACTTTCTCTGAATCTATGTCAATCGGTTGGATCTTCAATGGAGCCATAACAAAAATCTCAACAAAAAATTACTCTATCTTTTTCTCTCTCTACGAACTATACTTTTTTGGAGCTTCAAATTTCAGAAATTCATTATCACAGTCACGAGTCAAAATTACTAGCCAGTCAACACAGTCAATGACTCAGAGTCACAAGTTACGCATGTTCTTCACCGAAACAAAATCAAAAAAAAAAAAAGGAAAATTAAATTATATGAATCTATGTATATATACGTGTTAATAAGTTCTAGGCTAAGAAAGTAATGATTTGATTCAGAGGAGTTTCGTGGAAGACATGACGACGGTGATCGGAGAGACGAGCATTGTTAATCGACGGTGAAGTTAATTTCGCCGGAATGTTCATTTCTCCGGCGGTGGTTGAAAAAAAGATTAAGAAGAGGTTTTTTTTTTTCTATATGGTTTTAGTTTTCGTACAAGAGCGTTTTGGATTAGGTGAGTGGGTGAGTTTGGGTTTTATAACTTGTAATAGCTGCTGATTTGGATTTTGTGCCACGTGGAATCTTACGTGGCGTTCATCATTTGGGTAGTGTGGTTTTGATAAAACTACCCTAGTGCTACTGTAGGGTGTTTGATTGAAGCATTTGTAGTGTGACGCGTGTCCTAAATGATTGTTTCTTCGCAGAGATGAAATTACGATGGGACCCTTGTTTGTTTTGTTTGGTAGTGGTTGTTTGTATGAAACTATGGATGGATTATGGAATATAGAAAACCATCCATACTGTGTTGCGACAGTGGGCTTTATTGATTGGATCATAATTTGTCGTTTTTTGTATACATGAATTATTTGAGTTTTTCACACAATTTAAGAAAATAATTATGAATAAAAAAATTATTTTTCTTATAAAATCTAAAATAAAATATATTTAATTAAAAATTGTGAATGCAACATTAATTAAATAGTCTATTTAAAAATAAAATTAATTTGAACTAAAAATAGCAAGAGTAAATTATTTTAGAATTTTTTATGAATATTTATTAAAATTGTTATTAACTATTTATATGGTGATGAGATAACTCAATTAATAGTGTGTTAGTTGAGATAAATGTGTGTATTATGATGGTCAGTATTTAAAATATAGTTAAGATCGTTGAACTTAATTTTCTTAATGATAAGATAAATATTTATATGAGTGAATTAAATGGGATCACAAGAAAATAAATTATTTAGAAAACACAAAAAAAATATAATTATTGTATCTGTTCTTGAAGAACAATGTTATAACTTTTTCAGAGCTGATATGGAGAAGTCGTTGTATTATTAGGGTTTTATGCTTTAAGGATTGCTTGCTTTCAATTGTTTTCGGACTAATCTTTTATAATATTTATATCTAATGATGACATTATATTGTATTCATGACCCTTAATTGTTGTGGTTTCCTTGTCGCATGGGAAGCCATAAATGACATTGAATTCTATTGATGGTATTCTGGATTGGGCCTGCACTTGACCCAAACATCATACAAGGCCCAATCCGACCGTGCTACATGGGATAACTTGCTAACAACGACTGTCATTGACTAGCTCGGGACAACTCCAAGAGTGGCGAGGAGGGCCGAAGACAATCAGGAGGGTCTCACAAGCATATCCCGCTTTTCTTGTCGACCAAGGCAAGTCCTCCGGGGATAACTTCACAGTTGACGGGGAGAGTCCACGACGGACAGAAGTACCTCGCGAGCATCCTCCTCGTAGGACTGACTCTCAACACCTCCAAATAACACGGAGTCCTCTTGGTCCCGAAAAGGCCGCATCCACATCCTCCTGATAGTACGGTGGTGTACGTCTAGGTTTTGGACCACGTGTTGGCCCCCACTACGCACGTAGGACCTGACAGTCTCCATTTTAGGCATGTCTGTCCAGCCCAACGGTGGGGATCTTGGCCCAGTGCTGGGGGTTATAAATACTCCCTCACTTGAGAGGGTCATGTATTGATTCTTTAACTCACATACTCTCATACTTGCTAGCACTCTCCTAGAATCTTATTTTAGCATCGAAGTGTCTTGCAAGAACCCCCCATTTCACATCAAACTGTAACGCCGTTAATTTAATTAATTATTTAATTAAATTATTTGTTGAAAAGTTGTGAGATATTGGGAATTGTTGGTATAAGTTGTTAGATTATTATTAATTAATTAATTAGTTGATTAATAATAATAATAATGTTGGAATTAATGGAATAATTGTGTTGGGCCTATTTTATTGGTTGGAAGTAGTAAAGTGGGGGTGTGAAATTTAAGTCCAATAGGATTAATGGTATAAGGTTAATCTGACACAAGGATTTGGTTATTTGGTGAAATAAGAAGTCTCGTGTGTGACCTTGTGAAGCTTCATGGAAGAGAGGAGCAAGTTACACGGTTGTCGAGCAGAGCAAGGCAAGACCGTCGATCGGAGTTTGGTAGAGCGACCTTCAATCCAGGTAAGGGTGGGGTTCTAACCTTATAATGGGATTGATGATGATCGTTATGGAGGAATTGGTCGTATTTATGACTGTTGTACGTTGATGTTCGTGATCTGTTATTGAAGTTGTCCGTTTTCTATGCTTTGCTCGTTTAGAGAGTTACCATGTGACTGTCTCGTATGAGTAACGAATATGTTATTGAAGTTGGTCGTTAGTCATGTTAGGGGCATTTTGAGTTGTCTGTATAATTGGCCGGTATAATCGATGAATATGTTAGTGTAGATTATTGGTTGTTGATATGGTCATTAGGTTGCTGTATCTTCTGAGCGGTTGGCAGGAAATTAGTAAATTATTGTTGTGGTCGTTTTAGGAAGGTTTCTGCGTGACTGTCTTGTACAACTAATGAATCTGTTGATAGAAAATATAGTGGCCCAGTGTTGTGGTATTCCGAGCTGTTGGCCAGAAATTATGGGTTGTATTGATATGGTCGTTATAACATTGTATTGTTCCATGTTGTTGGTCGTAATTAGTGGTCAAGGAGGATGCTGATGGTGTTAGGTGTCGAGCGACATTTAGGCTGCGAGGTGTATCAGGGAATATATGTGTTGGATGTAAAGCGACATTAGGCTACAAGGCGTGCTGAGGAGCACAATATTGTTGTCGAGCTGGATGAAGTTGCAGGCTGTGTCAAGGAGAACAAAGTAGTTGTTATTCTGTCTTGGTTGTTGTGCATGTCGAGGAGCACGTAGTCTCCCTATCCCTATTTCCCGTGCATGCTGTTTTGGTCGATACCAGTGCTGTGTAAGTTGTTCTGAGTTGAGAAATTGCAGGTTGATGATTTATGTTGAGATGCCTTTAATTATGGGCAGATATTAAGTTGTAGGCTTATGGTCAGTGTTGAATTAAGTTGAATTATTATTGTTGTTGTTGTTGTTATTATTACGTTCATGTTGTTAATGCATACATAGCATAACATGTTGGAGTTGATGCTCGTTAAGTTGGCCTGGATTGGCAAATACAAAGTTGAAGGCTTATGCCTTGTTGATGCCTCTATTTATTGGCAGATTTTTAAGTTGGGAGTTCTGCTCCATTGGTACCACATGCATGTGCATAAAAAAATAAGTCGTATTCCATGTTGCATTCTGAGTTGTTGTGTGGCTGAATACATGATGATAATGTTGTTAAATAGTTGCGAAGTGGTGTTTTTGTATGAACTGTTTCTAATGTATTATTTATCATACATCCGATTATATTGTTTGATATCTCACCCCTTCTATTTGAATGTTACCCCTATGTTGGTAACGTGCAGGTAATCCAGAGTGAAGGCGGCTTACCTTTAGTAGTTCGAGTCTGTGTCATTGCTCTAATACGTAACACTCGGGGGGGATGAATGCTTGATGCCTTATCATTGTTATTACTTCAGTTGTTGAATTTTAATTTGGTTTTGTTAAGTACTTGATATTTGGATATGTTTCAGTTGGATAAAGATGTTATGCCCTTTTTAGTTGAATATTATGATTCCGCTGCGTGGTTATGAAAGTTGTTAGTTTTAAAAGATTAATTTATGTTGTTGTTTGTTCATCCAAGTTTAATGTGTTATATATCTATAATGAATGTCGTTATTTTAAGTTGATATTGTAGCATCCTGATTTAGTTGTTGAATTTTTATAACTCTAATTTTTATAATAATTGTTGGGTAGAATTGGGGTGTTACAAGTTGGTATCAGAGCAAGTCGGTCCGTCTGATCAAGTTATCGAGTCGTAGTTTTGTCTAACAATCGAGCATTGTTAAATTGATTTCTAATCATTGTTTATGTTGTAGTGTTAAGTTGAGATGGCTGGAAGGAATGATGCTGCACTTGTTGCTGCTTTAGAAGCAATGGCACATGCTATGGAGAATCATCCAAACACTGAAGGGAATGCTGGATCTCGTAGTTTGGCGACCTTCCAGAGGGAGAATCCGCCTACCTTCAAGGGTAAGTATGATCCTGATGGAGCGTTGGATTGGTTGAAATAAATTGAGAGAATCTTCCGTGTGATGGACTGCACTCCAGCGCAGAAGGTTCGTTATGGTACTCATATGCTAGCAGTCGAGGCTGATGACTGGTGGCTAGAGACTTGTCAAAAATTGGAATCTGCGAGTGAAAATGTTACTTGGGCTGTGTTCCGTAGGGAATTTCTGAGGAAGTATTTCCCTGAAGATGTTTGTGGCAAGAAGAAAATTGAGTTTCTTAAGCTGAAGCAAGGGAGTATGTCGATTGTTGAATATGCTGCAAAGTTTGCCGATTTAGCTAAGTTTTACCTGCACTACATAGAGGCAAATGCTGAGTTTTCGAAGTACATCAAGTTTGAGAACAGGTTGCGCCCAGAGATCAAGAAGGCAGTTGGATACCAGAAGATCTGTGTCTTTGCTGATTTGATTGATAGTTGCAGGATTTATGAAGAGGATAATAATGCTCACTATAAGATTATCAATGAGAAGAGGGGTAAGCACCAACAGAACTGTGGTAAGCCTTACGATGCCCCAGCTGGTAAAGGTAAACAAAAAGTTGCTCAGGGTCAGAGAACTAGTGGGGGAGATGCTCCTGCTGGTGTGGTTTGTTTCAAATGTGGAAAACCTAGGCATAAGAGCAACATGTGTACTGCTGAGGTGAAGAGGTGTTTCCGTTGTGGTAAGATGGGACATGTTATATCTGAGTGCAAGCATAAAGAGATGATTTGTTTCAACTATGGTGAAGAAGGACACATTGGTAGCCAGTGTCAGAAACCAAAGAAGGCGTAAACCATTGGAAAAATGTTCACTTTGGCTGAGAATCAGACGGCTAATGAGGACAGACTCATCAGAGGTACATGTTTCATTAATAATACTCCTTTAATTACTATTATTGATACCGGTGCTACTCATTGCTTTATTGCTGCTGATTGTGTTGAGAGATTAGGTCTTATGTTATCTTCTTTGAATGGAGAGATGGTGGTCGACACTCTAGCCAAGGGGTCGGTGACTACTTCTTTTGTGTGTTTAAAGTGTCCTTTGTCGATCTTAGACAAAGACTTTGCTGTTGATTTGGTTTATTTGTCTTTAAGTGGGTTGGATGTGATCTTAGGTATGAACTGGTTAGAGCATAACTATGTTCATATTAACTGTTATAACAAGTCATTGAGGTTTTCTACTTTTGAAGAGGAGGAAGTTGGTTTGTTGTCTGCTATACAGTTATGGCAGTTCATGCAAGAAGAGGCTCATATGTTCTCGTTGATGGCGTTGCTATCTGTCGAGAATCAAGCTATAATTGAGGAAGCGTAAGTGGTGCGTGAATTTCCTGAAGTTTTCCCTGATGAAATGCCTGATGTACCTCCAGAGAGAGAAGTTGAATTTTCTATTGATCTTGTACCTGATACCAGACCTATTTCTATGGCACCATATAGGATGCCCGCATCTGAATTGTCAGAATTAAAGAAGCAATTGGAAGAGTTACTTGAGAAGAAGTTTGTGAGACCAAGTGTATCTCCGTGGGGAGCTCCAGTGTTGCTAGTAAAGAAGAAAGATGAAAGTATGAGACCTTGTGTTGATTATAGACAATTGAATAAAGTGACGATTAAGAACAAGTATCCGCTTTCGAGAATAGACGACTTGATGGACCAATTAGTGGGTACTCGAGTGTTTATTAAGATTGATTTGAGGTCGGGTTATCATCAGATTAAAGTGAAGGATGAAGATATCCAGAAGACGTCTTTCAGAATGCGTTATTGATATTATGAGTATTCGATTATGCCTTTCGGTGTTACTAATGCACCAGTATTATTCATGGAGTACATGAACCATATCTTTCATACTTATTTAGATCGGTTTGTAGTGGTGTTCATTGATGACATTTTGATTTACTCTAAATCGGAAGAAGAGCATGTAGAACACTTAAGGATAATATTTCAAGTCTTGAAAGAGAAGAAGTTGTATGCAAAGTTGTCTAAGTGTGAATTTTTTTTAAATGAGATTAGTTTTCTTGGTCATGTTATCTCAGGTAGTGGTATTGTTGTAGATCCATCTAAGGTAGATGATGTGTTGCAGTGGGAAACTCCAAAATTGGCTACCAAGATTAGAAGATTTTTTGGATTAGTTGGTTATTATAGAAAGTTTATCGAAGGTTTTTCTAAGTTGACACTTTGGTTAACTAAGTTGACTTGTAAAGGTAGAGCTTTTGTGTGGGATGTTTGGTGTGAAGATAGTTTTACAGAATTGAAGAAGAGATTGACATCGGCTCCGATTTTGACATTACCTAATCTAGGAGAACCTATTGTGGTGTATTGTGATGCTTCCAAGATGGGTTTAGGAGGTGTGCTTATGCAGAATGAAAAACTAGTTGCTTATGCGTTAATGCAGCTGATGACTCATGAAAAGAACTACCCTACGCATGATTTAGAGCTTGCTATAATTGTTTTTGTGCAGAATATTTGGAGGCATTATCTTTATGGTTCTAGATTTGAAGTATTTAGCGACCATAAGAGTTTAAAGTATTTATTTGATCAGAAAGAATTGAATACGAGACAACGAAGATGGTTGGAGTTGTTAAAGGATTATGATTTTGGTTTGAATTATCATCCAGAAAAGCAAATGTGGTGGTTGATGCGTTAAGTCGAAAGACTTTAGATATGTCGATAATGATGGTTAAAAAGTTGGAATTAATTGAACAATTAAGAGATATGAGCTTAGTTTGTGAGGTGACACCGCAAAGTGTTATGTTTGGGATGTTGAAGATTAATAACGATTTTCTGGATAATATCAGAGAAGCTCAGAAGTTGGACGTAAAATTGGTAGATTCGATGGTTGGGATCGATAAATCTGATAATAGTGATTTCAAGTTATATGCGCATGGTGTGTTGAGGTTCCGTAATCGAATTTGTATTCCTGATGATACAGAGATGAAGAAAGTGATTCTTGAGGAAAGTCATAGAAGCAAGTTGAGCATTAATCCGGGAGCTACAAAGATGTATCAAGATTTGAAGGATTTGTTTTGGGGGCCTGGGATGAAGAGTGATGTGGCTCATTTTGTATACGCATGTTTAACTTGTCAGAAGTTGAAAGTTGAACATCAGAATCCTGCGGGGTTGATGCAACCGTTAGAAGTTCCATAATGGAAATAGGATAGCATTTCAATGGACTTTGTGACGGGATTACCTAATACTTCAAGAGGAAATGATTCGATTTGGGTGATTGTTTATAAGCTTACAAATTCGGCTCATTTTATTCCTATTAACATCAGTTTTCCAGTATCAAAGTTGGCGGAGATTTATACCAGTGTAATTGTAAAGCTGCATGGTGTTTCTTTGTGTATTGTTTCAGATAGAGATCCGAGGTTTACTTCTGATTTTTGGAAGAGTTTGCAAGAAGCATTGGGTTCTAAGTTAATTTTGAGTTCGGCGTATCACCCTCAAATGGATGGTCAGACGGAGAGGACTATTCAGTCGTTAGAAGATTTGTTGAGAGCATGTGTTCTTGAGCAGGGAGGTTCGTGGGATACTTATCTTCCATTAATAGAGTTCACTTATAATAACAGTTACCGTTCTAGTATTGGAATGGCACCTTTTGAAGAGTTGTATGGTCGGAGATGTAGAACTCCTTTATGTTGGCATGAATCTGGAGAAAGTATAGTGTTTGGACCTGAACTTGTTCGTGAGACTACTGAGAAGGTGAAGTTGATTCGAGAAAAGATGAAAGCTTCCCAAAGTAGACAGAAGAGTTATCATGACAAACGAAGGAAAGATTTAGAATTTAAAGTAGGTGACCATGTGTTTTTGAGAGTTACACATGTGACTGGTGTTGGGCGAGCATTGAAGTCTAAGAAGCTCACTTCTCATTTTACTAGTCCGTATCAGATTTCAGACAGAGTTGGGAACATTTCTTATAGAGTGGCTTTACCGCCTAATCTTTCGAATTTGCATGATGTGTTCCATTTGTCACAACTCCAGAATTATATTTCAGATCCATCTCATGTGATTCATATGGATGGTGTGCAAGTAAGGGGTAATCTTACTATGGAGACGATGCCTGTACGAATCGCAGATTGTGAAATGAAGACTCTAAGAGGCAAGGAGATTGCTTTGGTGAAAGTAGTCTGGTTAGGAGCTTCCGGAGAAAGCATGACGTGGGAGTTGGAAAGCAAGATGCAGAACTCCTATCCTGTGTTGTTTGAACAAGGTAAATTTTCGAGGATGAAAATATTCCAAGTGGGGGAGAATTGTAACGCCCGTTAATTTAATTAATTATTTAATTAAATTACTTTTAAAATTATTTGTTGAAAAGTTGTGAGATGTTGGGAATTGTTGGTATAAGTTGTTAGATTATTATTAATTATTTACTTAGTTGATTAATAATAATAATGTTGAAATTAATGGAATAATTGTGTTGGGCCTATTTTATTGGTTGAAAGTAGTAAAGTGGGGGTGTGAAAGTTAAGCCCAATAAGATTAATGGTATAAGGTTAAGCTGACACAAGGATTTGGTTATTAGGTGAAATAAGAAGTCTTGTGCGTGACTGTAATACGATGAGAGAACTGACTTGAGTGTTTTGCGTTTGATCGCAATTGTTGCGGATAGTAAGATTCACCACCGACTTTTCTTTTATCCAATAAGGAAAGGGTGAAAAGAACAGGAAAGACCTTTGAGATATTTTCTTGAGTTCCGGGGATAGGTTATGAAAATGGAAGGTGTTAGCATCCTTTTCATCCATAGTTATCTATGGGCTCTTAGTTGCTTGCTATATCACTTTGAAAAATGTTTTGTTTGAAATGTGTTTTATGGTGGGTGTAGGTTTCAAAGTATTTTGCAAAATGCCTTTGTTGCGGCTAACTTTGTAATGATTCTCGTCTCTATGAGGATGCATACAAAATGTTGGTTTTAAAAATAGTTCAAAGAGATATTTGTTTTTGAAGATGTTTTTGAAAGTCTAAGTGTGGAAAAATGGTTTTAGTTTGCGAGCAAGCAACTACGAGTGTCCTACCTACTCAAAAGGTCTATGTTCTTTTCCTCCTCCTTTAGATGTTGCTATCTTACCATTGATTGGTAAGAAGCCCCATCGTTGGATGTGAAGGGACGAACGTGGGTCAATTGTATAATCATTGAAGGCAACCTATGAGGCGTTTTAGAAATTTCGTAAGGGACTAGATCTTTTACCGAAGGCGACATCGAGGGACTATGATCTTTTTATCGAGGGTCTTTGCTAAAATGCCCATATTCGTGGGACATGACTATTTTCTGAGGCAAAAAGTGAGGTTACCCTAGAGTTACACGTGTGTGAATAGTGTGTTTGATTGCATGCATTTTTGTCTTTGATTAGGGTTCTCTACTTGTTGATTTTATCTTGCAATACACACCCTAATTACTAGCATTTTATATGAAAGCACTAAATTGCAGAAAAATAAATGTCCTACGCTATTACATATTTTGAGAATGGGGTATACAAATGTACAAATGGGGGGTGAAAAGCAATAAAAAGTCCTAATTATTACAACCACATTGAATAGAAATGAAAGAAAATTATAAAAAAATATAAAGACAAAAATAGTGCAAAAAGAGAGAAAGAAAAGATATCCTGGATCGAAGCAGGTGTCCTTCGATTCACACACCCTTTCCTTCTTTCATTTGTGATTGTAATTCAGTGTGTATCAAAGCATACACCCTTCGATTCACACACTCTTTCCTTTCGTTTGGGCCTGCAAATCAATGTGTATTGAAGCATACACCCTTTGATTCACACACCTTTTCTGTTTTCTTTTGTTTGGGACTGGACAACAGTATGGGTCGAAGCCATGCTAATATTGTCTTATGGTCTTGAAATTTTGTTCTTAACATGTATTTGGACAAAAAAAGTAAACAAATGAAGTAGAAACTAAAAATAAACAAAAGGTTATTTACATGTTATTCCTGAAATGAAAGGTTTAAAGTCAAGAAGACTTACCTTGAAGCTGGAATGTGTTTTGGATTTTGAGTTGCTTCTCTGTATATCCTTGAATTCGAAGGAATGAAGGAACCTGAGTTCGAAGGATTGGGAAACTGGGATTCGAAAGAGGGAGCAAACAAAGGTGTTGTATTTCTTTGGTTCTAGATTCGAAAGAAAGAAAATAAGTGTTGTGTTTCTTTAGTTCTAGGTTCAAGAGTGTTTAAGTGTTCTCTCCTCTCTTTTCCTTGCCAACAAAACTCTCTCCAGCTACTAAAAATCCACCCCTAGATGTGTTGTGAAACATCTTATTTATAGAAAAGTTTGGCTGAGATTTGGGGGGGAAAACAAATGAAATTTGAACAAATTGGGTATGCTGTCTTCATAGCCTTCGAGGTGCAACTCTTGTATGCCAATTTGGTGCAAATATGGGAGCAGCATAGCAGGACTGCTTTGCAATAGTTTTGGAGTGTTGTAGCAGCTTGGTGCAAGATTGTTCCATAGTAGTGTAACAAATTTGGACTTGGCAGCACATAGGACTTTGTCCAGCAGCCTTCGACCAGACGCATCAAGAGACAAAACATCAATTGTATGTTATTCGAATAGACCAAATATGTGTTCTTTGAATCCAACAAATTCATGTTATTTAGATGGACCACCAAACATGTGTTCTTCGAATCCAACAACTTCATGTTCTTTGGATGGACCACCAAACATGTGTTCTTTGAATCCAATAAATTCATGTTCTTCGAATGGGCCACCAAATATGTGTCCTTCGAATCCAACAAATTCATGTTCTTCGAATGGTCCACCAAATATGTGTCTTTCGAATCCACCCATTGTGTGTCATAGTTTAGAAACTATGTGTGTTGAAGATTTAAAGGTGGAATCGAAGTAAGCATGAGGGGAGTCATTGCCTTGTGGGTGCTAGCATGAAGGAAGTCATTGCCTTGTGTATTCTAGCATGAAGGAAGCCATTTCCTTGTGCCTGCTAGCATGAGGGAATCCATTTCCTTGTGAATCGAAGTGTGATAGGGTGGCAGAACCGACTGTTATACTGGTTTGCATTTTTTGTTCGCAAATGTCGCGGTAAGCAATAGTCGCCACCGACTTTTATTTTATCCAACAAAGTAAAGGGTGAAAAGAATAGAAAAATACTTTTTTTCGAGATTTTCTGAGTAAGGGGGGTAGATTATGGAAAGGGAAGGTATTAGCACCCTTTCCATCTGTGGTTTTCCACGGGCGCTTAAGTACTTGCTCATTTTTGAAAATTGTTTTCGTGTTTGTGTGTTTTGAAAGATTTGTTTGCTTTTTGATAACTCTTGTATCAGTCCTCAAGAGTTTGATAAAGCGTTTTTGAAAAAGAATTTTGAAAGTGTGTAAGTGTAAAAAGAATCAGATTTGAGCAAGTACTTAAGAACTATCTATCTACTCAAAAAAGGCATTCTTTTCCTTATTTCCTTTAGATAGTGATATCCTAATATTAGTGAGTAGGTAGCACTATCGTCGGATGTTGAGGGACTATTGAAAGGGACGTTTATGGTCATTGAAGGCAACATGTAGAGATACCTTAGCAATTCGAAGGGACTGTCATCATATAGGCAACATCGAGGGACAAGATCATTTCTCATAGGAAACTCGAGGGACGTTAAGGGACTATGATCTTTATGATGACTTTTAAACTGAGGGTCTTTGCTAAGATATCCCTACATTCGAGGGACATGACCATTTCCGAAGGCAACCAAAGTGGGAAGTACCTTAGAGGTGCAAGTGTGCGACAATGTGCTTTTTCAGATATTTTATCTTTGAGGTTAGTGATCTAATGATTAATTATTTAATTCTTGTTATGCATGCCTAATTTACTAACAGTTTATATACAAGCTTATAAGGATATAAAAGCGAGAAATAAAATTCCTACAGCTATTACAAGGCTTTGGTGTAGTTACATAAATAATGACTGAAAAGTAAAATGCGGAAATTGAAAATCCTAATTAAACTATTACAGACTGGGCACAGTTACATAATAAAAAATAATCGTATAAAAAATAATGCACAAAAATTGAGACTGGCCTACGTTTGAAACCCTAAAAGTCTAATTGCCTATTAAAAATATTTTTTGGTATTTCATGAAAAAAATTAGAAATTTAACCTAATTTCTAACTAATTTTAAATTAAAGAAAAAAGTTAAAAGTTAATTAAATTAATTTGCAAAAATTATTTTATCTTAAAAAAAATTTATATCCTATTTTTTTGATGATTTTCTGATTTTCTGATTTAAAAAAAATAAATAAATAAACAAAAATATAAACTAAATAAAATAGAATAAAGAAATTAAAAAATGGCCCTGAGAGGTGAGAAAGAAAACTGGGGGGTATGATGTTGAATTCCAAAGCCCAGATCTTGTGCAAGCCCAAAGCCTGCGCTGGATCTAGTGTTGTTGTGTTTGGGAGGTCTATGGTATGCTTGCATGCTCGAGGCGCTGGATCTGGAGGATGATTGATCTGATGGTGATGAACTGATCACACATGGTATGCGCGCTTTCCCCTGGAACATTGGATCTGCAAGAACCTCATTAGAAAAAAATAAACTTCAAGACCTGGGAATCGAACCCAGGTCTCTCCCTTTGCACCCTTATGCTTTTGCCATCTGCGCTGCTGGATCATTCATGTATATAAACAAAACAAAATTATATAATGTAAAACAAGGACAAATGCTGAGTTGTCAAACACGTGCCAACAAGTGGGTCCCTGATATTTTAAACGAACCAATCACAACATCCTAACATGCCACGCAAAGTCCTTGTCTGGTCAAACCTCCCTGGATGGTGGTTCCGGTCATCTTCTCCGTTTGAGCAAAAATCCCAACCTGCGACATATCAAGAAAACAAAGGCAAAAGTGACCCTACCCCCCTAATTTGGGGTCTACGAGTTCAATGGTGATGGCCATTTAGCCTGAGGAGGCATGTATCATCTTGTTCGTGCCTTGGCCATTTCAAAGCCCTAAAAATGGCAACCTGCATTCTAAGCCTCTAGCTTTTCATGTAACACGTTAGAATGATTCAAAACAATTATATGAACCCGAATTTATGCTTTAGATTCATTTAAATCGCATGTGTTAAGAGATTCAAATATGAAAATTTTACCAAAAGGATGTGAATCGGTTGGCCGGTTTCAGGCTGCTTCAGTCGTGGGTGAAGGTTGATATGGCTTCCTGGGACCTTCAGGAGATGGATAGGACATCTGGTTTGGTCTGCAAATGGCTGGATCACAAAATAGAGATTTTCAATATCCTTTGAAATTTTGAAAATTCTCTAGGGTTCCTATTAGGCTGGCTGCGCCTCCCCTCTTACTCTCAATCTCTTTTGTTTATATATGCTAGCAATTAGGTTAACAAATTCACGCCAAATCTCTATGACTTGATGACAAGAATATGAGTTTTTAATTTGTATCAAAACTTGCTATTTTTGATGGTCTCCTTGCCTATTCTATTTCTGCATGTTTGATAACCTTGTTTGGCTCATTGGGCTTCTATCTGACCAACAAATAAGGCCCACACGCCTTGATATCTTATTTTTCCTTTTACTTTGATTTAAATGATATTTAAATGAATAAAATTCAAATAAATAAAAAATAAAAATCACAATGGTGCATGAGTAATTTTGAGGGTCCTTGAGTGAGTCATAAACATGCTTGAATCCCAAAAAATAGGTCCATGAATTTAAAAATGCAATTTTGCTCAAAGTTGACCTTTGCGTTTTTTCAAAAATGGGTCAATTTTAGCAACACATATCTCTCTCATTTTTAACCTTAAGAGGGTGTTCTTGGACTTTTGGGAGATCTTGAGATGTCCTCTAAACAACCCTTTTGGTTTCATTTCAATTGAATCTTCCATGTTAATGTAAGGAGCTTTGACCCAAAAGGTGTTTTTGTTGACTTTTTGAAAGGACCTATAATGTATGAGTTTGTATATTTTGATTGGGGAATTTATTGAACTTGAGGGATGAAGTGAAGTTGTAGGGAATTTGATTCTCTTCAAAATGAGCCTTGGTGGAAATTTTTTTGATAAAGTATGAGAAAGTTATGCTTGGTCAAATTTTGGTTGACTTTTTCTATAGAAACCCTAATTTGCCATTTTTGACTTTTGATGAGTTAGGAGAATTTCTTGAGGAATCATGATCAATCCTTTATAAAATTATGGATATCACTTCAAAATGTTGATGTTGACCAAAAATCTTGAAGTTTAACTGTACTTGGGCCACAATTGACTTTTGACCTAGTATAGTTGATTTTCAGGCATTTGAGCAGTTTACTGAGCAAACTTGTTGTTCAAGGCATGAAATTTGGCATGGATAATCTTGAGGACATATTAGGACAATGGAGAACATTTGGGATCTATGGGACTCACACATCTTGCTTAAAATTGAAACCCTATTTTGAGGTTTATTGCCTTAAGAGGAGATTTTGTCTGGTCAATTCTTAGTCATCCTAGGGCAAGTTAGCAATCTCAAAGGATATGTCTTGAGTAGAATGAGAGGGAAAATTTTGAGGTACAACAGCTGCCCATGTTCAATCTTCTTAAACCCGAGGATGTAGATTGGTTGGTCTGCCTTTCGTGATCTGAAGGTGGAAGATGATTGAACACTAGAGTGCCCAAAAATTTGCACTCGTCTGAAATGATACTTGACTATGTAGATAGTATCGGGAATGGGCTTACAGATGCCATTTGGAAAAGATGACAGAAGATCGTCGGAGATGGGCTTAAAGATGCCATCCAAAGAATATGACGGAGAGTCATCAAAGATGGGCTTAAAGATGCTATCTAGAACAATGTTAATTCCATGAGATATTACTTTGTGGGAATCCCTATTTCTGTTGTTGAGGAGGACTCCACTGAGGAATGTTGGTCTCTGTTCGAGAAATAGAGAATGAGCTTCAATTGTCCATTACTCTACTGGGAGTCATCTCTTGATTGAAGAGACAGAAGTGAAATGCTATTTGGTCAGAATTCATGCTTCATGGTGACTTTTTGAGGATAATAAGTATGACTGCTATCTGGTCGTATTCCAGGCTTCACAATGCTTTACTGGGGAAACGTGAAATTAACTGCTATCTGGTCGGACTCCAGGCTTCACAATGATTCAAACTGTTATCTGGTCAGAATCCAGGCTTGAGTGACTTGAACTGTTATCCGGTCGTGTCCAAGCTTCAGTGATTTGAAGAGATTAAGTTGTTATCTGGTCGGATCCAGGCTTCAACTTGAATTTGAGGTATACTATTATATGGTCGAGTCCAGGCTTCATAGTAATTGACAGTAAACTTCTATCTGGTCGGATTCCAGGCTTCACAACACCTTATACTGTTATCTGGTCGGATTCCAGGCTTCATAGTGTCTTGAATTGTTGACTGACTGTTATCCGGTTGAATTCCAGGCTTCATAGTAATTGACAGAGTAAACTGCTATCTGGTCGGATTCCAGTCTTTGTAGTTTCTTCAACTGGAATAGAAATCAGAGAGATCTTAGTATCGATCTAACTGAACCAGAGAAGGTCTTGCATTAACTTTGACTGGAATGGAAATCAGAAAAACCTTAGGATCGATTTAACTGAACCAGACAAAAATCTTGGAATATCTTCAACTGGAATAGAAATCAAAGAGATCTTAATATCGATCTAACTAAACCAGAGAAGTTCTTGAATTAACTTTGACTGGAATGGAAATCAGAAAAATCTTGGTATCGATTTAACTGAACCAGACAAAAGTCTTGGAATATCTTCAACTGGAATAGAAATCAGAGAGATCTTAGTGTCGATCTAGCTAAACCAGGGAAGGTCTTAAGGATATCTTTCTGAGGAAAATACTGAAATAGCCTTTTGTTGTACCCCGAAATTTGCCCTCCCATTTTTTACTCAATAAATAATCATTGAGATGCTCAACTTGCTCAAGGATGCCCAAGAGTTGACCAGACAAACTTTCTCCTAAAGCGATGAACCTCCAACTAGGGTTTCCATTTTCATCAACATGGGTGAGCTCCAAAGGCCTCATATGCTCTCCATAGTCCTAATATGTTCTCAAGACCATCCAAGTCAAGTTTCATGCCTTGCAAAAGAAGTTTGCTCAGCCAACTACTCAGATGCTTGAAAATCAACTCTGATAGGTCAAAAGTTAACTGTTGCCCACATACAGTCAAACTTCAAGATTTTTTTGGTCAATATCAACATTTTGAAGCGATACCCATCATTTGATCAAGGATTGATCATGATTCCCCAAGGAATTCTCCTAATTCATCAAAACTCAGGAGTTGCTAAATTAGGGTTTCTCAGGAAAAGTCAACCAAATTTTTACCAGGCATAACTTTCTCATACTTTATCAGAAATTTCTCATCCAAATCTAATCTTTAAGAGGATGCAATTACCTAAAACTCATCTTCATCCCTCAAGTTCAAAAAATGCACTCATGAAAAGATATGAATTCAGACATTATAGGTCATTTCAAAAAGTCAACAAAAAAACCTTTTGGGTCAAAGCTTCTTACATAAACATGGAGGATCCAATTGAGATGAAACTAAAAGGGTTGTTTAGGGGACATCGTAAGCTTTCTAAAAAGTCCAAGAACACCCCATTTGGGTCAAAATTGATGGAGATATGCATTGTCAAAGTTGGCCATTTTTGGAAAATTGTCAAAAGTCAACAATGCCCAAAATTGCATTTTTTGTCAAATAGGCCTAACTTTTATGCTTGCATCTCACTTCTATCATGGTCCATGACCCAAACACCTTTTCCATGTATTATTGGCTTTATGTATTTAATTTATTTTGATTTTAATCACTTAAAAATCACAATAAGTCAAATAAATAATAAAAAAATAAAAGATTTTATTGCAAATCTTTTGCTCATCAAATAACAATCAACAAAAGCTGGCAAATCAAGGCAAATTCGTGGAGAGAGAGTAAGATTGGATTTGTTCCAAAAATAAACAAAAATAAAATAATTGAAGTAAGAATGTTTTTTCATAAAAGCATTGGATTTTTTCAACTTATGTTGACCTAATGTGCTACAATACATAACCACAATAATCTCAGACCAGAAGGAGACGGAAAAAAGATGCCTCAAGAGAGAAAACAAAGTTTTCAAAAAAATTCAAGAAAGGTGCAATTCTCCAAGTCACGATACAACCAATTTCAATCGTTACCAAGCATCCTAGCACCCTCCCGGAGATCTCAGCATCTCATTCGATCCACTCTTGAAGGCCAAAGCACTCCAAGACCACTCTTTCCAATACCCCCGCGAGTTGGTAAATTTTTAAGCTTCAAACTTTTGAATCATGCAATATACATTGATTTCTTGTATTACTATGTGTTCGTAATGTTATTCTGAAGTATTTTGAATCGTTAGTGGCAAGCATGCATGAAGAAATAATCATATGCCATGTTTAGGGCACAATCTGAAAACATGTTTGAAACTCTGGATATTGCCATGATCCCTCAAAACCAAGCTCAGATTTGAACTCAGGAAGTGATTTTACATAGAATAGGTCTCTCTGTAAGCTTTAAATCTCACGAAATGTCTTCCTCAGGTGAAGGCAGTTTAGTTGCTGGCGTGGCATTTCCTTATAACATGATTGGCTCTTGAAATGCTGACGTGTTAATTTTTTTTGCTGACTGGGATTTATTGGTTTGCTTAATATATAATATTTTTGAATGATTATGTTCATGAGTTAACATCCAGCGTAGTTGGCAAGGGAAGTGGACGTGTGAAAGGTAGGATCTGGGTTCGACCCCAGGTCCAGACCTTTTATATTTTGAGTTTCTTATTTCAGATCCAGCGTGCCTCACTATCCAGTGTCCATCATACACCCCAGATGCAAAACCATCAGATCTATCTCCAGCCAGATCCAACGCTCAGAGATTGCAGCCACATGATGAACCCTCAGAAGGAAGCCTCATTAAATCCCGCGCTAGACAAACTGGGCTATCATCCTAGGCCTAAGACCAAATTAAGTGCACACCCCCAATCTGCTTAGCTGCATTAGGCCCATTCCTTTAATTCTTTTTTTTTTAATTTCTTTATTTATTTTGTTTTAATTTCTTGTTTAAATTATTTTTTTACAAAAAATATTTTTTAATTGAATCATAAAAAATAAAAAAATAACTAAAAAATATTAGGTTTAATTTTTTTCATAAAATATTTATTTATCTTAATTAATTAGGTTAATTAGGTTAACTTAAATTCTTTTCCCAGAATTAAAATAAAATAGAAATTAGGTTAATTTGCAAAGTTAATTATTACTTTTCACAAAATCCAAAAAATATATCTTTTCTTTATTCACCAATTAATTGTTTCTAAACTTGACGTTAATTTTCCATTTGAATTTACTCGCGCGCATCTTGTTTCCATTAATATATTAATTATTGTAACTGCTCCGAGTTTGTAATAGTTAATTAGGTTTACTATTTCGCATTTATTATTTTCCCTGATTTTTGATTATGTAACCCCCCTCCCCAAAGCCTTGTAATAGCTAGGATTTTAATTTCTCGCATTTCACTTTCCGCAATTATAAACTGCTAGATGCATGGATAATAGGATTTAATGGCAAGATAAATCAATTTAAAGCAGTAGAAAACCCTAAATGTGCAAGATAAATGAAACTGAAATCGAACACTTGCACATGCTCACTCCTAGGGTTTTACCTCACTTGGTTACCTCAGAAATAATGGTCGTGTCCCTCAAATATAGGGATACCTTAACAATGACCCGCATTTTAAAGTCGTTATAAAGATCATAGTCCCTCATTGTCCCTCGAGTTGCCTACGAGAAATGATCTAATGACGATAGTCCCTTCGAAATGCTAAGGTATCCTTACTTGTTGCCTTCAGTGACCATTTCGTCCCTTCGAATGTCCCTTAAAACTCAAATGATGGAGCTACCTACTCCTTAATAGTAGGATAGCGTTGTCTAAAGGAAAACAAACAAACTTTTTTCGAATAGGTAGGTAGTTTCTAGGTACTTGCTCAAAACAAACAAATTTTCACACAGACACTTTGAAACATTTTTCAAACAAAGTTTTTTTCAAAAACACTTTATCACACCCTTGAGGACTGATACAAGGGTTACCATAAAGTGAAACGCCGCACTAAGGAATTTTCAAAGATTTTCAAAACAAGCACACACAAGCAATTTAAAAAAATGAGCAAGTACCTAAGAGCCCGTGGAAAACCATGGAAAACCCTGTACTCAGAAACATCTCGAAAAAAGGTTTTTTCTGTTCTTTTTCCTTTTCCTTTGTTGGATGAAATAAAAGTCGATGGTGATTCTTGCTTACCACAACATTTGCGAATACAAAATGCAAACCAGTATTAAACAGTCGGTTCTGCCACCGTATCACAGAACTGGCGACTCTGCTGGGGATACAAATAAGTGGGGTATACCTTAGGATCTAGGTTATTTTTAATTGCTTTCTTGTTTTACTTTTCCTGCTTTATATTCAAGGGTTTTGTTTGGGTTATGTAGATCTTACACCCGAATCTGGGGACACCTTTTAGGTAAGTAGAAACAAACTGTGAGGGAACTGTACAGGATATACCAACACGGTTGAAGCAGTAGCTACGTTGATGTTCACTTTGGTTGGTACCGGTAACCCTTGAGTCAATCAGGGAGAGTACGGGGCAGCCGTGTGGTGTCATAAAGAATTAACTAACCTTAGAACCTTTAATTGCACAACTTGGCCAGTAGGACGTAGCGAGATGGTTGGCCTTGGTGTATTCCCAAGGTCGACAGATACTCGATGCTACACTCATTGAGGTTTGACTCTTGAGTTTTGTTTGGTTGCGAGTCAATCGCCTATTGAACGAAGCTTGGGGGAAAGATCGGTGATATTGAGATCCTTTAGAACCCGGTTACTATTTATAGGACAAGTTGAACCAATCCAGCTTCAAGAGGGTATGACCTTAAATCTCATGCAGGCCTTAAACCTAAGAACTTGGTGTGACTTGTTTGTTGTTTGTTATACATGTGATTTTTTAGCATAATCATGACATCATAAGCACATCATATCATACTAACCATTTCGAGGACTTTCTAGGGCTTATCTTTTTTTTTTGTAGGACATGGCATCCGCCCGTAGGAACACCATCCAAATTAATCTTGTGAAAGTGCCTCTCCAACTAAAGGACCTGGCATTAAGGATTCCTGAAAGCTCTCCCTTCACTTAAAAGCATGGTCGGTTGCTTAACTTGGTCACTGCAAAACCTGATGAAGAATTGTTAAAAGTGCTATTTCAATTCTTTGATCCTTTGCACCACTGCTTCACCTTCCCGAATTACCAACTCGTGCCTACTATAAAGGAATTTTCTCATTTGGTGGGGGTACCTATTCTTGATCAGTTACCTTTCAGTGGTATGGAAGAACATCCAAAGCCTGAAGAGATTGCTCGAGCTCTGTCCTTACAACGGTCTGACATAGTGACAAATTGGGAAACTAGAGGAAATGTCCAAGGAATCCTGATTAAATTTCTATTCGAGAAGGCTTATTATTTTTGGGATACCCTGGATTTACAAGCTTTCAAAGAGGTATTGGCACTCCTCATCTACGGGATGGTACTTTTCCCTAACGCGGACCAACTCGTAGATGTGAATACTATTAAGGATTTTCTGTCTCATAATCCGGTGCCTACATTACTTGGGGATATTCTACACTCTCTGCATGCTCGCACTCTAAAGAGAAGGGGACCCTCCTGTGTTGCACTCCTCTATTGGCAAGGTGGTTTATTTCGCACCTACCCAGGTCTGTTTTAAAGAATGAGCACGGTATTAAATGGTCTTATAGGCTGATGTCCCTTACACATTCAGACATTCACTGGTGTTCACGGTCCTCGGAAGATATTACCATCATCGATCACTGTGGTGAATTCCCTAATGTCCTTATCTTAGGCATTAGGGGAGGAATCACTTATAATCCTTGTTTGGCACTGCGGCAGTTTGGTTATGAGAGAAAGGATGGTCCTCACAATAAGCTTATCCAAGGAATTTCCTTCAACTATGAGAATGATACTCAGGGTTAACGCAAAAGGTTCATGAGAGCTTGGGTCATGGTACATAAAATTGATAGCAAGACCTTGGGGCACAAGAATTCCATCCCACTTGAGCCTTATCTCCGATGGGTACGATCCCGCGCCCAAAGTCTTATGATGCCTTACCCTGCTATCCTACCAATGATTGTGGAACCAGTTGCTGAAGGAGAAAGTGTGAGACAATGTGCTTTTACAGATATTTTATCTTTGAAGTTAGTGATCTAATGATTAATTCTTTAATTCTTGTCATGCACGCCTAATTTACTAACAGTTTATATACAAGCGTATAAGGTTATAAAAGCGAGAAATAAAGTTCCTACAACTATTACAAGGCTTTGGTGTAGTTACATAAATAATGACTGAAAAGAAAAATGCAGAAATTGAAAATCCTAATTAAACTATTACAAACCGGACACAGTTACATAATAAAAAATAATCGTATGAAAAATAATGTGCAAAAATTAAGACTGGCCTACGTTTGAAACCCTAAAAGTCTAATTGCATATTAAAAATATTTTTTGGTATTTTATGAAAAAAATTAGAAATCTAACCTAATTTCTAACTAATTTTAAATTAAACAAAAAAAGTTAAAAGTTAATTAAATTAATTTGCAAAAATTTTTTTTTCTTAAAAAAACTCTAAATCCTATTTTTTGATGATTTTCTAATTTTCTGATTTTTTTTTTAATTTTAAAAATGAATAAACAAAAATATAAACAAAATAAAAAAGAATAGAAATTAAAAAATGGGTCTGGGAGGTGAGAAAGCAAACTGGGGGGGGGGGGGGGGGGGGTATGATGTTGAATTCCAAAGCCCAGATCTTGTGCAAGCCCAAAGCCTGCGTTGGATCTGGTGTTATTGTGTTTGGGAGGTCTATGGTATGCTTGCGTGCTAGAGGCGCTGGATCTGAAGGATGATTGATCTGATGATGATGACCTGATGACACATTGTGATACGGTGGCAGAACCAGACTGTTTTAGGAAAATGCTGGTTTGTGTTTTGCGTTTGTGTTTGCAAAATGTCACGGTAAGCAAGAGTCGCCACCGAATTTTATTTTATCCAACATGGAAAGGAAAAAAGCACAGAAAAATTCCTTTTTCGAGATGTTCTGAGTACGGGGGGTAGATTATAGAAAGGGAATGTATTAGCACCCTTTCTATCTGTAGTTTTCTACGGGCTCTTAGGTACTTGCTCATCATTTTTAAAATTGCTTCCGTGTTTGTGTGATTTGAAAAGTTTTTGTTTTACTTCGATTTAACCCTTGCTTCTGTCTTCAAGAGTGTTACGAAGTTGTTTCGAAAAATTTGTTTGAAAAGAGTGTAAGTGTGGAAAAATTTGATTTTGAGCAAGTACCTACTAGCATCTACCTACTCGAAAAAAGAATGTTTCTGTTCTTGTTTCCTTTAGACAGTGTTATTCCACTATTAGTGAGTAGGTAGCACCGTCCTTGGAGTTGTAAGGGTCAATTCGAAAGGGACGTACGATCACTAAAGCAATGTTAGGACGTCTTAGTAATAACCTTAATGTCTTAAGATCATATTCGAGGCAACATTTCCGAGGCAACCTTTCCGAACGGGACATTTGATCTTTTAGACAAGAGAGCGACCACTAAAATATCCTATACTCAATGATCGTTTACCGAAGGCAACCGAAGTGAGAGTATACCCTAGGAGTGCACATGTGCGAGTGATTCAATTTCAAGTTATTATCTTTGCACATTTAGGGTTTGCTAACTGTTTTAATTTTAACATACATTCTTGTCATGCAACCCTATTATCACACATCTAACAGTTAATATTTGCGGAAATTAAAATGCGGAATATAAAGCTACGCTATTACAAGGCTTCGGGTAAGATTAATTACATAGCCAAAAAACCCGTCAAAACGATAAATAAAAAGAAAAAGTCCTATTTAATCTATTACATCCTGTGAACAGTTACATCAATATTGTAAAAAATAAATAAATGCGCGCGACGAATCGAGGATGAGTAAAATTAGGGTTTTGACCCCGTCTAACCTAATTAAAAGAAAAGTTATTTTTTTGGTTGTTTTTGATTATTTTAAGAAAATAAGGGTTTGGATTAAATATGTACAAACTTAATTACTAATTAATTTTAAATCAAGAAAATTAATTACATTTGACCTATTTTTGTATTTTTATGATTTTTTAAGAAAAGAGAAATAAAAATTAAATAAAAACCCTAATCCTTCTAATTGATTTCAACTTATTTATAAAAAGAATTAAAGTTACCTAATAAATTAAATAAACTAATTAAATTAATTTTTGATAAAAAAACAAATATCCTAAATCTAATTGGATGAAAAATTATTTTTATGATTTTTTGATAAAAAAGAGTTAATTTTGTGTGTTAGGAAAATAATTAAATACGTTAAATAAAGAAATATAAAAGAAAAGAAAAAGAAAATGGGCCTGTTTGCAAGCAATTTGGAGGGGTGTGAACAGTAAGCTTTTGGGCCCAAACCAACTGATCCACGTTGGCTTTTAAGATCCCATGCTGTGCATTGACCAGGGTGCATCATGGTCCTTCATGCAATGGCCTTCAGATCTGGCCTCCTGGAGATCTTAATGGTTGAGCCTTGAGGCATATGGTGGATTTAACACAATGTGGGATATGGAATCTGTAAAGAAAATTCAAGAAAAATTGAAAATGTTTGGAGGCAGGGGTCGAACCCCTGACCTCATGCCATACAATGCCTTAGCGTTCCCTTGGCTGCCACTGGGCCACTTGATTCCATTTGTTAATATATGAAACAAAAATAATAAAATAAATAAATCGAAGCTGGCTACCAAACACGCGCCAGATTTCAAACAGGCGAATGGGATGGTGCCACGCTGGTTGTCTTCTTCCCCTCTCTGTTGGTAAAAGTCAGAGACTTTTACCTACAGACAAACGTCTGTCACTATAACCCCTGCTTGTTTCAAAATCTTACCCAGGCACGATAAATGGAATCCAATGCTATAGATCAAATCGACTTGGCCTATTGAGCATCATGGTGCCCTTCTTGTAGACCAATTTTGCCTGTACAAGAAAAACCCAAAACCCAAAACGAAACCCAAACAATGGTATATTCCTATACAGTTAGCAAAAATGCAATTAATGGTTACCATGAGCTTGTAAACACGTTAGGGATTCAGAATATACTATTGAAACATGATGAAGTTGCAAGAATAACAAGGTTCAATTTTGGAAATAAGGGCAAACTGTGGGGGTCGTGGAACCGGATTCTGGGCACTAGAACCCTTGTTTCTGATTGGTATAGGTTCCTTGTACTCCCAGGAAGCAAATGGGATGGCTTGGGAGTCTTGAAAATGCTTGGAATTATCAAGTCAGGTCACCACTTTCTTTGAGTTTTTTCAAGTTTGGTTCTTCCTCTCCACGCCTCCAAACCTTGTATTTTTTGTCTGCAATTGTCCACTATATACCACTGATTGAATTAGGGTTACAATTGTGCTCTCAATCTTTATCAATTATGAATTTTGATCATGATTTGATTTCCATGAAAATCATTCCAAAATTGTCCAAAATCAATCTTTTTATGCCCAACCATGCCTTTCACGATTTGATTCACTTGCTAGCTGTATATGGGACCTGAAATGTGCACAAAATCTCAAGGTTTGAATGGTTTGGATATTTTCATGATTTATTTTGATTTAAATTGATTTAATTGAAATACAAAATCAAAATAAATAGCCAAAATAAGATAAAGACAAGTGGAAAGAGCTAGGGCTCGTGGACCATGCTACCAACTCAAAACAAGTGCAAAAAGTTAGGCCCATTTGACAAAATTTGCAATTTGAGGCACTTTTGACTTTTGGCAATTTTGCAAAAAAGGTCAACTTCACCAATGCATAACTTCTTCAATTTTGACTCTTTGAAGGTGTTCTTGGACTTTTTAGAAATATTGAGATGTCCTCTAAGCAACCCTTTTGTTCTTATCTCAATTGAGTCTTCCATGTTCATGTATGAAGCTTTGATAAAAAAGGTGTTTTTGTTGACTTTTCAAAATGACCTATAATGTCCAAATTCATAACCTCTTGTGAGTGCATATTTTGAACTTGGGAGATGAATATGAATTATAGGGAATTGCATCTTGTTCAAAATGAGCTTTGGATGGGTCATTCTTGATAAAGTATGAGAAAGTTATGCTTGGTCAAAGTTGAGTTGACTTTTCCTGCAAAACCCTAATTTAACAACTTTTGGGTTTTGATGAATTGTGAGCAATCCTTGATGAATCATGATCAACCCTTGATAAAATGATGAATATTACTTCAAAATGATAATTTTGACCAAAAATCTTGATGTTTGACTGTATGTGGGCCACAATCGACTTTTGCCCTAGCACAGTCGATTTTCAGGCCTTTGAGCAATTGACTGAGCAAACTTCCTCTGCAAGGCTTGAAACTTGACAAGGATGCTCTTGAGATCATATTAGGACAATGGTGAGAATTTGGGATCCCTTGGACTCAAGTATCTTGATGCAACATGAAACCCTAATTTGAGGTAGCTTGTCTTAGGAGAGAGCTTGTCTGGTCAACCCTTGGACTTCCTTGAGCAATTTGAGGACCTCACTTGAAATGTATTGAGAAATATGGGAGGGAAAATTTTGGGGTACAACAGCTGCCCCTGTTCAATATTCTTAAACCTGAAGAGTTATATTGACGAGTCCGCCATTCGTGACTTAAAGGTGAAATATGATTGAACAATAGAGTTCCCAGAAATTTGCACTCGCATGAAGTGGCGCTTATCTTGTGATGTCAGGAATGGGATTATAGATTCCATTTGGAGATTGATGATGGAAGATGGGCTTAAAGATGCCATCGGAAGAAGTGTCGATCGCATAAGAGATTCCTTAGCGAGAGCTTGTATACCCGTTGGTGAGGAAGATTCCACTGGGGAATGCTGGTCTCTGTCTTGAGAGAAATTTGAATTTTAGGAGCTTTAGTCGTCCGTTATTCTACTGGGGAATCATCCCTTGGTCGAAGAGGTGAAAATGAACTACTATCTAGTCGTGATCCAGGCTTCATAGTGACAAGGTCGACTGCTATCTGGTCATAATCCAGGCTTTACAGTGATTTACTAGGGAGATGAGATTAAACTTGTTATCCGGTCGTAATCCAGGCTTCGCAATTTCTTAATTCTTATCTGGTCGTACTCCAGGCTTCAAAAGGAATTCAGTTGTTATCCGGTTGCATCCGGGCTTTAACTTGAATTTAGGGCACACTAATATGTGGTCGACTTCGGGCTTCTTAGTAATTGTCCATGTAAAATTTCTATTTGGTCGAAATCCAAGCTTCGCAATGTCTTGTACCGCTATCTGGTCGTAATCTAGGCTTCACGATGTTTCATACCATTATCTGGTCAAATCCAGGCTTTATGGTGTCTTGTACTGCTATCTGGTCAAATCCAGGCTTCACAATACCTCACTTCTTATCTGGTCGAAATCTAGGCTTCAGAAGAAATCAAGTGGTTATCCAGTCGCATCTGGGCTTTCATTTGATTTTAAGGCCTACTAATATCTGGTCAACTCTGGGCTTCATAGTAATTGGCCGGGTAAACTGCTATTTGGTCGAAATCCAAGCTTCATAGTGTCCCTTACTGTTATCTGGTCGTAATCCAGGCTTCAGTGTCTTTACCGCTATCTGGTCATAATCCAGGCTTCACGATGCATTATACTGCTATCTGGTCGTAACCCAGGCTTCACGATGTATTATACCATTATCTGGTCGAATCCAGGCTTCATGGTGTTTGGGGAAATCAATGTATTATCCGGTCGAATCCGGGCTTCATAACTTGTATTAAAGATATACCACTATCTGATCGTAATCCAGACTTCGTAGTATTCTTGGTTGCTATCTGGTCATAATCCAGGCTTCACAACGTCTTCTACCATTATCTGGTCGAATCCAGGCTTCATGGTGTCTTATATTGTTATCTGGTCGTAATCCAGCCTTCACAATAACTTGCTGAGCTGTTATCCGGTCAATTTCCGGGCTTCACGACTTGTGTTATGATATACCACTATCTGGTCGTAATCCAGGCTTCACAACGTCTTCTACCATTATTTGGTCGAATCCAGGCTTCATGGTGTCTTGTATTGTTATCTGGTCGTAATCCAGGCTTCACAATAACTTGCTAAGCTGCTATCCGGTCGACTTCGGGCTTCACGGCTTGTGTTTATGATATACCACTATCTGGTCGTAATCCAGGCTTCATGGTGTCTTTGTATTGCTATCTGGTCGTAATCCAGTCTTCACAATAACTTGCTGGGGATTAAACTATTATCCGATTGAATCTGGGCTTCATAGCTTGTTTTTATGATATACCACTATCTGGTCGTAATCCAGGCTTCGCGGTATTCTGATACTGTTATCCGGTCGTTCTCCGGGCTTCACAATATGATGGAGGAATCAAGATATTATCCGGTCGGATCCGGGATTCATATCTTGAACTTTGTAAGAATTTAATTGTATCTTTTCCTGAAAAGTAAAGGGTTAGTCGTATGTAATGTCATGATGCATGACATGTATCGAGCAATGATGTCCTCAAAATAAATGAGATTGTGCTGTATGATGCGTATATGCATGTCATGATGTATGGGTATGCAATGTTTTTACGATGTTCTCTAGCTGGGGAAAATAAATCCCGGACTATTGCTGGAGAATAAAAAGAGTTTCGCTCGCTGGGGATAACGACCGAAGATGATTTGAGAATAACTTGGCGGGAGAATAACTCTGTTGGAGAATAAACTGGTGAAAGAATGACTTTCTGGGGCAGAGATACTCTGTCAGAAGGTCCGCTAATCTGGAGAAATAACCTCGGCTGTGGATGAATTACCGTTGCTGGCGGTGATGAACTCTGTCGGGGATAAAATTTCTGTTTGTGCAAGAAATAAACTCCACTAGGGATGGTCTTCCATTGTTGGTGAAAGATGAACTCTACTTGGGGAGAATTAACACCACTATTTTCTGGTATTTCCTTACTCTGCGGGGAGTGCATGCATTTTTAGTCATATTCTTCAGCTGGGTCTATCCTTGTACCTGGTGAATAGAGCAACTGTAAGGTTTGGACATTTCTTATTTGCCCCTGTTTTTGGAAATACGAGTAATCGTCTTTTGTTTCGCATGTAAGTATTTATGAGCAACAATTATTTTCAAATGCATATATCAAAAATGAATCATTGGACGTTCTTGCAAAACAAAACAGAAAAAGAAAAACGATTTTGAAATTTATTGTAAAATGAATAGTATTGATTTTGAAGTTGGCCTGTAATAGGCGTTTTGTACAAGAGGCTGACGTCCTAGTAAGAGAACGCCGCTGAAGGAATGGAATTATACAATTTGTGAAAAACAAAGAAAAACAGCTATGTGAACAATCCCACTGGGTTCCAACTCTGCTATTGCCTTTATATCTTCGAGCATCTCATCACTTTGCTACTTGGTTGAAGGTAGATCAAATTGATTGGCACCGTCCGAGCCTGATAGTCGATATTGAAGCCTGGTTGCAAGATGATCCAATGAGACATAGTGTTACGCTTCAATCCCTAATTTTTGCCAGGACCGCCCTTTCTGGTTTTCAGTCCACCGGGATACCCTTTTTTGCCCAAGCCTCCTTTTCAGGTTTTCGACTTTCCGGGTGTATAGATTTTTTCATTTTCATCCCTTACTTTTACCCGAACCCTTTTGGTTCGCCGGGAAGCCCTTATTTTTTCCTAGGCCAGTCAACCTAGCGGGTTTTTGATTATGTGTAGTATTTTTTCACTATGTCTGCATTGACGGGGTGAGGAAGGTCGTCATCATTCATGGTGGTTAGAATCATAGCTCCTCTTGAGAAAATGTTCTTAACCACAAATGGCCCTTCATAAGTGGGGGTCCATTTGCCCCTGGGATCGCCTTGTGGCAGTATGATGCGTTTGATTACCAGATCCCCGACTTGATATTCTTGTCGTCTGACTTTCTTGTTAAATGCCTTGATCATGCGCTTTTGATACGTCTGACCATGACAAATAGCAGTAAGTCTCTTTTCATCGATTAAGTTCAGCTGATCAAGTCGGGTCTGGATCCAATCATCTTTGCTCAAACCTGTATCCTTCATAATCCGGAGAGAGGGTATCTGGACCTCAATGGGTAAGACTTCCTCCATGCCATACACCAAAGAGTAAGGAGTTGCCCCTGTCGAAGTCCGCGTTGAGGTACGATACCCATGAAGAGCGAATGGTAACATCTCATGCCAGTCTTTGTATGTCGCCGTCATCTTCTGCACAATCTTCTTGATGTTCTTATTAGCCGCTTCAACAACCCCATTCATCTTCGGCCGGTAAGGAGAAGAGTTATGATGCTGTATCTTGAACTGTTTGCAGAGCTCGATGATCATCGTATTGTTGAGATTTGTATCATTGTCCGTAATGATTCTTTCTGGTACACCATATCGACAAATCAGATTTTGTCGGATAAACCGCGCCACAACGTTCTTGGTTACTGTAGCGAAAGAAGCTGCCTCAACCCACTTCGTGAAATAATCAATAGCTACCAGAATGAAACGATGCCCGTTGGACGCAGTAGGCCTGATCTCTCCAATCATATCGATGCCCCACATTGCAAAGGGCCAAGGTGCTGTCAAAACATTCAGAGGGACTGGAGGTACATGCACCTTATCAGGGTAGATTTGGCACTTATGGCAGGTACGAGAATGCTGATAACAATCGGCTTCTATAGTAGACCAATAATATCCTGCCTGTAGGATTTTATTTGCCATGGTATGTCCACTGGAATGAGTTCCGAAGGTACCTTCATGTAATTCTGCCATAATCCTTTCTGCCTCGTTCTTGTCCACACATCGCAGTAAGGTTGAGTCATGGTTACACTTGTAAAGGATACCATTACTGATGAAGAACTTCGCCGCGAACCTCCTAAGAAACTTCTTATCATTAACAGATGCACCCTCAGGGGTATTCCTGAGCCTCAAGATACCTTTTTACTTCGTGAAACCAGGGTTTATCTGCTACCTCTTCAGTCTCAATGTCACAGCAATGTGCGGGTTCGTCCAACCTCTCAATGGTAATCCAGGGAGCCTCATTTTCCCACCTGACCTTTAACATAGAAGACATAGTAGCTAGTGTGTCCGCTAACTGATTCTCCTCTCTGGGGAAATGTTCAAAGGTTATCTCCTCGAAGTGTGGAAGCAATGTCAATACATACTCCTTGTAAGGAATAAGATTTGGGTATTTCGTATCCCACTCGCCTTTGATATGACTGATCACTAGAGCGGAATCTCCGAATACACTCATGAACTTAATCCTTAGGTCAATAGCTGCTCGAAGACCCATGATGCACGCTTCATACTCCGCCATATTGTTGGTGCAGTTAAAACATAATCGGGCGATGAATGGAGTATGACAGCCCTCAGAAGATATGATCATGGTGCCAATGCCATTACCCAACGCGTTTGAGGCTCCGTCAAAATACATAGACCACCGGGATCCTTCCTCAGGTCCTTCATCCGGTCCAGGTTCTTCACAGTCGGTCACCAACATGATGCTCTCATCTGGGAACTCGAAATTCATGGATTGGTAATCATCCACGGCCTGATGCGCCAAATGATCTGCCAACACACTCCCCTTGATTGCTTTTTGGGTTGTGTATTAAATATCATACTCATCTAAGATCATCTGCCATCTTGCTATTCTTCCGGACAAGGCAAGCTTTTCGAAGATATACTTGATTGGATCTATCTTTGATATCAATAGGGTAGTGTGAGTCAGCATATACCGTCTCAGCCAGCGAGTAGCCCATGCCAAAGCGCAACAAGTTTTCTCAAGCAGTGAGTATCGGGTCTCATAGTCGGTAAACTTTTTGCTAAGGTAGTAAATAACATGCTCTTTTCGGCCAGACTCGTCATGCTTCCCCATCACACACCCCATTGAATTATCCAGTACTGTCAAGTATAAGATCAAAGGTCTTCCTTTAACCGGAGGCATCAGGATAGGTGACTCTTGGAGGTATTCCTTGATCCTTTCGAAAGCGGTCTGACACTCATCATTCCATTTTACTACTTGATCTTTCTTCAGCAGCTTGAAGATTGGTTCACAAGTAGCAGTCAGATGTGAAATGAATCTTGCAATGTAATTTAGACGTCCCAGAAAGCCTCTGACTTCCTTTTCTGTCAGGGGAGCTGGCATCTCTTATATAGCCCTCACCTTTGTAGGATCCACTTGAATACCTTTATCACTAATGACGAAACCCAGCAACTTACTAGACCTCACCCGAAGGTGCACTTGTTAGGGTTTAACCTCAGCTTGTACATCTTCAACCTGTCGAACAGTTTCTGGAGATGGTCAAGGTATTCTTCTTCAGTCTGGGACCATGCAATCATGTCATCAACGTAAACCTCTACCTCATGGTGAATCATGTCGTGGAACAAAGCGACCATGGCATGCTAATAAGTTTCCCCAACATTCTTCAACCCGAAAGGCATTATCTTATAACAGAAAGTGCCCCACTGCGTAACGAAAGTTGTCTTCTCCATGTCCTCGGGAGCCATCTTAATCTGATTGTAACCAGAAAAACCATCCATAAAGGAGAAGACCTTATGCTGCATGGTGCTGTCAACCAGAACATCGATGTGAGGCAGTGGGAAATCATCCTTGGGGCTCGCCCTGTTCAGATCCCTATAGTCCACACAAATTCGGACCTTACCATCTTTCTTCGGCACTGGAACAACGTTGGCAACCCACTGTGGATACGAATTAAAAGCTAGAAACCCGACGTCAAACTGTTTCATGACCTCAGCTTTGATTTTCTCAGACATCTCGGGGCACATACGGTGAACCTTCTGCTTTATCGGAGGACAGTCTTCTTTAGTTGGCAGATGTGTACCACAATGTCAGTGTCTAAACCAGGCATATCTTCATAAGACCAAGCGAAGATCTCAACATAGTCGCGTAGCATCTGTATCAACCGTTTCTTGACACTAGGCTCTAAATTTGCACCTACCTTGACCTCTTTCCTGTCTTCCTCGGTACCAAAATTCACTGATTCCAACGGATCTTCATGCGGCTGTATGACCCTCTCTTCCTGCAGTAACAGTCTAGCAAGTTCCCCAGGCACTTCACAATCATCCTCACCTTCGTCCTCAGCTTGGTTGATCGGATTTTCGAAGTCATAACTGGAAGTAGTAGAGTTGTTATCAATGGGATCTAGAGTGGATGTGGATATGCATTATGATATGTGAGTGTGTGTAAGACAATAGCTGTTTTTGATAAAGTGCAAGATAGAAAAGAAAAACAAGGAGCGAAAAATTTGTAATGCAAGAAACGTCCAATGCTTTATTGATGATATATGAAAATGACAAATAATAAGCCCTCACAAACAAAGCCCAGGTGCCTCGGGCAAGGCACCGGGCTGTAAAGTTTCAAACTGTCTGTTACAAATCTCAAAACAAAAGTCTATTACTGTGTAATAAAAGAAACGGATATGAAGTCCTTCGCCGTCCAGTTGTTCAAGCCACCGTTGGTAGTTGGGTAAATCCAGCTGCCGATATCTGACTCCTCTTCAACATCTTCAATTGCGTTCACTCCCTGATCATGCTTGGGCATGGGTGCAGTTATGACGTTGGGTTTCTCCGGAGCGTCAAACTCAATCTCTTTAGCTTCAATCAAATCTTGCACTTTATTCTTCAAGGCCCAACAGTTGTTCGTATCATGACCTGGCTATCGGAGTGATAGGTACAACGAGCGTTCGGATTATACAGCGGGGATGTGGTGCTGGGATTCTTCGGGGCTTCCCTCAGAGTTACCAGGTTGGTCTTTAACAATTGCAGTAGAATTTGAGACAAGGTCATATTAAGCCGAGTGTACTGTCTTTGTGGTCTCTCTACCCTTTACTGATTATTGTGTTGTGGGGCAACAATGGGTCTTGATATTACCACCGCATTCACTTCTTGACGACGTTCAGGTCGGTTTTGGTTCCTCGAACTGTAAATTGTACTGGCTTCTTTCTTACCGATGAAAGACTTCTTTTCTGCACTGGATAAGTACCTTTCTGTATCTTACCACTTTTAATACCAGCTTCTACTCTCTCACCAGTCATAATCAATTCAGTAAACCCAGATGACGCACTGCCAATCAAATAATTGAAAAACGGACCAGACAATGTCCCTAGAAACATATCAACCAACTCCCTATCAGACAGAGGGGGTTGGACTCTTCCATCCAGATCTCTCCACTTCTGAGCATAGTCTTTAAAGCCTTCGCCTTCTCCCATGGACATACCCTTAAGCTGAGTACAAGTGGGAGCAAGGTCGGTGTTATACTGGTACTTCTTGTAGAAATCAGCAGCAAGGTCCTCCCAGTTGTGGACATTAGCTCCTTCCAATTGATAAAACCATTCAAGTTGAGTCCCTGACAGACTGTCTTGAAAGAAATGTACCCACAAATTCCTATCAGCAGTGTAGGGTTGGATTTTCCTGACGTATGAGCGGAGATGGAGTTTTGGACAGGATACTCCATCGTACTTGGCGAAAACTGGAGCTTTGAACTTGTGAGGGATCACCACCCCATATGCTATTCCCAAATCTCCAAAGTCTAAACCGGGAATCTTCTGAATCTCCATAGCACTTAGACGGTCCTCAAGTTGTTTGTACCTATCCTCAGCAGGAGGGTACTATTCATTATCAAAATCAGTATCATTATAAGAGACCACAGGGCTAGGACCCTTTTCTTCCTCTTGATTCTCTCCTCCCTTGGATGAATGAGACAGATCAACTTCCTGTTGCAACCTATTCCCAAACCTGTGACCCATATTCAGAAGAACCACTTTCTTCTTCTTCTTCTTCTTCTTCTTCTTCTTCTTCTCTTTCAGGATGAGAGTCTTCAAATCCTCTTGCCCTTTGGCCAAGTTCAAGAACATCTCTTGGAATTGGGCATTCTGTTCCTGAAGAGCTTTGATTGCCTGATCGGTAGGTATTTTAGAAGACATTTTGTGCTGAAATAAACAACGAAGAATATGAGAAACCTGTAATGATGTGCATGATAATGGAATGCGTATGAAATGATTTCAAAGACTTTGGGAGATTCAAATTTGTAAACCAAGAAAAGAACAAACTTTATTAGATTAAATTTGTAAAATGTTTAACAATGCCTTTTAAGGCGTTTACAAAGAAATATCTGAAAAGCAAATCTAGACTAGAAACAATAAAAGACATCAGAAATCCCATGGTCGTTTCCCCTTCGTGCTGACATAATCATTGATTGTCCTTTCATTCTCAAGTTGCCTCGTGAGCTTCAAGATCTTCCTTTCCTGCTCATGATACTTCTCCCGGTAGGTATCCCTTTCTTACTTCAACTGGATCCAGGATCTCTTCAATTCCCCAAGATCAGTAGGCATGTATGGATAAATGACCGTATAAGGAACACCCTCTTCATTGGTAGGCTCCACAATCACTGGCAACACAACTTCATAAGGCATCCCAAGCTTTTGAGCCCGAGCTCGGACCCACTGGAGATAAGGTTGCATAGGGAGAGAAGTCTTCGGTCCTAGCTCGTGAGGGTCAGACCTGTTCACCATGCCCCAGGCCCGTATAAACCTTCAGCGATGCTCATCCACGTCCCCCTTGTAGTCAAAGACAATATCGGCCAGGAGTAGCTCATGAGGACCGTCTCTCCGAGCGCGACCAAACTGTCGTAAAGCCAAACAAGGACTGTAGGTTATTCCCCCTCTAATTCCAAGCAATGGGACATTAGGGTATTCCCCATATCGATCAATGACAGCTACTCGTTCCATATCCTTAGAACTTCAAAGAATGTTCGTATGGGCAAGGGACATTATCCTGTAAGCCCAACCTAAACCTTCCTCATTCTTCAATACAGACTTGGGGAGGTGCGAAATAAACCACCTCGTCAAGAGAGGCATACAACACATGAGGGTCCCCCTTCTTCGCACGGTACGAGTATAGGAGGCATGTAGGATATCACCCAGAAGAGTAGGAACTGGATTGCAGGACAGGAAGATCTTGACCGCATTCACATCCATGAAGGAATCTGGATTCGGGAAAAGAACCAAGCCGTAGATGAGGAGAGCCAAGATGTCTTCAAAAGCTTGAAAGTCCAAGTTATCCCAGAACAGTTGAGCTTGATCAATCAGGAACTTAGCCACGAAACTTTTAACTTCGCTTCGTGTCTCCCAGTTTGATACTACATCAGCCCTTTTTAGATGTAAGGATGAAGCAATGTCCTCTGGCCTAGGAGTCTCCTCCAAACCTGTGAACGGTGTCTGCTCGAGGATGGATATGCCCAGTAAATAAGAAAACTCCTCCAAAGTGGGAACTAGCTGATAATCCGGGAAGGTAAAACAATGATGCACCGGATCGAAGAACTGGAAAAGGACGCTCATCATCTGCTCATCCAACTTTGAAGTGACCAAACTAAGGAGCTGACCATGTCTTCTAACGAATGAAGAAGTATCAGGAACTTTTGAGACTAACTCTCTGAGTTGAGCAGGTATTTGCACGAAGTTGACTCGAATGGTGTTTCTGCGCATGGAAGCCATAATCTGCAAAACAGAACAAAGATAAATCCCCTCGGTCTTTGAAATAGTTAGTATAATGAAGTATGCATGCTATGTTATGATGCATGACGTCATGATAAAAGCATACAACAGGTATAGCAGATAATAGACATGGTAAAGGCAAACAAGTCACACAAGAGCCCTTAAGTTTCAGGCTTGCATGGGGCCTATGTACTACCCTCTTGAAGTTCAGTTGGTTTCAACCTGTCCTAATAATAGTAACCGGGTTCTAGAGGTTCTCAATATCACTGACCATCCTCCATCGGTCATGGTTTCAGCTCACACAATCTTTTCTTGCGGCTGGAACTATCTCGAGAGTATGGTCTCAATGAGTGTAGTATCGAGTATCAACCAGTTCCCAGCTTTACACCGAGACCGGCTATCTCACTACTTCCTATGGCCAAGTTGGTCAATTATAGGTTCTAAGGTCAGTTGATGCTTAACGACACATATAACAACCCCATATTCTCCTTGTTTCTCCACAAGGGATACTGGTACCAACCAATGTGCCACATCAACGTAGCTACTGCTTCAATCGTATCGGTCTACACCATACAATTCCTTCACAGTTTATTGCTACTTACCTAAAAGGTGTTTCCCCAGATCCGGGTTAGGATCTATAGTAACTCTAATACAAAGCCCTCAAAAGTAAAGCAAACAAATCAAAAATAGAAGCAATATGATGAATTAATCCTAAGGTATACCCCACTTATTATCCCTAGCAGAGTCGCCAGTTCTGTGATACGGTGGCAAAACCAGACTGTTTTAGGAAAATGCTGGATTGCGTTTTGCGTTTGTGTTTGAAAAATGTCGCGGTAAGCAAGAGTCGCCATTGACTTTTATTTTATCCAACATGGAAAGGAAAAAAGTACAGAAAAATTCCTTTTTTGAGATGTTCTGAGTACGGGGGGTAGATTATAGAAAGGGAAGGTATTAGCACCCTTTCTATCCGTAGTTTTCTACGGGCTCTTAGGTACTTGCTCATCATTTTTTAAATTGCTTCCGTGTTTATGTGATTTGAAAAGTTTTTGTTTTACTTCGATTTAACCCTTGCTTCTGTCTTCAAGAGTGTTACGAAGTTGTTTTGAAAACTTTGTTTGAAAAGAGTGTAAGTGTGGAAAAATTTGATTTTGAGCAAGTACCTACTAGCATCTACCTACTCGAAAAAAGAATGTTTCTGTTCTTGTTTCCTTTAGACAGTGCTATCCCACTATTAGTGAGTAGGTAGCACCGTCGTTGGAGTTGTAAGGGTCAATTCGAAAGGGACGTACGATCACTAAAGCAATGTTAGGACGTCTTAGTAATAACCCTAATGTCTTAAGATCATATTCGAGGCAACATTTCTGAGGCAACCTTTCCGAACGGGACATTTGATCTTTTAGACAAGAGAGAGACCACTAAAATATCCTATACTCAATGATCGTTTACCGAAGGCAACCAAAGTGAGAGTATACCCTAGGAGTGCGCATGTGCGAGTGATTCAATTTCAAGTTATTATCTTTGCACATTTAGGGTTTGCTAACTGTTTTAATTTTAACATACATTCTTGTCATGCAACCCTATTATCATACATCTAACAGTTAATATTTGCGGAAATTAAAATGCGGAAAATAAAGCTACGCTATTACAAGGCTTCGGGTAAGATTAATTACATAGCCAAAAAACCCGTCAAAACGATAAATAAAAAGAAAAAGTCCTAATTAATCTATTACATCCTGTGAACAATTACATCAATATTGTAAAAAATAAATAAATGCGCGCGACGAATCGAGGATGAGTAAAATTAGGGTTTTGACTCCGTCTAACCTAATTAAAAGAAAAGTTATTTTTTTGGTTGTTTTTGATTATTTTAAGAAAATAAGGGTTTGAATTAAATATGTACAAACTTAATTACTAATTAATTTTAAATCAAGAAAATTAATTACATTTGACCTATTTTTGTATTTTTGTGATTTTTTAAGAAAAGAGAAATAAAAATTAAATAAAAACCCTAATCCTTCTAATTGATTTCAACTTATTTATAAAAAGAATTAAAGTTACCTAATAAATTAAATAAACTAATTAAATTAATTTTTGATAAAAAAACAAATATCCTAAATCTAATTGGATGAAAAATTATTTTTATGATTTTTTGATAAAAAAGAATTAATTTTGTGTGTTACGAAAATAATTAAATAAATTAAATAAATAAATAAAAAGAAAAGAAAAAGAAAATGGGTCTGTTCGCAAGCAATTTGGATGGGTGTGAACAACAAGCTTTTGGGCCCAAACCAACTGATCCACGTTGACTTCCAAGATCCCATGCTGTGCATTGACTAGGGTGCATCATGGTCCTTCATGCAATGGCCTTCAGATCTGGCCTCCTGGAGATCTTAATGGTTGAGCCTTGAGGCATATGGTGGACTTCACGCAATGTGGGATACGGAATCTGTAAAGAAAATTCAAGAAAAAATGCAAATGTTTGGAGGCATGGGTCGAACCTCTGACCTCATGCCATACAATGCCTTAGCGTTCCCTTGACTGCCACTGGGCCACTTGATTCCATTTGTTAATATATGAAACAAAAATAATAAAATAAATAAAGCGAAGCTGGCTACCAAACACGCGCCAGATTTCAAACAGGCGAATGGGATGGTGCCACGCTGGTTGTCTTCTTCCCCTCTCCGTTGGTAAAAGTCAGAGACTTTTACCTACGGACAAACGTCCGTCACTATAACCCTTACTTGTTTCAAAATCTTACCCAGGCACGATAAATGGAATCCAATGTTGTAGATCAAATCGCCTTGGCCTGCTGACATGGTGCCCTTCTTGTGGACCAATTTTGCCTGTACAGGAAAAACCCAAAACCCAAAACGAAACCCTAACAATGGTAGATTCCTATACAGTTAGCGAAAATGCAATTAATGGTTACCATGAGCTTGTAAACACGTTAGGGATTCAGAATATGCTATTGAAACATGATGAAGATGCAAGAATAACAAGATTCGATTTTGGAAATATGGGCAAACTGTGGGGGTCGTGGAACTGGATTCTGGGCAATAGAACGCTTGTTTCTGATTGGTATAGGTTCCTTGCACTCCCAGGAAGCGAATGGAATGGCTTGGGAGTCTTGAAAATTCTTCGAAGTATCAAGTCAGATCACCACTTTCTTTGAGTTTTTTCAAGTTTGGGTCTTCCTCTCCACGCCTCCAAACCTTGTATTTTTTGTCTGCAATTGTCCACTATATACCACTGATTGAATTAGGGTTACAATTGTGCTCTCAATCTTTATCAATTAAGATCTTTGATCATGATTTGATTTCCATGAAAATCTTTCCAAAATAGGCCAAAATCAATCTTTTTATGCCCAACCATGCCTTGCACGATTTGATTCATTTGCAAACTGTATATGGGACCTGAAATGTGCACAAAATATTAAGTTTTGAATGGTTTGGATATTTTCATGATTTATTTTGATTTAAATTGATTTAATTGAAATAAAAAATCAAAATAAATAGCAAAAATAAGATAAAGACAATTGGAAAGAGCTAGGGCTCGTGGACCATGCTACCAACTCAAAACAAGTGCAAAAAGTTAGGCCCATTTGACAAAAATTGCAATTTAGGCACTTTTGACTTTTGGCAATTTTGCAAAAAAGGTCAACTTCACCAATGCATAAGTTCTTCAATTTTGAATCTTTGAAGGTGTTCTTGGACTTTTTAGAAAGCTTGAGATGTCCTCTAAGCAACCCTTTTGGTCTTATCTCAATTGAGTCTCCCTTTGCACCCTTATGCTTTTACCATCCGCGCTGCTGGATCATTCATGTATATAAACAAAACAAAATTATATAATGTAAAACAAGGACAACTACTGAGTTGTCAAACACGCGCCAACAAGTGTGGACCTGATATTTAAAACGAACCAATCACAACATCCTAACATGCCACACAAAGTCCTTGTCCGGTCAAACCTCTCTTGATGGTGGTTCCGGTCATCTTCTCCGTTTGAGCAAAAATCCCAACCTGCAACATATCAAGAAAACAAAGGCAAAAGTGACCCTACCCCCCTAATTTAGGGTTTACGAGTTCAATGGTGATGGCCATTTGGCCTGGGGAGGCATCTATCATCCCGTTCGTGCCTTGGCCGTTTCAAAGCCCTAAAAATGGCAACCTGCATTCTAAGCCTCTAGCTTTTCATGTAGCACGTTAGAATGATTCGAAATAATTATATGAACCTGAATGTATACTTTAGATTCATTTAAATCGCATGTGTTAAGAGATTCAAATATGAAAATTTTACCAAAAGGATGTGACTCGGTTGGCCGGTTTCAGGCTGCTTCAGTCGTGGGTGAAGGTTGATATGGCTTCCTGGGACCTTCAGGAGATTGATAGGACACCTGGTTTGGTGTGCAAATGGCTGGATCACAAAATAGATATTTTCAATATCCTTTGAAAATTTGAAAATTCTCTAGGGTTCCTGTTAGGCTGGTTGCGCCTCCCCTCTTGCTCTCAATCTCTTATGTTTATATATGCTAGCACTTAGGTTAACAAATTCGTGCCAAATCTCTATAACTTGATGACAAGAATATGAGTTTTTAATTTGTATCAAAACTTGCTATTTTTATGGTCTCCTTGCCTATTCTATTTTTGCATGTTTGATAACCTTGTTTGGCTTATTGAGCTTCTATCTGACCAACAAACAAGGCCCACACGCCTTGATATCTTACTTTGCCTTTTACTTTGATTTAAATGATATATAAATGAATAAAATTCAAATAAATAAAAAATAAAAATTACAATGGTGCATGAGTAAGTATTAGGGTCCTTGAGTGAGTCATAAACATGCTTGAATCCCAAAAAATAGGTCCATGAATTTAAAAATGCAATTTTGCTCAAATTTGACCTTTGCATTTTTTCAAAAATGTGTCAATTTTAACAATGCATATCTCTCTCATTTTTAACCCTAAGAAGGTGTTCTGGGACTTTTTGGAGATCTTAAGATGTCCTCTAAACAACCCTTTTGGTTTCATTTCAATTGGATCTTCCATGTTCATGTAAGGAGCTTTGACCCAAAAGGTGTTTTTGTTGACTTTTTGAAAGGACCTATAATGTATGAGTTTGTATATTTTGATTGGGGCATTTATTGAACTTGAGGGCTGAAGTGAAGTTGTAGGGATTTGGATTCTCTTTAAAATGAGCCTTGTTGGAAAAATTTCTGATAAAGTATGAGAAAGTTATGCTTGGTCAAATTATGGTTGACTTTTCCTATAGAAACCCTAATTTGCCATTTTTGACTTTTGATGAGTTAGGAGCATTTCTTGAGGAATCATGATCAAACCTTTATAAAATGATGGATATCACTTCAATATGTTGATTTTGACCAAAAATATTGAAGTTTGACTGTACTTGGGCCACAATTGACTTTTGACCTAGTATAATTAATTTTCAGGCATTTGAGCAGTTGACTGAGCAAACTTGTTGTTAAAGGCATGAAATTTGGCATGGATTATCTTGAGGACATATTAGGACAATGGAGAAAATTTGGGATCTTTGGGACTCACACATCTTGCTTAAAATTGAAACCCTATTTTGAGGTTTATTGCCTTAAGAGGAGAATTTGTCTGGTCAATTCTAAGTCATCCTAGGGCAAGTTGGGGATCTCAAAGGATATGTCTTGAGTAGAATGAGAGGGAAAATTTTTGGGTACAACAACTGCCCATGTTCAATCTTCTTAAACCTGAGGATGTAGATTGGCTGGTTTGCCTTTCGTGATCTGAAGGTGGAAGATGATTGAACACTAGAGTGCCCAAAAATTTGCACTCGTTTGAAATGATACTTGACTGTGTAGATAGTATCGGGAATGGGCTTACATATGCCATTTGGAGAAGATGACGGAAGATCGTCGAAGATGGGCTTAAAGATGCCATCCAAAGAGTATGACGGAGAGTCGTCGGAGATGGGCTTAAAGATGCCATCTAGAACAATGTTAATTCCATGAGATATTCCTTTGTGGGAATCCCTATTCCTATTGTTGAGTAGGACTCCACTGAGGAATTTTGGTCTCTTTTCGAGAAATAGAGTTTATGAGCTTCAATTGTCCATTACTCTACTGGGAGTCATCTCTTGATTGAAGAGACGAAAATGAACTGCTATTTGGTCAGAATCTAGGCTTCACGGTGACTTGTTGAGGATAATAAGTATGTATTCTATCTGGTCGTATTCCAGGCTTCACATCTCTTTATTGGGGAAACATGAAATTAACTTCTATCTTGTCGGACTCCAGGCTTCACAGTGATTCAAACTGTTATCTGGTCCTTTTGAAAAGTCAACAAAAACACCTTTTGGGTCAAAGCTTCTTACATGAACACATAAGACCCAATTGAGATGAAACCAAAAGGGTTGTTTAGGGGACATCCTAAGCTTTCTAAAAAGTCCAAGAACACCTCTCTAGGTTTAAAATTGGAGGAGATATGCCTTGTCAAAGTTGACCATTTTTGCAAAATTGCCAAACGTCAAATATGCTCAAAAGTGCATTTTTTTGTCAAATGGGCCTAGCTTCTCATGATTGCATCTTGTTAGAGACATGGTCCACGACCCAGATCAGCATCCACACATTTTTTGCTTTATTTATTTATTTATTTTGATTTTTTATTATTTAAAAGTTAAATTAAATCAAATAAATTGCAAAAAATATAAAAAGATTGGTTTTGATCTGACTTTTTTTGTAGGAATCAAATCCAATTAGGCTGGCATAGCATATCAAATCGTGCAAGGGATGATTGAAGCAAAAATTGGCATGATTATGCTTGTTTTGGAAAGATATAATACAAGAGCAAAATCAAATCAAATTTTCATGATTCACAAAGATTTAATTTGTTTTTGTTAACCTAATCAGTTCTACTACATATATAGAACATACACAAGCCAAAATAAAAAGGATTGCAATCATGAGAACCCCAAACAAAACTCAAATTCTTGAAGAAAAAGTGTGGAACAGTTTCAAGCTTAGAGGATGATTCAAAGTAATTCAAAGCCACAAATCCATTCCTGGATATCTCCTGAAGCTAACAGCATCATTTGCATGTCCTGAGAAGCCCATAATCACTCCCTGTAGACCCACGGTTTGCATATCCAAACTTGATTTTGATTTTACAGTTTACGCATAGTTGTTCACTTTTAAGCATAGCATTGTGTTTGTATCATCATTTGGAATGTTTTGGTTTATTTAATTTTGCGTTTTGATGCATATATTGATGAATGCCATGGCTAGAGTTTGTTTGTCTATTTTAGGGTTTCCTTGCACAGGCTAAATTGGCCCAAGAAAAGGGTACCATGATGCTCGTGGCATCATGATGAGTTGATCCATGTGCTTAGAATTAATTTATCATGCTTGCTGTTGATTTTTGAAACTTGCAGTGCTATATCCATGGAGTTTGGCCGTAGGTAAAAGTCCCTAACCCAAAGCGACGGATCTGTGGGGAAGACGATGGCATGTCCCAACCTAATTGGGAAATTCAAATTTCGCGTGTTTTTTAGTTTATTCACTTTGTTTTATATAATATATATTAGTCTTACCATATTAACAACTAAACATGATAGCCCAGATGGCAAGGCACGCGTTTTATTGAGTGGGAGGACCTGGGTTCGATCCCAGGTCCCAACAATTTTCTTTATTTTCTTAACATTTGAACGCAGGTACCATGCATTACGCTACAAGACGTCCATCATGCGCTACCACTATCCAGCCATTGGATTCGTCTCCAATCAGATCCAACGTCCCACACATCAAAGACCATGGTACACCATCAGAAGGGAGCAACACAAGATCGGGCGTATGATTGGACTCAGCCTTCTTGGGCCTAAGCAATTCAACAACACACCCCGTATCAAGCAATACAGGCCCAATTCTTTTCTCTTTTATCTTTATTTCTTTTTAATTATTTGATTAATCATTTCTCTTTTACAAAATAACACAACAAAATCATCTTTTTTATTTAATAAAAAAATCATAAAAACATTAAAAATCATTTATTTTCATAAAAATATTTTATTTCTTTAATTAATTAGTTTAATTAAATTAGCGAAATTTAACTTTGTTTTTCTTATAATTAACAATAATTAGGATTAAGGTTTAATTTTGTACATAATCTAATTTTTCTCAAAAAATAACCTAAATCTTTTTCAATTAGATTTCTTAGGGTTCTCCAATTATTCTTGCATTTAATTAGCCGCACGCTTTTAATTCTTTTTTCTATTATTGTAACTGCTTCGAGTTTGTAATAGAATTAGGGTTTAAATTTCCGCATTTTATTTTCAGTCAAAATAATTATGTATCTGCGAAAGCCTTGTAATAGCTAGGACTTCAATTTCTCGCATTTTAATTTCCGCAAACTATAAACTACTTAGATGTATGTTAATAGGATTGTATGGAAAGACAAATTGAAAATTAATACGGTAGAAAACCCTAAATGTGCAAAGATAAATTAACTGAAAATTACACTCGCACATGCTCGCTCCTAGGGTTTACTCCACTCCGGTTGCCTTCGGTAAATGGTCATGAAGTATAGGGTTTGTTAGTGGTTGTCCTCTAGCCCCGAAAGATCTAAAATGACCCATTAAGATGTTTTCTCAGAAAAAGATCTTTCAGGCTTTAGGATGATTACTAACATTTCCTAACATTGCTTTTGTGATCGTATTTGTCCCTTCGAATGTCCCTAAAAAACTCCAACGACGATGCTACCTATTTCTCAATAATGGGATAGCATTGTCTAAAAGGAAAACGAACAGACCTTTTTCGAGTAGGTAGATTAGTTCCTAGGTACTTGCTCAAAAAAAAAAAACTTGTTCACACCAACACTTTTCAAACAAAGTTTTCAAAAACAAATTCGTAACACTCTTGAGGACAAAAACATGGGTTAATACAAAGTAAAACAAAAATTTTCAAAACAAGCACACACAAGAAGTTTTCAAAATGAGCAAGTACCTAAGAGCCCGTGGAAAACCACGGATAGAAATAGTGCTAACACCTTCCCTTTCTATAATCTACCCTCCGTACTCAGAAACATCTCAAAAAAGGTTTTTTCTGTTCTTTTTCCTTTTCCTGATTGGATAAAATAAAAGTTGTGGCGACTCTTGCTTACCGCGACATTTGCGAACAAAAAACACAAACCAATATTAAAAGTCGGTTCTGCTGCCGTATAACACCAGGATTCATAGTAATCGACAGAGTAAACTTCTATCTGGTCGGATTCCAGGCTTCACATCACCTTATAGTGTTATCTGGTCAGATTCCAGGCTTCACAGTGTCTTGAATTATTGACTGACTATTATCCGGTCGAGTTCCGGGCTTCATAGTAATTGACAGAGTAAACTGCTATCTGGTCGGATTCCAGTCTTTGTAGTTTCTTCAACTGGAATAAAAATCAGAGAGATCTTAGTATCGATCTAACTGAACCAGAGAAGGTCTTGCATTAACTTTGACTGGAATGGAAATCAGAAAAACCTTAGGATCGATTTAACTGAACCAGACAAAAGTCTTGGAATATCTTAAACTGGAATAGAAATCAAAGAGATCTTAATATCGATCTAACTGAACCATATAAGGTCTTGAATTAACTTTGACTGGAATGGAAATCATAAAAATCTTGGTATCGATTTAACTGAACCAGACAAAAGTCTTGGAATATCTTCAACTAGAATAGAAATCAGAGAGATCTTAGTGTCGATCTAGTTAAACCAGAGAAGGTCTTGAGGAAATCTTTCTGAGGTAAATGCTGAAATAGACTTTTGTTGTACCCCAAAATTTTCCCTCCCATTTTTTACTCAACACATAATCATTGAGATCCTCAACTTGCTCAAAGATGCCTAAGAGTTGACCAGACAAAATTTCTCCTAAAGCAATGAACCTCCAACTAGGGTTTCTATTTTCATCAAGATGGGTGAGCTCCAAAGGCCTCATATGCTCTCCATAATCCTAATATGTTCTCAAGACCATCCAAGTCAAGTTTAATGCCTTGCACAAGAAGTTTGCTCAGCCAACTGCTCAAATGCTTGAAAATAAACTCTGATAGGTCAAAAGTCAATTGTGGCCCACATACAGTCAAACTTCAAGATTTTTTTCAAAATCAACATTTTGAAGTGATATATATCATTTGATCAAGTATTGATCATGATTACCCAAGGAATTCTCCTAATTCATCAAAACTCAGGAGTTGCTAAATTAGGGTTTCTCAGGAAAAGTCAACCAAACTTTGACTAGGCATAACTTTCTCATACTTTATCAGAAATTTATCATCCAGGGCTCATTTTGAATAGGATGCAATTCCATACAACTCATCTTCAACCCTCAAGTTCAAAAAATGCACTCATGAAAAGATATGAATTCAAACATTATAGGTCATTTCAAAAAGTCAACAAAAACACCTTTTGGGTCAAAGCTTCTTACATGAACATGGAGGATCCAATTGAGATGAAACCAAAAGGGTTGTTTAGGGGACATCCTAAGCTTTCTAAAAAGTCTAAGAACACCCCCTTTGGGTCAAAATTGAAGGAGATATGCATTGTCAAAGTTGGCCATTTTTGGAAAATTGTCAAAAGTCAACAATGCCCAAAATTGCATTTTTTGTCAAATGGGCCTAACTCTTTATGCTTGCATCTCACTTCTAGCATGGTCCACGACCCAAACACATTTCCATATATTTTTGGCTTTATTTATTTAATTTATTTTGATTTTAATCACTTAAAAATAAAAAAAGCAAATAAATAAACAAAATAATAAAAGATTTTATTGCAAATATTTTTCTCATCAAATAACAATCAACAAAAGCTGGCAAATTAAGGCAAATTCATGGAGAGAGAGTAAGATTGGATTTGTTCCAAAAATAAACAAAAATCAAATAACTGAAGGAAGAATATTTTTTCATAAAAGCATTGGATTTTTCCCACTTATGTTGACCTAATGTGCTACAATACATAACCACAATAATCTCAGACCAGGAGGAGACGGAAAAAAGCAGCCTCAAGAGAGAGAACAAAGTTTTTTCTAAAAATTCAAGAAAGGTGCAATTTCCTAAGACACAATACATCCAATTTTAATCGTTACCAAGCATCCTAGCACCCTCCTGGAGATCTCAGCATCTCATTCGATCCACTCTTGAAGGCCAAGACACCCATGACCACTCTTTCCAATACCCCCACGAGTTGGTAAATTTTTAAGCTTCAAACTTTTGAACCATGCAATATACATTAATTTCTTGCATTACTATGTGTTCATAATGTTATTCTGAAGTGTTTTGAATCGTTAGTGGCAAGCATGCACGGAGAAATAATCATATGCCATGTTTAGGGCACGACCTGAAAACGTGTTTGAAACTTTATATACAACCATGATCCCTCAAAACCAAGCTCAGATTTGAACTCAAGAGGTGATTTTACATAGAATAAGTCTCTTTGTGAGCTTTAAATCTCACGAAATTTGCAGGTTGACCATTGACTGGGCCGGAGAAGACGACCGGAGCGCAGCTCCATCGTCGTTGACTTGTCTTCCTCATGTGAAGGCAGTTTGGTTGCTGGCGTGGCAATTCCTTATAACATGATTGGCTCTTGAAATTCTGACGCGTTTATTTTTTTTTGCTGACTGGGATTTATTGGTTTGATTAATATATAACATTTTTGAATGATTATGTTCTTGAGTTAACATCCAGCGCAGTTGGCAAGGGAAGTGGACGTGTGAAAGGTAGGACCTGGGTTCGATCCCAGGTCCAGACCTTTTATATTTTCTGAGTTTCTTATTTCAGATCCAGCGTACTTCACTATCCAATGTCCATCATACGCCCCATATGCAAAACCATCAGATCTATCTCCAGCCAGATCCAACGCTCCAAGATTGCAGCCACATGATGGACCCTCAGAAGGAAGCCTCATTGAATCACGCGCTAGACAAACTGGGCCATCATCCTGGGCCAAAGACCAAATTTAGTGCACACCTCCCAATCTGCTTAGTTGCATCAGGCCCATTCCTTTAATTCTTTTTTTTTAATTTCTTTATTTATTTTGTTTTAATTTCTTGTTTAAATTATTTTTTTACAAAAAATATTTTTTAATTGAATCATAAAAAAATAAAAAAATCACTAAAAATATTAGGTTTAATTTTTTTCATAAAATATTTATTTATCTTAATTAATTAGGTTAATTAGGTTAACTTAAATTCTTTTCCCATAATTAAAATTAAATAGAAATTAGGTTAATTTGCAAAGTTAATTATTACTTTTTACAAAATTCAAAAAAAATCTTTTCTTTTTTCATCAATTAATTGTTTCTAAACTTGACGTTAATTCCCCGTTTGATTTACTCGCGCGCGTCTTGTTTCCATTATTTTATTAATTATTGTAACTGCTCCGAGTTTGTAATAGTTAATTAGGTTTACTATTTCACATTTATTATTTTCTCTGATTTTTGATTATGTAATCCCCCTCCCCAAATCCTTATAATAACTAGGGTTTTAATTTCTCTCATTTCACTTTCCGCAATTATAAACTTACTAGATACATGGATAATAGGATTCAATGGCAAGATAAATCAATTTAAAGCAGTAGAAAACCCTAAATGCGCAAGACAAATGAAACTAAAATCAAACACTTGGACATGCTCACTCCTAGGGTTTTGCCTCACTTGGGTGCCTCGGAAATAATGGTCGTGTCCCTCGAACGTAGGGATACCTTAGCAATGACCCGCAGTTCAAAGTCGTCATAAAGATCATAGTCCCTCATTGTCCCTCGAGTTGCCTACGAGAAATGATCTAATGATGATAGTCCCTTCGAAATGCTAAGGTATCCTTACTTGTTGCCTTCAGTGACCATTTGGTCCCTTCGAATGTCCCTTAAAACTCCAACGATGGAGCTACCTACTCCTTAATAGTAGGATAGCACTGTCTAAAGGGAAATGAACAGACTTTTTTCGAGTAGGTAGATAGTTCCTAGGTACTTGCTCAAAACAAACAAATTTTCACACTGACACTTTAAAACATTTTTCAAACAAAGTTTTTTTCAAAAACACTTTATCACACCCTTGAGGACTGATACAAGGGTTACCATAAAGTGAAACGCCGCACTAAGGCATTTTCAAAGCTTTTCAAAACAAGCACACACAAGCAATTTTAAAAAATGAGCAAATACCTAAGAGCCCCATGGAAAACCACGGATAGAAAGGGTAATAACACCTTCCCTTTCTATAATCTACCCCTTGTACTCAGAAACATCTCAAAAAAATGTTTTTTCTGTTTTTTTTCCTTTTCCTTTGTTGGATGAAATAAAATTCGATGGTGACTCTTGCTTACCGCGACATTTGCGAATACAAAATGCAAACCAGTATTAAATAGTCGATTCTGCCACCATATCACAGAACTGGCGACTCTGTTGGGGATAAAAATAAGTGGGGTATACATTAGGATCTAGGTCATTTTTAATTGCTTTCTTGTTTTGCTTTGCCTGCTTTATATTCAAGGGTTTTGTTTGGGTTATGTAGATCTTACACCCGGAACTGGGGACACCTTTTAGGTAAGTAGCAATAAACTCTAAGGGAACTGTGTGGGGTGTAACAACACGGTTGAAACAGTAGCTACGTTGATGTGGCACTTTGGTTGGTACCGGTAACCCTTGAGTTAATCAGGGAGAGTACGGGGCCGCCACGTGGTGTCTTAAAGCATTAACTGACCTTAGAACCTTTAATTGCACAACTTGGCCAGTAGGACATAACGAGATGGTTGGCCTTGGTGTATTCCCAAGGTCGACGGATACTCGATGCTACATTCATTGAGGTTTGACTCTTGATTTTTGTTTGGTGCGAGTCAATCGCCTTTTGAGCGAAGCTCGGGGGAAAGATCAGTGATATTGAGATCCCTTAGAAACCGGTTACTATTTATAGAACAGGTTGAACCAATCCAGCTTCAAGAGGGTATGACTTTAAAACTCATGCAGGCCTTAAACCTAAGAACTTGGTGTGACTTGTTTTTGATGTTTGCTATACATGTGATTTTTTAGCATAATCATGACAGCATAAGCATAGCATATCATACTAACCATTTCAAGGATTTTCTAGGGCTCATCTTTGTTGTTTTGTAGGACATGGCCTCCGCCTGTAAGAATACTATCCAGATTAAACTTGTGAAAGTGCCTCTCCAACTAAAGGACTTGGCATTAAGGATTCCTGAAAACACTCCCTTCACTGAAAAGCATGGTCAGTTGCTTAACTTGGTCACTGCAAAACCTGATGAAGAATTGTTAAAAGTGCTATTTCAATTCTTTGATCCTTTGCACCACTGCTTCACCTTCCCGGATTACCAAGTAGTGCCTACTATGGAGGAATTTTCTCATTTGTTAGGGGTACCTATTCTTGATCAATTACCTTTCAGTGGTATGGAAGAACATCCAAAGCTTGAAGAGATTGCTCGAGCTCTGTCCTTACAACAGTTCGACATAGTGACAAATTGGAAAACTAGAGGAAATATCCAAGGAATCCCGATTAAACTTCTATTCCAGAAGGCTTATTATTTTTGGGATACCCTGGATTTATAAGCTTTCGAAGAGGTATTGGAACTACTCATCTACGAGATGGTACTTTTCCCTAACACGGACCAACTCGTAGATGTGAATACTATTAAGGTTTTTCTGTCTCATAATCCGGCGCCTACATTACTTGGGGATATTCCAAACACTCTGCATGCTCGAACTCTAAAGAGAATGGGGACCTTTCTGTGTTGCACTCCTCTATTGGCTAGGTGGTTTATTTTGCACCTACCCAGGTCTGTTTTGAAGAATGAGCATGGTATGAAATGGTCTCATAGGCTGATGTCCCTTACACATTCAGACAATCGATGGTGTTCACGGTCCTCGGAAGATGTTACCATCATCGATCACTATGGTGAATTCCCTAATGTCCCTCTCTTAGGCATTAGGGGAGGGAGGAATCACTTATAATCCTTGTTTGGAACTGCGGCAGTTTGGTTATGCAAGAAGGGATGGTCCTCACGATACGCTTATCCAAGGAATCACCTTCAACTATGAGAATGATACTCAGGGTTACCGCAAAAGATTCATGAGAGCTTGGGGCATGGTACATAAAATTGATAGCAAGACATTGGGGCATAAGAATTCCATCCCTTTTGAGCCTTATCTCTGATGGGTACAAGCCCGCGCCCAAAGTCTTATGATGCCTTACCCTACTGTCCTACCAATGATTGTGGAACCATTTGCTGAAGGAGAAACTCCTTATCTTGTTCATCATCCTGGCATGCCAATTGATCATGAGGAGTTACAGAAATCTTGGGTTCAACTTAAAGAGGAGCGGGATACGTTCGAAGCTTAATTCTATGCCAGCAAGAAGAACGTCCTGGATCTCACTAGGATACTTCATGAAGAAAGGAACATAAATTCCCACATTGCATCAAAGAGGATGCGCTCCTGGGAGACCTAGTTTCCTTTTGCTTTAAGTTTTGTTTGTTTGATTGTAATCCTAAAGGGCATTCTTTGTAATAGTCTGAACTTATTAATATAATTAACGTGTGTTTCTTTTTGGTTAAACAAATTTGAGCATTTACAAGTCCTTAAAATCATTGCATACGCATACTATCCATGACATTACATAAACAGGTACCATTACAGGTTTCTCATATTCTTCGATGTTTATTTTAGCAAAAATGTCTTCTGAACAAAGCATCAATGATCTTCAGGAAAAAAATGCCCAATTTCAACAGATGTCATAACTTTGGCAAAAGGGAAGGAAGATTTGAAGGCCCTCGCCCTGAAGGAAAAGAAGAAGAAGAAGAAGGTATCTGGTGTTCTGAATCTGGGCAGAAGGTTCAGGGGGCCGTTAAAGCAACCAGTTGATCTGACCTCCTCGTCTAAAGAAGGGGAAAATCAAGGAAGAGAGATAAGGGAGAAGGACCCTAGCCCTGGAGTTTCTGACAATGATATAGACTACAATGATGAGCAGTATCCTCCCACTGAGGATAGGTACAAACAATTAGAGGATCGGATGAGCACTATGGAAATCCAGAGAATACCAGGGCTGGACTTTGAAGAATTAGGATTGGTGTCTGGGGTAGTCATCCCACATAAGTTTAAAGCTCCAGTTTTCACAAAGTATGATGGGGTGTCTTATCCCAAGCTTCATCTCCGTTCCTATGTAAGGAAGATTCAGCTTCATGCTGCTGATAGGAACTCGTGGGTTTACTTCTTTCAAGACAGTCTGTCAGGGACTCAGCTCAAATGGTTCTATCAGCTGGGGGGAACCAATGTCTGAAACTGGGAGGATTTGGCTACTGCTTTTTTCAAGCAGTATCAATACAACACTGACCTTGCCCCTACTCGTGCTCAACTCCAGAGTATGTCCATGGGTGCAGGTGAAGACTTTAAGGACTATGCACAGAAGTGGAGAGATTTGGCTGGGAGAGTCCAACCCATTTTATTTGACAGGGAGTTGGTTGACATGTTTCTTGGGACGCTGTCTGGTCCATTCTTCAATCATTTGATTGGTAGCTCATCAGCTGGTTTCACCGAGCTAATATTAACAGGAGAAAGGGTAGAAGCTGGGATCTGGAGTGGCAAGATCCAGAAAGACACCTCTTCGAGTTCAGTAAAGAATCCCTTCACAGGTAAGAAGGAGGTCAGTGCCATTTATAGCCCGAGAGGTCAAAGCAGAGCTGAACACCGTCCAACGGTGGGTAATGTGATGATACCTAGGCCTGCGGCTACCCCACAACGAAACAATCAGCAAAGGGTAGAAAGACCGCAAAGGAAGTTTACCCGGATTAACATGAAATTGATTGAGATTATACCCCATCTGTTAAGATCCAACTTGGCAACCTTGAAAGAGGCTCCTAAGAATCCTAAACCCACATCTCCTCGTTACAATCCAAACGCTCGGCGTGCCTACCATTCTGAGAGTCCTGACCACGATACAAATGACTGTTGGGCTCTAAGAAATAAAGTACAAGATCTGATTGAAGCCAAGGAGATTGAGTTTGATGCCCCGGAGAAGCCCAATGTCATAACTACTCCCATGCCTAAGCACAACCGTGGAGTTAATGCCATTGATATTGACCTATTCATTATCTCTGTTGATGAAGTTTCTACTCCTCTTATGACTATTAAGTAGAATTTGTTGTTGGGCGGTTTATTTTCGGGTTGCGGTGAAGGTTGCCACATGTGTGCATCTCTACCCACTGGTTGCTATTTGCTGAAAGCAGGTGTTCAACGCCTGATGGACAACATAGAAATTTTGTTCGAAAAGAATTTGATTCCAACTGTTCTGTTTGAAGATGTTACCATTATAACCATTTCCGCCAATCCTTCCAAGGTTTTCTCTAAAAGACCTGTTAGGATTACACCTGCTCCAAGAATCTCCCCGCTGATAATCACTCTTCCCGGTCCCGTACCTTACTCCTCGGACAAAGCTGTCCCGTGGAATTATGGCGCCGATGTTTACTATCATGGCGTTAAACAAGATTTGAAGAATGAAGAGGTTGATCCCGATGTCAGTAACATCGTCGGGGCCAACAAGATTACCAGAAGTGGAAGGGTTTTCTCTCCTGAGATCTCCCCGAAGACTGTCAATAAACCTGTTGTGATTCCATCTGCTGTTCCTGCTAGTACTTCAGCTACTACTCTCGTTCTTACTCCAATTGTTACTTCTGGCGTTGAGTCATCTGGGACTCGGGGCAAAGAAGCTGTAGGTGAGCCTGCCTGGACGGAGGCACCTAGAAAGATTGTTGTAGAATCCACTAAGCAAGAGATATAAGAAATATTAAAAACAATCAAGAAGAGCGACTACAATGTGGTCGAGCAGCTGGGGAAGACCCCCTCGAAGATATTAATGTTGTCTCCATTGTTGTGTTCCGAGGCCCATGCGAAGGCTTTGATTGCATTCCTCAAGACTGCGCATGTGCCGCAGGAAACCTTAGCCGATCAATTAAAAGACTGTGTGGCCAGCTTGACTGCTGACAATGAGCTGGGTTTTTCAGATGCTGACTTAACACCGAAAGGGAGAAAGCATAATGATGCTCTGCATGTCTCGATCGAATGCAGGGGCACCACTATGGCTCATGTGCTAGTGGATACCGGGTCTTCACTGAATGTTCTACCTAAGAAGGCTCCTGATCGACTGGATTGTGAAGGCTTGACCTTAAAGCCTAGTAACATTGTGGTAAGGGCTTTTGAAGGGTCGAAGGGAATGGTGCATGGGGAGGTGGACATCCCTGTCAAAGTAGGCTCTCAGACCATTGGGTCCACCTTCTACGTGATGGACATTAGGCCCTCGTACTCTTATTTGTTGGGTCATCCTTGGATCCATGAAGCTGGGGCCGTTACTTCTACACTGCACCAAATGCTGAAATATCTGGTGAATGGGAAGATTGTCACTGTGCATGGCGAAGAGGAGTATATGGTGAGCCACCTGAACTCCTTCAGGTATGTGGAGATGGACGGGGAATTCATAGAGACTCCTTGTCAAAACTTTGAAGAGGTTCCCTAGATTTTGGCATCAACCGAGACTACTATCAGCACCGAACCTCCTCTGTAGATGGCTTCTCTCAAAGACGCCAGAGCAGTGGTCGAAGAAGGTGGGTGTACCAACTGGGGACAACTCCCTGATTTTACTCATAAAACTGATAAATTTGGTTTGGGCTTTAATTCATGAGCTCAAAGGGTTGTTTGACGCGCTCGAGATGAGGACCTCACCTATGCATCAACAATTGTGGGGTCGATGCTATTAAAGACAGTGAGGAAGACTCTGATATTGACACCTGGATCTACTCGACTACCAATGATGGACCGAGTAATTGGATGGCCAGAAATTTTATACCAGTTTCTTTTATTCCCAGTAATTATCTTACTTGTTTTCCAAGTTTGTAATAAATAATTTAAACTTTATGACCTTGCGTCTTACCCGAGGCACAATGGTTTTATTTGTAAGGGTTATTATATGTCATTTCATATATCATCAATAAAATATTGGACATTCTTTGCATACAAATTTTGTGCTCTCTGTTTTTCTTTTCTGCTTTTACTTTATCAATATAGCTATACTCTTACACACACTCACGTATCGAAACTGCAGATCCATATCCACTATGGATCCCATTGATAACAGTTCTGTTATTTCCAGTTATGACTTTTAAAATCCGATCAACCAAGCCGAGAACAAAGGTGAGGACGATTGTGAGGTGCCTGGAGAACTTGCTAGACTGTTATAGCAGGAAGAAAGGGCAATACAACCTCATGAAGAGCCAGTTGATACGATAAACTTGGGCACGGAGGTGGACAAAAAAGAAGTCAAGATCGGCGTAAATCTAGAGACTAATATCAAACAACGGTTGATACAGATGTTGCACGACTACGTTGAGATTTTTTCATAGTAATATGAATACATTCCTGGTTTAGACACTGATATTATGGTACATCGTCTGACAAATAAAGAAGATTGTCCTCCGGTTAAACAGAAAGTCCTTCGCATGCGCCTTGAAATGTCAGAGAAGATCAAGGCAGAGGTCTTGAAGCAGTTCGACACAGGGTTCTTAGCTGTGACCTCCTATCCACAGTGGGTTGCTAACGTTATTCCGGTACCTAAGAAGGATGGCAAGGTACAGATGTGTGTGGACTACAGAGACCTGAACAGGGCAAGCCCCAAGGATGATTTCCCGCTTCCTCACTTTGATGTTCTGGTTGACAACACCGTACAACACAAAATCTTCTCCATCATGGATGGTTTCTCTGGCTACAACTAGATCAAGATGGCTCTTGAAGACATGGAGAAGACAACTATGATACGGTAGGAGAACATAATTGAGGGTTTTGTGTTTGATCGCAAATGTTGCAGTTAGCAAGAGTCGCCACCGACTTTTATTTTATCCAAAAGGAAAGGTGAAAAAGCACAAGAAAGACCTTTCAGATTATTTCTTGAGTTTGGGGGGGGTAGATTATGAAAAGGGGAGATATTAGAACCCTTTTCATCCATGGTTTTCCATGGGCTCTTAGTTACTTGCTAGATCACTTGCTTTTGTTTGAAATTGTGCTTAATGTGGTTTTTGAAAGTATTTTGTAAAGAGGTCATTGTTTAGGCAATCTTTGTAATGATTCTTGTTTGTAAGAATGTATACAAAGATGTTGATCTTTTGAAAATGTTTTCAAGTTTTGTAAGATGTTTTGAAAGTGTAAGATGTTTTGAAAGTGTAAGTGTTTGTTTGTTTGAATTTTTTTTAGGAAAAGGATTTTTGTCTTAACCTAATTAATTAAACAAAAATAATTAATGAAAAGAATTTGTTTAAGAAAAGATTTTAAATAAAACCCTAGTTCTATTTAGTTTATTAAAAGAAAATAAGTTTAGAAAAGAGTATTTTTGGTATTTTTGCCTTGAAAATATTTATGGTATCATGAAATATTTTTAGTATTTTTTATATATCAAAAATAATATATTTTAATTAGTATGAAAGAAAATAACTAATAACCTAGTTTTAATTATATTTACAAGATAATAAGTAAAAAATTAAATAAAGTATAATTAATAAAAATATTTTTTGTGAGAAAAATAAAATAAACTAAGTCAAAATATAAATCTAGCATTTTTTTTTGTATTTTATGATTTTTTTAGTATTTAGAAAATATATTTATGAAAATTAAAATTAAATAAAAAAGAAAATAAATAAACTTGGGCCAGGGGTGCCAATAGCCTGCAGGGGGTTAGTCAGCAAAAAATAAAAAAACAAAGCAAGCCCAATAAGGCTTAGGCGCTCAAAAAAGTTAGAAATGCCAAAATGTGTAAAAAAATGTAAAAGGGTACCATTGGGGCTCGAACCCAGGTCCCAAAGGTTACAGGCACGCGCTTCTACCATTGGGATGACTATACATCCGTTAACATAAGCAAAACAATAAATATGTACGGAAAAAGGCGCCCTGAAGTTTTCATCTTCAACCTCTAGCCAGACCAACTGTAACTTGCTCATTTCTCATCAAAAATGAAAACTGTAAACATGAAACTAGTAGCAAATTTTCTCACGGTTTCAGAAATGTAAAGCATTAAAACTATAGATCAAAGATAAGCATGAATTTTAATGGCCCTAATCTGAACCCTAAAAATCTCAGAAATTCCAGTTTCAAAATTCTCCAAGCTCAACCAAAATTAATGGAAACTATGGACATGGTTAGCTTCAGGGTAATGATATCTACATGTTTTGTTCATAAATAAACTATTGATGATGCCTGTATGAAGAGTTCCAAGTTGAGAAAACTTACCTCAAAACTGGAAATTGTGTTTTGAGTTTGAGCTTGTTTCAGGTGATTGTGATGATCAAGTTAGCTTCCTTGAGGTCCTAGGAAGCTAATGCAATGATTAGCTTTAACAATGGATGGCTGAAATGGTCTGGAGAAGTCAATGTGCAGAGCTGGGTTTTTGAAAATGGAGGATGGTGTTAATGGTGTTACAGTTCTAAAATAGGGTGTGGGATTGATTCTATGTGATGTTTAGAAATTTTAGAAACCAAAAGGCCAAGAAACGCACGAGTAGATTATGAGTTTCAAGTTTTTTGTCAGTTTATGTAAAACTGGAAGTGTGAAGTGTGATTCTGAGTTTTTGGTTCTTTCAAGGTTTGAGCATTCGTGTGTTTGTGTCAAATATTTTGTGTATGTATAAACAAAAGTGTTTGAGTACATTGGCAAGTCAGAAGTACAAGTTTCTAGCTTTTGGCTAGGTTACTTGATTTTGAAGAAAAGAGGGAAACAAGTTTCAAGGGAGAGGTACAAGCATGGGATGGGTGATTGTAAGTGTTTGAAATGTTTCTCATGAGTTATAGGACGAGTTTGATCAGAAGAGAACAAGTGCAAGGCTCAAGAACAAGTTTTGTACAAAAAGTTGCTTTATCAAAATGACAATGTAATCTTTCTTTCAAAAATGGATAAAAAGCATGTCCATGCATTGAATGCTTGAAGTGAGGCCTCTAACAGCTGTGTAAACCATTAATTATGGAGTTCCTAACAAGTTTGAGGCCTTCAAAGTAGATTTAATGCAGCACAACTTTGAATTTGAATTTTGTTCATCACTAAAATGACTTGTAATTAAAGTGATAAAACCCTAACTTCATCTCTTCGATTCTCCCTACTCAAGAATGATCTCAAGAAGTTATTGAACATTCTGGAAAGCTTGTAATGTGCTCTACAACCCATATTTGAATTGATTTTGAATATTACCCTTGGAACTATATGAAAAAGTGTCATGAAGTTAGGTCAAAATCCTGGCCAAATTAGGGCAAAATTTCACTAAGTGTTTTGTTTCATGACCCTCTATTCATAAAATTATAACTTGAGACCCAAGAAATTTTGGAAGAAGTTTGTTAAGCAAAGTTATAGATTTCATGGAGATCTACAACTTTCATGTTGGAAGTTTATCTTGAATCACTTTGCATCATGGTGAAAATGTTTCTCAAAGTTTTGAAAAAATAAGAAATTTTCAGCACTTATAAAAATTTCTAAGTTTAGAAATTTTGACTTTTCAAAATGAAATCTTGACCTTTTGATTTCTTGAAGAATAAGTTTCATATTTTGACATGTTTTGATGAATTTTGATCTTTGGCACTTGAATTTGACCAAAAAGTCAAAGTTTGACTTTTCAGTATACAATTGACTTTTAATCAGTTGACTGAAAAATTCATCTGTCAATCCAATGGAATTACAATGTTTTGAACCATGTAATTAGGTAAAAATGATGCAATTGGACTTTTGATATCATGCCTTAAACCAATTGACCATTTGATAGGTCAAAAATCAGAAATTGCCCTTTTCTAGTCAAAACCCTAATTTTGACCATTTTGCCCTTTTGGAGATTTGATCAAATTTCTTGAGGAATTATGGTCCAAACTTGATCAAATGATACATATGAGTTTAAAATGTTGAATTGGATAAAAAATTATGAAGTTTGACTGTAAATTGGCCATAGTTGACTTTTCCCCAATACAATTGGTTTTTAGGTCAACTGCTCAATTGGCTGAGCAAAAGTGTGATTCAAGGTTTGAAACTTGTCATAAGTTATCCTGGGGGTCCAAAATGATCTATGAAAGTTGTATGGGGTATTGGAAACTCAAAAATCCTTGTGAAAACTCAAACCTTAATTTTAGTCATCAATGCATAAGGAGGTGTCTTGAGCTGATCAAACCCTAGTGCAGTCTTGAGCCCCAGGAGATCTTGTGAGCAAATTCTTGATAAGTGAGAGGGAAAATTTTGGGATACAACAGCTTCCCCTGTTCAATCTTCTTAAGCCTGAAGAGTGATATTGGCGAGTCTTGCCATTCGTGACTCGAAGGTGGAAGATGATTGGACACTAGAGTGCCCAGAAATTTGCACTCGATGATGTGTGGGTTGAGGGAATGGTCTTAAAGATGCCATTTGGAGAGGTGATAGAAACTGGTTGGAGATGGGCTTGTTGATGCCATCCAAAATTGATTGTTGAATCTGAAAGAGAATCTGAATGAATATCAGAATGGCGTCAGTGTCTGGAGCGTATCTGAACTGTATCTGAAAGCTGAATCTAAACGAGTGTCAGAATGCATCCGTGTCTGGAGCGTATCTGAACTGTATCTGAAAGTTGAATCTGAATGAGTGTCAGAATGGCATCCGTGTCTGGAGCGTATTTGTACTGTATCTGAGAAAGAATTGGAATGAGTATCAGAACGGCATCCGTGTCTGGAGCATATCTGAACTGTATTTGAAAGTTGAATCTGAATGAGTATCAGAATGGAATCCGTGTCTGAAGCGTATCTGTACTGTATCTGAGAAGCTGAATCCTAATGAGTATCAGAATGACATCCGTGTCAGGAGCGTATCTGAACTGCATCTGAAAGTTGAATCTGAATGAGTATCAGAATGGCATTCGTGTCTGGAGCGTATCTGAACTATATCTGAAAACTTAGAAAATTATTAATGGTAGCTGTTAACCTTATCCTAAAAAGGGTAAAATGTTATCTAAAATGAAAAGTCATGTTGTATGAAATGCATGGTATGATGCATTTGTGTTATCAATGTTTATGATATATAAATGCGATGTATGCGTATGTGAGCTAATCTGCTACACTGCTATTGGAATGGGGAAAATTAATCCTTGACTGTGCTGAGGATATGTAAGTCTTCATGTTGTGAAGTTAAAATGTTGATGAATTTCTATTTAGAGAAATAAACTCTGTTGTAAGGGAAATACCGTGTACTGCTTGTAAAATCCTATTGGGGAATCTTGAGAAATTGGACGACTTTTACTGGGGATTGATAACTGGAAGCTTTGTTCCGATGGGGATCAAACTGCACACTGCAGGGGATTTCATGGAGATAGCTTAGAGAGATTTCCCTACCTCTTAAATCCATTATCGACTATCTTTCTATTTTGTTTATTTGTAAGCAATAATTATATTCAAATGCATATGTTCAAAAATAAATCATTGAACGTTTTTGTAAACAAAACAAAAGAGTAAAGAAAAACAGGTAGTTTTGCACTTTCAAAGGGATATCTTTGTATTGATTTTGAGTAAGTATTTTTGTACAAAGAGATAAACATTCTAGTAAGAGAATTCCATCATAAAAAAATGAAATTTGATACAATAAAAAGATAGCTATATGCAATAATCCCACGGGGTTCCCATTCTGCTATAGCCTTCGTGTCTCTGAGCCTCTTGTCTATTTGTTGCCTTGTCCGAAGCTGATTGAATTGATCAGAACCGTCGAGTTTGAAGGTTGTTCGTAAGGTGATCCAACGGGACATAGTCATACACTTTAATTCCCTAACTTTTCCCTAGTGCAGTCTTGAGCCCAATGAGATCTTGTGAGTAAATTCTTGATAAGGGAGAGGGAAAATTTTGGGGTACAACAGCTTCCCCTATTAAATCTTCTTAAGCCTGAAGAGTTAGATTGGCATGTTTTTCCAGTTGTGACTCGAAGGTGGAAGATGATTGGACACTAGAGTGCCCAGAAATTTGCACTCGGTGATGTGATGGTTGAGGGAATGGGCTTAAAGATGCCATCCAAGAGTGATTGTTGGTATTGTAATTCGTAAGCTAAACGAATGAATATCAGAATGGCGTCCGTGAATGGAGCGTGTCTGAAATGTATCCGGGAGCTGATTATCAGAATGGCGTCCGTGTATGGAGCGTATCTGAACTGTATCTGAAAGCTAGTTTTGAATGAGTGTCAGAATGGTATCCGAGTCTGAAGCGTATCTGAACTGTATCTGAAATTTGCACTTGAATGAGTATCAGATAGGCATCCGCGTCTGGAGCGTATCTGAATTGTATTTGAGAGCTGATTATCAGAATGATATCCGTGTCTGGAGCGTATCTGAACTGTATATGAGAACTGATTATCAGAATGACATCAGTGTCTGGAGCGTATATGAACTGTATCTGAAAGCTTAGTTTTGAATGAGTTTCAGAATGGCATCCGTGTCTAGAGCGTATCCAAACTGTATCTGAGAGTTAAATTTGAATGAGTATCAGAATGGAATCCGTGTCTGAAGCGTATCTGAACTGTATCTGAAAACTTTGAAACATTGTTAATGGTAAATATTAACCTTATCCTGAAAAGGGTAAAATGTTAGCTAAGATGCAAAGCCATGTTGTATGAAATGTATGATATAATGCATTCATTTTATCAATGTTTATTATATGCGGATGCAATGTATGCGTATGTGAGCTAGTTTGCTGCACTGCTGTTGGATTGGGAAAATAAATCCTTGTCTGCTCCTGAGGATATGGAGTATTAGTTTTCATGTTGTTAAGTCTAAGTGTAGATGAATTTCTGCTTTATGGAAATAAACTCTGTTGTAAGGGAAATTCCATATACTGTTTGTAAAATCCTATTGGGGAATCTTGAGAAATTTGACGACTTCTACTGGGGATTGATAACTGGCAGCTCTGTTCCGTTGGAGATTAAACTGCAAATTGTGGGGGATTTATGGAAATAGCTTAGAGAGATTTCTCCACCTCTTAAAGCCATTAGCATTTGTCTTTTATTTTGTTTATTTGTAAACAGTAATTATGTTCAAATGCATATGTTCAACAATGAATCATTAGACGTTTTCGTAAACAAAACACAAGAGTAAAGAAAAATAGATAGTTTCGCACATTTAAGGAGATATCTTTGTATTGACTTTGAGTAAGTATTTGTACAACGAGACAAGCATTCTAGTAAGAGAATGTTGTAATAAAAAAATTGAAAATTTTGATACAAAGGAAGGATAACTATGTGCAATAAAGCTATGGAGGTCTCATTCTGCTATAGCCTTTGTATCTCCGAGCATCTTGTCTATTTATTGCCTCGTCCGAAGATGATTGAATTGATCAGAACCTGAGTTTGTTAGTTGAAGCCAAAGGTTGTCCGTAAGGTGATCCAATGGGACACAATCATACACTTTAATTCCCTAACTTTTGCTTGGACTGCCCTTTCGGGTTTTCAGTCCATCGGGATACCCTTTTTTGCCCAAGTCGCCCTTTCGGGTTTTCAACTTTCTGGGTGTACAAATTTTTTTGTTTTATCCCTAATTTTTGCCCGAACCTTTTTGGTTCGCCGGGATGCCCTTGTTTTGCCTAGGTATGTCAACCTAGCGGGTCTCTTATGCGTAGTATCTTTTGACTATGCTCGCTGTGATACGGTGGGAGAACTGACTTGAGGTTTTGCGTTTGTTTTCGCAAATGTTTCGGTTGAGCAAGAGTCGCCACCGACTTTTTATTTTATCCTAAGGAAAGGTTTAAAAAGCACAACAAAAACCTTTGAGATGTTTTCTTGGGTTCGGGGAGTAGATTATAGAAAGGGAAGGTATTAGGACCCTTTCTATCCATGGTTATCCATGGGCTCTTAGTTACTTGCTTAGATCAACTTGCCTTGATTTTCAATTGTTTGAAATGGTGCTTTGTGTGTGTGGGTTTGAAAATGTTTTGAAAAGAGGCCAATGTGGTGGCAACCTTTGTAATGATCCATGTTGGGATGTATACAAAGGTGTATGTCTTTTGAAAAGGTTTTCATTGTTTTTGAAAGTTGTTTTAAAAGTGTAGTGATGTGTGGTTTGAAAAATAAGCAAGTGTTTTGTTTTGAAAATTGGCAAGTAATCAAGAGCTACCTACCCTAAATTTCTCAAATATTTCTCCTATGTTTTTAACCCTTTTAACAATTTTGTTCCACCATTGCATTTGGTGGACAATCTTGTGTTAGGATGTGAAAGGGACGGGCGCGGGTCATCGTTTAGACCATAATTGCAATGGTGCCAAGTATCTTTGGGCAATTTTTCCTTGGAGGGACTTGATCATTTTTAGGCAACTTTGGAAAGCGTCATCGAGGGACTATGATCATTTGAATTGTATTTGTTTTGCCCAAAGAGACCTAACATGCAATATGGCCCATTATTGAAGGCAACAAGTGGAATACCCTAGGGGTGCAAGTGTGATTGGTGTTGTCCATTTTCATGCTTGATTATCTTTGAAATTAGGTCAAACTATTTTTGGTTAATTGATTTTGCATACAAACCCTAATTCTAACATGGCATAATTAGAAAGCATTAAAGTGCGAAAAAATAAAGTTCCTAAGTTATTACAACACAATATATGGGAAGGGGGTACAAATGTTCAAATGGGGGTATTTTGACAAGGAATTTAAACCTAGACTATTACATCAAAATTTGGGGATTTACAAGGTATTTAATTGCACAAATAAAATAAATATGTAAGATGCAAAAATACTTTTTATATGTATGAAAAAAAAGTGTTTTTTATATGTCAAATAAACAAAATAAAAAGAATTAATTTTTAGAGTTTTTTTGTATTTAGGGCCAAACCCTAATTTTGCAAATAAGAGGTATTAAATATTTAATATGTATAATATTTATTAGTTATGTACAAAAATAAAATAAAAATGAAGTATATTTGTAAAAAAGGTATTTTTAATATTAAATATTAATAAGAATAAAAATGTATATATTTTGTATCTTTGTCCTAAATATTCTAATAAATATATATGTATATGTATTATTTATTAAAGGGTTAATACCTATTTTCACCCCTGACATATGGGGTGTATTTGAAAAACCCCCTGCCAAAAAAAAAGTTCCAATAGTTACCTTGACAAATTTTAAAAGTTTCAATTTTTACCTTGAGGCTCCCACATCACCTAAAAGGCTGATGTGGCTTATTTTTTTGTTACAGGTGTAAGTTTTTTTTTGCCATGTCACACAAGACCAAGTAAAATGTCCAGAATGCCCTTTTCTTAAAATCCCAAATTATTTGGAAAAATTAGGGCGCAGCATCTTCATCTTCATCTTACAAAAAAAGCCAGTTTCAATTCAGACCCTGCGATTAGGGTTCTTCATCCTTGAAAATGGGTATGTTTAATTTAGTGTTTCATCATGGGGGAAGTTTCGTGCAAGACGGCCATACGTATTATAGAGGAGGTAGTGAGACTACTGTTGAATGTCAGGACGAAGATAAATGGAGCTTTTTTGAAGCTGTTAGTCTGGTTAAAGATTGGGGTTATGAAGGTTTTAGGCTATGGAGAAAGATTCCGCAAACGGATGAAGGGTTTACAAATGTTGTTGACGATGCAGGAGCTGTAGAAGTTGCTAAGCATTGTATGTCTTGTAGGGTTCATGGTGATCTTTGGGTAGAGCACGGTGTAGAAGACATGATGACCAAGGTTCTGGTACCTAATGTTGATGACTTCAGCACCTCTAGTGGAGATGATAGTTCTGGTGACAATGTTATGCAAGCCAATGTTTCAATGACAATGAAGAGGAAAGAGTAATTGAAGTAGAAGAAGAGCAATTTGAACGAGTGGAGGTAGCTGTTCCAGTTAGTGGGAATAGGGTGGAGATCGAAGGGAAATCATTTAGATTCAAGCGTTGTGCATCCAAGGATCCCAAAAAGATGAAAGAAAAAAGCAAAAGGGACAAGGTCAGTGTTTTGGTGCCCAAAAGTGTCTTAGGATCTTGTTCAAAGAGGGCTACAAGGATATGTGAAGATGTGGATTATGCTAGTGAGGAACTTGAAAGTCCAGATGCTGATGAAAGTGACATGGATAACAAACCTTCCAAGCCAAAGTATGAGAAGTTCAGATCAGAGCTGCTTAACAAAGACTTTCAATTCAAATTAGGTATGGAGTTCATTTCTCTTTCTGAATTTAAAGATGCTATCAGGGATTGGTCAGTATTAAATGGTAGAGAAATAACGTTTGTTAAGAATGAGAGCTATAGGGTTAGGGTTGAGTGTAAGAGTAAATGAGGGTTTTTGGCATTGTGTAGCAAAGTGGGAGGTAGCCTCACTTACCAGCTAAAGACTTGGGTGGGGACCCACACATGTGCAAGGGTATTAAATAACAAGTCTGCCAATTCCAAGTGGGTCTCTAAGTTAGTGGTTGAAAAGAGGAAGTCACAAGGGAAAGTTAAACTGTCTGAAATTATGTCTGAGCTTAGACAGAAATATTCAGTGGGCATTACCAAAGGGAAAGCTTGGAGAGCCAAAGCTATGGCTGAAGAAATAATTGAAGGTGATGCAAAGGAACAGTATAACATGTTATGGAGATATGCAGCTGAGTTGAGAAAACATTGTGCTGGGAACACTGTCAAACTAAATACTGAGAGACCACATCCAACACTACCACTAAGATTTGGTAGATTTTACTTCTGTTTTGATGGATGCAAGAAAGGGTTTACCAAGGGTTGTAGATCATTTATAGGGGTAGATGGGTGTCATCTTAAGACACAATATGGAGGTCAATTGTTAATTGCTGTAGCAAGGGACCCGAATGACCAATATTATCCTTTGGCATTTGGTGTGGTAGAGACTGAGACAAAAGAAAGCTGGAGATGGTTTATGCAATTGCTAATGGAAGACATTGGAGAAGAGAGAAAGTATGTTTTTATTTCAGACCAACAAAAGGTACAAATATGCACTAATTACCTTAGTTATTCACATTTATGAAACATGCACAAATATGCACTAATTTCTGGTACTGAAGTATTTCTGGTGCTAATGTTCAACATTTATGAGAACCTGCTGCTAATGTTACATGCCTTGTGTGATCGGTGGATCTGGAACTGACTGTTTAACGCTGGTTCGCGAAATGTCGCAGAAGCAAGAGTCGCCACCGTCTTTTATTTTCTCCAAATGGAAAGGACAAAAGCACAGAAAAATTCCTTAAAGAGATTGCTCCCGGTTCGGGAGGTAGGTTATAGAAAGGGAAGGTGTTAGCACCCTTTCTATCCATGGTTATCCATGGGCTCTTAGATACTTGCTCATTGTGTTTTCAAAAAAATGGATTGTTTGCTTTTCAACTGTGGGTTTTAAAAAGTTTCTTTGAAAATTCCAGTTCGACTCTTGTATCGGTCCTCAAGAGTGTTTGAAAAATTGTTTTCGAAAGCTTTTTGAAAAGGTGTCGGTGTAAAAAGTATTTTTGATTTGTTTTGAAAGTTAGAGCAAGTATCTAGAGTCGTCTACCTACCCTAAGGAATTCGTCTGTGTAGATGTCCTTTAAAGTAGTGCCATCCCACCATTGAGAGGTAGGTAGCACCACCGTTGGAGGTGTTCGGGTCAATTCGAGGTTCGGGACATGGTGATCACCGGAGCAATGGGAAGATACCTTAGAAGCTACCCTCATGCCAGGTTCCCGGATCATGAGGACTTACTAAGACATCCTCTACTCGACGATCACCTTTCGAGGCAAGGCAACAGTGAGGCGTACCCTAGGGGTGGTGTGTGATTCGTGTGTCGTTTCAGTTATTTTTGTCTTTTGTCATGTTATTGGTGAGCTAGCGTTTGTTTTTATTTTTATCCATTCATTCTTTCATGCCTTGATTAACAGTTAAAAATTGCGGGAAAAGTAAAAGTCTAAAGCTATTACAAAAGGCGCGGGTCCACATCGCCAAAATTTCTCGAACCCGATTTGACAGAAAAAATAAAGAAAGAAATAAAATAAAGTACGAGAAAATTAATTACAAGGCTTTGGGAGAGATACATAAATATTAAACGAATAAAAATAAATATGCGAATTAAATTTAAATTAGAAACGAGGGCGTTGGACCCTTTTTGAAAAATTAAATTAAAGGATGGAATTAATTAATTAAAAAGAAAAGGAAATTGTTTTTTGGTATCTTTGTATTTTAGGATTTAAATGGGAAAAAGAATTAATTAAAATTTAACCTAATTCTAGTTGTTTTTAATTTATTAAGAAAAAGATTAAATTTTTAACCTAAAATTAAACCTAATTATTTACATGCAATTTAATTACAAAAATAAATATTTAATATTTTAATTATTATGAAAGAAAAATAAAAAGGAATAAAAATTATCATGAACCCTAATTCTACCATTTTTTAGATTTTATTATGAAAATATTATAATTAACCCTAATTTAATAACTAAATGAGTTAATACAATTTATTTATGAAAATACTAAAAATAAAAATATTTATTATTTTTCTTGTCTTTTCTGATTTTTTTTGATGTTTTTTATATATTATAAAAAAGTGAAATTAATTAATAAAACAATAATTTAAAAGAAAGTATAAATAATAAAAAAAAATAAAGAAAGTAAAGAATTGCAAACCTAGGGGGTCTGCCCCTAATTTTGGAGGTGAAGCCCATCAATTTTGAGCCCAAATCAACATGGCCTCGTTGACTTTTCCAGGCATCGTGTCGTGCATTGACTCAGGCTTATGGTACGCTTCAGATTATGGCCGTTTGATCGTCTCCATTGGGCACGTGGGCAGCTAGGTTGGGAAGCGCATGGTACGTCCTAACGCTGAAACTGCACATGAACATCATATGAAAAATAATGTGAAAGGGGATGAGGACCTGGGGCTCGAACCCAGGTCCTGAATGTTACCAATCACTATGCTTGCCAACCGTTCCAGATGCGCACTTTGTACATTAAACAACACACAATAAATATAAAATAAATAATAGTTAGTGGAGCCTCCGCGCGCGAAAATTTGAACCAACCATCCATGCCTCGCCACCTAAGCGTCTTCTTCTTCGTTCCCTGAAATATAAAATCATAAGCAACGGTTTTTTAACCGTTCCAGAAGGTACCATTCCAGAAAATAGCGATTAGGAATTCTTGCATCAGAAATTAGGCGCGACACATGGATTCTTTTCGTCCAGGCACACTCGTTTTAATGGTCCAGGTCCCAAGTCTCAATTTTTCCTTGGATGGAAAGCCCCAATTTGCCAAGCCTGAAACCCTAAAATATGACAATGGTATATTTGCATATAGTGTATAAAAATGCAATTAATCCATATGGTTAGCTTCAAAATGCAATACTCAGTATGAATACACAAATAAAATGCCATGAAACTGTCTCAAAGTTAAAACACGAGTATGCATTTTTATGAGAAAAAATTCGATTCTGTACAATGATCTAGGGCGTTAGAGTTGGTGTTTTCGATTGGGAATCCTTCCTTGAAGCTTCAGGAAGGTGATGGCACAAGTCTTTTGCCTTGATTCCTCTTCTAGCCTGGTTTTCAGATTTGAGATTTTTGCCAAAAAAATTGAGTTTGATAATGGGGTTTTGCGCAGCTTTTTTTTGTCATTGCATTAGGTCTTGCTTGCTTGTATATGTAGGAATGATTAGGGTTAGAAAACTTGATCCAAATCTCTTGCATTCATGAATATGATATTTGATTTTTAAACATGATTTTCAAATCTTTTTCACATGCTTTTTGATACAAATCATGACCAATCCAATTGATTCTTTCCATATTTGGCTAGGCACGAAATCTTGAGGATATAACATGCATAAAAAGATTGAAAAACTTAGGTTAATTATTTTTCATGTATTTAATTGATTTAAATGAATTATTATTAATAAAAATTCAAATAAATAAATAAAAAATGAAGAAAAACTTCCCTTTGGGCCAAGTGGTCGTGCACATGCCTTGGATGATGAATTGTGGAAGAAAAATAGGCCCATTAGCAATTTTAGGTCATTTGAATCAATGCTGACTTTTCAAAATATCCAAGAATTTCCCAACTTCCATAAGGCATAACTTGCTCAATTTTTAAGCTTTGCTCATGTTCTTGGACATTTTGGAAAGGTCTTGAAGTCCTCTAACCAATGCCTTTGGTCCCATGTCATTTTGATTTACCAATATCAAGTTATGGCCTTTGACTTAAAGTCCCTTTTTGTTGACTTTTGAAAATGACCTATAATGTTGAAATTGATAACTTTTTGTGAGAGCATTTCCTGGACTTGAAGTGTGAAGATGAGTTGTAGGAAATGTCTTTCTCTTCAAAATGAGCTTTGGATGGAATTTTTCTGATAATCCATGTGAAAGTTATGCCCTGGTCAATTTATAGTTGACTTTTTCAGCTGTCCAAATAAGGAAACTTTTGCATCTTGATGATTTTTGAGCCAAGCTTTGAGAATCATGATCAAGCATTGATCAAATGATGTTTGTGGATTCAAAATGAGATGTTGACCAAAAATTTGAACTTTTGACTGTCAAATGACCATTTTGCCCCTACAGTTGACTGTAGTGTAATTAGGGTTTTTGACTGTGCAATTTTGTGCTGAAGGTCTTGAAACTTGGTATGAGGATGCTTGACCATATTTATAGGCATGTGAGACTTGATTGGGCCCTTGAAAACTTCATTTTCTTGATCAGAACCAAAAACCCTAATTTTGACTATTCAGGAGGCTCTTGCACAGTGCAACCCTTGGGGAATTTTGAAGCTTGGCTTGGCAAATCTTTGAAGAATATGGGAGGGCAAATTTTGGGGTACAACACCTTGTTCTGTTGCTAATGTTCAACATTTATGAGGAATATATAAGTTGCTAATGTACATGCTTTTTTCTGTGGTCTTGCTGTTTTTAGGGACTTGTTAGTGTCTTTGAGGAAATGCATCAGCAAGTTGAACACAGGGTCTGCCTCAGACACCTGTATGCAAATTTCAAGAAGAAATTTGGAGGGGGAGCTGCCATTAGAGACCTGTTATTGGGGGCTGCAAAGGCTACTTACTTCCAGGCTTGGGAAAAGAAGATGAATCAGCTTAAACAAATTGATAAGAAGGCATGGGAATGGCTGATGGGAGTGCCAACAAAACTATGGTGTAAGCATTCATTTTCATTTTACCCAAAGTGTGATGTTTTGATGAATAACTTGAGTGAATCTTTCAATAGTACAATATTACAAGCTAGGGATAAGCCAATACTCACTATGGTAGAATGGATTAGGAACTACGTGATGAATAGGATTGCTAATAGTGTTGTTAAGCTTGATAAGTGGAAGCACAATGTCATGCCTAATCCTAGGAAAAGGCTTGATAAGGAAACATATCTTAGTGGAGAATGGCTGCCTACATGGAGCAGTGGTGATTTGTGGCAAGTCCATCACCCATATAATGGATTGCAGTTTGTTGTTGATATTGGGAAAAAAACCTGTACTTGTTGTTTTTGGGATCTTGTGGGCATACCATGTAGGCATATTGTTTCTGCATTACAGTATCAAAACTTAGATCCTGAGAAATATGTTGACCCTTGTTACATGAGAGAAGCTTACAGGGCATGTTATGAATACAATGTTAGTCCAATAAATGGCATGGACATGTGGCCAACTGTGGATGCTGAAGAATTGTTGCCACCACAATACAAGAAGGGACCTGGAAGGCCTAAGAAACTGAGGTTTAGAGAGTTGGATGAGAATGGTTCAAGGATGAGGAGGGTAGGTGTAGCATACAGATGCACGCATTGTGACAAATTTGGCCATAATTCTAGGAAGTGTCAAGCTAAGGAGCAAGATCCTAATGCACTAAAGAGAAAGGTATTGTGTTCATGAATCTGTTACTGAATAATATTGTGTTCAACATATTGAAATGTCTTTATTTATATCTGTTTTTGAATAATGCAGAGAAAGACACCTAGGACCAAAGTGTCAAAAAAATCTAATGCAAATGTTGATACAACTGCAACTGGAGGTGGAACTGTGGATGAAGACCCAGAGATGGATGCATTGCTGAATAATATGATGGATCTTTATGAAGAACAACAATCACAAGTTGAGAATCCCACATAACCTACTGCTATGCAACCTCCCCCAACACATGAATCACAACCTGCTGCAATGCAACCTCCCCCAACACATGATTCACAACCTGCTGCAATGCAACCTGACCCTGCTGCTACTAATGTCAAAAAGCCTTCAGCTAGGAAAAAGCCCGTGGCCGTGCCTTGGAAGCGATCAAGAAAGAGAGTCAGTGAAAGATTGAAGGGAGTGAGGAATGCCAAAAGACATGGTGGGCCTGGATCAACACCTGATGCACCTTTGACCATAGGTGAAGAAACTGGTGGTAGTACCTCAAAGAAGATATCAAGGAAGAAGAGGAAGGGCATTGATCAGTAGTTGTGCACATAGTGTGCTATTTTGTAAAATTCAATTTAAAAGTTTCCTGTGTCATTTTGTTACTTTGACTTATTATCAGAACAGGCTTGGCTTAAGTTATGTATCATTTTATTGTCATTTTGTATCACAGATGTACTTGACTATGTATCACAACAGATTTGCTTGACAATGTTAAAGTCATTTTGTACAACAGATTTTGGCTTAACTATTTTATTGTCATTTTGTACAACAAATTTGCTTAAGAACAGAATTACTTAACAACAGATTTGCTTAACAACAGATTTTGTAAAACAGAATTACTCAACAGAATTGCTTAAGAACAGATTTCCAAAATATCAGAACAGATTTCCAAAATATTCCAAAACAGAATTGCTTAAGAACAGATTTCCAAAATATCAGAACAGATAACCAAAACTCATGAGAGTAATATATTCCATATTCCATAACAAAGAAATATAATTCATGAACTAAATTTTACTTAGGTTACAACTTCCTAGAACATAAGCCACAACTTCATGAATTTTTACATGAACTAGGTAAGAAATGAACCAAAAGACAAATAAACCCAACTAAAACATAATTCAGCTTCTTTTGTAACTCATCCATTTTTTTCTCCATGGCTTCCATCTTTAGTGCGATGTCTCTCTCCAGTTTGCTCATCAGTTCTACTGAAACTACATCCGAATGGCCGTTATCACCGAAATCATCATTCATCATCCCAAACAAATGCGTTGCAGTCATCTCCTTTACCCCAGAACTTACACTTCCAGTATTTTCTCCCGGGATTTGCAACCGATTTTGAAACAAATAACTTCATGGAGACATTGTGGCCGCATTTGGGAGTTAGTCTACCATTTGAAGATAAGCATGAAGTAGAACAATTTAGTTGACTCATGTTTATGAAATCAAAGAAAACTTAAAGATGAAGAGGAAAGAGGAAAGCAAAAGTTGGGTTACTGAGATGAAGATGCTGCGCCCTAATTTGGAGGTGGAGGGTCTGAATTGAAACATAGCATTTGCCAAATTATTCGGGATTTTAAGAAAAATGTAGAAAGGGCATTCTGGACATTTTACTTGGTCTTGTGTGACATGGCAAAAAAAAAACTTACACCTGTAACAAAAAAATAAGCCACATCAGCCTTTTAGGTGATGTGGGAGCCTCAAGGTAAAAATTGAAACTTTTAAAATTTGTCAAGGTAACTATTGGAACTTTTTTTTTGGCAGGGGGGTTTTTCAAATACACCCCATATGTCAGGGGTGAAAATAGGTATTAACCCTTTATTAAATATATCATATATACAAAAATAAACTATTTAATATTTATTAAAAAAAAGTATATTTTATGTAAAATGTTTTCAAGAGGTGATATAAAATAAAATCAAAAAATAAACATGTTTGCATTATTTTTTAGTATTTTGAATAAAAGTATATCTATATATTTATTTATGTACAAATACTCATTTAAACAAATAAATGCCTAATAAATACAAAAATGGTTTAAAAAATAATTTTTATATTTTTAATATTATGAGAAAAAATAAATAAGTCAGAACAAAAAAGAAAAGATCAAAAAATCATAAAAATAAGCTTAATGGGCCAAGGGGGTTTAAAAGTAAAACTATGGTGCAAATAAAAAAAGTGAAACAGGCCCAGCCCAAAGGCAGCTTCTTCAACCTCCAGACTGTTTGAACATGAACAAAACGCGCGTTTTCTATCTCCAGATTCCTGGACTTTCAAGCAAAACTCACAACATGAAAAATGTAGAGCATTAAGAGACGAATCCAGACATATAAAGAACTTGACTTAACTCTCTAAGATGAGAGAGAATTTCTCCATCCCTAATGCTTGACCTAAGTTTCCATCAGTGTTCAGACCTTAAATTCTCATAGCACATGCAAAATAAATGGAAAGTAAAGATATGTACAGCTTCAGGGGCATGAGTAGAACATTTTTCATTCACAAACCTAGAGCTAACAATGCCTGGATAGGGAGATAGAAGTCCATGAACTTACCTGTTCAGTTGGAATCGTATCTGATGATGGAGGTGTTTTCAATGCAAGGTGATGATTGGTACAACTACCTTGATGTCCAGGGATGCTATTCCAAGCTTTACTTTGTTTGAAAACCAAGAGAATCGTGTTATGGAACTTCAACTGCAAAACAAAAAAATTGAAAATGGTGATGTTGCTTGGGAGTGTTACAGGTCGTGTTTGAGGCTTGGAATAGTTTCAAGAGATGATGTGGGATATGTTTGAAGTGGTTTTAGCAAGAATGCATGAATGGATTGAGTTATGGAACTCAATCTGCAGCAGGTACCCTGTTTGGGCAGTTTGAGGGTGATTCTGTGTTTGAGAAGGCAATGGAGATGGTTGGCTCGTGTTTCAGCTTAGGTTTGATGATTAGAAAGTGTTTGATAACTTTACTTAAGCTCTGGTTTACAGGAATGAGAGTTGTGTCTTGTTATGCTATGTTTCTTCAACTTTAAGCAACAAAGTGTCCACTTGAGTTTTAGACTGATAGAGGCCCCCCTAATGTGCTGCTAACCTTCCCCTTGATCAGTGTGTTTTGTTCATAAACTTGTGCCAAAAGGATTTGCACTGTACTTGCTTGGATTGCTAATTGACATAAAGTTCTACTTTTGCAAAAATGGCAAAAATGCTTTATCTAATTAAGGCTTAATCTAACATGTAATGTCCAAATGCACAAAATAATGCTAACACACAATGGATTGGCATTTAATTATTGATTGAAAATGGGATTAGAGGCCTGTAACTAGCTTATGCATGCTGATTTGAAAAGTTGCCCAAGTTATGAACATGTAAATTGGCCAAGAACAAAGTGAGTTTTTCCCAACTTGCCAAATTCGATTCTCCCTAACCATGAGGTTGTTTGATGAGTTCTGTGACATTTTGGAAAGCTTGGAATGTGTACTACAATCCATATTTGAAATGAAAATTTAAATTCCAAGTGGAAGTATGTGAAAAATGGTCTTGAAGTTAGGTAAAAACCTTGACTAAAATAGGTCAAATTTCTCTAAGTTAAGAATGGTTTGGTACCCTTGTTCCAAAAATTGTAACTTGAGCTACAAGCTTCTTTTGAGGAAACTTTGTGAATCAAAGTTGTAGATTTTGCAATAGGCTACAACTTTCATGTTTTGACTTTTGCTTGAATCCAAATGAATCTTGGTGAGAAAGTGGGACAAAGTTAGGAAAAAATTAGGGTTTTTCATAACTTAGAAAAATTCTAAGTTATGAAAAATCTTCATTTCAAACCCTAATTTGCAATTCTTGATTTCTTGATGAACAAGTTTCATGATTTGGCATGTTTTGATGAAAAATGAATCTTGTCACTTGATTTTGACCAAAAAGTCAAAGTTTGACTTTTCAGTATACAGTCAAAATTGATCAATTGACTGGGAAATTCAACTGTCAATCTTGTGCATTTGGGATCTTTTGAACTTGTTGAGTATGTCAAGACAAATCCATGGGGTCCTTGAGTCCATATGTGAGTTTGGTTTGCCATTGGCTAGGTCAAACAGTCAAAAATTGCCTTTGTGCAATCAAAAACCTAAAAATGACCATTTTGCCCTTTTGGTGATCTGATCAAATTTCTTGTGGAATTGTGATCCAAACATGATCAAATGGTCCATGTGAGTTCATAATGTTGATGTGGGTCAATTTTCATGAGATTTGACTGTCAATTGGCCACAGTTGACTTTCTCCCCAATACAGCTGATTTCTAGGTCAACTGTCCAATTGATTGGGCAAAATTTGGAATCAAGACTTGAAACTTGGTATGGATAAACTTGGGAGTCCAACATGAAGCATGAAAGTCATCTTAGGCATTTGTGGTCAAAATATCTTGGTGCAAACACAAACCCTAATTTGGGTCAACAGTGTAAGGAGAAGTCTTGAGCAGAGGAAACCCTAACTGGTTCTTGAGCTCCAAGGGTCTTGTGATGAGAAAATGTTGAGGAAATGGGAGGGAAAATTTTGGGGTACAACAGTTGCCCCTGTTCAATCTTCTTGAACCTGAAGAGTTAGATTGGCAAGTTTGCCTTTCGTGACTCGAGGGTAAAAGGAGATTGGACACTAGAGTGCCCGGAAATTTGCACTCGCATGCTGGAGTATCAGCAAATGTGACGTCGGGAATGGGCTTATAGATGCCATTTGGAGAGATGGTGGATAGGGAGATGGGCTTATAGATGCCATCTGGAGATGTGACATAACCTTATCGGGAATGGGCTTATAGATGCCATTTGGAAGTGTTGATCGCATAAGAGATTCCGTAGCGAGAACTTGTGTAATTTGAGAAAGACAGATGTTTTCCTGGCTTGTTACAGGTGTTGATCTTCAATCTCTTCATGCAGGTATGCCCTGGCTAGATACAGGTGTCAAATCTACAATTGGTTGCTCACAGATATGCCCTGGCTGGATACAAGTATCGAATATGGAATTGTGGTCAGTTAATAGACATGCCCTGGCTAGATACAAGAATCGAATCTTCAAACTCTTCAGATGTGCCCTGGCTGGATACCTTAATCGAATCTGGGAATAGTCGTCAACAGATATGCCCTGGCTGGATACAGGAATCGAATCCGGAATTGAGACAGTTGATAGATATGCCCAGGAATCGATTCTTCAAAATCTTCAGACGTGCCCTGGCTAGATACAAGAATCGAGTCTGGAAATAGTCATCAACAGATATGCCCTGGCTGGATACAGGAATCGAATCTTCAAACTCTTCAGACGTGCCCTGGCTAGATACAGGAATCGAGTCTGGAAACTGATCACTCACAGATGTGCCCTGGCTAGATACAGGAATCGAATCTGGAATTGTGACAGTTGAAGGTAGTTGTCTTTCGGGTTGTCTTTTTCCCTGAATAGGCAAAACATCAGTTGTATGCGATGTCATGATGTATGACATGCATGATGTCATGATGTTCAACATGAGATAGTGTTGTATGCACTTTATCATGTATGTAAGCAAGATGTATGAAATATGAAATGTTTATGAATGCATTTTCGTCTAGGAAGATAAATCTTTGACGACCGGCCGGGGAATTAAATCCTGGGCTGACGTTGAAGAGTAGAGTTCTTCGTTTCCGCTAGGGATGGTGGTTGCAAGAATACACCGGTAGGATAAGATGACTCCGTTGGGGAATAAACTTGTTGGAGAGATTACTCTGAGGGGAATTACTCTGTGGGAAGAGATACTTCGCTGAGATTTTGATGAGAGCTCCGCTGAGGATTTCAAAGATGGGCTCCGCTGGGGATAACAATGATTAACTCCGCTGGGGATTGCAATGTTAAACTCCGCTGGGGATTGTGTTGATAAGTTATGTTGGGAAACTTTGATGAACTCCGCTGGGGAATGAAAGAACTTCGCCGAGGGTGATCTTCCGTGGCAATTAGCTGAGGATAACCCAGTTATAAGCCCTTGTGAGGAATAACTTTGAATAAAGCTCGGGAGAGACGTCCGTACTTTATAGGGGACAAGCTTCCAGAATCTACTGGGGATAAGCTTCAAGACCTGCTGGGGATATGAATTCCATTTTCCTGGGGAAACCTTCAGACTGTACTGGTAAATGATTCCACTGGGGTGTCTGCTATACCGCCGGGGAACAATCTTAGATCAAGACTGCCGGGGATGCTTGTTGAAGATGTTTGTATATTGTGCTGGGGAATGTTGATATCTTCTGGGGATACCCAACTTCCTTCAGGCTGACCGTAGACTAACTTTGCTGGAGGAGAGTATTGCTGACTCTTGCTAGGGGAATAGGGTGCCTGTTGTAGGGCCGATGATAGACTAACTCTTCTTGAAGAGAGTATTGCTGAATCTTGTCTTACTCTGTGGGGAGTTGAGGCAACTTGGTCATATTCTTTAGTCGATCCTACCTTGGTATTTCGACGGACAAAGCGACTAGACTGCCTGGACAATTCTATATTGCCCCTGTTTCTGATGTCACCTGTAATTAGTCTTTTGTTTCATATGCAAGTATTTATGAATTAGCAATTTAATGTCAAATGCATATATCAAAAATGAACATTGGACGTTCTTCGCAAGACAAAACAGACAAAGGAAAAACAATTGGCAATTTGTTTGGAAAAGTGAACTTGTATTGATTTTGAATTTTGCCTGTAAATAGGCGTTTTTTTTTGTACAAGAGGCCGACGTCCTAGTAAGAGAACGCCGCCGAATAACATAAAGTTTATACAATTTTGAAAAGGAAACAAAACAGCTATGTGCACAATATTCCCACTGGGTTCCAACTCTGCTATCGCCTTTATGTCTTCGAGCGTCTCATCACTTTGCTGCTTAGTTGAAGATGAAGCTGATTAATTAATGCCGAAGGTTGAGCCCGATAGTTGATGCCGGATTCTGGATGCAAAGTAATCCAATGAGACATAGTGTTACGCTTTATCCCTAACTTTTGCCTGGACCGCCCATTCGGGTTTTCAGTTCACTGGGGTACCCATTTTTGCCCAAGCCGCCTTTTCAGGTTTTCGACTTACCGGGTGTACAGATTTTTTCATTTCATCCCTTATTTTTGCCCGAACCCTTTTGGTTCGCCGGGAAGCCCTTATTTTTGCCTAGGTATGTCAACCTAGCGGGTCTTTGATTTATGCGTAGTATCTTTTTACTATGTCTGCATTGGCGGGGTGAGGAAGGTCGTCACCATCCATGGTGGTTAGAATCATGGCTCCTCCTGAGAACACATGTTTAACCACAAATGGCCCTTTGTACGTAGGGGTCCATTTGCCCCGGGGATCACTTTGAGGAAGGATGATGCGTTTGATTACCAGGTCCCCAACTTGATATTCTTGTGGTCTGACTTTTTTGTTAAATGCCCTGATCATCCGTTTTTGATACGTCTGACCATGGCAGATAGCAGTGAGTCTCTTTTTGTCAATTAGGTTTAGTTGATCAAGTCGAGTCTGAATCCAGTCATCTTCACTCAAGTCTGCCTCCTTCATTATCCGGAGAGAGGGTATCTGGACTTCAATCGGCAAGACTGCCTCCATGCCATAGACCAAGGAAAAAGGAGTTGCCCCGGTTGACGTCCTTGCTGAGGTACGGTACCCATGAAGAGCAAATGGTAACATTTCGTGCCAATCTTTATAGGTCACTGTCATCTTCTGCACAATCTTCTTGATATTCTTATTAGCTGCTTCTACAGCCCCATTCATCTTCGGCCGGTAGGGAGAAGAGTTGTGGTGCTGTATCTTGAATTGTTCGCAGAGCTTAGTGATCATCTTGTTATTAAGATTGGTACCATTGTCTGTAATGATTCTTTATGGGACGCCGTACCGACAGACCAGGTTATGCCGAATGAAACGTGCAACGACGCTCTTGGTTACGGTGGCGTAGGAAGCTGCCTCAACCCACTTCGTGAAGTAATCAATTGCTACTAGGATAAAGCGATGCCCGTTGGATGCCGTCGGTCAGGATATTCAGAGGAACCGGAGGGATATGCACCTTGTCAGCATAGATCTGACATTTATGACAAGTTCGAGAATGTTGGTAACAGTCGGCTTCCATTGTGGACCAGAAATATCCTGCCCGAAGGATTTTCTTTGCCATGGTATGTCCACTGGAATGTGTTCCGAATGTACCTTCATGCAGTTCTACCATGATCTTCTCTGCTTCAGCCTTATCCACACAACGCAGTAGAGTTGAATCATGGTTTCGTTTGTAGAGAATGCCGTTGCTGAGGAAGAATTTTGCCGCGAACCTTCTCAGAAACTTCTTATCATTGACAGACGCACCTTCAGGGTATTCCTGAGCTTCCAAGTATCTCTTCACCTCATGATACCAAGGTTTCTCGATTACCTCTTCGGCCTCAAGATTGCAGCAGTTTGCAGGTTCGTCCAACTTCCAGATAATGATCCGGGGAGCCTCATTGTCCCATTTGACTTTGAACATTGAAGACATCGTAGCTAGTGCGTCCATTAACTGATTCTCCTCTCTTGGGAAGTGTTCAAAGGTTATCTCTTCAAAGTGGGGAAGCAAAGTCAACACATACTCCTTGTAAGGAATAAGATTTGGGTGTTTCATATCCCACTCGCCTTTGATCTGATTGATCACGAGAGCGGAATCTCCGAAGACACTCAGAAACTTGATCCTTAAGTCGATTTCAGCTTGAAGACCCATGATACATGCCTCATATTCTGCCATGTTGTTGGTGCAGTTGAAACACAGCCGGGCGGTGAGTGGAGTATGAGTTCCTTTGGGGGATATGATTACAGCGCCGATTCCATTACCCAAAGCGTTCGAGGCTCCGTCAAAATGCATAGACCATCGAGATCCTTCCTCAGGTCCTTCATCCGGTCCAGGTACTTCACAATCTGTTACTACCATGATATCTTCGTCCGGAAATTCAAAGTTCAATGATTGGTAATCATCCACAGGTTGGTGTGCCAAATGATCTGCCAGTATACTTCCCTTGATTGCTTTTTGAGTGGTGTACTGGATATCATATTCTGTCAAGATCATTTGCCATCTTGCTATTCTTCCAGACAGAGCAGGCTTTTCGAATATGTACTTGATGGGATCCATCTTTGAAATCAACAAGGTAGTGTGAGCCAACATATACTGTCTCAGCCGGCGAGCATCCCATACCAGAGCGCATCAAGTTTTCTCGAGCAGTGAGTACCGAGACTCACAGTCGGTAAACTTTTTGCGCAGGTAATAAATAGCGTGCTCTTTTCGGCCAGACTCGTCATGCTGCCCCAGCACACACCCCATCGAGTTGTCAAGTACTGTCAGGTATAATATTAGAGGTCTCCCTTCAACCGGAGGCATAAGAATGGGTGGTTCTTGGAGATACTCCTTTATCTTTTCGAAAGCAGCCTGACATTCATCATTCCAACGTACTACTTGATCTTTCTTTAGCAATTTGAAGATTGGCTCACAGGTAGCAGTTAGATGTGAGATGAATCGGGAAATATAATTCAGTCGTCCCAGAAAGCCTCTGACTTCTTTCTCTGTCTTGGGAGTCGGTATCTCTTGTATGGCTTTCACCTTGGCAGGGTCCACCTGAATACCTTTATCGCTTACAATGAAACCTAGTAATTTTCCAGACCTCACCCCAAAGGTGCATTTGTTTGGATTCAACCTTAGCTTGTATAACTTCAGTCGATCAAACAGCTTCCGCAGATGGTCAAGGTGTTCCTCCTCAGTTTGGGACCTTGCAATCATATCATCGACGTACACTTCAATATCATGGTGGATCATATCATGAAATAAAGCAACCATGGCACGTTGGTAGGTTGCCCCAGCATTTTTCAACCCGAATGGCATGACCTTGTAGCAGAAGGTGCCCCACTGAGTCACAAAGGTAGTCTTTTCCATATCTTCAGGAGCCATTTTGATCTGATTATACCCTGAAAAACCATCCACGAAGGAGAACACCTTGTGTTGAGCAGTATTGTCAACAAGAACGTCGATGTGAGGTAGGGGGAAGTCATCCTTGGGGCTTGCCCTGTTTAGATCCCTGTAATTGACACACATTCTGACCTTACCGTCCTTCTTCGGCACTGGCACCACGTTGGCAACCCACTGAGGGTAAGAAGTCACTGCTAGAAACCCGGCATCGAATTGCTTCATAACCTCAGCTTTGATCTTTTCGGACATCTCTGGACGCATACGGCGGACCTTTTGCTTTACCGGAGGGCAGTCTTCCTTGGTAGGCAGGTGATGAACTACAATGTCGACATCTAAACCAGGCATGTCTTTGTAAGACCAAGCAAAGATCTCCATGTAATCATGTAGCATCTGGATCAATCGTTGCTTCACGCTGAGCTCTAGATTGGCACCAATCTTGACTTCTTTTCTATCTGTCTCAGTACCCAGGTTCACTGTTTCCACCGGCTCTTCATGCGGCTGAATGGCTCTCTCTTTCTGGAGTAGCAGTCTTGCGAGTTCACCTGGCACTTCGCAATCATCTTCACCTTCGTCTTCGGCTAAGTTGATCGGATTTTCGAAGTCATAACTGGCAGTAGCAGAGCTGTTACCAGTGAGATCCAGAGTGGATTGAAACCTGTATAAGTGAGTGTGTGTAAATATAGCTGTTTTGCAAGATATAACACATACAGAAAAAGAGCACAAGATTTGAAATGCAACGAACGTCCAATGTTTTGATTAATGATATATGGAAATGTCATACAAAAAAGCCCTCACAAATGGAGCCGCAGTGCCCCGGGTAGGACACCGAGCCAATAAAAGTTTCAACATATTGTTTGTTACAAATTGAAAACAAAAGAGTTAATTACTGCGTGACAAATGTAATAGGTGTAAAATCTTTTGCCGTCCAGTTGCTTGGTCCGTTGCTGGTTGTTGGATAGATCCAACTGTCAAATTCTGCTTCCTCTACGTCCTCCTCGATAGCATTCACCCTTGGGTTGGTGATGAACACCGGAGCCTTTCTGATCCTTTCTTTGCGAACAACCCTCCGAGCCTCTGCAGTGAAGCCCAGCCCAAACTTGTCGGTCTTTTGAGTGAAGTCAGGAAGTTGACCCCAGTTTGCGCACTTGCCTTTCTCGATTACAGCCCAGGCATCCTTCAGGGAAGCCATCTTCAGAGGAAAGACTTCTTCAACCACTGTCTCAGCGGACGCCAATGTTGGAGGTACCTCCTCAAAATGTTGAAAGGGGGTTTCAATAAACTCCCCGTCCATCTCGATATACCGGAATGAATTCTAGTGACTAATCATGTATTCCTCCTCACCCTGCACAGTAACAATCTTCCCTTTGACAGGGTATTTGAGCTTTTGGTGTAGAGTGGATGTTACTGCCCCAGCCTTGTGAATCCAGGGTCGACCCAACAAGCAGGAATAAGATGGACGAATATCCATTACGTAGAACATTGAGTCGAAGACTTGGGAACCCACACGAATAGGAATGTCTACCTCACCGTGCACCATCCTCTTAGAACCGTCGAAGGCTCTAACAATGATGTTACTAGGTTTCAATTCCATGCCCTCACAATCCAACCGATCTAAGGCCTTCTTGGGCAATACATTCAGGGAAGAACCGGTGTCCACCAACACGTGTGCGAGAGTAGTGCCCCTGCATTCTATGGAAACATGCAGGGCATCATTGTGGTTTTTCCCTTTGGCGGTAAGGTCAGCATTCGAGAACCCCAAACCATTGGCAGCTATCAAATTAGCCACACAGTCAGTGAATTGATCTGCAGAGGTCTCTTGCGGCACATGGGCCGTTTTCAGAAATGAAATCAGGGCCTTGGCGTGGGCCTCTGAGAACAGTAGCAATGATAGAATAGAGATTTTGGAGGGGGTATGCCCCAGCTGTTCAACGACATTGAAGTCACTCTTTTTAATGATTTTAAGGATCTCCTCCATTTCTTGCTGGGAGGCTTCAACAGCGGTCTTTTTTGGTGCCTCCGTCCGGGCAGGCAAATCGGTAGCAACTTCTTTGCCCCGAGCGTCAGAGGACTCGGCGGCAGTAGTAGACACAGGAACTTGATTTGAAACATGCACACTTGCGGGTGTGATGATAAGAGGTTTTCGGATAACTGGCGGTGCAATGTCAGACGAGAAGAGCCTGCCACTGCGAGTAATCTTGGCGGGACCAGTGATGTTACTGATAATGGTACCGGTGTTGAACTCCTGCTTCACTCCGAGCATATACACGTCTGCCCCATAATGCCATGGGACAGCCTTGTCAGATTCATAGGGGAGGGGCCCCGGAACAGTAATGGTAATGGGTGCAACAGACATAATTTGGACTGGCTTCCTCGGGGGAGCCTTGGTAGGATTGTTGAAAATTGTGACGACAAATAATTCTTCAGCGGAAACAAACAGAACAGCAGTTTTCTTGAACATAATTTCTTTGCTATCCATCAGGCTTTGGATGCCTGATTTCAGCAGCGGACAACCGGTAGGGATAACAGCACACAGGAGGTAACCCTTGCTACAAACCGGAAATAAACCGGCTAGCAGTAGGTTCCTCTTAACAGTCAATAGAGGGGTAGCAACGTCATTCACCGAAACAGCATACAAATCTTCCTCAATGGCATTTACCCTATGCTGGGCATATGAGCAGTTACAACATTTGGCCACTCAGGAGCCTCAAACTGAATTTCCTTCGCATCGATAAGGTCTTGAACCTTATTTCTCAGGGCCCAGCAATCATCAGTAGTATGCCCGGGGCTATCAGAATGATAAGCACAACAGGAATTTGGGTTATACTTAGGAGATGCAGTATTCACGACCTTCGGAGCCTCTTTGATGGTCACCAAGTTGGTTGATAATAGTTGCGGTAAGATTTGTGATAAGGTCATACTCAACCGAGTATACTGCCTCTTGGGACTTTCACCTCTTTGTTGATTGTACTGCTGAGGAGCAGCAACAGGCTTTGAAATGACCAAAGCATTGACGACTTGACGGCTTTCTGGCTTGACTTGTCTTCTAGGACCATAGACGACACTAGCTTCCTTCTTGAAAGGCTTTTTCTCAGTACTTGTGGACGCACCTTTCTGTATCTTTCCTGACCTGATGCCAGCTTCTATCCTTTCACCCGTTAGGATCAAATCCGTAAACCCAGCGGAGGAATTACCAACCAGATGATTGGAATGGACCAAACAAGGTCCCTAGAAACATGTCAACTAGTTCACGATCAGTCAAAGGAGGCTGCACCCTGCCAGCCAAATCTCTCCATTTTTGTGCATATTCTTTGAACCCTTCGCCCGTTCCTAGAGACATACCCTGAAGTTGGGTACGCGTAGGAGCGAGTTCAAAATTGTATTGATATTGTCTATAAAATGCGGTCGCCAAATCTTCCCAATGTCGGATACTGGTTCCATCTAGCTGATAGAACCACTCAAGCTGTGACCCCGAAAGGCTATCTTGGAAGAAGTGGATCCAAAGATTTTTGTCTGCCGTGTAAGGTTGGATCTTCCTTACGTACGACCTGAGATGCAGCTTTGGACAGGAAGCCCCGTCATATTTGGCAAAGGCAGGCACCTTGAACTTGTGTGGGATTACCACCCCAGAAGATAACCCTAAATCTCCGAAATCCAGCCCCGGCACATTTTGAATCTCCATGGCACTCAAGCGGTCCTCTAATTGCTTGTATCTGTCAGCAGCGAGAGGGTATTGTTCGTCATTGTAATTCGTCTCGTTGTCAGAGACTGCAGGACTAGGAGCTCCTCCCCCTTGGGGACTGTCTTTCTCTGCAGAGGAAGTAGTTGGATCAACCTCATTATGGAGTGTGTTCCCAAACCTGCGTCCAGTATTGAACAACACAGTCCTCTTCTTCTTCTTCTTCTTTAGGAGCAAAGCCTTCAACTCTTGCTGACCTTGGGCCAGGCTCATGACCATTTCTTGAAACTGGGCACTCTGGGCCTGGAGGGCCTTGATTGCTTGCTCAAAGGATGATTCTGGATTCATGATGACTGTTCAAAATAAACAGCGAAGAAGATTAAGCAACCTGTAGAAAAAGGGGTACCTGTTATGCACATGATGCATGAGGTGCTATCTATGCAATGCATTCAAGGATTTTAGAAATTCAAAATTGTTGCAGACAAAAAATAACGCACGTCATATTAATAAGAAGCAATTTGTTAGTACATAAGTGCCCCATGGGCCAAATATTACAAAAACAACTTCTCAAGGTAAAAAGACGTTGCGCATCCTCTTTGGCGCAATGTAGGTGTTGAGGGCCTCTTGCTCATGGAGTCGGCGGGTGAGCTCTAGAACCTTCTTCTCGCTGGCGTAGAAGCTGGCTTCAAAAGTGTTCCGTTCCTCCTTGAGTTGGATCCAACTCTTCTGCATCTCCTCCCACGATGTAGGCATGTCAGGATGTAGGATGGTGTAGGGAACCTCTCCTTCCTTGACGGGCTCTTTAATCACAGGGAGAACATGAGGATAAGGCATCATTAGACTCTGGGCTCGGGCTCGTACCCACTTGAGATAAGGTTCAAGAGGGATGGAGTTCTTGTGTCCCAGTGTCTTGCTATCAACCTTGTTGGGCATCCTCCAAGCTCTGATGAATCTTTGGCGAAGTCCTTGCGCATCGTTGTCGAAGTCAAAAACTAGGTCCGGAATTAACATGTCGTGAGGGCCATCTCTTCGTGCATATCCAAATTGCCTCAAAGCTAGGCAAGGGTTGTAGGTGATACCTCATCTGATTCCAAGTAAAGGAACATTAGGAAACTCTCCACAACGATCGACGATGATGACATTTTCTCTGGACCGAGAACACCAATGTACATCAGAGTGAGTAAGAGTCATCAACCGTTGGGACCACCTTGAGCCTTGGTCATTCTTCAAGACAGATTGTGGAAGGTGCGAAATAAACCACCTTGCAAGGAGAGGAGTACAGCACATGAGAACACCCCTCTTTCTCATTGTTCGTGTGTAAAATGAGTGAAGAATGTCCCCAAGCAATGTTGGTATTGGATTTCTGGATAAGAAGATTTTGACGGCATTGACATCTACCAGCTGGTCAGGATTTGGGAACAAGACCAACCCATAGATAAGGAGTGCCACAATTTCTTCAAAGGCTTGTAGGTCCAATGAATTCCAACATTCTTGTGCCTTCTCAAACAAGAATTTTGCTAGGAAACCTTTGACGCCGCTTCTAGTTTCCCAATGCCCCTTGATGTCAGAAGGCTGTAGATGTAATGCTCGAGCAACATCTTCAGGCTTTGGTTCCTTTTCCGTACCGTTGAAAGGTAGTTGATTGAGGATAGGAATTCTCAAGAGTTGAGAAAATTCCTCCAAAGTGGGCACCAACTGGTAGTCAGGGAAAGTGAAACAGTGATGGAGAGGGTCAAAGAACTGGAATAGCACTTTCATCATGTCCTCTTCAATGTTGGTGTTGACTAAGCTGAGCAGTCTACCATGTCTTTCACTGAAGGATGAGCTCTCTGGAATTCTTGAGGTGAGCTCCTTGAGTTGAGGAGAGATTCTCACAAGGTTGACTTGGATGGTTTTTCTGCAAGGAATTTCCATGACCTACAAAACAAGAACAAAGATGAAGATCTAAACCCTTGAAGTGGTTAGTAAATGCATATTATGTTTTATGATGTTTATGATGTATGCACAAACATATGTACAAGCAATTCACACCAAACCCTAGTTTCAGGCTTGCATGGGGTTTCATAGGTAAGTACCCTCTTGAGTGTAGTTGGCTTAAAAACCTGTCCTATAAATAGTAACCGGGTTCATAGGAGCTCAATATCATTGGATTGTTTTCATCGTTCATTGTTTTGGTTTAGCCACTTAACTAGAGACCAAAATATTCCAAGAAAACAACCCTCAATGAGTGTAGTATCGAGTATCTACCAACTTCGGACTGCACCAAAGTCGGTCATCTCACTACCCCTAATGTAAGGCCAAGATGGTCTAGTAAGGTTCTAGGTCATTAGTGCTTAGTGACATCACTCAGCGGCCCCGTACTCTCCTTGATTAAACTCAAGGGTTACCGGTACTCACAAATATGTCGCACTAATATAGCTATTGCTTCGACCGTGTCGGTATACCCCGCATAGTTTCCACAACGTATTGCTATCTATGAATGTTTCCCAAAATCCGGGTGTAGGATTGCAAACCCAAACAAGAGAGCCAAGATATAAAGCAATCAAGACAAACAATTAGTCATGCAAGAGGGTGATCTAAGCCCTAAGGTTACTCCACTTTTAAAATTCTCCCCAGCAGAGTCGCCAGTTCTGTGATACGGTGGGAGAACTGACTTGAGGTTTTGTGTTTGTTTTCGCAAATGTTTCGGTTGAGCAAGAGTCGCCACTGACTTTTTTATTTTATCCTAAGGAAAGGTTTAAAAAGCACAGCCAAAACCTTTGAGATGTTTTCTTGGGTTCGGGGAGTAGATTATAGAAAGGGAAGGTATTAGCACCCTTTCTATCCATGGTTATCCATGGGCTCTTAGTTACTTGCTTAGATCAACTTGCCTTGATTTTCAATTGTTTGAAATGGTGCTTTGTGTGTGTGGGTTTGAAAATGTTTTGAAAAGAGGCCAATGTGGTGGAAACCTTTGTAATGATCCATGTTGGGATGTATACAAAGGTGTATGTCTTTTGAAAAGGTTTTCATTGTTTTTGAAAGTTGTTTTGAAAGTGTAGTGATGTGTGGTTTGAAAAATAGGCAAGTGTTTTGTTTTGCAAATTGGCAAGTAATCAAGAGCTACCTACCCTAAATTTCTCAAAGATTTCTCCTATGTTTTTAACCCTTTTAACAATTTTGTTCCACCATTGCATTTGGTGGACAATATTGTGTTAGGATGTGAAAGGGACGGGCGCGGGTCATCTTTTAGACCATAATTGCAATGGTGCCAAGTATCTTTGGGCAATTTTTCCTTGGAGGGACTTGATCATTTTTAGGCAACTTTCGAAAGCGTCATCGAGGGACTATGATCATTTGAATTGTATTTGTTTTTCCCAAAGAGACCTAACATGAAATATGACCCATTATTGAAGGCAACACGTGGAATACCCTAGGGGTGCAAGTGTGATTGGTGTTGTCTATTTACATGCTTGATTATCTTTGAAATTAGGTCAAACTATTTTTGGTTAATTGATTTTGCATACAAACCCTAATTCTAACATGGCATAATTAGAAAGCATTAAAGTGCGAAAAAATAAAGTTCCTAAGTTATTACAACACAATATATGGGAAGGGGGTACAAATGTTCAAATGGGGGTATTTTGACAAGGAATTTAAACCTAGACTATTACATCAAAATTTGGGGATTTACAAGGTATTTAATTGCACAAATAAAATAAATATGTAAGATGCAAAAAGACTTTTTATATGTATGAAAAAAAAGTGTTTTTTATATGTCAAATAAACAAAATAAAAAGAATTAATTTTTGGAGTTTTTATGTATTTAGGGTCAAACCCTAATTTTGCAAATAAGAGGTATTAAATATTTAATATGTATAATATTTATTAGTTATGTACAAAAATAAAATAAAAATGAAGTATATTTGTAAAAAAGGTATTTTTAATATTAAATATTAATAAGAATAAAAATGTATATATTTTGTATCTTTGTCCTAAATATTCTAATAAATATATATGTATATGTATTATTTATTAAATATATCATATATACAAAAATAAACTATTTAATATTTATTAAAAATAAGTATATTTTATGTAAAATGTTTTCAAGAGGTGATATAAAATAAAATCAAAAAATAAACATGTTTGCATTATTTTTTAGTATTTTGAATAAAAGTATATCTATATATTTATTTATGTACAAATACTCATTTAAACAAATAAATGCCTAATAAATACAAAAATGGTTTAAAAAATAATTTTTATATTTTTAATATTATGAGAAAAAATAAATAAGTCGGAACAAAAAAGAAAAGATCAACAAATCATAAAAATAAGCATAATGGGCCAAGGGGGTTTAAAAGTAAAACTATGGTGCAAATAAGAAAAGTGAAACAGGCCCAGCCCAAAGGCAGCTTCTTCAACCTCCAGACTGTTTGAACATGAACAAAACGCGCGTTTTCTATCTCCAGATTCCTGGACTTTCAAGCAAAACTCACAACATGAAAAATATAGAGCATTAAGAGACGAATCCAGACATATAAAGAACTTGACTTAACTCTCTAAGATGAGAGAGAATTTCTCCATCCCTAATTCTTGATATCCAGGGATGCTATTCCAAGCTTTACTTTGTTTGAAAAGCAAGAGAATCGTGTTATGGAACTTCAACTGCAAAACAAAAAAAATGAAAATGGTGATGTTGCTTGGGAGTGTTACAGGTCGTGTTTGAGGCTTGGAATAGTTTCAAGGGATGATGTGGGATATGTTTGAAGTGGTTTTAGCAAGAATGCATAAATGGATTGAGTTATGGAACTCAATCTGCATCAGGTACCCTGTTTGGGCAGTTTGAGGGTGATTCTGTGTTTGAGAAGGCAATGGAGATGGTTGGCTCGTGTTTCAGCTTAGGTTTGATGATTAGAAAGTGTTTGATAACTTTGCTTAAGCTCTGGTTTACAGGAATGAGAGTTGTGTCTTGCTATGCTATGTTTCTTCAATTTTAAGCAACAAAGTGTCCACTTGAGTTTTAGACTGATAGAGGCCCCCCTAATGTGCTGCTAACCTTCCCCTTGATCAATGTGTTTTGTTCATAAACTTGTGCCAAAAGGATTTGCACTGTACTTGCTTGGATTTCTAATTGACATAAAGTTCTACTTTTGCAAAAATGGCAAAAATGCTTTATTTAATTAAGACTTAATCTAACATGTAATGTCCAAATGCACAAAATAATGCTAACACACAATGGATTGACATTTAATTATTGAGTGCAAATGGGATTAGAGGCCTGTAACTAGCTTATGCATGCTGATTTGAAAAGTTGCCCAAGTTATGAACATGTAAATTGGCCAAGAACAAAGTGAGTTTTTCCCAACTTGCCAAATTCGATTCTCCCTAACAATGAGGTTGTTTGATGAGTTCTTGGACATTTTGGAAAGCTTGGAATGTGTACTACAATCCATATTTGAAGTGAAAATTGAAATTCCAAGTGGAAGTATGTGAAAAATGGTCTTGAAGTTAGGTAAAAACCTTGCCTAAAATAGGTCAAATTTCTCTAAGTTAAGAATGGTTTGGTACCCTTGTTCCAAAAATTGTAACTTGAGCTACAAGCTTCTTTTGAGGAAACTTTGTGAATCAAAGTTGTAGATTTTGCAATAGGCTACAACTTTCATGTTTTGACTTTTGCTTGAATCCAAATGAATCTAGGTGAGAAAGTGGGACAAAGTTAGGAAAAAATTAGGGTTTTTCATAATTTAGAAAAATTCTAAGTTATGAAAAATCTTCATTTCAAACCCTAATTTGCAATTCTTGATTTCATGATGAACAAGTTTCATGATTTGGCATGTTTTGATGAAAAATGAATCTTGACACTTGATTTTGACCAAAAAGTCAAAGTTTGACTTTTCAGTATACAGTCAAAATTGATCAATTGACTGGGAAATTCAACTGTCAATCTTGTGCATTTGGGATCTTTTGAACTTGTTGAGTATGTCAAGACAAATCCATGGGGTCCTTGAGTCCATATGTGAGTTTGGTTTGCCATTGGCTAGGTCAAACAGTCAAAAATTGCCTTTGTGCAGTCAAAACCCTAAAAATGACCATTTTGCCCTTTTGGTGATCTGATCAAATTTCTTGTGGAATTGTGATCCAAACTTGATCAAATGGTCCATGTGAGTTCATAATGTTGATGTGGGTCAATTTTCATGAGATTTGACTGTCAATTGGCCACAATTGACTTTCTCCCCAATACAGCTGATTTCTAGGTCAACTGTCCAATTGATTGGGCAAAATTTGGAATCAAGACTTGAAACTTGGTATGGATAAACTTGGGAGTCCAACATGAAGCATGAAAGTCATCTTAGGCATTTATGGTCAAAATATCTTGGTGCAAACACAAACCCTAATTTGGGTCAACAGTGCAAGGAGAAGTCTTGAGCAGAGGAAACCCTAACTGGTTCTTGAGCTCCAAGGGTCTTGTGATGAGAAAATGTTGAGGAAATGGGAGGGCAAATTTTGGGGTACAACACCCGCGTTCGCAGGATGCGGTAGGTCGTCGCCATTCATGGTGGTCAAGATCATTGGCCCACCAGAGAAAATGTTTTTGATTACAAATGGTCCTTCATAGGTAGGAGTCCATTTGCCCCTAGGGTCACCTTGTGGCAGTATGATGCGCTTGATCACCAGATCCCCAACTTGATACACTTGACATCTGACCTTCTTGTTGAAAGCCTTGATCATCCGTTTTTGATACATTTGACCATGGCAAACAACAGTAAGTATCTTCTCATCAATCAAGTTTAGTTGATCAAGTCGAGTTTGGATCCAATCTTCTTCATTCAGCCCTACATCCTTCATAATCCTCAGAGAGGGGAACTGGACCTCGATAGGCAAGACAACCTCCATGTTGTAAACCAGAGAATAAGGTGTTACCCCAGTTGATGTGTGAGCTGTGGTACGATACCCATGGAGAGCGAATGGTAACATCTCATGCTAGTCTTTGTATGTGACTGTCATTTTCTGTATGATCTTTTTAATGTTTTTATTTGCGGCTTCGATAGCACCATTTATCTTTGGCCTGTAAGGGGAAGAATTGTGATGCTGGATCTTGAATTGCTCGCACAAGGCGGTGATCATAGTGTTTTTGAGATTTGTACCTTTGTCAGTGATGATCCTTTTCAGGATACCGTACCAGAAAATGAGATTTTGGTTGGTGAAACGGGCAACAACATTCTTGGTAATGGAAGCGAAGGAAGCTGCCTCCACCCACTTTGTAAAATAATCAATGGCCACTAAGATGAAGCGGTGTCCATTGGAGTCCGTCAGCTTGATTTCCCCAATCATACCAATTCCCCACATAGCAAAGGGCCAAGGAGCTATCAAGACATTCAGAGGAACTGGAGGTACGTGCACCTTGTAAGCATAAATCTAGAATTTGTGGCAGGTTCGAGAATGTTGATAGCAATCTGCTTCCATGGTAGACCAGTAATAGCCTTCCCGAAGGATTTTCTTTGCCATCGTATGTGTTGTACCCAAAAATTTTCCCTCTCATTTATCAAGACTTTTCTCACAAGATTCATTTGACTCTAGACTGGATTAGGGTTAGTTAGCTCAAGACATCTCATCTTGCACTGATAACCCAAAATTAGGGTTTGAAGTTGAACAAGGATTTTTGGACTACCAATGCTTCATACGACTTTCAAACATCATTGTGGACCCCTAAGATTACTGATGTCAAGTTTCAAGCCTTGAACCACATTTTTGATCAGTCAATTGGACATTTGACCTAAAAATCAACTATATTAGGGAAAAAGTCAACCATGGCTAATTTATAGCCAAACTTCATAACTTTTGATCAACATCAACATTTTAAACTTATATGTATCATTTGGTCAAGTTTGGATCACAATTCCTCAAGAAATTTGATCAAATCACCAAAAGGGCAAAATGGTCAAAATTAGGGTTTTGACTGAGGAAGGGAAATTTATGATTTTTAACCTAGAAAATAACCAATTGAGTAAAGAATGATTTCAAGGATTCAATGGCATCATCTTGACCTTATTACATGGCTCAAAACATCTCAAAGTCATTGGATTGACAGATGAAGTTTGCAGTCAACTGATCAAAAGTCAAATGTATATTGAAAAGTCAAACTTTGACTTTTTGGTCAAAATCAAGTGCCAAGGGTCATAATTCATCAAAACATGTCAAAATGTGAAACTTGTTTATCAAGAAAACCAAATTTAAAAATTAGGGTTTGAATTTGAAAATTTTCCTAACTTAGAAATTTTCTAAGTATAGAAAATTTTCTTATTTTTTCTCAACTTTAGGCCACTTTTTCACCATGATGCATAATGTTTCAAGGAAAGTTCCCAACATGAAAGTTTTAGGTCTCCATGAAACTACAACTTTGCTTCACACACTTTTCCCTAAAGAGGCTTGGATCTCAAGATATAAATTTATGAATACATGGTCATGAACTAAATAACTTAGTGAAATTTTGCCCTAATTTAGGCAGGTTTTAGACCCAACTTCATGGAAAATTTTCACCTAGTTACAAGAGGTATCTCAAAATGCATTTCCAAGATGAGTTATGGATCACATTGCAAGCTTTCCAAAATGTCCAAGAACTCCTCAAGATCATTTTTGAGTAGTTAGAATCGAAGAGATGAAGTTGGAAATTTCTCACTTTTTGTCCAAGCCATTTCATGAAGAACAAAGTTGCAATCAGTGCCTATGCTGCCTAATCCATGCTTTACAGGTCCCAAACTTGTTCCTCACTCCTTAATTAAATTCTTACTCAGTTGACAAAGCTTTGATCCATGCCTTAGAACCATTATCCAACTTGCAATTCCATTTATGGCAAAAAGTGACCATTGCCATTTTTAAAAAGATCAACTTTTGCCACTTTGCAAATCTTGAGCATTGAACCTGTCCCCTTGGCACATACAAGTCTCACAGGTCTAAGGCAAATTGTACAAGCTGATACCAACCCTAAGGGAGCAAGTACAAGCATGGCAAGCATTGTCCCTTCACTTTACTTCAAATGCAAGAAAAGTTGCAAAAAGGCTAGAACAGGCACAACTGTTAGAGGGTTGATATCAAACCAATTCCATACTAATATACAAAGAGAATACAACTTAGGACACGATTAGCAAAGGCCTGAAACACTCCCAACCAGAAAAACACCAAAAGTTTGTCCAAACCTGCAGTTTTTGCATAAGCATACCCATCTTCCATTTGGCTCGTGCGTTTTAAGTTTTGATCATTCAAACATCTTACATACTTGATATCAAACTAATCCGTACCTTCATCCCTGTTCTATAATCACTTTTCCATCATCTGCCATTGTTGATTTCAGAGCTTACAGTTTGACTTGGCCAAGGAGTTTCAAATACTTTCAGAGCAAGGCAAGGGTTGGAATACATTCAGGGAAGTTCAAGGAAGCTCAAGCAAGCATCAAGCCTCCATCAAACTCACTCCAGTTCCATCCACGACTCCAACTGAAGGAGGTAAAATCTCAAACTCTATCTCCTTGTACAGGCAACCATAGGCCACGATTTGTGAATAAAAAATGTAGTCCTCATCATAACGAAACTGTACATATCTTTATCTTGCATTGATTTTACTTGAGTTGAAAGAATTTGGAACTTGAAATTTCTGAAAATATTAGATTAAAATTTAGGGCTGTTAAAATTCTCTTTGATTGATAGTTCACATAACTTATATGGTTGGAACCGTGAGTTCAAGTACTACAACTTTCATGTTATGAGTTTTCATTTTCATGGAAGTATGAGAGAGTTACAGGATGTCTGGCCAAGCTTTAGGAAGAAGATGAAGTAAAGGGCAAGGACTTGTTTTGGGTTATATTATTTTTGCTTTCCATAAGACAATGGATGTATAGCCACCCCAGTGGCAAAGTAGCGCGCTGGTGAGACCCTTGTCCTGGGTTCGAACCTGGGCGCTACTTTTTTTTTTCTTCATATTTTGCCATATTTCAGTTTTGTGACTTTTTTGCAGGATGGGCCTCCATTGTTTGGGTCACAATTTTTTTTTGCTTGCAGGCTGCCTCTAATATGCTTGCTATACCCCCTGACCCATTATTTTCCATAATAATTTTTATTTAATTTTATTTTTGTTTTCATTAATATTTTCTATAATGAATACAAATCTAAAAAAATGTAAATTAATCATATTGTATTTATATTTTGTTTTAGTTTATTTTTCACACAAAAATATATTTTATTTTAATAGATATCGTATATTTTCTTAATAAATTTGTAAAATATAGTTAAAACATATTTAGTTTAATTTATTTTTCATTTCATACTTATAAATATTTATTTTTGCATATATAAATTTTTATATTTTCATACAATATCATTTATTATTTTAATACAAGAAATACATAAAATAATACATATAAGAACTTTACTTTCTTAAAAAAATAGAAATTAGGGTTAAAATCTCCCTTCTAAAAAAATTAATTTCTTTTCCTTATTTTTCTAGGATTAGATTAAATTTTCTTTTACATAAAAACAAAACAAAAAAATCTTTTCTTATATGTACATTGTATTGCATTTCTAAATATTGTATTTTATTTATTTTAATTCGTACAAATTCGATTTGGTTGTAATAATTTATTTAGGTTTATATTTCTTTTGCAAATCCCCATTCAAATTTGTATTCCACCCTCCCATAAAATTGTTGTAATAGCTTAGTAATATTTACATTATGCAATTTATCTCTTTATATGCCATGATTAGTAATTAGGGTTTGTATGACAAAGATCAAAACAAAGCAAAATAGAAAACCCTAAATACAAGACAAAACCAAAGCATGAAAATGATACACTTGCACACAAGCATCCTTAGGGTTTCTCCACTTGGTTGCCTAAAACAAAATGGCCATATTACGCATGCGAAGTATCTTGGCAAAACAAAACAAATATAAGATCATAGTCCCTCGATGACGCTATTCAAAGTTTCCTTACAAAAATGATATTGGTCGCTCAAAATGCTAAGATACTTCGCAACATTACTAAACATGGTTATACAATGACCCACGCTCGTCCTTATTACATCCAAAGATAGGGTTGTTTACCAAATCAATGGTAAGACAACAATGTCAAAGGAATAGAAAATGTACAAGAAAGACATTTGAGTAGGTAGATTACTTCTAATTACTTGCTCCTTTCAAACAACTATCCTTTCTACTTTCAAAACAAACACACATATTTCAAAACATCTTACAAACATTGAAAACATTTTCAAAAAAGACAAACATGTTTGTATACATTCTTACGAAAGAGAATCATTACAAAGATTGCCTAAACGAATGACCTCTTTTACAAAATACTTTCAAAACCACCCCAAACACAATTTCAAACAAACAAAAGCAAGTGATCTAAGCAAGTAACTAAGTGCCCATGGAAAACCATGGATGAAAAGGGTGATAATACCTTCCCTTCTTATAATCTACCCCCCAAACTCAAGAAAACATCTCAAAGGTCTTTCCTGTGCTTTTCCACCTTTCCTTTTGGATAAAAGAAAAGTCGGTGGCGACTCTTGCTAACCGCAATATTTGCGATAAAACGCAAAACCCTCAAGTCAGTTCTCCCACCGTATCACAGAACTGGAGACTCTGCTGGGGACTTTTATAAAAGTGGGGTTACCTTAGGGATAGATCACATTTATTTTCTAACATTGTTTGACTTGTTTGCTTTACATTATCGTTCTTTGTTTGGGTTTGAAACCTCCACCCAGATTTGGGAAACATTATAGGTAAATAGCAATACATTATGGAAACTGTGTGGGGTATACCGACATGGTTTAATAAATAGCTATGTTAGTGTGACATATTTGTGGGTACTGGTAGCCTTTGAGCCAATCAAAGAGAATACAGGGCCGCTGAGTGATGTCATGAAGCACTAATGAATTTCTCGAACCCTTTACTTGACCAACTTGGCCTTTTAGGATGTAGTGAGATGACGGGCTTTGGTGCAGTACGAAGTTAGTAGATACTCGATACTACACTCATTGAGGGTTGGTTTCTTGGGATATTTCGGTTACCATTAAAGAGGATTGAGCTGAAACAATGACCAAGGAAACAGTCCAATGATATTGAGCTCCTTAGAACCCGGTTACTATTATTAGGACAGGTTGAGCCAACTAAACTTCAAGAGGGTACTTACCTATAAAAATCCATGCAAGCCTAAACTAAGAACTTGTTTGTCTTGCTTGTATATATATACTTGTACATAACATCATGGACATCATGAGCATCATATGTATCCAATAACCATTTCAAGGATTTTGGAGATTCATCTTTGTTCTTGTTTTGTAGGATATGGATTCACTTCGCAGGAAAACTATCCAAATCAACCTTGTAAGAATTCCTCCACAACTCAAGGAGCTAGCTTCAAGGATCCCATAGAATTCTCCATTCACCGAGAGGCATGGTCGTCTACTCAACTTAGTCACCTCTAACATAGAGGAGGATATGATGAAGGTGCTCTTCCAGTTCTTTGATCCTTTGCATCATTGCTTCACATTTCCCGACTATCAACTTGTGCCTACTTTGAAAGAATTCTCTCAACTCTTGAGGATTCCTATTCTCAATCAACTACCTTTCAACGGTACGGAAAGAGATCCAAATCCAGAAGAGATTGCTCAAGCTCTTCACTTGCACTCATCTGATGTCACAACTTATTGGGAAACTAGAAGTGGTGTCAAAGGCTTCTTAGCAAAGTTTCTGTTTGAGAAGGCTCAAAGCTGTTGGAATTCCTTAGACTTGCAAGCATTTGAGGAAATTGTAGCTCTTCTTATCTATAGAATGGTCTTGTTTCCAAATCCTGACCAACTCATAGATGTGAGTGCCGTCAAAATCTTCATGTCACGTAATCTGGTGCCTACATTGCTAGGGGATATCCTACACTCTTTTCACACTCGTACAATGAGGAAAAGAGGTGTCCTTATGTGTTGCACTCCTCTCCTGGCAAGATGGTTTATTTCTCATCTTCCCCAATCATTCTTAAAGAATGAGCAAGGTTTGAGGTGATCACAAAGGTTAATGACGCTCAAACATTCAGACATTCATTGGTGCTCCTGATCCAAAGAGAATGTTATCATTGTTGACCGTTGCGGGGAATTCCCTAATGTCCGTCTACTTGGCATTAGGGGAGGCATCACCTACAACCCATGCTTAGCTCCAAGACATTTTGGTTATGCTTGAAGGGATGGCCCACATGATATGCTGATTCAAGGCTTGGTGTTCGACTACGACAACGACGATCAAGGACTTTGCCAGAGATTCATCCGAGCTTGGAGGATGCTAAACAAGGTGGATAGCAAGACTTCGGGACACAAAAATTCCATCCCTCTTAATCCTTAACTCAAGTGGGTACGAACCCACGCTCAAAGTCTTATGATGCCTTATCCTTCCATTCTCCCGGTGATTATTGAGCCTATTAAGGAAGGAGAAGTTCCATACACTATCCTACATCCTGACATGCCCACATCTCTTGAAGATCTACAAAAGGATTGGATACAACTCAAAGGGGAGCGAGATACTTTCGAAGCCCAATTCTACGCAAGCGAGAAGAAGGTTTTGGAACTCACTAGGCTACTTCATGAGGAGTAGACTCTAAATGCCTACATAGCACCAAAGAGGATGCACACTACTTTTTTATCTTAGGGTGTTGTATTATTTTTCCCAAGGGGCATTGATGTACTCAAACTCTATCTTATTAATATAACGTGTGTTTCTATTTGTTTAAAATGAACTTGAATCTTTTAAAATCCTTAAAAACATTACATATGCACATATCATTCATCATAACATAAACAGGCCATTTGCAACAAAGTTTCCTCATCTCTCTACTGTTTATTTCAGTAAGATGGATCTCGAACAGACTGTCAAAGATCTCCAAACTCAAAACATGCAGTTTCAACAATTACTCACAACCCTGGACAAAGGACAAGAGGAGTTGAAGACTATGTTGGCAAAAGAGAAAAAGAAGAAAGAAAAGAAACCAACTGGTGTTGTAATCATGGGGAGAAGGTTTCAAGAGAAGACTAGAAGAACCTTGAATTTCGCAGCAACATCTGATGAAGGGGAAGGGAAAGGAAAAGAAACATCTGTTTCGTCAGAATCTGAAGAGGAGGAAGAAGAGGAAGACTACTCCGAGGAACAGTACCCGCCGACCGATGATAAGTACATACATCTTGAAGAGCGTTTGAGCGCTATGGAAATACAAAGGGTACCAGGTCTAGATTTTGAAGAATTGGGGCTAGTGTCGGGAATTGTGATTCCACCAAAGTTCAAAGTGCCATTGTTTTCAAAATATGATGGGGTGTCATGTCGTAAGATGCACCTCCGATCATACGTGAGAAAGATTCAGCCGCACTCTGCCGATAAGGACTTGTGGGTCCATTTTTTCCAAGATAGTTTATCCGGAACGCAACTCGATTGGTTTTACCAATTAGAAAGGGCTGACGTCCACAATTAGGAAGACCTTACTGCAGCTTTCTATAAACAGTACCAGTATTATGCAAATTTGGCGCCTACCCGTACTCAACTTCAGAGTATGGCTATGGCTTTAAATGAGGGTTTCAAAGATTACGCGCAGAAATGGAGAGATCTAGCTGGGAGAGTGCAACCCCCTCTATCTGAAAGGGAGTTGGTGGATATGTTGCTAGGCACTCTATCAGGCCCTTTCTTCAACCATTTGATTGGGAGCTCGTCTGTTGGATTTATTGAGTTTATATTAACTGGAGAGAGGGTGGAAGCTGGTATAAGAAGTGGAAAGATTCAGAAAGATTCGTCTGCCTCTACAGCTGTGAAAAAACCATTCACTGGGAAGAAGGAGGTATCTGATGTTTATCCCAAAGGAACCAAGGGAGAGATGAACGTCGACCAATGGTAGGGGCCGTTATGATCCCAAATCTTACATCTGATCAACCAAGGAGTAATCAACCGAGGGTGGAAAGGCCAGTCCGGAAATTCACCAGAATTAATATGACTTTAGCCCAGATTTTACCACATCTGCTGAAATCTAATCTAGCAACTTTAAAAGAAGCTCCAAAGAATCCCAACACGGCGTCCCCTTATTATCATCCAAATGCCAGATGTGCATATCATTCCGAAAGCCCAGGTCATGACACTAACAACTGTTGGGCTTTGAAGAACAAAATTCAAGACCTTATAGATGCAAAAGAGATTGAATTTGAGGCGCCTGAGAAACCAAACGTCATTTCCGCTCCTATGCCTAGGCATGGTCACAATGGCAATGCTATCGAAGAAGATTTGTTTGTTGCTACAGTGGATGAACTCTTGATTCCGCTCACGATCATTAAGATGAACTTGTTGAAAGCTGGTATATTCCCAGGTTGTATTGAAGACTGCCATATTTTCTCATCCTCACCAACTGATTGCCCTCTGTTGAAAACAGGCATTCAACGCTTGATAGACAACCAAGAGATTCTGTTTGAAAATGCTCCTATTTCACCCATTCCTGTTGAAGACGTCTCAATCATAACTATCTCCTCCAATCCTTCCAGGGCCCCCAAAAGACCCGTTAGGATTACATCAGTTCCAAAGACTACTACTCTCATAATTACAATGCCCGGGCCGGTCCCATATGAATCAGATAAAATAGTACCATGGAATTACGGTGGAGAAATCTACTACCACGGTATCAAATTAGATGGGTTGACCGCCGAAGAAGTGAGCTCCGAAGAAGAAGATTCCGACATTAGCAATATTGTCGGAACCAGTAAGATTACCCGTAGCGGTAGAATCTTCTCTCCAGAAATTGCCCCTCCAAGGGCAGTTTTTGGACCCGTGGCTGTTCCGAAGGTTACCTCCATACCAATAATCATATATGCAAGTGCTCCTACAGACAAAGACGACACGACCCCTGCTGTTATCCCTACCAACACTTCTACTACTGAAATTCGAGTAAAAGGTATTCAAGAAAAGTCTGTCCGGACGAAGGCTCAACCACTGACTATCCCTGAAACCTCCAAGAAGGAAATGGAGGAGATCCTGAGAATAATAAAGAAGAGTGACTATGACGTGGTTGAACAGTTGGGGCAAACTCCCTCCAAGATCTCCATGCTAGCATTGTTGTTGTGCTCTGAGGCACATGCGAAAGCTTTGGTGAAGTTTCTGAAAATAGCCCATGTGCCACAAGAGACATCTGCTGACCAATTCCATGATTGTGTGGCCAGTTTGACAACTGATAACGGCCTAGGCTTCTCCGATGCTGATTTGACACCAAAAGGGAGAGAGAACAACGAGGCATTACATGTCTCTGTGGAGTGTAGAGGAACAACTCTGGCCCATGTCTTGGTGGACACGGGCTCATCTTTGAACGTTTTACCAAAGAAAGCTCTTGACAGATTGGATTGCGAAGGACTTCCATTGAAACCCAATAAATAGTTGTGAGAGCATTTGATGGCTCAAAGAGGATGGGCCACGGGGAGGTAGACATCCCCATAAAGGTAGGAACTCAGACTTTCAACTCAACTTTCTATGTAATGGACATCTGCCCCTCTTACTCCTGTCTGCTAGGACGACCCTGGATCCATAATGCTGGTGCTGTCACCTCTACACTACACCAGATGCTGAAGTACCCGGTCCATGGAAAGATTATCACTGTCCACGGAGAGGAAGAGTACATGATTAACCATCTAAATTCTTTCCGGTATATGGAGTTGGATGGCTAGTTCATTGAAACTCCTTTTCAACATTTCGAAGAAGTTTCTCAAGAGGTAGCGGTAACCAAGGCGGTATCCCCGATCCCCAAGATCACAAGACCTCCGCTTCGGATGTCATCTCTAAAGGACGCTAAGGCAGTAGTAGAAGAGGGTGGATGCACCGTCTGGGGGCAGCTTTCAGACATTCCGTATAAATCTGATAAGTTTGGCTTAGGGTTTACTTCAAATGCTCAGAAGGCTGTGCACCGTGCCCGTGCTGGAGGGCCACCTCTGAAGATTAGTAACCGGGAGGTCAACACAGTTGAAGGTGGTGAAGAAGATGGCAACTTGGAAGATTGGATATTTCCTACTGTCAACGGAGGACTTCGCAATTGGGAAGCCAGAGACTTTGTCCCAATAACTTTCATCTCTCAGTAATTTATCTTTTACATTTCTGTTGGACTTGTAATATTCACAAACAATTCTCACTTTAAAAACCTCGTGTCTTACCCGAGGCACAATGGTCCATTTGTAAGGGTTTTTATTTCATCTTCATATGACATTCAATGAATCATGGACGCTTTTCCACATACAAACCTTTTGTGCTCATTGTCTTTCTTTTACATTTTATTGTTTAAAGATGTATATACCCTTACACACACCCACACTCACAAATGCAGGTACCCCTCCATTCCGGATCCCATGGGTAACGTTACTGCTATGGCCTTTAGTGACTCTGAAGATATAATCTACCAAGCCGAACACGAAGGTGAGGAAGATTGTGAAGTACCAGGGGAATTGGCCAGACTACTACAACAAGAGGAAAGAGCTATTCAACCTCATGAGGAATCGTTAGATACAATCAACTTGGGCACCAAGGAGGATAAAAAGGAAATAAAGGTGGGTGCCAATCTAGGCCGAGTGTCAAGGGGCTTCTAATTCAGCTATTGCATAATTATGTTGAGATTTTTTCCTGGTCATACAAAGACATGCCAGGACTTGATACATACATCGTGTTACATCGTCTACCCATAAGAGAAGACTGTCCACCAGTGAAACAAAAAGTCCGCCACATGAGACCCGGCATGCCAGAGAAGATCAAAGCAGAAGTCATGAAACAATTCAATGCTGGATTCTTGGCTGTCACTTCCTATCCTCAATGGGTTGCCAACATTGTTCCCGTACCTAAAAAAGACGGTAAAGTATGAATGTGCATGGATTATTGAGATTTAAACAGGGCCAGCCCTAAAGATGATTTTCCACTTCCCCACATTGAAATCCTAGTTGACAATACGGCCCAACACAAAGTGTTTTCCTTCATGGAAGGATTCTCAGGTTATAACCAAATCAAAATGGCACCTGTGGACATGGAGAAAACTACATTTGTCACGCAGTGGGGCACGTTCTGCTATAAAGTGATGCCATTCGGACTGAAGAATGCTGGGGCAACCTATCAACGCGCCATGGTAGCTTTGTTTCATGATATGATACATCATGAGATAGAGCTCTATGTAGATGACATGATAGACCGATCACCAACTGAAGAGGAGCACCTTGATCACTTGCAAAAGTTGTTTGTGAGATGGAAAGAGTACAAACTAAGGTTGAACCCAAACAAGTGCACATTCGGAGTCCGGTCCGGTAAACTCTTAGGTTTCATTGTCAACAACAAAGGCATCGAGGTTGATCTTGCCAAGGTTAAAACGATACAAGAAATGCTTGCTCCTCGTACTGAGAAGGAAGTCAGAGGATTCTTGGGACGCCTGAACTATATTGCCAGATTCATTTCTCATCTGACAGCTACTTGTGAGCCAATCTTCAAACTATTGAAGATCAAGTAGTCAGATGAAATGATGAGTGCTAGATTGCTTTTGACAAGATCAAAGAGTACTTACAAGAGCCTCCTATTTTGATGCCACCAGTCAAGGGAAGACCACTGATTATGTATTTGACCATTTTAGAGAACTCAATGGGGTGTGTATTGGGGCAGCATGACGAGTCTGGCCAAAAAGAGCATACTATTTACTACCTGAGCAAAAAGTTTACCGACTGTGAAACCAGATATTCACTGCTCGAGAAAACTTGCTGCGCTCTGGCATGAGCTGCTCGCCGGCTAAGACAGTATATATTGACTCATACTACTCTGTTGATCTCTAAGATAGATCTGATAAAGTACATCTCCGAAAAACCCGCTCTGTCTAGAAGGATATCTAGATGGCAGATGATCCTAACAGAATATGACATACAATACACTACCCAGAAAGCTATAAAGGGCAGTGTGCTAGCTGATCATCTTTCTCATCAAGCCGTAGAAGATTATCAGTCCATGAAGTTTGAATTCCCGGATGAAGACATCATGACATTAGACGACTGTGAAGAGATCAGACCATATGACGGACCTGAACAAGGATCCCATTGGACCCTGTTCTTTGATGGGGCATCCAATGCACTTGGAAATGGTATCGGCGCTGTACTCATATCTCCGGAAGGGTGTCCCACTCCCTTTACTTCCAGACTTTGCTTCAACTATACGAACAACAAGGCGGAATACGAAGCATGCAGCTTTGGTCTCAAGGCTGCCATAGACTTGGGAATCAAATCTTTAGATGTGTTTGGAGATTCAGCTTTGATCATCAGTTAGATAAAAGGAGAATGGGACACTAAGCACCCAAACCTTATCCCTTACAAAGAACATGTTTTGACATTGCTACCACATTTTGAGCAGATTACCTTCGAGCATTTCCCGCGAGAAGAAAATTAGCTAGCAGATGCTCTAGCCACAAGGTCATCCATGTTTAAACTTAATTGGGATAATGAGGCTCCGCAGATCACCATCGAGCGAATGGATGAACCAACACATTGTCATGAGATTAATACTGAAGAGATAGTGAACCAGTCATGGTTTCATGAAATCAAGAGGTATCTCGAGACTCAAGAATATCCAGAAGGAGCTTCAATCAATGATAAAAAGTTCTTAAGGAGATTCTATGCTAAATTCTTCCTGATTAATGGCATCCTGTACAAACGCAACCACGACTCCATTCTGCTCCGATGTGTGGATAAGATTGAGGCTGAAAAGATCATGGCTGAATTACATGAAGGTACTTTTGGCACTCACTCTAGTGGGCATACGATGGCGAAGAAAATCCTACGGGAAGGCTATTATTGGTCTACCATGGAAGCAGACTGCTATCAACACTCTCAGACCTGTCATAAGTGTCAAATTTTTGCGGACAAGGTGCACGTACCTCCGGTTCCTCTGAATGTCTTGACGGCTCCTTGGCCCTTTGCTATGTGGGGAATTGATATGATTGGGGAGATCAAGTCAACAACCTCCAATGGACACCGTTTCATCCTAGTGGCCATTGATTATTTTACAAAATAGGCCGAAGCAGCTTCCTTCGCATCCGTTACTAAGAATGTTGTTGCCCGCTTCATCAAGCAGAATCTCATTTTCCGGTACGGTATCCCAGAAAGGATCATCACTGATAATGGTACAAACCTTAACAATACTATGATCACCACCTTGTGCGAGCTGTTCAAGATTCAACATCATAATTCATCCCCCTATCGGCCAAAGATGAATGGTGCCGTCGAAGCTGCTAATAAAAACATTAAAAAGATCATACAAAAAATGACAGTCACCTGCAAGGACTGGCATGAGATGCTACCATTTGCTCTCCACGGGTATCGTACCACGGCTCGCACGTCAACTGGGGCAACACCTTATTCTTTGGTTTATGGCATGGAGGCTGTCTTGCCTATCGAGGTTCAGATCCCCTCTTTGAGAATTATGAAGGATGCAGGTTTGAATGAGGATGATTGGATCCAAACTCGGCTTAATCAACTAAACTTAATTGATGAAAAGAGACTCACTACTGTTTGCCATGGTCAGATGTACCAAAAACGGATGATCAAGGCCTTTAACAAGAAAGTCAGACGCCAGGTATATCAAGTTGGAGATCTAGTGATCAAGCGTATTATCTTGCCACAAAGTGATCCCCGGGGAAAATGGACTCCTACCTATGAAGGACCATTTGTAATCAAGAACATATTCTCTGGTGGGGCAATGATCTTAACCACCATGGACGGTGACGACCTGCCACACCCTGCGAACGCGGACATAGTCAAAAGATACTACGCATAAGAGACCCGCTAGGTTAACACACCTAGGCAAAAAAGGGTATCCCGGCGAACCAAAAAGGTTCGGGCAAAAGTTAGGGATAAAATAAAAAAAATCTATACACCTGGCAAGTTGAAAACCCGAAAGGGCGACTTGGGCAAAAAAGGGTTTCCCAGTTGACTGAAAACCCAAAAGGGCGGTCCAGGCAAAAGCTAGGGAATTAAAGCGTATGACTATGTCTCGTCGGATCACTTTGAGGACAATCTCTTCACTGACAAACTTGGAGTTTCTGATCAATTCAATCATCTTCGGACGAAGCAACAAATAGACAAGATATTCGGAGATACGGAGGCTATAGCAGGATGGGAACCCCATGGGATTATCACACATAGCTATCTTTCTTTGTATAAAATTTTCTTACTTTTGTGGCACCATCCTCTTACTAGGATGTCTATCTCCTTTGTACCAAATACTTATTCAAAGTAAATACAAAGATATCTATTTAAAGTACAGAAAACTATTTGTCCTTTTTCTTTACACTTATGTTTTATTTGCAAAAACGTCCAATGATTCATTAATGAACATGTGCATTTGAACATAACTACTGTTTAAAAATAAACAAAATGAAAAATGATAATTACTGACAGGTTGAAAGAATATGAAAACGTCTTTAGGCTATTCCATGAGCAATCCCCACAATACGTCATTTAAATCCCCAGCGGAACTAAAACTTCAAACTATTAATTCCCGGTGGAAACCGTCCAGTTTCTCCAAATTCCCCAGCAAGTTGCTTTGAAGCCTGAAATCCAACCGGATAACAGCTGACTTCTGATACTCCCCAACGGAACAAAGACTCCCTTTCATTAATCCCCAGTAGAAGTCATCAAAATTCTCTGGATTCCCCAAACAGATTCCTCAAGCGGTATACGGCATTGCTCTCACAATAGGATTTTGTCAATACTTCAATTTCAAGATATGAAGAATCTACATATCCTCAGCAGCAGTCAAGGATTTATTTTCCTCAATCATGCAGCAATACAACAAATCAGCTTACATGCGCATGCATTACATTCACATATCATAAACATTGATAAAACACATATATTGCATCATACATTTCATGCAACATAATTTTGTGTTCCAGCTAACGTTTCACCCTTTTCAGGATAAGATTAACAGCTACCATTAACAATATGCAATCATGATACAGTTCAGATACGCTCCAGATATGGATGCCATTCTGTTACTCATTCAGATTCAACTTTCAGATACAGTTCAGATACGCGCCAGATACAGATGCCATTCTGATACTCATTCAGATTCAACCTCAGATACAGTTCAGATACGCTCCAAATACGAATTCCATTCTGATACTCATTCAGATTCAAGTTCAAATACAGTTCAGATACACTCCAGAAACGGATATCATTCTGTCACTCATTCAGATTCAGCTTTCAGATACAGTACAGATACGCTCCAGATACGGATGCCATTCTGATACTCATTCAGATTTCAAGTTCATGATACAGTTCAGATACGCTCCAGACACAGATGCCATTCTGATACTCATTCAGATTTCAACTTTCAGATATAGTTCAGATACGCTCCAGATACGGATGCCATTCTGATACTCATTCAGATTTCAAGTTCAGATACAACTCAGATACGTCCAGACGCAGACACCATTCTGATACTCATTCTTTCAGCTTACCACTTACAATTCAACAAACATTCTTGGATGGCATCTACAAGCCCATCTCCAACAAGATTCTATCACTTCTCTAAATGGCATTTTTAAGCCCATTCTCTCAACTACACATTGTCGAGTGCAAATTTCTGGGCACTCTAGTGTCAAATCATTCTCTCACCTTCGAGTCACGAATGGCAAAACTCGCTAATCTAACTCTTCAAGTTTAAGAAGATTGAACAGCGGCAGCTGTTGTACCCCAAAATTTTCCCTCTCATTTATCAAGACTTTTCTCACAAGATTCCTTTGACTCTAGACTGGATTAGGGTTAGTTAGCTCAAGATATCTCATCTTGCACTGATAACCAAAAATTAGGGTTTGAAGTTGCACAAGGATTTTTGGACTACCAATTCTTCATACGACTTTCAAACATCATTATGGACCCCTAAGATTACTCATGTCAAGTTTCAAGCCTTGAACCATATTTTTGATCAGTCAATTGGACAGTTGACCTAAAAATCAGCTGTATTAGGGAAAAAGTCAACCATTGCCAATTTACAGTCAAACTTCATAATTTTTGATCAACATCAACATTTTAAACTTATATGTATCATTTGGTCAAGTTTGGATCATAAATCCTCAAGAAATTTGATCAAATCACCAAAAGGGCAAAATAGTCAAAATTAGGGTTTTGACTGAGGAAGGGCAATTTATGATTTTTAACCTAGCAAATAACCAATTGAGTAAAGAATGATTTCAATGATTCAATTCCATCATCTTGACCTTATTACATGGCTCAAAATATCTCAAATTCATTAGATTGACAGATGAAGTTTGCAGTCAACTGATCAAAAGTCAAATGTATACTGAAAAGTCAAACTTTGACTTTTTGGTCAAAATCAAGTGCCAAGGGTCATAATTCATCAAAACATGTCAAAATGTGAAACTTGTTTATCAAGAAAACCAAATTTAAAAATTAGGGTTTGAATTTGAAAATTTTCCTAACTTAGAAATTTTCTAAGTATAGAAAATTTTCTTATTTTTTCTCAACTTTAGGCCACTTTTTCACCATGATGCATAATGATTCAAGGAAAGTTCCCAACATGAAAGTTTTAGACCTCCATTAAATATACAACTTTTCTTCACACACTTTTCCATAAAGAGGCTTGGATCTCAAGATATAAATTTATGAATACATGGTCATGAACTAAATAACTTAGTGAAATTTTGCCCTAATTTAGGCAGGTTTTAGACCCACTTCCTGGCAAATTTTCACCTAGTTCCAAGAGGTATCTCAAAATTCATTTTAAAGATGAGTTATATAGCACATTGCAAGATTTCTGAAATGTCAAGGAACTCCTCAAGATAATTTTTGAGTAGGGAGAATCGAAGAGATGAAGTTGGAAATTTCTCACTTTTTGTCCAAGCCATTTCATGAAGAACAAAATTGCAATCAGTACCTATGCTTCCTAATCCAAGCTTTACAGGTCCCAAACTTGTTCCTAAATCCTTAATTAAATGCTTACTCAGTTGACAAAACTTTTATCCATGCCTTAGAACCATTATCCAACTTGCAATTCCATTTATGGCAAAAAGTGACCATTGTCATTTTGAAAAAGATCAACTTTTGCCACTTTGCAAATCTTGAGCATTGAACCTGTCCCCTTGGCACATACAAGTCTCATAGGTCTAAGGCAAATTGTACAAGCTAATACCAACCCTAAGGGAGAAAGTACAAGCATGGCAAGCATTGTCCCTTCACTTTACTTCAAATGCAAGAAAAGTTGTAAAAAGGCTAGAACATGCACAACTGTTAGAGGGCTGATATCAAACCAATTCCATACTAATATACAAAGAGAATACAACTTAGGACACGATTAGCAAAGGCCTGAAACACTCCCAACCAGAAAAACACCAAAAATCTGTCCAAACCTGCAGTTTTTGCATAAGCATACCCATCTTCCATTTGGCTCGTGCGTTTTAAGTTTTGATCATTCAAACATCTTACATACTTGATATCAAACTAATCCAGACCTGCATCCTTGTTCTGTAATCACTTTTCCATCATCTTCCTTTGTTGATTTCAGAGCTTGCAGTTTGACTTGGCCAAGGAGTTTCAGATACTTTCAGAGCAAGGCAAGGGTTGGAATACATTTAGGGAAGTTCAAGGAAGCTCAAGCAAGCATCAAGCCTCCATCAAACTCACTCCAGTTCCATCCATGATTCCAACTGAAGGAGGTAAAATCTCAAACTCTATCTCCTTTTACAGGCAACCATAGGTTACGATTTGTGGATAAAAAATGTAGTCCTCATCATAACGAAACTGTACATATCTTTATCTTACATTGATTTTACTTGAGTTGAAAGAATTTGGAACTTGGAATTTCTGAAAATATTAGGTTAAAATTTAGGGCTGTTAAAATTCTCTTTGATCTTTGATTGATAGTTCACATAACTTATATGGTTGGAATCGTGAGTTTAAGTACTACAACTTTCATGTTATGAGTTTTCATTTTCATGGAAGTATGAGAGAGTTACAGGATGTCTGGCCAAGCTTGAGGAAGAAGATGAAGTACAGGGCAAGGACTTGTTTTGGTTTATATTATTTTTGCTTTCCATATGACAATGGATGTATAGCCACCCCAGTGGCAAAGTAGCACGCTGGTGAGACTCATGTTCTGGGTTCGAACCTGGGCGCTACTTTTGTTTTTTTTCATATTTGGCCATTTTTCAGTTTTGTGACTTTTTTGCAGGATGGGCCTCCATTGTTTGGGCCACAGTTTTTTTGCTTGCAGGCTGCCTCTAATATGCTTGCTATACCCCCTGACCTATTATTTTCCATAAAAAAATTATTTAATTTTATTTTTGTTTTCATTAATATTTTCTTTAATGAATAAAAATCCAAAAAAATGTAAATTAATCATATTGTATTTTTATTTTGTTTTAGTTTATTTTTCACACAAAAATACATTTTATTTTAATAGATATCATATATTTTCTTAATAAATTTGTAAAATATAGTTAAAACATATTTAGTTTAATTTATTTTTCATTTCATACTTATAGATATTTATTTTTGCATATATAAATTTTTAATATTTTCATACAATATTATTTGTTATTTTAATACAAGAAATACGTAAAATAATACATATAAGAACTTTATTTTCTTAAAAAAATAGAAATTAGGGTTAAAATCTCCCTTCTAAAAAAATTAATTTCTTTTCCTTATTTTTCTAGGATTAGATTAAATTTTCTTTTACATAAAAACAAAACAAAAAAATCTTTTCTTATATGTACATTGTATTGCATTTCTAAATATTGTATTGTATTTATTCTAATTCGTACAAATTCGATTTGGTTGTAATAATTTATTTAGGTTTATATTTCTTTTGCAAATCCCCATTCAAATTTGTATTCCCCCTCCCATAAAATTGTTGTAATAGCTTAGTAATATTTACATTATGCAATTTATCGCTTTATATACCATGATTAGTAATTAGGGTTTGTATGACAAAGATCAAAACAAAGCAAAATAGAAAACCCTAAATACAAGACAAAACCAAAACATGAAAATGATACACTTGCACACAAGCATCCTTAGGGTTTCTCCACTTGGTTTCTCCACTTGGTTGCCTAAATCTCCACTTGGTCCCTCAAAATACTAAGATAATTCGCAACATTACTAATCATGGTTATACGATGACCCAAGCACGTCCCGCTTACATCCAAAGATAGAGTTGTTTACCAAATCAATGGTAAGACAACAATGTCAAAGGAATAGAAAATGTACAAGAAAGACATGTGAGTAGGTAGATTACTTCTAGTTACTTGCTCCTTTCAAACAACTATCCTTGCTACTTTCAAAACAAATACACACATTTCAAAACATCTTACAAACATTGAAAACATTTTCAAAAAAGACAAAGATCTTTGTATACATTCTTATGAACGAGAATCATTACAAAGATTGTCTAAACGAATGGCCTCTTTTACAAAATACTTTCAAAACCACCCCAAACACAATTTCAAACAAACAAAAGCAAGTGATCTAAGAAAGTAACTAAGAGCCCATGGAAAACCATGGATGAAAAGGGTGCTAATACCTTCCCTTCTCATAATCTACCCCCCGAACTGAAGAAAACATCTCAAAGGTATTTCCTGTGCTTTTCCACCTTTCCTTTTGGATAAAAGAAAAGTCGGTGGCGACACTTGATAACCGTAACATTTGCGATAAAACGCAAAACCCTCAAGTTAGTTCTCCCACTGTATCACAGTATGCCCACTGGAATGGGTGCCAAAAGTGCCTTCATGCAATTCAGCCATGATCCTTTCAGCTTCAACCTTATCTATGCACTGAAGTAACACAGAGTCATGATTGCGTTTGTCCAGGATTCCGTTACTAAGGAAGAATTTAGAAGAGAATCTCCTTAAGAACTTCTTATCATTGATTAAAGCTCCTTCTGGATATTCTTGAGCCTCAAGATACTTCTTAAATTCGTGAAACCAAGGCTGGTCCACTACTTCTTCAATATTAATCTCGTGACAGTGTGCTAGTTCCTCCATTCACTCGATGGTGATTTGGGGTGCCTCGTCATCACAATTAAGTTTAAAAATAGATGACATTATGGATAGAGCATCTGCTAGCTGATTTTCTTCTCGCGGGAAATGCTCGAAGGTATCTTCTCAAAATGTTGTAGCAATGTCAAACACATGTTCTTTATAAGGGATAAGGTTAGGGTGTTTGGTGTCCCATTCCCCTTTGATCTGACTGATAACCAAAGCTGAATCTCCGAATACATCCAAAGATTTGATCCCCAAGTCTATGGCAGCTTTGAGATCAAAGATGCATGCTTCGTATTCTGCCATGTTGTTTGTACAATTGAAGCATAGTCTTGCGGTAAAGGGAGTATGACACCCTTCCAGAGATATGAGTACAACACCGATACCATTGCCAAATGCATTGGATGCCCCATCAAAGAACAGGATCCATCGAGATCCTTGTTCAGGTCCGTCATATGGCCTAAATTCTTCACAGTTATTTACCGTCATGATGTCTTCATCTGGAAATTTAAATTTCATGGATTGGTAGTCTTCTACAGCTTAGTGAATGTGATGCAGTGGGAGAACTGACTTGAGGTTTTGCGTTTGTGTTCGCAAATGTTGCGATTTAGCAAGAGTCACCATCGACTTTTATTTTATCCAAAAGGAAAGGTAAAAAAGCACAAGAAAGACCTTTGAGATTGTTTTTGGGTTCGGGGGGTAGATTATGAAAAGGGAAGGTGCTAGCACCCTTTTCATCCATGGTTTTCCATGGGCTCTTAGTTACTTGTTTTAGATCACTTGCTTTGCTTTTTCAATTGTTTGAGTTGGTGCTTTGTGTGTTTTTGAAAGTATTTTGAAAAGAGGCCTTTGTTTAGGCAATCTTTGTGATGATTCTTGTTTGTAAGAATGTATACAAAGATGTTTGTCTTTTGAAAAATGTTTCAATGTTTTGAAAGTTGTTTGGAAATTGTGTGTGTGTTTGTTTGAAAATAGCAAGGATTGTTTGAAAGAGATCAAATAACTAGGAGTTATCTACCCTACTCAAAAGTCTTTCCTACATATTTTTATTCCTTCGATATTGTTAACCTACCATTGTTTTGTTAGATAACCCTATCTTTGGATGTTAACCGGGACGGGCGTGGGTCATCGCATGACCATGATAACAATATTGCCAAGTATCTTAGCAAGTTTTAGGGACTAAGATAATTTGTTTTTAGGCAACCAAGATAGCATCATCAAGGGACTATGAACTTTTGTTTGTATTGATTTTGCCAAGATACCTAGCATGCATACCATGGCCATGTTTTAAGGCAACCAAGTGGGTGAAACCCTATAGGTGCTTGTGTGCAAGGTGTTGTCATTTTTCATGCATTTTGTTTGTCTTGAATTAGGTCATGCTATTTGTTTGATTTTTGTCTTATCATACAAACCCTAGTTTTTACTAAACATGCATATAATACGATAAATTGCGTAAAGTAAATCTAAACTATTACAACAATATTATGGGAGAGGGGGTACAAGTTTTGAATGGGGGTATTTGCACAAAACAAAACCCTAATTTACTATTACAACCCAATTGAATTTATTATGCAATAAATAAATAAACAATTATTTAAATATGCAATAAAAAATGTAAATATGCAAAAATGTTTTGTAATTGTTTTATACATGAGAAAATAATATTATCTAAGTCCTAAAAAATAAGAAAAAATAATGTTATTATTTTTGAATGGGGAAACCCTAATTTTTTAGATTAAAATAAAAATATATGTTTTCTATATTCTTGTCCATTTTTGTTTAAGAAAAAAAAAATAATATTATGTATAAATATTAAAAATTAAAATATGTGAGAAAATAATATTTTATGTGTATAATATAATTAAAAAAAATTTAAGTATTTTAATATTATTTACAAGCTTATTTAAGAAAATAAATTCTATTAAACCTAATAAACTATTTTCATGCCATAAAAATAATAAAATAAAATGCAAAAAATTAAGAAAATATTTTTGAGATTTTTTAATGTTCAGAAAAAAATAATAAAAGTCAAAAATATAAAATTAACAAGAAAATATGAAAAATAACAAAATGTGAATCAGGGGGGTGCAAAAGTAAAATGGGGGGGGGTGTGAATAGTAGCTGGCCCAAGGCGCCAGGCCCAACCAGCTTCATCCCTGTCCTCCAGCCAAACGACCAAACGCGCGTGTTCTGCCTTCAAATCATGTTCTTGCTATTCTTTGCATAAAATGAAAAACTTATAACATGAAAAATGTAGCTCATGATCAAACGATTCCAATGATATAAAGAGCATGACCTAACTCTCAAAGATCAGATAGAATTTTAATGGCCCTAATTTCTGACCTAGTTTTTTCAGCATGTTCAACATCCAAATACTCTTAGCTCAGTTAATATAAATGGAATCTACGCATATGTACAACTTAAGCATGTTGAGGACTGCATTTTTGCTTCACAAACCTAAGCTTAAGGATGCCTAAATAGAGAGATAGAAACTTGACAAATACCTTGTTCAGTTGAGTTTGGATATGGCAATGTGGGAACTTTGAGTGAGGCCTGAAGTTCTTGTGAGCTTCCTTGAAGTTCCCTCAAGCTTCTACAATGCTCAGCTTGCCTTAAAGTTGCCTGAAACTCCTTGTAGAAGTCAACCTGCAAACCTTCAAAATGAAAATGGTGAAGCTTGAAACAGGGCACACAGTTACAAGACAAAGGCCTGGACAATTTAGGTGTGATGTAGGGAATGTGTTTGAAGTGTTTCAAAGCAAAACACACGAGCCAATATTGTTTTGGAAATGGTTCTGCAGAAGATTCCCTGTTTGGGCAGGAACTTGTTTTTTTTGTGTTTTAGAGTGTTTTGGAGGTTGTGAATTCGTGTTTCTTGCTTGTTACAATGTTCTGAAATTGTTTGAAATGAGGCCAAGGCTTGCCTTTATCAGATGGATAAGTTGTATTGACTTTTGCAAGTTTCTTGCTTTTGAAGAAAAGTTGGAAGTGACAATGCCAAAGCCTGTACAGGCTTGCTTGCTACCTGCACATAGTTGGTACAAGTTGCCTGATATTTGTGGATATTGTTTGCAGCAAAAGATTAGGTCCATGGCTCAAGATTTTCAAAGTTGGAAAAAGCAAGCTTTATCAAAGTAGCAATGTGAACTTTATGCCATTTTTGGATTAATTCAATGTGCAATGCTTCAAAAGTCAGAACAAGGCCATTATCCAATGTGTTTGCATTTAATTATGGAGTGTAGAAAGTATTAGGACCTGTAATACCAAGTACAAGCATGTTTGAAACTGATTTGCAACTTGTAACATTGTGAAAATGCCTTGGACAAAAGTGATAATTTGCCATTTTCATTTCTTCGATTCTCCCTAACCATAAATGATCTTAGAGAGTTATTGGACATTTTGGAAAGCTTGTAACATGCTATACAATCCATCTTTGAAATGAATTTTGATAATTCTCTTGGAACTAGGTGAAAAGTTTCCATGAAGTTAGGTCAAAAATCTGCCTAAACTAGGGCAAAATTTCACTAAGTTAAAAAGTTTATGGACCCCTATTCACAAAATCATAACTTGAGATCCAAGAATCTTTTGGGAAAACTTTATGAATAAAATTTGTATATTTCATGGAGGAATACAACTTTCATGTTGGATGTTTTGTTTGAATCCAATTGCATCATGGTAAAAAAGTTGTGGAAAGTTGGGAAAAAATAAGAAATTTTTATAACTTAGAAAATTTCTAAGTTATGAAAATTTTCCAAATTGAAACCCTTATTTGCAAAATTGATTTTCTTGATCAACAAGTTTCATATTTTGACATATCTTTTTGAATTATGACCCTTGGCACTTGATTTTGACCAAAAAGTCAAAGTTTGACTTTTCAGTGTACAGTTGACTTTTGATCAGTTGACTGCAAAATTCATCTGTCAATCCTATGCATTTGAGATCTTTTGAATCATGTGATTGGGTCAAGATGATGACATTGAGCGCTTGAAATCATGCTTGAATCCAATTGGTCATTGGATAGGTTTAAAATCAGAAATTCCCCTTTTCTCAGTCAAAACCCTAATTTTGACCATTTTGCCCTTTTGATGATCTGATCAAATTTCTTGTGGAGTTGTGGTCCAAAAATGATCAAATGGTACATAGGAGCCTATAATGTGATTGTGGATAAAAAATTATGAAGTTTGACTGTAAATTGGCCATAGTTGACTTTTTCTGCAATACAATTGATTTTTAGGTCAACTGTCCAATTGACTGGGCAAAAATGTGATTCAAGTCTTGAAACTTGGTATGAGCAATCTTAGTGATCCAAGATGGTGTATGAAAGTCATAGGAAAAATTGATTGTCCAAAAATCCTTGTGCAAACTCAAACCCTAATTTCAGGTCATCAGTGCAAGGTGAGGTCTTGAGCTGAGCAACCCCTAATCCTGTCTGGAGTCCAAGAGGTCTTGTGAGAAAAATCTTGATAAAATGAGACGGAAAACTATGGGGTACAACAGCTTCCCCTGTTCAATCTTCTTGAACCTGAAGAGTTAGATTGGCGAATTTTGCCGTTCGTGACTCGAAGGTAAAAGATGATTGGACACTAGAGTGCCCGTAAATTTGCACTCGTCAAAATGTAGTTGAGGAAATAGGCTTAAAGATTCCATTTGGAGATGTGATAGAATCTTGTTGGAGATGGGATTAAAGATGTCATCCAAGAATGTTTGTTGAATTGTATGCTGTAAGTCAGAAGAATGAGTATTCAGAATGATGTCCGCGTCTGGAACGTATCTGTACTGTATCTGGGGACTAAATTTGAATGAGCAATGGAATAGTATCCATATCTGGAGCGTATCCAAGCTCTATCTGAATGTTGAATCTGAATAAGCACTAGAATAGCATCCATGTCTGGAGCGTCTCTGAGTTGTATGAGCAATAGAATAGCATCCGTGTCTGGAGCGTCTCTGAGCTGGGGAGAATCAGAATAAGTGACAAAATGCCAATCGTTTCTGGAGCGTATCAGGACTGTATCTGAAGTCCGAATCTGAATGAGTAATATAATAGCATCCGTGTCTAGAGCGTATCTAATCTGTATCTGATAGTTGAAATCTGAATAAGTGACAAAATGGCTTCCGTGTCTGGAGCATATCTGAACTGTATCTTGACCTTGAATTCTGAATGAGTAATAGAATGACTTCTGTGTCTGGAGTGTATCTTTACTGTATCTGAAATCTTTCAATATTGTTAACGATAACTGTTAATCTTATTCTGAAAAGGGTAAAATGTTAGCTGAAAAACAGAGTTATGTTGCATGAAATGTATGATGCAATAAATGTGTTTTAATCATGTTTATGATATATGGATGTAATGTATGCGCATGTAAGATGATTTGTTGTCTTGCTGAGGAAAATAAATCCTTGACGGCTGGGGATAATGAAACCCTTGACTGTTGCCGGGGAAAATAAATCCTTGACCGCTGCTGGAGATTCAAAATCTTTGATTGCCGAGGATGAGAAATCCTTGGTGACTGATGGGGATTGACAACTTCTGTGGGGATATAAGGATCCTTCATGTCTTGAAGTTGGAGTGTTGACAAAAATTCTATTGTGAACAATGCCATACTGCTAGATCAATCTGCTTAGGGAATCCAGAGAACTTTGATGACTTCTACTGCGGGTAACACAATGGGAATCCTTACTCGGCTAGGGAATAGGGAAAACAATGATGATTTCTGCGGGGAACAAGGAATGAGAATCTTCATTCTGTTGGGGAGTGATGAAGGCTCTGGCAACTTTACTGGGGAAACAAGAATGAGAATCTTCATTCTGTTGGGGACTAAAAACTCTATGGGGAAGAAGGCTTACTGCTGGAGAGTAAGTTCAGGAGTTTTCGGTCGTCTGCCACTCTTACTGGGGAAAATCCCAGGTTGGGGAGAGACAAAGGTTAACTGTTATCTGATTGATTTCTAGGTTTCAAGATAACTTGCTGGGGAAATTGGATTAACTGAAAGGTTTCCGCTGGGAATTGGAAGTCTTGACTAGACCAGGGATAAAGGTTCCAGCTCCGCTGGGGGATCTGTAACTCTTAGTTTTGGCTACGCTGGGGATTGGGAGTTTGAAGTTTTAACTCTAATGGTGGATTAAGGATTTAAATTATAACTCCGCTGGGGACATGTATTTCAAGGTTTTAGCTCCGCTGGGGATCTAGATGATGTACTGCAGGGGATTTCTCTTGAAATATCCTAAAGACGTTTTCCTATCCTTTCAGCCTGTCAGTAATTATTCTTTTCCATCCTGTTTATTTGTAAACAGTAATTATGTTCAAATGCATATGTTCATCAATGAATCATTGGACGCTTTTGCAAATAAAACCACCAGTGTAAAAAGGAAAAGACAAATAGTTTTATGCACTTTGAAAGAGGTATCTTTGTATTAACTTTGAATAAGTGTTTTGTACAAAGGAGACAGACATCCTAGTAAGAGGATGGTGTCATAAAAGTAAGAAAAATTTATACAAAGAAAGATAGCTATGTGTGAAAAATAAGATCCCATGGGGTTGCCATTCTGCTATAGCCTTCATGTCTCCGAATATCTTGTCCATCTGTTGCTTAGTCCGAAGATGATTGAATTGATCAGAAGCTCAGAGTTTGTCAGTGAAGAGATTATCCTTAAATTGATCCGACGAGACATAGTCATACGCTTTAATTCCCTAACTTTTTCCTGGACCGCCCTTTCGGGTTTTCAGTCCACCGGGAAACCCTTTTTTGCCCAAGTCGCCCTTTTGGGTTTTCAACTTGCCGGGGGTACAAATTTTTTTTGTTTATCCATAATTTTTGCCTGAACCGCCCTTTCGGGTTTTCGATTCACCGGGATATCCTTTTTTTGCCTAGGTGTGTCAACCTAGCGGGTCATTTATGCATAGTATCTTTTGACAATGTCTGCGTTCGCAGGGTGCGGCAGGTCATTGCTGTCCATGGTGGTTAAGATCATTGCCCCACCAGAAAAGATGTTTTTGATCACAAATGGTCCTTCGTAGGTAGGAATCCATTTTCCCCTGGGATCACTTTGTGGCAAGATAGAGCGCTTGATTACCAGATCCCCGACTTGATATGTCTGGCGTCTGACTTTCTTGTTGAAAGCCTTGATCATCCGCTTTTGATACGTCTGACCATGGCAAACAGCAGTAAGTCGCTTTTCATCAATCAAGTTAAGTTGATCAAGCCGGGTCTGAATCCAATCATCTTCACTCAAACCAACATCTTTCATGATTCTCAAGGAGGGAATCTGAACCTCGATAGGTAAAACAGCCTCCATGCCATATACCAAGGAATAGGGTGTTGCCCCAGTTGATGTGCGTGTCGTGGTACGGTACCCGTGAAGAGCAAACGGTAGCATTTCATGCCAGTTCTTGTAGGTGACTGTCATCTTTTGTATGATCTTCTTGATATTTTTGTTTGCAGCTTCGACAACACCATTCATCTTTGGCCGGTAGGGAGATGAATTGTGATGTTGAATCTTGAACTACTCGCACAGAGCGGTGATCATAAGTGCTTTCTGGGTAGTATACTGTATGTCATATTCCATCAGGATCATCTTCCATCTCGCTATTCTCCCAGAAAGATCAGGTTTCTTAAAGATGTATTTTATCAAATCCATTTTAGATATCAACAAAGTAGTATGAGTCAGCATATACTGTCTTAGCCGGCGAGCAGCCCATGCCAGAGCTCATCAAGTTTTCTTGAGCAGTGAATATCTGGTTTCACAGTCGGTAAATTTTTTGCTCAGGTAATAAATAACATGCTCTTTTCGGCCAGACTCGCCATGCTTCCCCAACACACACCCCATTGAGTTTTCTAAAACAGTCAGATACATGATCAATGGTCTTTCCTCGACTGGTGGCATCAATACAAGAGGCTCTTGTAGGTTTTCTTTGATTTTGTCAAAAGAAACTTGGAACTCGTCATTCCATTTGACTACTTGATCTTTCTTCAACAGTTTGAAGATTGGTTCGCAAGTAGCTGTCAGGTGAGAGATGAATCTGGAAATGTAGTTCAAACGTCCCAAGAACACTCTGACTTCCTTCTCAATACGAGGAGCAGGCATCTCTTGTATTGCTTTAAATTTGGCAGGATCAACCTCGATACCTTTGTTGCTGATGACAAAGCCTAGGAGTTTACCGGACCATACCCCAAATGTGCATTTGTTTGGATTCAAGCTCAGCTTGTACTTCTTCAGTCTCTCAAACAGTTTTTGTAAGTGATCAAGATGCTCTTCTTCTGTTTGAGATCTAGCTATCATATCGTCCACATAGAACTCTATTTCATGATGTATCATGTCGTGAAATAGAGCTACCATGGCACACTGATAGGTTGTCCCAATTGTGATACGGTGGGAAGAACTGACTGTTTTTTGTAATGCTGGTTTGTGTTTTGCGTTTGTTTTCGCAAAATGTTGCGGTAAGCAAGAGTCGCCACCGACTTTTATTTTATCCAACAAGGAAAGGAAAAAAGCACAGAAAAATTCCTTTTTCGAGATTTTCTAGGTACGGGGGGTAGATGATAGAAAGGGAAGGTATTAGCACCCTTTCTATCCGTGGTTACCCACGGGCTCTTAGGTACTTGCTCATCATTTTCAAAATGTTTTCTTTGTGTTTGTGGGTTTTGAAAAGTTTTTGTTTTTAAACTTCGATTTAATTCTTGCTTCTGTCCTCAAGAGTGTAATGAAGTGTTTTTGAAAACTTTGTTTGAAAAAGAGTGTAAGTGTGAAAATGTTTTGTTTTTTTGGATGAGCAAGTATCTAAGAACTAATCTATCTACTCGAAAAAGGAATCGTTCTATGCTAATTTCCTTTAGACAATGCTATCCCACTATTAATGAGTAGGTAGCACCGTCGTTGGAGTTTGAGGGTCAATTCGAATGAGGGACATACGGTCACTAAAGCAATGTTAGGATGTCTTAGCGGTAACCCTAATGTCTTAGATCATTTGTTTGAGGCAACAATATACGAGGCAACCGTTTCGAGGAAACTATGATCTTTTAGACAAGAGGACGACCTCTAAAACAACCTATACTCAATGACCGTTTACGAAGGCAACCAAGTGGGGTGTACCCTAGGAGTGCGCATGTGCGAATGTGTTGTTTTCAGTCATTTTTATCTTTGCACATGTTAAGGGTGATCTAATTTGATTTTAAGATTTAGCAATCATTCTTGTCATGCAAACCCTATTATCAAACATCTAACAATTGTAATTTGCAGAATTAAAATGCGGAAATTAAAACTAATTATTACAAGGCGTCGGGTATTTACATCGCCAAAAGTAACCCTTTGAAAATAAAATAAAGCGGTAAAACAATAAATGTCCTATTTAAAACTATTACAAGTCGTGAGCAGATACATCAATAATTAAATAAGGAAAAATAAATCGCGCGAGTGAAATTAAATCGAATGCGAAATTTAGGGTTTTGACGCTTTTAAAAAGAAAATGCTTTTTGTTGTTTTTATTTTAAGAAAAGAAATTAAGTCCTAAATTAAATACTAGATTAATTATTAAATAAATTAAATGAAAAAAATAATTAATGACATGTTTTTGGAGTTTTTGATATTTTAGGAAAGAAATTAAAATAAATAAATTAGAATCAAAACCTAATGATTTCTAATTAATTTAAAATATTTACAAAAATAAATTAAAGTTTCCTAGAATTAAAAACCTAATTAATTAGTTAGTATTTATTAATTAAAAAAAAGAATTCTGAAATTTTATTGGATAAAAATATTTTTTGTGATTTTGGATAAAAAAGGAAATTTGTTTATTGGTTAGAAAATAAATTAAATAAAATAAAGCAATTAAATTAAAAAAGAAAATATAAGAGAAAGAGTGAGAATGGGCCTTTTTGGAGAGTGTAAGAAGCATTTTTGTTGGCCCATTAAGCTGGTCCGTTTGGACTTTTGTGATACAATGCATGAGCGTTGACTGAGTCCATGATGTGCCCTCAAGGCTTGGCCACCAGATCTGGCCATCTGGCAATCTGGCATGTTGATTGCTGAGCGTCCATGATAGGTCTCAGGCTGAAACATGCACATGATTATCTGTAGGAAAATAATATTGAGAAAATAGGGGACCTGGGATTCGAACCCAGGTCCTGAAGGGATATCCAATGCCAAGCTTGCCACCACGCCATGTTGTTTCAATTGTTAGTATGATACATAATAATTATAATATAATAAAACGAGTTTCATTTGATAAATATAAAAAAAAGCGCGCCAAATTTGAATGGACTAATGGGGACGTGACACGCATTGTCCCTGACCTCCAACCGTGGCTAAAAGATACAAACACTTATACCAACGGACAGAGGTCCGTACCTACAAGCCTGTCCACCTTCATAACTTTGTACCAGCCATGAAAATGGATTCTAAGACCAGGGTTGAGTTCGTCTCAACCTCCTGGATGCAACCATGCCCATATCTGGGGCCAATTATCCCTGAAACAAGAAACCCCAAAAACAAGAACAAAACCCTAATAATGGTGGATCTTGCTACAGGTCAGATAAACAAAATCAAATGATGCCAAAAGCTTGTAAATGATGTGGTGATCACAAATATGCAATTATTTTATTCAATGGATGCAAAAATAGTGCAAATCAAATTCAAGAATATGGGAAATCCATGGATGACTTACAGTGCTCTAGGAAGTTTGAAAACGCGTGGTTTGGATTGGCTTTGCTTGTGGAGATGGCAAGGAAATGAATGAGATACTTGCCAAGCCCTGAAACGACCTTTAACCTTGATTTCGATCCCACACTTTTTCCTTGTTTTTGCAAGTTTTGTTCTGCCTCTAGAATTTCTCTCTAACCCTTGTAAATGTCTGCCTCACTTCCTTATGTAATGCACAACACATTAGGTTTGAATTCCCTGTTCAAATCTCCCTCTATCAATGCTCTTGATGTGGATTTGATTTGCTTTTACAAACTTTCCAAATTGGCTTGATTTCAATCTTTATGTGTCCAAATGCCTTGATACGAGTTTGGTTGCAATGCTAGCTGTAGTTGGAGCCTGAAATAACCAAAAAAACCTTTGTTATCAATGCTTTAGATTTTATTTGATTTTATTTGATTTAAATCAAATTAATTCAAATAAAAATCAAACTAATTAATAAAAATATGACATGGACACATGGCCAAAGCTAGAGCACGTGGGCTACAATGCAAACCCAAAACAAGTGAAAAAGAATGGACCCATTTGGCAAAATTTGAAGTTTTGGGGATAGTTGACTTTTGGCAATTTTGCAAAAAAGTCAAACTTCAACAATGCATAACTTCCTCAATTTTGAACTTTTGGAGGTGTTCTACAACTTTTTAGAAAGAATGAGATGTCCTATAATCAATCCTTTTGGTCTCATCTCATTTTTATATTCCATGCTCAAGATAAAAGCTTTGGCAAAAAAGGTGTTTTTGTTGACTTTTAAAAATGACCTATAATGTCAAAATTCGTAACTTCTTGTGAGTGCATTTTTTGATCTTGGGATATGAAGATGGATTGTAGGAAATTGCATCCTATTCAAAATGATATTTGGATGGCTCATTTCTCATAAAGTATGAGAAAGTTATGCTTGGTCAAAGTTGAGTTTACTTTTCCTACAAAACCCTAATTTAGCAACTTTTGAATCTTGATGAATTGTGAGCAATCCTTGATGAATCATGATCAACCCTTGATCAAATGATGAAATATAATTCAAAGTGATAATGTTGGCAAAAAATCTTGAAGTTTGACTGTATGTAGGTCACCGTTGACTTTTGCCCTAACATAGTCGATTTTTGGACCTTTGAGCCATTGACTGAGCAAACTTCCTCTGCAAGGCTTGAAAATTGACATGGATGATATTGATAACATATTAGGAAATTGGGGAGCACTTGAGGTCATTTGGACTCAAGGATATTGATGCAACACAAAACCCTAATATGGGGTAGACTGCCTTAGGAGAGAGCTTGTCTGACCAACTCTTGAGCTATCTTGAGCAACTTGGAGATTTTTCTTGTGATGTTTTGAGAAATATGGGAGGGAAAATTTTGGGGTACAACAGCTGCCCCTGTTCAATCTTCTTAAACCTGAGGATGTAGATTAGATTTCATGCCTTTCGTGATCCAAAAGTGGAAGATGATTGAACACTAGAGTGCCCAGAAATTTGCACTCGCATGAAGTGCTAGTTGCTTTGTGATGTCGGGAATAGGCTTACTGATGCCATTTGGAGATTGCTGACGGGAGGATGGGCTTAAAGATGCCATCTGAAGGAGTGTCGATCGCATAAGAGATTCCTTAGCGAGAGCTTGTATACCTGTTGTTTGAGGAAGATTCCGCTGGGGAAGTCTGATCAGACTGCCCGTAATTACAGCAGAGAAGTTTTCTCAGTTGAATTACAGGAAAGTTCTTAAATCTCAACAAAGATGTTTCACCTTGGTTAAATTACGGCAAGTTCCTAAATCTCGACACCTCAGTTAAATTACGGGCAAGTTCCTAAATCTTGACACCTCAGTTGAATTACGGGCAAGTTCCTAAATCTCGACACCTCAGTTGAATTACGGGCAAGTCCTAAATCTCAACACTCGTCTATAATTCAACGGAGGAACTTTGTCGAGATTTAGGACCTTGTCTGTAATTCAACTGAGAAAAAATCTGTTGAGATTTAAGAACTTGTTAGTAATTCGACTGGAGGGAAACATCTTCATCGAGATTTAAGAACTCGCCCGTAATTCAACTAAGAAAACTTCCCTGCTGAGATTTAGGAACTCGTCTGTAATTTGACGGAGGAACTTTGTCGAGATTCAGGACCTTGTCTGTACTTCAACTGAGAAAACATCTCTGCTGAGTTTTAAGAACTTGTCAGTAATTCGACTTGGGGAAACATCTTCGTCGAGATTTAAGAACTCACCCGTAATTCAACTGAGAAATATTCTCTGCTGAGATTTAGGAACTCGTCTGTAATTCAACGGAGGAACTTTCTCGAGATTTAGGACCTTGTCTGTAATTCAACTGAGAAAAACTCTGTTGAGATTTAAGAACTTGTTAGTAATTCGACTGGAGGGAAACATCTTCATCGAGATTTAAGAACTCGCCCGTAATTCAACTGAGAAAACATCTTTGCTGAGATTTAGGAACCCGTCTGTACTTCAACGGAGGAACTTTGTCGAGATTTAGGACCTTGTCTGTAATTCAACTGAGAAAAACTCTGTTGAGATTTAAGAACTTGTCAGTAATTCGACTGGAGGGAAACATCTTCATCGAGATTTAAGAACTCTCCCGTAATTCAACTGAGAAAACATCTCTGCTGAGATCTAGGAACCTGTCTGTACTTCAACGGAGGAACACTTTTGTCGAGATTTAGGACCTTGTCTGTAATTCAACTGAGAAAACATCTCTGCTGAGATTTAAGAACTTGTCAGTAATTCGACTGTAGTAAAAGTTTCATAGCTTTGAATTTTGTGAGAATTTAACCGCATCCTTCCTGAAAGGTAAAGGTTAGTTATATGTAATACATGATATGTATCAGGCAATGATGTTCTCAAAATAATTGAGATTGTGTTGTATGATGCGTATATGCATGTGTCATGACGTATGGAAATGTAATGTTTTTAGCTGGGGAAAATAAATCCCGGATAGCTGCTGGATAAAAGAGTCGGATCCTTCGTTTCCGCTGGAGATAGCGAACGAAGATGATTGTGAGAATAAACCTGCAGGAGAGGATAACTCTACTGGGGAATAGACTGATGAGGAAATGGCTCTGTGGGGAAGAGATGCTCTGTTGAGGATTTCGCTGATAAATTCAGCTGGGGACGAATTATCGTTGCTGGTGATACTGAATCCTGTTGGGGATTTGAATTCTGTTTGTGAAAGGAACGAACTCCACTGGGGATGATCTTTCAGTTGTGGCTTCACTGGGGATAACCTGGTAGACTCTACTGGGGACAATCTTCCAAAGTCTACTGGGGATGATTCTCCACACTCCACTGGGGAAACTTTTTTTTTCTCCAGACTGCGCTGGGGAGAATTTTCAAACTCCACTGGGGACATTTTATACTCCGCCGGGGATGATAAGACTTTTCAGTGCTGATGGTAGATAACTCTGCTTGGGGAGAACATTACCGATTCATTCACAGTTGCGAGTCTCAGTTGGGGAGAGCTAATATTACTGTCTTTTTCTTACTCTGCAGGGAGTGAAAGTATTTCAGCCATATTCTTTAGCTAAATCTACCTTGTACCTGGTGGATAGAGCAACTGTAAAGCTTGGACAATTCTGATTGCCCCTGTTTCTGATATTACAAGTAATCGTCTTTTGTTTCGCATGTGAATATTTATGAGCAGCAATTAATGTCAAATGCATATATCAAAAATGAACATTGGACGTTCTTTGCAAAACAAAACAGAAAAAGGAAAAAACAGTTTGAAATTTCTCTAAAAATGAATTGAATTGATTTTGAAGTTTGGCCTGTAAATACGCATTTTTGTACAAGAGGCTGACGTCGTAGTAAGAGAACGCCGCCGAATAATAGAATTTATACAATTTGTGAAAAACTAGACAAAACAGCTATGTGAATAATCCCACTGGGTTCCAACTCTGCTATTACCTTTATGTCCTCGAGCATCTCATCACTTTGCTACTTGGTTGAAGGTAAATCAGATTGATTAGTGTCGTTCGAGCTTGATAGTCGATACCGAAGTCTGGTTGCAAGGTGATCTAATGAGACATAATGTTACATTTTGATCCCTAATTTTTGCCTGGACCGCCCTTTCGGGTTTTCAGTCCACCGGGATACCCATTTTTTCCCAAGCTGCCTTTTCAGGTTTTCGACTTACCGGGTGTACAGATTTTTTTTCGTTTTCATCCCTTATTTTGTCCCGAACCCTTTTGGTTCGCCGGGAAGCCCTTATTTTTTCCTAGGCCAGTCGACCTAGCGGGTCTTTGATTATGCGTAGTATTTTTTCACTATGTCTGCATTGACGGGGTGAGGAAGGTCGTCCCCACCCATGGTGGTTAGAATCATAGCTCCTCCTGAGAAAATGTTCTTAACCATAAATGGCCCTTCGTAAGTAGGGGCCATTTGCCTCTGGGATCACTTTGAGGTAAGAGAATGCGTTTGATCACTAGATCCCCAACTTGATACTCTTGTCGTCTAACTTTCTTGTTAAATGCCTTGATCATCCGTTTTTGATATGTTTGACCATGACAAATAGCAGTGAGTCTCTTTTTGTCGATTAAGTTCAGCTGATCAAGCCGAGTCTGGATCCAGTCATCTTCGCTCAAACCTGCATCTTTCATAATTCGAAGAGAGGGTATCTGAACTTCGATGGGCAATACTTCCTCCATACCATATACCAAGGAAAAAGGAGTTGCCCCTGTTGATGTCCGCACTGAGGTACGGTACCCATGAAGAGCAAATGGTAAGATCTCGTGCCAATCTTTGTATGTCATCGTCATCTTCTACACAATCTTCTTAATGTTTTTATTAGCCGCTTCAACAGCCCCATTCATCTTCGGCTGGTAAGGAGAAGAGTTGTGATGCTGTATCTTGAACTGCTTGCAGAGCTCGGTGATCATCTTGTTATTGATATTTGTACCATTATCCGTAATGATTATCTCTGGTACACCGTATCGACAGATCAGATTGTGCCGAATGAACCGTGCCACGACGTTCTTGGTTACGATAGCAAAGGAAGCTGCTTCAACCCACTTTGTGAAGTAATCAATAGCTACCAAGATGAAACGATGCCCATTAGATGCCATAGGTCTGATCTCACCAATCATGTCAATGCCCCACATTACAAATGGCCCCAGAGCTATCAAGACATTCATAGGAACTGGAGGTATGTGCACCTTATCAGCATAGACCTGGCACTTGTGACAGGTCCGAGAATGCTGATAACAGTCGGCTTCCATAGTGGACCAATAATATCCTGCCCGAAGGATTTTATTTGCCATGGTATGTCCACTGGAATGAGTTCCAAAAGTACCTTCATGTAACTCTACCATAATTCTTTCTGCTTCGTTCTTATCCACACATCACAGTAAGGTTGAATCATGGTTACGCTTGTAAAGAATGCCATTGCTGATGAAGAACTTTTCCGCGAACCTCCACAGAAACTTCTTATCATTAACAGATGCACCCTCGGGGTACTCCTGAGCTTCAAGATACCTCTTTACCTTATGAAACCAGGGTCTATCTACTAACTCTTCGGTCTCAATGTCATAGCAATGTGCAGGTTCATCCAACCTCTCAATGGTGATCTGGGGAGCTTCATTGTCCCATCTGACCTTGAATATAGAAGACATTGTAGCTAGCGCATCCACCAACTGATTCTCTTCTCTAGGGAAGTGTTCAAAGGTTATCTCTTCGAAGTGCGGCAGCAAAGTCAATACATACTCCTTGTAAGGAATAAGATTAGGGTGTTTCGTATCCCACTCGCCTTTGATCTGACTGATCACGAGGGAAGAATCTCTGAAAACACTTAAGAACTTAATCCTTAGGTCAATAGCTGCTCGAAGACCCATAATGCACGCTTCATACTCCGCCATGTTGTTGGTGCAGTTGAAACATAGTTGGGCGGTGAACAAAGTATGAGAGCCTTTAGGAGATATGATCACGGCGCCAATGCCGTTACCCAAAGCGTTCGAAGCTCCATCAAAGTACATAGACCATCAGGATCCTTCCTCAGGTCCTTCATCCGGTCCAGGTGTCTCATGGTCAGTCACTATCATGATATTTTCATCCGGGAAATCGAAGTTCATAGACTGGTAATCATCCACTGCCTAATGTGCCAAATGATCCGCCAACACACTTCCTTTGATTGCCTTTTGGGTCATGTATTAGATGTCATACTCAGTCAAGATCATCTGCCATCTTGCTATTCTTCCGGACAAGGCATGCTTTTCGAAGATATACTTGATTGGATCCATCTTTGATATTAATAGAGTAGTGTGAGTCAGCATATACTGTCTCAGCCGGAGAGCAGCCCATACCAAAGGGCAGCAAGTTTTCTCGAGCAACGAGTATCGGGTCTCGCAGTCGGTAAACTTTTTGCTAAGGTAATAAATAGCGTGCTCTTTTCGGCCAGACTCGTCATGCTACCCCAGCACGCACCCCATTGAGTTATCGAGTACTGTCAAGTATAGGATCAGCGGTCTCCTTTCAACTGGAGGCATCAGAATGGGTGGCTCTTGGAGATACTCCTTGATTCTTTCAAAAGCGGCTTGAAATTCATCATTCCATCTTACCACTTGATCTTTCTTTAGTAACTTGAAGATTGACTCACAAGTAGCAGTCAGGTGTGAGATGAATCGGGCAATGTAGTTCAGACGTCCCAGAAAGCCTCTGACTTCTTTTTCTGTTCGGGGAGCTGGCATTTCCTGTATAGCCTTCACCTTTGCAGGATCCACCTGAATACCTTTAACACTTACGACGAAACCCAGCAGCTTACCCGACCTCACCCCGAAGGTGCACTTGTTCGGGTTTAACCTCAGCTTGTACAACTTGAACCTGTCAAATAGCTTCTGAAGGTGGTCAAGATATTCTTCCTCAGTCTGGGATCTTGCAATCATGACGTCAATGTATACCTCAATCTCATGATGGATCATGTCAAGGAACAAAGCGACCATGGCGCACTGATACGGTGCCCCAACATTCTTCAATCCGAAGGGCATGACCTTGTAGCAAAAGTTACCCCATTGAGTAACAAAGGTTGTCTTCTCTATGTCTTCGGGAGCCATTTTAATCTGATTATAACCGGAGAAACCATCCATGAAGGAGAAAACCTTATGCTGAGCGGTGTTGTCAACTTGAACGTCGATATGAGGCAGAGTGAAATCATCCTTGGGGCTTGCCCTGTTCAGATCCCTGTAATCAACACACATTCGAACCTTACCATCCTTCTTCGGCACTGGAACCACGTTGGCAATGCACTGCGGGTAAGAAGTAACTGCTAGAAAACCGGCATCAAACTGTTTCATAACTTCGGCCTTGATTTTCTCAGACATCTCTGGGCGCATTCGACGAACTTTCTGTTTCAATGGAGGACAGTCTTCCTTGGTAGGCAAGCGGTGAACCACAATATCAGTATCCAATCCAGGCATATCTTTATAAGACCAGGCAAAGATCTCAACATAATCACGCAACATCTGAATCAACCGTTGCTTAACACTAGGCTCCAGATTTGCACCTATCTTGACCTCTTTCTTGGGGACTTCTGTACCCAGATTTACTGATTCCACTGGCTCTTCATGCGGCTGTATGGCCCTCTCTTCCCGAAGTAGCAGCCTAGCAAGTTCACCAGGCACTTCGCAATCATCTTCACCTTCGTCTTCAGCTAAGTTGATCGGACTTTCGAAGTCATACCTGGCAGTAGCAGAGTCGATACCAGTGAGATCCAGAGTGGATGTAGACCTGTATATGTGAGTGTGTGTAAAATAGCTATTTTGCAAGATATAATAAAAGAAAAACAAGGAGCACAAATTTTGAAATGCAAGAAACGTCCAATTCTTTTATTAATGATATATGGAGATGACAAATATCAAGCCCTCACAAACAAAACCACGGTGCTTCGGGTAAGACACCGGGCCATAAAGTTCTAAAAATTGGCTGTTACAAACTTAAAACAAAAGTCTCATTACTGGGTAATAAAAGAAATTGGGACGAAGTCTTTTGCCGTCGAATTGCTTAGTCCGCCATCAATAGTCGGGTAAATCCAGCTGTCAAACTCAGATTCTTCAACATCGTCTTCAATGCCATTCACTCCCGAATTGCTGATAAACAGGGAGGTCCTCTGATCCGTGCATGCCGTACATCCCTTTGAGCTTCTGCAGTGAAACCCAAACCAAACTTGTTAGTCTTATGTGCAAAATCAGGGAGTTGGCCCCAATTTGCACACCCACCTTTCTCAACAACAGCCCGGGTATCCTTGAGGGAAGCCATCTTCATTGGAGGATCTTCAGTAACAATTTCAGTTGATGCCAGCGTCTGGGGAACTTCTTCAAAATGTTGAAACGGGGTCTCAATGAACTCCCCGTCCATTTCTACATACCGGAAAGAGTTGAGGTGGCTCACCATGTACTCCTCTTCTCCTCGTACCTCACAATTTTCCCCTTCACCGGGTATTTCAGCATCTGGTGAAGCGTAGAAGTTACTGCCCCAACTTTATGAATCCACGGGCGACCCAGCAAACAAGAATAAGATGGCCGAATGTCTATCACATAGAATGTAGACGCGAAAACCTGAGAACCAACCTTCACTGGAATATCCACTTCTCCATGTACCATTCTCTTGGACCCGTCAAAGGCCCTAACAACAATGTTACTTGGTTTCAAAACCAACCCTTCACAGTCTAACCGGTCTAGTTCCTTCTTGGGTAAAACATTCAGCAAGGACCCAGTATCTACCAACACGTGAGCCAGAGTAGTGCCCCTGCACTCAATTGAAACTTGCATGGCGTCATTGTGATTCTTTCCCTTGGCACTCAAGTCGACGTCGGAGAAACCCAACCCGTTATCAGCAGTTAAACTTGCCACACAATCTTTGAACTGATCAGCGGATGTTTCTTGCGGCACATGCACAATTTTCAGGAAAGCAATCAGAGCCTTGGCATGGGCTTCTGAGCATAGCAAAAAAGACAACATAGAGATTTTGGACGGGGTTTGCCCCACCTGCTCGACTACGTTGTAGTCGCTCTTTTTGATGATTTTTAGAATTTCCTCCATCTCTTGTCTAGAGGCCTCAATAGTAATCTTCTTCGGTGCCTCCGTTTGGGCAAGCTTATTGGTGATCCCTTTGCCCCGAGTGTCAGATGACTCGGCAACAGGGGTAAGAATTGGAACATGAACAGGGACAGTAGAAGATGTACTGGTAGGTGTAATAACAACAGGCTTCCGAACAACTGGTGGAGAGATCTCAGGGGAGAAAAGTCTTCCACTGCAGGTGACTTTACTAGATCCAACAATATTGCTGATGTCAGTATCAACCTCTTCAACATTCAAGTCTTGTTTAACCCCGTGATAATACACGTCAGCCCCATAGTGCCACGGGACAACCTTATTTGACGTATAGGGGATAGGCCCAGGAATGATAATGATCAGAGGAGCGATTCTCGGAACAGATGTAATTCTAACAGGCTTTCTCGAGGAAGCTTTGGAAGAATTGTCGAAAATGGTGATTATAACAACTTCTTCAACAGGAACCGAAGGAACAACAGTCTTCTCAAACAAAATTTCTTTGTTATCCATCAGGCGTTGGACACCTGACTTCAAAAGATGGCAACCAGTAGGTAAAACAGAACACAGACGACAACTTTCACCACAACTCGGAAATAAACCGGCTAACAGAAGGTTCTTCTTCACAGTCATCAATGGAGTAACAATGTCTTTCACAGAAACCACAAACGAGTCTTCATCTACAATATTCACTCCATGCTTGGGCATATGAGCAGTCATAACATTAGGCCTTTCGGGCGCTTCGAACTCAATCTCCTTAGCATCAATTAAATCCTGTACTTTATTCTTTAAGACCCAACAATCATTCGTATCATGCCCCGGGCTATCAGAATGAAAAGCACATCTGGCGTTCAGATTATACAGCGGTGATGTTGTATTGGGATTCTTCGGGGATTCCTTCGGAATCACCAAGAGTGTCTTTAACAACTGCGGTAGAATCTGAGACAAGGTCATATGGAGCTGAGTGAATTGTCTTTGCGGCCTCTCGGCTCTTGGCTGATTGTTGCGTTGTGGGGTAACAACATGTCTTGATATAACAACCGCATTGACTGCTTGGCGGCGCTCAGGTTTATTATGGCTCTTTGAACTATAAACAATGTTGGATTCCTTCTTAAAAGGCTTCTTCTCTGTACCTGGTGAAGCACCCTTCTGTATTTTTCCGCTCTTAATACCGGCTTCAACTCTTTCTCCAGTCATAATCAGCTCAGTAAACCTGGACGATGAACTTACAATCAGATGATTAAAATATGGACCAAACAAGGTCCCCAGGAACATATCTACTAACTCCCTGTCAGCCAGCGGGGGCTGTACTCTTCCAGCAAGGTCCCTCTATTTCTGAGCGTAGTCTTTGAAACCTTCGCTCGCACCCATGGATATACCCTGAAGTTGGGTACGCGTGGGAGCGAGGTCGGCATTGTATTGGTACTGCTTGTAAAAAGCAGCAACAAGGTCTTCCCAATTACGGATACTAGCTCCTTCCAGCTGATAAAACCATTCAAGTTGAGTCCCTGAAAGACTATCTTGAAAGAAGTGGATCCAGAGGTTTTTGTCAGCGGTGTATGGCTGGATCTTTCTAACATACGAGCGGAGGTGCAACTTTGGACAAGAAACCCCGTCGTATTTAGCAAAGATTGGAGCTTTAAAATTGTGGGGAATTACCACCCCAAATTACAAACCCAAATCACCTAAGTCCAATCCAGGTACCTTCTGGATCTCCATCGCACTTAACCGGTCTTCAATTTGTTTATACCTATCCTCAACTGGAGGATACTGGTCTTCGTCAAAGTCAGTCGCGTTGTTAGAAACCACAGGGCTAAGAACCCTCCTTTCTTCCTGATTCTCCCCCCCTCCAGATGAGTGAGTAAAATCAACCTCTTCTCGCAAATTGTTTCCGAATCTGCGACCCATGTTCAGGAGGACCGTCTTCTTCTTCTTCTTCTTCTTCTTCTTCTTCTTCTTCTTCTTCTTATCCTTTAAAATAAGAGTCTTCAGATCTTGCTGACCCTTAGCCAAGTTCACGAACATTTCCTGGAATTGAGCGTTTTGAGCTTGCAGAGCCTTGATAGCTTGATCAGTTGATGTTTCAGCATACATGTTGTGCTGAAATAAACAATGAAGAAGATGAGAAACCAGTAAGGGTACTTGTAATGAGGTGCATGGGAATGAAATGCGTATGATATGATTTCAAAGACGTCGATAGATTCAAATTCGTAAACCAAAATGAAACACACTTTTATTAGATAAACTTGAAACAATGTTTGATAAATGCCTTTAAGGCGTTACATAGAGAAATACTGAAAATTAAATCAAAACTAGAAATAACAAAAGACATCAACGCTCCCATGGTCGTTTCCCTCCTGTGCTAACATAGTCATTGAGGACCTTCTCATTCTCCAGCTATCTTGTAAACTTTAGAATCTTCCGCTCCTGCTCGTGATACTTTTCTCTGTAAGTATCCCGCTCTTCTCTTGGCTGCATCCAAGACCTCTTTAATGCCCCAATGTAAGTAGGCATGTATGGATGGAGGATGGTAGGAGGAACCCCTTCTTCATCAACAATCTCAACAATCACAGGAAAGACAGCTTCATACGGCATTCCCCGCTTTTGGTTACGGATTCAAACCCATCAGAGATACGGCTCCATCGGAAGAGAGGTCTTCATCCCTAATTCATGCGGATCATACCTGTGTACCTTGTTCCAAGCTCGTATGAACCTGCGGCAATGCTCCTCACTATCCCCTTGGAAATTAAAGACAATACTCGACATTAGCAACTCATGAGGTCCGTCTCTCCTAGCTCACCCAAACTGACGTAAGGCCAAACAAGGGTTATAGGTGACCCCCCCTCGAATTCCAAGCAGTGGAACATTGGGGTATTCCCCACAGCGATCTATAATAGCTACTTCTTCCATGTCTTTAGTGCTCCAGATAATGTCAGTGTGAGCAAGAGACATAATTCTGTAGGCCCAAACAATTCCTTCCTTGTTCTTCAAAACAGATTTGGGGAGGTGAGAAATAAACCACCTCGCCAGCAATGATGAACAACACATAAGGGTTCCCTTTTTCCGAGCAGTACGGGCATAAAGAGAGTGTAGAATGTCACCCAACAGAGTGGGCACCGGATTACGGGACATGAAAATCTTCACTGCATTCACGTCGACAAAAGAATCTGAGTTAGGAAACAACACCAAACCATAAATGAGAAGAGCCAGGATATCCTTGAATGCTTGAAAATCTAAACTGTCCCAAAACTAATTAGCCCGATCAACCAAGAATTTAGCCAAGAAGAACTTTGTCCCACTTCGAGTCTCCCAGTTAGACATTACCTCAGCCTTTGTCAGATGTAGGGCTGAAGAAATTTCTTCTGGCCTAAGGACTTTCTCCCAACCTGTAAATGGGGTCTGCTCTAGAATAGAAATACCAAGCAAATCAAAGAACTCATCCAGAGTAGAGACCAAATGATAGTCCGGGAACGTGAAGCAGTGGTATAATGGATCAAAGAATTGGCACAAAACACTCATCATCTGTTCATCCAGCTTGGAAGTGACCAAACCAAGGAGGTGACCATGTCTTCTGATAAAGGAGGAAGTATCTGGCACTTTGGAAACCAAATCTCTAAGCTGAGTAGGAACCTGGACAAAGCTGATCTGAATAGTGTTTCTACGCATAGAGGCCATGACCTACAAAACATAACAAAGATGAATCCCCTTTGTCTTTGAAATGGATTAGTCTGATGCAAGATGCATGCAATGTCATGATGCATGATGTCATGATAGAAACACACCACAAGTATTCACAGATAGCAAACATGGTAAGGGAAAACAAGTCACACAGATAACCCTTAGATTTCAGGCTGGCAAGGAGTTTAGGTATTACCCTCTTTCAGTTTAGTTGGTTCAAACCTGTCCTAGTAATAGTAACCGGGTTCTAGAGGATCTCAATATCACTGACCACCCTCGATCGGTCATAATTCCAGTTTGGCAACCTTTTCTTGCAGCCGGAATCATCGCGAGAGTTTGGTCTCAATGAGTGTAACATACTGCTACTGTTCTATGGCCAAGTTGGTCAATTATAGGTTCTAAGGTCAGTAGGTGCTTAATGACCCCTTAGAAGACTCATATTCTCCTTGTTCCACCACAAGGGATATCGGTACAAACTAAAGTGCCACACCAACATAGCTACTGCTTCAACCGTATCGGTCTACGCCGTACAGTTCCCTCACAGTTTATTGCTACTTACCTAAAAGGTATCCCCAGATCCGGGTTAGGATATATAGTAACTCTGATTCAAGCCCACAAAGATAAAGCATACAAATCAATCAATTGAAAATATTATGATGAACTAATCCTAAGGTACACCCCACTTATTAGCTCCCCAATAGAGTCGCTAGTTCTGTGATACGGTGGGAAGAACTGATTATTTTTTGGAATGCTGGTTTGCGTTTTGCATTTGTTTTTGCAAAATGTCGCGGTAAGCAAGAGTCGCCACCGAATTTTATTTTATCCAACAAGGAAAGGATAAAAGCACAGAAAAATTCCTTTTTCGAGATTTTCTAGGTACGGGGGTAGATTATAGAAAAGGAAGGTATTAACACCCTTTTTATCCATGGTTATCCACGGGCTCTTAGGTACTTGCTCATCATTTTCAAAATATTTTCTTTGTGTTTGTGGGTTTTGAAAAGTTTTTGTTTTTAAACTTCGATTTAACTCCTGCTTCTGTCCTCAAGAGTGTAATGAAGTGTTTTTGAAAACTTTGTTTGAAAAAGAGTGTAAGTGTGAAATGTTTTGTTTTTTTGGATGAGCAAGTATCTAAGAACTAATCTACCTACTCGAAAAAGGAATCGTTCTATGCTAATTTCCTTTAGACAATGCTATCCCACTATTATTGAGTAGGTAGCACCGTCGTTGGAGTTTGAGGGTCAATTCGAATGAGGGAAATACGGTCACTAAAGCAATGTTAGGATGTCTTAGCGGTAACCCTAATGTCTTAGATCATTTGTTTGAGGCAACAATATCAGAGGCAACCGTTTCGAGGCAACTATGATCTTTTAGACAAGAGGACGGCCTCTAAAATAACCTATACTCAATGACTGTTTACGAAGGCAACCAAGTGGGGTGTACCCTAGGAGTGCGCATGTGCGAATGTGTTGTTTTCAGTCATTTTTATCTTTGCACATGTTAAGGGTGATCTAATTTGATTTTAAGATTAAGCATTCATTCTTGTCATGCAAACCCTATTATCAAACATCTAACAATTGTAATTTCCAGAATTAAAACACGGAAATTAAAACTAATTATTACAAGGCGTCAAGTATTTACATCGCTAAAAGCAACCCTTTGAAAATAAAATAAAGTGGTAAAACAATAAATGTCCTATTTAAAACTATTACAAGCCGGGAGCAGATACATCAATAATTAAATAAGGAAAAATAAATGGCGCGAGTGAAATTAAATCGAATGCGAAATTTAGGGTTTTGACCATTTTTAAAAGAAAATGCTTTTTGTTGTTTTTATTTTAAGAAAAGAAATTAAGTCCTAAATTAAATACTAGATTAATTAATAAATAAATTAAATGAAAAAAATAATTAATGACATGTTTTTGGAGTTTTTGATATTTTAGGAAAGAAATTAAAATAAATAAATTAGAATTAAAACATAACGATTTCTAATTAATTTTAAATATTTACAAAAATAAATTAAAGTTTCCTAGAATTAAAAACCTAATTAATTAGTTAGTATTTATTAATAAAAAAAGAATTCTGAAATTTTATTGGATAAAAATATTTTTTGTGATTTTTGATTAAAAAAAGGAAATTTGTTTATTGGTTAGAAAATAAATTAAATAAAATAAAGCAATTAAATTAAAAAAGAAAATATAAGAGAAAGAGTGAGAATAGGCCTTTTTGGAGAGTGTAAGAAGCATTTTTGTTGGCCCATAAAGCTGGTCCGTTTGGAATTTTGTGATACAATGCATGAGCGTTGACTGAGTCCATGATGTGCCCTCAAGCCTTGGCCACCAGATCTGGCCATCTGGCCATCTGGCACGTTGATTGGTGAGCGTCCATGATAGGTCTCAGGCTGAAACGTGCACATGATTATCTGCAGGAAAATAATATTGAGAAAATAGGGGACCTGGGATTCGAACCCAGGTCCTGAAGGGATATCCAATGCCAAGCTTGCCACCACGCCATTTTGTTTCAATTGTTAGTATGATACATAATAATTATAATATAATAAAACGAGTTTCATTGGATATATATAAAAAAAAGCGCGCCAGATTTGAATGGACTAATGGGGATGTGACACGCATTATCCCTGACCTCCAACCGTGGCTAAAAGATACAAACACTTATACCAACGGACATAGGTCCGTAGCTACAAGTGTGTCCACCTTCAAAAGTTTGTACCGACCATGAAAATGGATTCTAAGACCAGGGTTGAGTTCGTTTCAACCTCCTGGATGCAACCATGCCCATATCTAGGGCCAATTATCCTTGAAACAAGAAACCCCAAAAACAAGAACAAAACCCTAATAATGGTGGATCTTGCTACAGGTCAGATAAACAAAATCAAATGATGCCAAAAGCTTGTAAATGACGTGGTGATCACAAATATGCAATTATTTTATTCAATGGATGCAAGAATAGTGCAAATCTAATTCAAGAATATGGGGAATCCATGGATGACTTACAGTGCTCTAGGAAGCTTGAAAACGCGTGGTTTGGATTGGCTTTGCTTGTGGAGATGGCCAGGAAACGAATGAGATACTTGCCAAGCCCTGAAACAACCTCTAACCTTGATATCGATCCCACACTTTTCCTTGTTTTTGCAAGTTTTGTTCTGCCTCTAGAATTGCTCTGTAACCCTTGTAAATGTCTGCCTCACTTCCTTATGTAATGCACAACACATTAGGTCTAAATTCCCTGTTCAAACCCCCCTCTATCAATGCTCTTGATGTGGATTTGATTTGCTTTTACAAACTTTCAAATTGGCTTGATTTCAATCTTTATGTGTACAAATTCCTTGATACGAGTTTGGTTGCAATGCTAGCTGTAGTTGGAGCCTGAAACAACCAAAAAATCCTTTGTTATCAATGCTTTAGATTTTATTTGATTTTATTTGATTTAAATCAAATTAATTCAAATAAAAATCAAAATAATTAATAAAAATATGACATGGACACATGGCCAAATCTAGAGCACGTGGGATACAATTCAAAATCAAAAAAAGTGAAAAAGAATGGTCCCATTTGGCAAAATTTGAAGTTTTGGGGATAGTTGACTTTTGGTAATTTTGCAAAAAAGTCCAACTTCAACAATGCATAACTTCCTCAATTTTGAAATTTTAGAGGTGTTCTTGGACTTTTTAGAAATATTGAGATGTCCTCTAACCAATCCTTTTGGTCTCATCTCATTTTGATATTCCATTCTCAAGTTAGAAGCTTTGGCAAAAAAGGTGTTTTTGTTAACTTTCAAAAATGACCTATAATGTCAAAATTCATAACTTCTTGTGAGTTCATTTTTTGATCTTGGAATATGAAGATGGATTATAGGAACTTTCATCCTATTAAAAATGAGCTTTGGATGGGTCATTTCTCATAAAGTATGAGAAAGTTATGCTTGGTCAAAGTTGAGTTGACTTTTCATGCAAAACCCTAATTTAGCAACTTTTGAATATTGATGAATTGTGAGCAATCCTTGATGAATAATGATAAACCCTTGATCAAATGATGAAATATACTTCAAAATGAGAATGTTGGCAAAAATCTTGAAGTTTGACTATATGTAGGTCACAATTGACTTTTGCCCTAACACAGTCGATTTTTGGACCTTTGAGCCATTGACTGAGAAAACTTCCTCTGCAAGGCTTGAAACTTGACATGGATGATATTGAGAACATATTAGGACATTGGGGAGCACTTGATGTCATTTGGACTCAAGGATCTTGATGCAACACAAAACCCTAATTTGGGGTAGACTGCCTTAGGAGAGAGCTTGTCTGACCAACTCTTGAGCAACTTGGAGATTTTTCTTGTGATGTTTTGAGAAATATGGGAGGGAAAATTTTGGGGTACAACACCAGCATTCTTTAGTCCGAATGGCATCACCTTATAGCAGAAAGTCCCCCATTGTGTGACAAATGTTGTCTTCTCCATGTCCTCATGCGCCATTTTGATTTGGTTGTAACCTGAGAAACCGTCCATGAAGGAAAACACTTTGTGTTGTGCCATATTTTCAACTAGAATATCAATGTGGGGAAGTGGAAAATCATCCTTAGGGCTTGCCCTATTCAAATCTCTGTAGTCCACACACATTCGTACTTTGCCGTCCTTTTGGGCACGGGAACAACATTGGCAACCCATTGGGGATAAGAGGTGACTGCCAAGAATCCAGCGTTGAATTGCTTCATGACTTCTGCTTTAATCTTTTCTGACATATCAGGCCTCATGCGGAAAACCTTTTGTTTTACTGGCGGACAATCCTCTCTTGTAGGCAAAAGATGTACCATAATATCTGCATAAAGTCCTGGCATATCTTCATACGACCAGGCAAAGAATTCAACATAATCGTGTAAAAATTGAATCAGACGCTCCTTGATACTGGGTTCCAGATTGGCACCCACCTTGACCTCTTTTTTGTCTTCTTCGGTACCTAGGTTGATTGTATCCACGGGTTCCTCGTGAGGATGAATGGTTCTCTCTTATTGTTGTAGTAGTCTGGTAAGTTCTCCTGGTACTTCACAACCTTCCCCACCTTCGTCTTCGGCTTGGTAGATTAGATTTTCAGAGTCACAAAAGGCCATAGCAGTATCGTTACCCATGGGATCCCGAATGGATGTATACCTGCATTATAAGTTTGAGTGTGTGTAAGGGTATATCTATCTTTGAAAGAAATAGAAATGTAAAAAGAAAAACAATGAGCACAAAATTTTGTATGCGAAAACGTCCATGATTCATTGATGTCATATGAAGATGAGATAATAACCCTTACAAATGGACCATTGTGCCTCGGGTAAGACACAAGGTTTTAAGAGTGCGAATTGTTTTAATATTACAGATCCAACAAAATGTAAAGGAAAATTATTGTGGGATAAAAGTGATCGGGACAAAATCTCTAGCCTCCCAGTAATTGAGCCCTCCACTAACAGTCGGGAATATCCAATCCTCCAAGTCACTGTTATCTTCATCTCCTTCTACGGTGTTGACCTCGTGGTTGCTGATCTTCAGGGGTGGTCCTCCGGCGCGAGCGCGGCGTACAACCTTCTGAGCACTTGAAGTGAAACCTAGGCTAAACTTGTCAGACTTATATGGGATATCTGGGAGTTATCCCCAGATAGTGCACCCAACTTCTTCTACCACTGCTTTGGCATCCTTCAGAGATGACATCCGGAGTGGAGGCCTTGTAATCTTGGGAACAAAATTGGTTACCGCCATATCTTGCGGGACCTCTTCAAAGTGTTGAAATGGAGTATCAATAAATTCACAATCTAATTCCACATATCTGAAGGAATTGAGACGGCTGATCATATACTCTTCTTCTCCATGAATGGTGATAATCTTCCCTTGAATCAGATATTTCAACATTTGGTGCAACGTAGAAGTGACAACGCCAGCATTTTAAATCCATGGTCGGCCTAGCAGGCAGGAATATGAGGGAAGGATATCCATTACGTAAAAAGTTGAATCAAATATTTGTGTTCTAACTTTTATGGGAATGTCTACTTCCCCATGCACCATCCTTTTCGAGCCGTCAAAATCCCTTACCACTATGTTACTTGGCTTCAATGTCAATCCCTCACAGTCAAGCCTATCAAGAGCTTTTTTAGGCAATACGTTCAGAGATGAGCCAATGTCTACCAAAACATGAGCCAAGGTTGTACCTCTACATTCAACTGAGACATGCAATGCCTCATTATGTTTCCTTGCTCTTGGCGTTAAATCAGCATCCGATAAACCTAGACCATTATCTGCAGTTAAGCTGGCTACGCAGTCTTGAAATTGATCGACAAATGTCTCTTGGGGTACGTGGGCATATTTTATAAATTATACCAAGGCTTTTGCACGCGCCTCAGAACATAGTAGTAATGCCAGCATGGAAATTTTAGAGGGAGTCTGCCCCAGTTGTTCAACTACATCGTAGTCGCTTATTTTTATAATCTTCAAAATTTCCTCCATCTCTTTCTGCAAGGTATCAGGGATAGCCAATGACCGAGCCTTCGTCCGGACACGCTCAATCAGAATACTTTTACCTCGAGTCTTGGTTAACTCGGCAACATGAATGTCAGTAGGAGTGATAACAGGGGTTGTAACAGCTTTGTCAGTTGGAGTATTGTTGGAGATGATTGTCGGACCGGGAACAAATTTTAGGGGAGCAACAACAGGAGTGATTACAGGTCCAGAAAATGCTTTTAGGGGAGCAATTTCTGGAGAGAATATCCTACCGCATTGGGTAATCTTGCTAGTTCCTGCAATATTACTGATGTCGAAGTTGACTTTCTCAGAACTTGAATCTTAGGCGGCTGGCCAGTCCTGCTTGATGCCATGGTAATAGACATCCCCTCCATAATTCCATGGTATGGTTTTGTCTGACGAATATGGGACTGGTCCAAGCATTATGATTATTAAAGGGGTTTCTTTCGGATCTGATGTAATTCTAACAGGTCTTTTGGTGGAGAACCTGGAAGAATTGGCGGAAATGGTAATGATAGAAACATCTTCAAAAGGAACAGTTAGAATAGAAGTCTTCTCGAATAAAATTTCTTTGTTATCTATTAGGCACTGAACGCCTGCTTTCAACAAAGGACAGCTGGTTGGTGAGGACAAACATAAATGACAAACTTCATCACAGCCCGGGAACACACCGACATTCAACAAGTTCACTTTAATAGCCAGGAGTGGGGTCATAAGTTTATCAACTGAAGTAACAAACATTTCTTCTTCAATGGCATTGGTATTATGGCCATGTCTGGGCATAGGGGCAAAAATGACATTTGGCTTTTCAAGCGCATCAAATTCAATCTCTTTTGCTTCAATGATATCTTGTATCTTGTTCTTTAGAGCCCAAGAGTTATTAGTGTCGTGGCTGGGACTTTCAGAGTGGTATGCACAACGGGCATTGGGATGATAGTGAGGAGATGTTGTGTTGGGGTTTTTCGGAGCTTCTTTCAAGGTCACCAAATTGGATCTTAGTAGATGCGGTAATACCTGAGATGGGATCATGTTAATTCTGGTGAATTGTCTGACTGGCCTTTCCATCCTTGATTGGTTATTTCTTTGCTGATCAGGGGTCGGTTTAGGAATCATAACAGCCCCCACCATTGGACGGCGTTCACCCCTATCTTGATTTTTCTGAGGATAAACGACAACCACTTCTTTCTTTCTGATAAATGGCTTCCTTATGGAAGCAGAGGAGGATGTATCTTTTTGGATCTTTCCATTCTTTATACCGGCTTCTACCATTTCTCAGGTCAATATTAGTTCAGTAAAACCTACAAATGAACTTCCAATTAAATGATTGAAGAAGGGACCAGACAAGGTGCCCAAGAACATGTCTACCAATTCTATCTCAGATAGAGGGGGTTGAACTCTTCTAGCCAAGTCTCTACATTTTTGTGCATAGTCCTTGAAACCTTCATTGGACATTATGGACATACTCTGGAGTTGAGTATGGGTAGGCGCAAGATCAGTATTGTATTAGAATTGTTTGTAGAAGGCTGCAACAAGATCTTCCCAATTGTGAATGTTGGCTTTTTCTAGTTGGTAAACCCAGTCAAGTTGAGTTCCAGACAGGCTGTCTTGGAAGAAGTGTACCCATAAGTCTTTGTCAACGGTATGGGGCTGGATTTTCCTTACATATGATTGGAGATGCATTTTAGGGCATGAGACTCTGTCATACTTGGTGAACACAGGTGCTTTAAATTTTTGAGGAATGACAATCCCCGACACTAACCCCAATTCCTCAAAGTCCAAGCCAGGCACTTTTGGGATTTCCATCGCACTCAACCGCTCTTCGAGACGTTTATACTTGTCATCAGCTGAAGGGTATTGTTCTTCAGAATAGTCTTCTTCTTCCTCTTCCTCTTCTGATTCTAACGGGACAACTATTTCCTTGCCTTTCCCATCTTGATTGTCTCTTTCACCGGATTTCATTGCAAAATCTAGGGTTCTTCTTGTCTACCCATGAAATCTTCTTCCCATGCTTAGGACTCCGGTTACCTTCTTTGCCTTTTTTTTCTTCTCCTTAGCTAGCAAAGTCTTCAACTCTTCTTGTCCTTTGGCTATGGTCAAGATAAACTGTTGAAACTGTGTATTCTGAGCTTGGAGGTCCTTCACTGTTTGCTCGAGATCCATCTTACTGAAATAAACAGTAGAGAGATGAGGAGACTTGTTGCAAAAGACCTGCTTATGTTATGATGAATGGTATATGCATATGTAATGATTTAAAGGATTTCAAAGATTCAAATTCATTTTAGACAAAAAGGAAACATACGTTATATTAATAAGTTAAAGCTTGAGTACATCAATTCCTTTTCGGGCAAAATAATACAATAACTCTAAGATAAAAAGGTAGTTCGCATCCTCTTTGGTGAGATGTAGGCATTTAGAGTCTGCTCCTCATGAAGTAGCCTAGTGAGTTCCAAAACCTTCTTCTTGCTTGCGTAGAATTGGGCTTCGAAAGTATCTCGATCCCCCTTGAGTTGTATCCAATCTCTTTGTAGGTCTTCAAAAGAGGTGGGGATATCAGGATGTAGGATAGTGTATGGAACATCTCCCTTCATGACAGGCTCAATGATTACCGGGAGAATGGAAGGGTAAGGCAACATAAGGCTTTGAGCACGAGTTCGTACCCATTTGAGGTAAGACTCAAGAGGGATGGAATTCTTGTTCCCCAAAGTCTTGCTATCCACCTTGTTTAACATCCTCCAAGCTCGGATAAATCTCTAGAGAAGACCTTGATCGTCGTTGTCGTAGTCAAATACCAAACCTTGAATCAACATATCGTGCAGGCCATCCCTTCGGGCGTAACCAAACTGTCTTAAGGCTAAACATGGGTTGTAGGTGATACCTCATGTGATGCGGTGGGAGAACTGACTTGAGGTTTTGCGTTTGTGTTTCCAAATGTTGCGGTTAGCAAGAGTCGCCACCGACTTTTCTTTTATCCAAAAGGAAAGGTAAAAAAGCACAGGAAAGACCTTTGAGATGTTTTCTTGAGTTCGGGGGGTAGATTATGAAAAGGGAAGGTGCTAGCACCTTTTTCATCCATGGTTTTCCATGGGCTCTTAGTTACTTGTTTAGATCACTTGCTTTGCTTTGAAATTGTTTGAAATGGTGCTTAGTGTGGTTTTGAAAGTATTTTGAAAAGAGGCCATTGTTTAGGCAATCTTTGTAATGATTCTCGTTCGTAAGAATGTATACAAAGATGTTTGTATTTTGAAAAATGTTCCAATGTTTTGAAAGTTGTTTTTGAAATGTGCGTGTGTTTGTTTTTGAAAATAGCAAGGATTGTTTTGAAATTGATCAAGTAACTAGAAGCTATCTACCTACTCAAATGTCTTTCTTGTGCATTCTTATTCCTTTGACATTGTTGATTTACCATTGATTTGGTAAACAAACCTATCCTTGGATGTAAACGGGACGGGAGTGGGTCATCGTATGACCATGATAGCAATATTTCCAAGTATCTTAGCATGTTTGAGGGACCAAGATCATTTGTTTAGGAAACCTTTTGATAGCGTCATCGAGGGACTATGATCTTATTTTTGTTTTGTTTTGCCAAGATACTTCGCATGCGTAACATGGCCATTTTTATTTAGGCAACCAAGTGGGTGAAACCCTAAGGATGCTTGTGTGCACTGTGTGTCATTTTTCATTCATTTGATTTGTCTTGGATTAGGTCTTTTCTATTTGTTTTGTTTTTGTTCTTGTCATGCAAACCCTAGTTTACTAAACATGGTATAAAAGCGGTAAATTGCGTAAATGTAAACTAAGCTATTACAATAATTATTATGGGAGGGGGGATACAAGTTTTTGAATAGGGATATTGCACAAATATAAACCTAAAAATACTATTACAACCCAATCGAATATTGTGCGAATTAAATAAATGTACAAATATTAAAATACAATGCAAATATATTTATGCTAAAATATGTTTTGTATTTGTTTGTTGTATGAGAAAATAATTTATTTAAGCCCTAAAAATAAGAGAAAAAATATTATTATTTTTGAAAGGGTGAAACCCTAATTTTCAATTAAAATAAAATATATGTTCTATATTATTATTTTGTCCATTTTTTGTACAAGAAAATAATAAATAATATTATGTACAAATATTAAAAATTAAAATATGTATGAAAATAAATATTTTATGTATATAAATAACATAATAAAAATGTATAGTATTTTTAAATATATTTACAATTTATTTAAGAAAATAAAGTTTATTATCCTAATAAACTATTATTTATGCCAAAAAAAAAAGTGTGGAAATAAATAAATTATTTTTGGGTATTTTTCATTATTAGAAAAAATAAATGCAAGTAATAAATATAAAAATATGCAAGAAAATGCAAAAATATAAGAAAATAGTCAGGGGGTGCAAAAGTAATCCAAGGGGTGTGAAAATCAGAAACAAAAAGGCCAGGCGCGCCACAAAGCCCAAGCCAGTCATCCCTGTCCTCCAGCTTCTTCCTTGCGCGCGTATTTGCCTTCAAACTGTAACTTTCAGATGCTTGCACAAAAACAAAAACCCATAACATAAAACATGTAGCATTTAATCTCACGATTTCAACCATGTAAAATTTGTAACCTAACTCTCAAAGATCAGAGAGAATTTTGTCAGCCCTAATTCGTGACCTAATTTTTTCATGAACTTCAAGCTTCAAATTCTCACAGCATAGTTAATATAAATGGAAAGTATGCATATGTACAACTTCACCATGTTAAGGACTACATTTTTGCTTCACAAATCGTGGCTTGAGGATGCCTAAATACAGAGATAGAGTTTGAGAAAAATTCCTCCTTCAGCTGGATTTGGATATGACAATGTGGGGACTTTGAGGGAGGCCTGAGGATCATGTGAGCTTCCTTGAACTTCCTTCAGCTGGATTTGGATATGACAATGTGGGGACTTTGAATGGATAATAAATGGGACTTAGTCCGTCATATGGTCTGATCTCTTCGCAGTTGTCCAATGTCATGATGTCTTCGTTAGGGAAGTCGAACTTCATGGACTGGTAATCTTCTACACTTGATAGGCCAGATGATCAGCCAACACACTGCCCTTTATAGCTTTTTGGGTCGTGTACTGTATGTCGTATTCTGTTAGGATCATTTGCCATCTAGCTATCCTTCCGGACAGAGCAGGCTTCTCAAAGATGTACTTTATCGGATCCATCTTAGATATCAGCAAAGTGGTATGAGTCAACATGTACTGTCTTAGCCGGCGAGCAGCCCATACCAAAGCGCAGCAAGTTTTCTCGAGCAGTGAATATCTGGTTTCACAGTCGGTAAACTTTTTGCTTAGGTAATAAATGGCGTGCTCTTTTCGGCCAGACTCGTCATGCTGCCCCAGTACGCACCCCATTGAATTCTCTAAGACGGTCAGATACATGATTAGAGGTCTTCCCTCGACGGGTGGTATCAAGACAGGAGCCTCTAGCAAATACTCCTTGATTTTATCGAAAGCAATCAGACAATCATCATTCCATTTAACTACCTGATCTTTCATTAACAGCTTGAAGATTGGTTCACAAGTAGATGTTAGGTGAGAAATGAACCTAGCAATGTAGTTTAGGCGTCCCAAAAAACCTCCGACTTCCTTCTCAGTGCGAGGAGCAGGCATTTCTTGTATCACTTTGACTTTGGCAGGATCAACCTCGATGCCTTTGTTGCTGACAATGAAACCTAAGAGTTTACCGGACCGGACTCCGAATGTACACTTGTTTGGGTTCAATCTTAGCTTGTACTCCTTTAATCTGACAAACAGCTTTTGCAAGTGATCAAGGTGTTCTTCTTCAGTTTGTGATCGGGCTATCATGTCATCTACGTAGACCTCTATCTCATGATGTATCATATCATGAAACAAAGCTACCATGGTGTATTGATAGGTTGCCCCGACATTCTTCAGTCCGAATGGCATCACTTTGTAGCAGAACGTACCCCACTGTGTGACAAAAGTAGTTTTCTCCATGTCCTCAGGTGCCATTTTGATCTGGTTATAGCCTGAGAATCCGTCCATGAACGAAAATACTTTGTGCTGGGCTGTATTGTCGACCAAGATGTCTATGTGTGGAAATGGAAAGTCGTCTTTAGGGCTGGCCCTATTTAAGTCTCTATAACCCATGCACATTCTCACTTTGCCGTCCTTTTTAGGCACGGGAACAATGTTAGCAACCCATTGTGGATAGGAAGTAACAGCTAGAAATCCAGCATTGAACTGTTTCATAACTTCTGCTTTGATCTTCTCTAACATGTCAGGTCTCATGCGGCGGACCTTTTGTTTCACTGGTGGACAATCTTCTCTTGTGGGTAGACGGTGTACCACAATGTCTGTATCGAGTCCCGACATGTCTTCGTATGACCAGGCAAAGATCTCAACATAATCATGCAACAACTGAATTAGGCGCTCCTTGACACTTGGCTCTAGATTGGCACCCACTCCGATTTCCTTTTTATCTTTCTCGGTACCCAAGTTGATTGTATCCAACAGCTCCTCGTGAGGCTGAATAGCTCTTTCCTCTTATTGTAGTAATCTGGCCAATTCCCCTGGCCCCTCACAATCTTCCTCACCTTCGTATTCGGCTTGGTAGATCAGATCTTCAGAGTCACTGAAGGCAATAGCAGTATCGTTACCCATGGGATCCGGAGTGGAAGGATACCTGCATTTGTGAGTGTGGGTGTGTGTAAGGGCATAGCCATCTTAAAACAATAAAATGTAAAAGAAAGACAATGAGCACAAAAAGTTTATATGTGAAAAAGCGTCCATGATTCATTAAATGACATATGTAGATGAAATAAAAACCCTTACAAATGGACCATTGTGCCTCGGATAAGACAAAAGGTTTTTAAAGTGCGAATTGGGAAGCCAAATCAGGTATCAATACGAACTGTGTGAGGAGTGCGAATGAATGAGATAACGTTAAATAACTTTTCAAGGAAGAAAAATCACAATTGCAAAAGAAAAAGATGAAACGTGTATTTGTTAGTGGTCGTTTTACGATTGCTTTGGATGGAGATGAATGTGGATAGTAAAGAAGATGAAGTTGCAAAAGATGAAGTTGTCGAAGATGAAGTTGTGTTTGTTGGGGTTGGTTGGGGAAGAAGATGAGCTGAAATAAATAAAGTTTTTTCAGTAGTTGAATTAATTTTGATTTTGTTAAAATATCAAATTTGAAGTTAAAAATTAATTATATTGAATGGATAATAAATGGGACTTAGTTGCAAATATGTTAAGAATTAATTGCAATATTAATAATTGTGAAGTTACATAATAAGTTGGATGTAGAACATAATCCTATGTGGCATACTAGGGTTTTTAAGAACCTTTGCGATTGGTTAAAATTGTGATTTTTTTTTAAAAAGTCAAAATGGAAACTTCACCATAGAATTTTCCTTTTGTCTTTGGCTTCCCAGTTGCAAAGTCCTCCTCTGACAGTAGGAAATATCCAATCTTCCAAGCTGCCATCTTCTTCACTGTCTTCTAGTGAATTAACCCCTTGGTTGGTAATCTTCACAGGTGGCTCTCCGGCACGGGCATAATGCACAACCTTCTGACCAGTCGAAGTAAACCCTAAGCCAAACTTGTCTGATTTGTAAGGAATGTCTGGAAGCTGACCCCAGATTGTGCATCCCCCTTCTTCCACTACTGCTCTTGCATCCTTTAGGGATGACATCCACGGTGGAGGTCTTATAATTTTAGGAATCGAGGATACCTCTTTGGTTGCCGCTACTTCTGGAGAGACTTCTTCAAAATGTTGGAAATAGGTCTCTATGAACTCGCCATCTAACTCCACATAACAGAAAGAATTCATATGACTAATCATATACTCCTCCTCCCCATGTACAATTATGATCTTCCCTTGGACATGATACTTTAGCATCTGATGCAAGGCTAAAGTGATGGCACCGGCATTATGGATCCAGGGGCGTCCCAACAGACAGGAATAAGAAGGACGGATGTCCATCACGTAGAAGGTTGAGCTGAACACCTGAGTTCCCACCTTGATTGGGATGTCCACCTCCCCATGGACCATCCTCTTTGATTCATCAAAAGCTTTCACCACTATATTACTGGGTTTAAGGGTCATCCCTCACAATCCAATCTATCGAAGGCTTTCTTCGGCAATACGTTTAAAGATGACCCAATATCAACCAAGACATGAGCTAGGGTTGTTCCTCTGCACTCCACTGAGACGTGTAATGCATCATTATGTTTTCTCCCTCGGGGTGTTAAGTCAGCATCGGAGAAACCCAGACCATTATCAGCTGTCAGACTGGCCACACAGTCTTGGAACTGGTCAACAGACGTCTCTTGCGGCACATGAGCTGTCTTCAGAAATTTTACCAGAGCCTTGGCATGGGCTTCAGAGCAAAGCAGCAGGGCTAGCATAAAGATCTTGGAAGGGGTCTGTCCCAATTGTTCAACCACATCATAATCACTTTTCTTAATGATCCTCAGGATTTCTTCCATCTCCTTCTTGGATGTTTCAAGAATAGTTAGTGATTGAGCCTTCGTCTGGACAGGCTCTTCTTGAACGTTCTTTCCTTTATTCTCAGCAGTGGAAGCAGGAATAGGAATTGTATTGTCTTTGTTTGCAGGTACACTTGCAGGTACAATCACTGGTGCAGAGGTAATCTTCGGAATGGCCACGGGTTCAAAGACTACTGTTGGAGGAGCAATCTCTGGAGAAAAGATTCTTCCACTACGAGTAACCTTGCTTGTTCCAGCAATGTTACTGATGTCGGAATTGTCCTCTTCGGAGCTTTCTTCCTTGGCAGTCATTTCAATCTGTTTAATACCATGATAGTAGATTTCTCCACCATAGTTCCATGGTACTGGTTTATCTGATTTGTATGGGGCAGGCTCGTGCATTGTAATCTTAAGCGGAGCAGTCTTCGGAGCAGGTGTAATCCTAACGGGTCCTTTAGGGGCCCTGGAAGGATTGGCGTAGATGGTTATTATTGAAACTTCTTTCACTGGAACGGGTGAAATAGGAGCTTTCTCAAACAAAATTTCTTGGTTATCAACCAGTTGTTTGATTTCTTTCTTCAATAGAGGGCAGTCAAATGATGAGGACAAGCAAACATGGCAGTCTTTGTCACAACCTTGGAAGATGCCAGCTTTTAACAAATTCATCTTGATGGTCAGGAGCGGAGTTAACAGATCATCCACGGTAGAAACAAACAGATCTTCTTCAATAGCGTTGGCATTGTGGCCATGCCTCGGCATTGGGGCGAAAATAACATTCGGTTTCTCAGGCGCTTTAAACTCAACTTCCTTCACGTCTATCAGATCTTGAATCTTATTCTTCAGAGCCCAACAGTTGTTGGTGTCGTGCCCTAGACTTTCATAATGGTACGCGCATCTGGCGTTGGGATGGTAATGTGGAGAAGTTGTATTAGGATTTTTTGGGGCCTCTTTTAGAGTGGCCAGATTTAACTTCAAAAGATTTTGTAGCACTTGGGCTGGAGTCATGTTAATCTTGGTAAATTGCCGAACTGGCCTTTCAACCCTTTGCTGATTAGTTCTTGGATGGTATGATGCAGGCTTCGGAATCATAACGACCCCCACTGTTGGTCGGTGCTCGGTTCTTCCCTGATTTCTCTGTGAATAGACAACATATACTTCCTTTCTTCCCGTGAAGGGCTTTTTTACAACAGCAGAGGCAGACGCGTCCTTCTGAATTTTCCCATTTCTTATACCAGCCTCCACTCTTTCGGTAAGCCCTGCAGAGGAGCTTCCAATCACATGATTAAAGAAAGGGCCTGACAGAGTCCCCAGGAACATGTCCACTAACTCTCTCTTAGATATAAGAGGTTGCACCCTTCCGTCTAGATCCCTCCACTTTTGGGTGTAGTCTTTGAAGCCCTCATTAGTAGCCATAGCCATACTCTGCAGCTGAGTACGGGTTGGTGCCAAGTCGGCATTGTATTGATACTGTTTATAGAAGCCTGCTACAAAATCTTCCCAATTATGGACATCTGCCGTCTCCAACTGGTAGAACCAATCAAGCTGCGTTCCTGATTAACTGTCTTGGAAAAAGTGGACCCACAAGTCTTTTTCCGCAGAATATGGTTGAATCTTCCTGACATAGGATCTGAGGTGCATTTTAGGGCAAGACACCCCATCATACTTTGCAAATAGTGGCACTTTAAACTTTGGAGGGATTACAATTCCTGACACCAACCCCAACTCCTCAAAGTCTAGCCCTGGTACTCTCTGTATCTCCATAGCAGTTAGACGCTCTTCCAGGTGTTTGTATTTATCATCGGCCGGAGGATATTGCTGTTCAGAGTAGTCCTCTTCTTCCTCTTCTTCTTCTTCAGAATCTGATGGTACTGCCGTTCCTTTTCCTTTTCCTTCCCCTTCTTCAGATGTTGTTGGGAATTCCAAGGTCCTTCTGGCTTGTCCCTGAAATCTTCTGCCCATGATAACCACACCAGCTGGATTCTTCTTCTTTTTCTCTTTTTCTTTTTCTAGCAAAGTCTTCAGCTCCTCCTTCCCCTTGGCTAAGGTCATGACCAACTGTTGAAATTGTGAATTCTGAGCTTGCAAATCTTTGACCGTTTGTTCAAGATCCATCTTGCTGAAATAAACAGCAGAGAGATGAGGAAACTTGGTGTGAAGACCTGTTTATGCTTATGATGAATGATATGTATTCATGCAATGCTTTCAAGGATTCAGAAATTCAAATTTTTTTTAAACAAAAAAGAAACACACGTCATATTAATAAGATAGAATTGTGAGTACATCAATGCCCCTTGGGTAAAACAATACAAAATTCTAAGGTAAAAAGACGTTGTGCATCCTTTTTGGTGCAATGTAGGTGTTGAGAGTCTGCTCTTCATGAAGTAGCCGAGTGAGTTCCAAAACCTTCTTCTCGCTTGGGTAGAATTGGGCTTCGAAAGTATCGCGCTCTCCCTTGAGCTGTATCCAACTCCTTTGTAGGTCTTCGAGTGATGTTGGCATGTCAGGATGTAGGATGGTGTATGGAACCTCTCCTTCCTTAACAGGCTCTATAATCACTGGGAGAATGGAGGGGTAAAGCATCATTAGACTTTAGGCGCGGGTTCGTACCCACTTGAGGTAAGGCTCAAGAGGGATGGAATTCTTGTGTCCCAAGGTATTGCTATCCACCTTATTAGGCATCATCCAAGCTCGGATGAATCTCTGACGGAGTCCTTGGTCGTCGTTGTCGTAGTCGAAAACCAATCCTTGAATCAGCATATCATGTGGGCCATCCCTTCGGGCATAACCAAACTGTCTTAGAGCCAAGCACGGGTTGTAGGTGATGCCTCCCCTAATTCCAAGTAGAGGGACATTAGGGAATTCCCCATAACGGTCAACAATGATGACATTCTCTTTGGATCGAGAACACCAATGAATATCTGAATGGTTAAGTGTCATTAACCTTTATGACCACCTCAAACCTTGCTCGTTCTTCAAGACTGATTGAGGAAGAGGAGAAATAAACTATCTTTCCAGGAGAGGAGTGCAACACATGAGAACACCTCTTTTCCTCGTTGTACAAGTGTGAAAAGAGTGGAGGATATCCCCAAGCAATGTAGGCACCGGGTTGCGAGACATGAAGATTTTGACAACGCTCACATCTATGAGTTGGTCAGGATTAGGGAACAAGACCATCCCATAGATGAGAAGAGATACAATCTCCTCAAAAGCTTTCAAGTCTATGGAATTCCAACAGCTTTGGGCTTTCTCAAATAGAATCTTTGACAAGAAGCCTTTGACACCACTTCTAGTTTCCCAATGTGTTATGACATCAGATGAGTGCAAGTGCAGGGCTTGAGAAATCTCTTCTAGATTTGGATCTCTTTCCGTACCATTGAAAAGTAGTTGATTCAGAATAGGAATCCTCAGAAGTTGAGAGAATTCTTCCAAAGTAGGCACAAGTTGATAGTCAGGAAATGTGAAGCAATGATGCAAAGGGTCAAAGAACTGGAAGAGAACTTTCAGCATATCCTCCTCTGTGTTGGAAGTGACCAAGTTGAGTAGACGACCATGTCTCTTGGTGAATGGAGAATTCTCAGGAATCCTTAAAGCTAGCTCCTTGAGTTGTGGAGGAATTCTTACAAGGTTGATCTGGATAGTTTTCCTGCGAAGTGAATCCATAACCTACAAAACAAGAACAAAGATGAAACTCCAAAATCCTTGAAATGGTTAGTGAATGCATATGATGTTCATGATGTTATGCACAAGTATATATGTACAAGCAAATCACACAAGTTCCTAGTTTAGCCTTGCATGGGGTTTCATAGGTAAGTACCCTCTTGAAGTTTAGTTAGCTCAACCTGTCCTAGAAATAGTAACCGGGTTCTAAGGAGATTAATATCACTGGATTGTTTCCTTGTTCATTGTTTCAATTCAAGCCTCTTTACTGGCGACCAAAATATTCTAAGGAACCAACCCTCAATGAGTGTAGTATCGAGTATCTACCAACTTCGGACTACACCAAAGCCGGTCATCTCACTAAATCCTAAAAGGCCAATTTGGTCAAGTAAAGGTTCTAGAAGTTCATTAGTGCTTCATGGCATTACTCAGCGGCCCCGTATTCTCTTTGATTGACTCAAAGGCTACCGGTACCCACAAATATGTCACACTAATATACCTATTGCTGGTATACCCCACACAGTTTCCATAACGTATTTCTATTTACCTATAATGTTTCCCAAATATGGGTAGAGGATTCAAACCCAAACAATAGAACCAAATGTAAAGCAAACAAGTCAAACAAGGTAAGCATGTAAATGTGATCTAAAACCCTAAGGTAACCCCACTTTTAGAATTTTCCCCAACAGAGTCGCTAGTTCTGTGATGTGGTGGGAGAACTGGCTTGAGGTTTTACATTTGTGTTCGCAAATGTTGCGGTTAGCAAGAGTCGCCACCGACTTTTCTTTTCTCCAAAAGGAAAGGTAAAAAAGCACAGGAAAGACCTTTGAGATGTTTTCTTGAGTTTGGGGGGTAGATTATGAAAAGGGAATGTGCTAGAACCCTTTTCATCCATGGTTTTCCATGGGCTCTTAGTTACTTGTTTAGATCACTTGCTTTGCTTTCAAATTGTTTGAAATGGTGCTTTGTGTGGTTTTGAAAGTATTTTGAAAAGAGGCCATTGTTTAGGCAATCTTTGTAATGATTCTCGTTCGTAAGAATGTATACAAAGATGTTTGTCTTTTGAAAAATGTTCCAATGTTTTGAAAGTTGTTTTTGAAATGTGCGTGTGTTTGTTTTTGAAAATAGCAAGGATTGTTTTGAAATTGATCAAGTAACTAGAAGCTATCTACCTACTCAAATGTCTTTCTTGTGCATTCTTATTCCTTTGACATTGTTGATTTACCATTGTTTTGGTAAACAACCCTATCCTTGGATGTAAACGGGACGGGCGTGGGTCATTGTATGACCATGATAGCAATATTGCCAAGTATCTTAGCGTGTTTGAGGGACCAAGATCATTTGTTTAGGAAACCTTTTGATAGCGTCATCGAGGGACTATGATCTTATTTTTGTTTTGTTTTGCCAAGATACTTCGCATGCGTAACATGGCCATTTTTATTTAGGCAACCAAGTGGGTGAAACCCTAAGGGTGCTTGTGTGCACTGTGTGTCATTTTTCATGCATTTGATTTGTCTTGGATTAGGTCTTTTCTATTTGTTTTGTTTTTGTTCTTGTCATGCAAACCCTAGTTTACTAAACATGGTATAAAAGCGATAAATTGCGTAAATGTAAACTAAGCTATTACAACAATTATTATGGGAGGGGGGATACAAGTTTTTGAATAGGGATATTGCACAAATATAAACCTAAAAATACTATTACAACCCAATCGAATATTCTGCGAATTAAATAAATGTACAAATATTAAAATGCAATGCAAATGTATTTATGCTAAAAAATGTTTTGTATTTGTTTGTTGTATGAGAAAATAATTTATTTAAGCCCTAAAAATAAGAGAAAAAATATTATTATTTTTGAAAGGGTGAAACCCTAATTTTCAATTAAAATAAAATATATGTTCTATATTATTATTTTGTCCATTTTTTGTACAAGAAAAGAATAAATAATAATATGTACAAATATTAAAAATTTAAATATGTATAAAAAAAAATATTTTATGTATATAAATAACATAATAAAAATGTATAGTATTTTTAAATATATTTACAATTTATTTAAGAAAATAAAGTATATTATCCTAATAAACTATTATTTATGCCAAAAAAAATAAAAATAAATAAAAGTGTGGAAATAAATAAATTATTTTTGGGTATTTTTTATCATTAGAAAAAATAAATGCAAGTAATAAATATAAAAATATGCAAGAAAATGCAAAAATATAAGAAAATAGTCAGGGGGTGCAAAAGTAATCCAGGGGGTGTGAAAATCGGAAACAAAAAGGCCAGGCACGCCAAAAAGCCCAAGCCAGTCATCCCTGTCCTCCAGCTTCTTCCTTGCCCGCATATTTGCCTTCAAACTGTAACTTTCAGATGCTTGCACAAAAACAAAAACCCATAACATAAAACATGTAGCATTTAATCTCACGATTCCAACCATGTAAAATTTGTAACCTAACTCTCAAAGATCAGAGAGAATTTTGTCAGCCCTAATTCGTGACCTAATTTTTTCATGAACTTCAAGCTTCAAATTCTCACAGCATAGTTAATATAAATGGAAAGTATGCGTATGTACAACTTCACCATGTTAAGGACTATATTTTTGCTTCACAAATCGTGGCTTGAGGATGCCTAAATACAGAGATAGAGTTTGAGAAAAATACCTCCTTCAGCTGGATTTGGATATGACAATGTGGGGACTTTGAGAGAGGCCTGAGGATCGTGTGAGCTTCCTTGAACTTCCTTCAAACTATTCCAATGCTTAGCTTTCTTTGTGGATGGCCATAACTCTCTGTAGAAGTCAAGCTACAAGCTCCAAGTTTAAAAATGGCAATGGCTGAAACAGGGCTTATAGATGCAGGGCAAGGGCTTGGATAGCTTTGGTAGGATGCTTATGAAGTGTTTGAAGTGTCAAGCCAAAAAACGCACGAGCCAAAAATGAAATGGCTGTGACTTTGCAGCATCTGGATGTTTGGACAGAAAAATGCAGTTTTTGTGTTTTAGAGAGTTTCAGATGTCAAGCATTCGTATTCATCCTTGCAATGAGTTTGTATATTTGTATAGAATGATACCAAGTCCACTCCTTAGCAGCTGTACAAATTCTGACCTCTTTTGCAACTTTTCTTGCATTTGAAGAAAAGTGAAGTGAGCAATGCAAACATGCTTGTGTCTTGTAGAAATTGTTTGCACCAAAGGGATAGGTCCAAGGCTCAAGATGGACAAAGTTGCAAAAGCTCACTTTATGAAAATGGCATTGTGACCTTTATGCTAAAAATGGACATATCTCTTGTACAATGCTTCAAAAGTGAAAATAAAGCCTTTAACCTATGAGTTTGCATTTAATTATGGAGTGTAGAATGAGTTTAGGACCTGTAATGCAAGGTACAAGCATCATGGATCTGATTTGCAACTTGATACTTTGTGAAAATGGCATGAACAAAAGTGATAAAATGCCAATTTCTCTTCTCCGATTCTCCCTAACCACAAATGATCTTGGAGAGTTCTAGGACATTTTGGAAAGCTTGCAATGTGCTATATAATCCATATTTGAAATGAATTTTGAGATACTTCTTGGAACTAGGTGAAAAATGTCCATGAAGTTGGGTAAAAAAACTGCCTAAATTAGGGCAAAATTTCACTAAGTTATTTAGTTCATGGACCTATGTTCACAAATTCATAACTTGAGATCCAAGTATCTTTTGGGAAAAGTTTGTGAAGAAAAGTTGTATATTTCATGTAGGACTACAACTTTAATATTGGAAGTTTTCTTTGAATCAAATTGCATCATGGTGAAAAAGTGGTGGAAAGTTGGGAAAAAATAAGAAAATTTCCATACTTAGAAAAATTCGAAGTTATGAAAATTTTCAAATTCAAAACCCTAATTTTCAAAATTGGTTTTCTTGGTGAACAATTTTCATATTTTGACATATCTTGATGAATTATGACCCTTGGCACTTGATTTTGACCAAAAAGTCAAAGTTTGACTTTTCAGTGTACAATTGAGTTTTGATCAGTTGACTGCAAAATTCATCTGTCAGTCCAATGAACTTGAGATATTTTGAACCATGTAATTAGGTCAAGATGATGCCATTGAACCCTTTAAATCATGTTTGAATCCAATTGGTCATTGGCTAGGTTAAAAGTCAGAAATTGCCATTTCTCAGTCAAAACCCTAATTTTGACCATTTTGCCCTTTTGATGATTTGATCAAATTTCTTGAGGAGTTGTGATCCAAACTTGATCGAATGGTACATAGGAGCCTAGAATGTTGATGTGGATAAAAAATGATGATGTTTGACTGTAAATTGGCCATAGTTGACTTTTTCCCCAATACAGTTGATTTTTAGGTCAACTGTCCATTTGATTGAGCAAAAATGTGGTTCAAGGCTTGAAACTTAACATGAGAAATCTTAGGGGTCCAAGATGATGTATGAAAGTCATATGAAGCATTGGTGGTCCAAAAATCCTTGTGCAAACTCAAACCCTAATTTTGGGTGATCAGTGCAAGATGAGATGTCTTGAGCGGACCGAACCCTAATCTTGTCTTGAGTCCAAGAAGTCTTGTGAGGAAAATCTTGATAAATAAGAGGGAAACTTTTGGGGTACAACACCTCCCCTAATGCCAAGTAAAGGGACATTATGGAATTCTCCACAATGGTCGACAATGATAACATTCTCTTGGGATCGGGAGCACCAATGAATGTCCGAATGTTTGAGCGTCATCAACCTTTGTGACCACATTGAACCTTGCTCATTATTTAATACAGATTGAGGAAGATGCGAAATAAACCATCTTTCTAACAGAGGAGTGCTACACATAAGGACACCTCTTTTCCTCATTGCGCGAGTGTGAAAAGAGTGTAGGATATCTCCTAGCAATGTAGGCACTGGGTTGCGAGATATGAAGATTTTGACGGCGTTGACATCTATGAGTTGGTCAGGATTTGGAACTTTGCAAGTCCAAGGAATTCCAACAGCTTTGGGCTTTCTCAAACAGGAACATTGCTAAGAAACCTTTGACACCACTTCTTGTTTCCCAATGAGTTGTGATATCAGATGAGTTCAAGTGTAGAGCTTGAGCAATCTCTTCTGGCTTTGGGTCTCTTTCTGTACCGTTGAAAGGTAGTTGATTGAGTATGGGAATCCTCAAGAGTTGGGAGAATTCTTCCAAAGTTGGCACAAGTTGATAATTGGGAAATGTGAATAAATGGTGTAAAGGATCAAAGAACTGAAAGAGCACCTTCATCATATCCTTATCTGTGTTAGAGGTGACCAAGTTGAGTAGGAGACCATATCTCTCAGTAAATGGAGAGTTTTAAGGAATCCTTGAATCTAGCTCCTTAAGTTGTGGAGGGATCCTTACAAGGTTGACTTGAATAGTTTTCCTGCAAAGTGAATCCATATCCTACAAAACAAGAACAAAGATGAATCCCAAAATCCTTGAAATGGTTAGTGGATGTATATGATGTTCCTGATGTTCATGATGTTATGTACAAGTATGCATATACAAACAAAGCAAACAAGTCCTTAGGTTTAGGCTTGCATGGAGTTTTATAGGTAAGTACCCTCTTGAAGTTTAGTTGGCTTAAACCTGTCCTAGTAATAGTAACAGGGTTCTAAGGAGCTCAATATCACTGGTTTGTTTCCTTGGTCATTGTTTCAGCACAAGCCTCTTTAATGGCGACCAAAATATCCCAAGAAACCAAACCTCAATGAGTGTAGTGTCCAGTATCTACCAACTTTGGACTGCACCAAAGCCAGTCATTTCATTACATCCTAAAGGCCAAGTTGGTCAAGTAAAGGTTCTAAAAGTTCATTAGTGCTTCATGACATCACTCAGCGGCCCCGTATTCTCTTTGATTAACTCAAAGGCTACCGGTACCCACAAATATGTCGCACTAACGTAGCTATTGCTTAGAGCATGTCGGTATACCCTGCACAATTTCCACATTGTATTGCTACTTACTCACAATGTATCCCAAATCCGGGTAGATGATTCAAACCCAAAAAAAGAACCATAATGTAAAGCATACAAGTCAAACAATGTAAGCAAATAAATGTGATTTATCCCTAAGGTAACCCCACTTTTAGAATTTTCCCCAGCAGAGTCGCCAGTTTTGTGATACGGTGAGAGAACTAACTTGAGGGTTTTACGTTTGATCGCAAATGTTGCGGTTAGCAAGAGTCGCCACGACTTTTCTTTTATCCAAAAGGAAAGTTGAAAAAGCACAGGAAAGACCTTTGAGATTATTTCTTGAGTTCGAGGGGTAGATTATGAAAAGGAAAGGTATTAGCACCCTTTTCATTCATGGTTTTCCATGGGCTCTTAGTTACTTGCTAGATCACTTGCTTTTGTTTGAAATTATTCTTTGTGTGGTTTTTGAAAGTATTTTGTAAAGAGGCCATTGTTTATGCAATATTTATAATGATTCTCGTTCGTAAGAATGTATACAAAGATGTTGATCTTTTGAAAATGTTTTCAAGTTTTGTAATATGTTTTGAAATGTGTAGGTGTTTGTTTTAAAAATAGCGAGGATGTTTTGTTTGAAATTGAGCAAGTAATTAGGAGCAATCTACCTACTCAAATGTCTTTCTTGTTCATTTTATTTTCCTTTGACATTGTTGTCTTACCATAAATTTGGTAAACAACCCTATCTTTGGATGTAAATGGGACGAGCGTGGGTCATCGTATATCCATTATTAGCAATGTTTCAAGGTATCTTAGCATTCTTTTGAGGGACTAAGATCATTTGTAAGGCAAATTAGATAGCATCATCTAGGGATTATAATCTTGTATTCGCTTGTTTTGCTAAGATACCTTACATGCATAATATGGCCATTTTGTATAAGGCAACCAAGTGGGGTAACCCTAGGGGTGATTGTGTGCAAATGTATTGTTTTCATGCTCGATTTTGTCTTGAATTAGGTTTTTAGATTTGATTGATTTTGTTCTTTCCATACAAACCCTAATTACTAGGATTTGTATATAAAGCGATAAATTGCGGAATTTAAAGTTACTACGCTATTACAATACTTGTGGAAGGGGGGTATACAAATTACAAATGGGGATTGCAGAAAAGTTAAACCTAATTAGCTATTACAACCAAATTGAACAAATGCACAAGGAAATGAATAAATATAAAGTACAAATGCAAATGGAAATAAATGATTTTTGTTTAGATTTTTATGAAAAGAGGTTTTAACCTAACCCTAATTAGAGGAAAAAATAATTAACTAAAATTAATTAAATTAATTTAAACTAATTAAGAACAGAAAATTAATTAAGAAAAGATTTTTGAATAAAACCCTAACTCTATTTAGTTGATTAAAAGAAAATAAGTTTAGAGAAAAAAGTATTTTTATCTTGTAAATAAATTATAGTATTATAAAATATTTTTGGCTTTTTCTTTATTAAAATAATATATTTAAATAGGTATAAAAGAAAATAAATAATAATTTAGTTTTAATTTAATTTACAAGATAATTAGTAAAGATAAATAAAATATGATGAATAAAAATAATTTTTTTTGTGTTAGAAAAATATTTAAATTATGTCAAAACATAAATCTACTATTTTTTATATTTTTTTATGATTTTTAATATTAGTGAAAAAAATAATTAAGAAAAAAAACTAATAAAATTAAGAAAATAAAACAAAGTGGGCCAGGGGTGTATAAGCAGGCAGGGGGGGGGGGTTGCTAGAAAAAAGAACAAAGCTAGGCCCAAAGGGTCCAACGCCTGCCAAAAATGTAAGAAAATCAGAAAGTATGAAAAAATGGGCAAAAGGGTACCACTGGGGCTCGAACCCAGGTCCCTAAGGTTAATAGGCACGCGCTTTACCACCGGGGTGGCTATACACCCGTTTATATAAACAAAACAATAAATATGTAAGGCAAATCAAGTCCTGATGACTTTATCTTCAACCTCCAACCGGTATACTTGTAACTTCTTCATTTCTCAACAAAAATGGAAGATGACAAAATGAAAGTTGTTGCATTCTTCCTCACGATTCTAACCATGTAAATAACTAAAGCTAAAAGTCAAAGATAAATGAGAATTTCTCTGTCCCTTATTTGAACCCTTAAAATTTCAGAATCTTCAACTCTAAAATTCTCTAAGCTCAGGCCATGTAAATGCAAACTATGGATATGCACAGCTTCATGGCAATGAGGTCTACATTTTATCATCACAAATGCAAGCCTAACAATGCCTAAGTAATGAGATAGAAGTTCAAGAAAAATACCTCAAAACTGGAAATCGTGAAATGGATTTGAGCTTGTTTCAGGAAGTGCTGATGATCAGGTTAGCTTCCTTGGACCTCTAGGAAGCTAATGCAATGGTTGGCTCGAGCTGAGGATGGCTGGAATGGTCTGGAGAAGTCCAACTGTGATGCTCTGTTTTTGGTTATGGAAGACAAGGAAAATGGTGTTACAGAATTGAAACAAGTACAAGGATGAGTTACTCTTGATGCAAGGAAGATTTAGAAACTAAAAGTACAAGAAACGCACGAGGGAAATGTGAGTTTGAGGTTCAAGGTCAGAAACTGTCCAACAATGGAGTTTTTGGGCAATTTCTGATTTGAGAGAGTTTTGGTTTATTTTAGGGTGTTCAAACTCGTTTTCTAGCTCACAAATAGTGCTTCTATTTATAAGCAACACGTTTGGAGACTTGTTGTTGATTAAAATTTGAATTTGCATCCTTAAGCTAAACATGTCATTTTTTGAGAAAACAAGTTTCAATGTCTTGTGTACTTGCTAAGATAGAGTGGTTATGCTTTAAACACACTTTCTTCTGACTTTGTAGATGAAGTGTGATCATAGGGAACAAGTTAGAGGCTCAAGAGTGGACTTTATGCATAAAGCTTACTTTTCAAGAATGGCATTGTTAACTTTATTCCCAAAATGGCAATGTGAATTGGATAAAGATTAAATCACTTGGATTATAGCTCAAGAGTTTGTATAATCCATTAATTATGGAGTGACAAACAAGTTTGAGGTCTGCAAAGCAAATATTATGCAGCCTAAGTTTGAATTTTGTATCTTGTTCATCACAAAATGACTTGTAATTCAAGTGTGAAAACCCTAACTTCATCTCTTCGATTCTCCCTACTCAAAAATGATCTCAAGGAGTTCTTGGACATTTTAGAAAGCTTGCAATGTTCTATACAACTAATTTTTGAATTGATTTTGAAGATTCCCCTTGGAACTATGTCAAAAATTGCCATGAAGTTAGGTAAAAAATCTGCCTATCTAGGGCAAAATTTCACTAAGTCTTTTTTGTATTCATAAAATTATAACTTGAGATACAAGCATATTTAGGAGAAGTTATGTGAAGCAAAGTTATAGATTTCATGGAGATCTACAACTTTCATGTTTCAAGTTTCCTTTGAATCATCTTACATCATGATAAAAAATTACTCAAAGTTATAAAAAAATAAGAAAATTTTGACACTTAGAAAAATTTCTAAGTTTAGAAATTTTGACTTTTCTAAATGAAATATTGATTTCTTGATGAATAAATTTCCTATTTTGACATGTTTTGATGAATTGTGATCTCTGGCACTTGAATTTGGCCAAAAAGTCAAAGTTTGACTTTTCAGTATACAGTTGACTTTTGATCAGTTGACTACAAAATTCATCTGTCAATCCAATGGATTTGAAATGTTTTGAATCATGTATCTAGGTCAAAATGATTTAATTGGACTCTTGAGATCATGTCTTAAACCAATTAACCACTTGCTAGGTCAAAAATCAGAAATTGTCCTTTCCCAGTCAAAACCCTAATTTTGACCATTTCGCCCTTTTGGAGATTTGATCAAATTTCTTGAGGAATTGTGGTCCAAACTTGATAAAATGATACATATGAGTCCAAAATGTTGATGTGGATAAAAAATTATGAAGTTTGACTGTAAATTGGCCATGGTTGACTTTTCCCCCAATATAGTTGATTTTTAGGTCAACTGTTCAATTGACTGATCAAAGGTGTGATCCAAGGCTTGAAACTTGACATGAGTAATCTTGGGGGTCCATAATGATCCATGAAAGTCATATGGGGCATTGGAAGTTCAAAAATATTTGTGCAAACTCAAACCCTAATTTTTGTCATTAGTGCATAAGGCAGTGTCTTGAGCTGATCAAACCCTAGTACAGTCTCGAGCCCAAGGAGATCTTGTGAGCAAATTCTTGATAAGTGAGATGGAAAATTTTGGGGTACAACAGTTGTGGTTAGCAAGAGTCTCCACCGACTTTTCTTTTATCCAAAAGGAAAGGTGAAAAAGCACAGGAAAGACCTTTGAGATTGTTTCTTGAGTTTGGGGGTAGATTATGAAAAGGGAAGGTATTAGTACCCTTTTCATCCATGGTTTTACATGGGATCATAGTTACTTGCTAGATCATTTGCTTTTTGTTTGAAATTATGATTGGTGTGGTTTTTGAAAGTATTTTGTAAAGAGGGCATTGTTTAAGCAATCTTTGTAATGATTCTTGTTTGTAAGAATGTATACAAAGATGTTTGATCTTTTGAAAATGTTTTCAAGTTTGTAAGATATTTGAAAGTGTAAGTGTTGGTTTTTGAAAATAGCAAGGATGTTTGTTTTAAATTGATCAAGTAATTAGGATAATCCTACCTACTCAAAAGTATTTCTTGTTCATTTTCTTTTCTTTTGACATTGTTGTCTTACCATTGATTTAGTAAGCAACCTTATCTTTGGATGTAAACGGGACGGGCGTGGGTCATCGTATAACCATGATTAAAATTTTTGCAAGGTATCTTATCATTATTTTTTAGGGACTAAGATCATTTGAAAGGCAACTTAGATAGCGTCATCGAGGGACTATGATCTTGTATTTGCTTATTTTTGCTAAGATACCTTACATGCGTAATATGGTCATTTTGTATAAGGCAACCAAGTGGAATAACCCTAGGGGTGCTTGTGTGCAATTGTATCATTTTCATGCTTGTTTTTGTCTTGAATTAGGATTTTCTAAGTATTGGTTTTAGTCTTTCCATACAAACCCTAATTACTATCATTTGTATATAAAATAATAAATTGTGGAATTTAAAGTTACTAAGCTATTACAACATTTGTGGGGAGGGCGTGTACAATTTGTAAATGGGGATTGCAAGAATGTAAACCTAGTTAGTCTATTACAACCATATTGAATTGGTATCCATTGTACAAAGATTTGAATAAATACAAAGTATATAATGAATAAATGTACAAAAATGCAAAAAGTGAAGTAAATGGATATTTGTTTGGATTATTTTAGGAAAAGGATTTTTGTCTTAACCTAATTAATTAAAGAAAAATAATTAATGAAAAGAATTTGTTTAAGAAAATATTTTAAATAAAACCCTAGTTCTATTTAGTTTATTAAAAGAAAATAAGTTTAGAAAAAAGTATTTTTGGTATATTTGCCTTGAAAATATTTATGGCATCATGAAATATTTTTAGTCTTTTTTTTATATAAAATATAATATATTTTAATTAGTATGAAAGAAAATAACTAATAACCTAGTTTTAACTATATTTACAACATAGTAAGTAAAAAAATAAATAAAGTATAATTAATAAAAATATTTTTTGTGAGAAAAATAAAATAAACTAAGTCAAAATATAAATCTAGCATTTTTTTTGTATTTTATGATTTTTTTTAGTATTTAGAAAATATATTTAAGAAAATAAAAATGAAATAAAAAAGAAAATAAATAAACTTAGGCCAGGGGTGCCAATAGCCTGCAGGGGGTTAGTCAGCAAAAAAAACAAAGCAAGCCCAATAAGTCCCAGGCGCTCAAAAAAGTCTGAAATGCCAAAATGTGAGAAAAAAATGTAAAAGGGTACCATTGGGGTTTGAACCGAGGTCCCAAAGGTTACAGGCGCACGCTTCTACCACTGGGGTGGCTATACATCCGTTAACATAAGCAAAACAATAAATATGTAAGGCAAAACGCGCTCTGAAGACTTCATCTTCAACCTCCAGCCAGACAAACTGTAACTTGCTCATTTCTCATCAAAAATGAAAAATGTAAACATGAAACTTGTACCAAATTTTCTCACGGTTTCAAAAATGTAAAGCACTAAAACTATAGATAAAAGATAAGCATGAATTTTGATGGCCCTAATCTGTACCCTAAAAATCTCAGAAATTTCAGTTTCAAAATTCTCTAAGCTCAAGCAAAATTAATGGAAACTATGGACATGGTTAGCTTCAGGGCAATGATATCTACATGTTTTGTTCACAGATAAACTATTGATGATGCCTATATGAAGAGTTCAAAGTTGAGAAAACTTACCTAAAAACTGGAAATCGTGTTTTGAGTTTGAGCTTGTTTCAGGTGATGGTGATGACCAGGTTAGCTTCCTTGAGGTCCTAGGAAGCTAATGCAATGATTAGCTTGAACAATGGATGGCTGAAATGGCCTGGAGAAGTCAATGTGCAGAGCTGAGTTTTTGAAATGGAGGATGGTGTTAATGGTGTTACATTTCTAAAATAGGGCGTGGGATTGATTCTATGTGATATTTAGAAACTTTAGAAACCAAAAGGCCAAGAAACGCACGAGTAGATTATGAGTTTCAAGTTTTTGGCCAGTTCGTGTAAAAATGGAAGTGTGAAGTGTGATTATGAGTTTTTGGTTCTTTCAAGGTTTGAGCATTCGTGTGTTTGTGTTAAATAGTTTGTGTATGTATAAAAAAAAGTGTTTGAGTGCACTGACAAGTCAGAGGTACAAGTTTCTAGCTTTTGGCTAGGTTACTTGATTTTGAAGAAAAGAGGGAAACTAGTTTCAAGGGAGAGGTACAAGCATGGGATGGGTTATTGTAAGTGTTTGAAACATTTCTTGGGGAATTGTGGTCCAAACTTGATCAAATGATACATATGAGTTTAAAATGTTGATGTGGATCAAAAGTTATGAAGTTTGACTATAAATTGGCCATAGTTGAATTTTTTCCCAATACAACTAAGTTTTAGGTCAAGTGCTCAACTGACTGAGCAAAATTGTGATTCAAGGATTGAAACTTGTCATGAGTAATCCTGGGGGCCCAAAAATGATCTAAAAGTTATATGGGGTATTGGAAACTCAAAAATCCTTGTGAAAACTCAAACCCTAATTTTGGTCATCAGTGCATAAGGAGGTGTCTTGAGCTGATCAAACCCTGGTGCAGTCTTGAGCTTATAGAGATCTTGTGAGCAAATTCTTGATAAGTGAGAAGAAAAATTTTGGGGTACAACAACAACCTTCGTCATACAGTGTGGAACCTTCTGTTACAAGGTGATGCCTTTTGGGTTGAAGAATGCTGGGGAAACTTATCAGTGAGCCATGGTCACCCTGTTCCACGATATGATTCACCATGAGATCGAGGTTTATGTTGATAACATGATAGCCATGTCTCAAACCAAAGAGGAAAACCTTGATCATCTACAAAATTTGTTCGACAGGTTGAAGACATACAAGCTGAGGTTAAATTCAAACAAGTGCACCTTCGGGGTAAGGTCTGGTAAGCTTCTGGGTTTCATCGTCAGTGACAAAGGTATTCAGGTAGACCCCACAAAGGTAAAGGCCATACACGAGATGCCGGATCCCCGTAATGAGAAGGAAGTTAGAGGCTTCTTGGGACGCTTGAATTATATCGCCAGGTTCATTTCACATCTGACTGCTACTTGTGAGCCCATCTTCAAGCTTCTGAAGAAAGATCAAGTGGTAAAGTGGAATGACGAATGCCAGACTGCTTTCGAAAGGATCAAAGAATACCTTTAAGAACCACCAATTCTGATGCCCCCAGTTGAAGGAAGACCTTTGATATTATACTTAACAGTGCTAAACAATTCAATGGGGTGTGTGCTGGGGCAGCATGACGAGTCTGGTCGAAAAGAGCATGCAATATACTACCTTAGAAAAAAGTTTATCGATTGTGAGACAAGATACTCACTACTCAAAACTTGCTGCGCTTTGGCATGGGCTGCTCGCCGACTAAGACAGTATATGCTGACCCACACTACTTAGTCGATATCTAAGATGGATCCAATCAAATACATATTCGAGAAGCCCGCACTCTCCGGAAGAATAGCGAGATGGAAGATGATCTTAACCGAATACGATATACAATATACAACCCAGAAAGAAATCAAGGGAAGTGTATTGGCTGATTATTTGGCTCATCAGGTCGTGGATGACTACCAGTCCATGAATTTTGAGTTCCCGGACGAGAATATCACGCTAGTGACTGACTACGAAGAACCTGGACCGGATGAAGGACTTGAAGAAGGATCCCGATGGACTATGGTTTTTGACCGAGCTTCGAACGCACTCGGTAATGGGATTGGCGCTATAATCATATCTCCTGAGGGCTTCCATATTCCTTTCATTGCCCGACTATGTTTCAACTTCACTAACAACATGGCGGAGTATGAAGCCTACATCATGGGTCTCAAAGGCGCTATCGACCTTAGGTTCAAGTTCTTAAATGTGTTCGGGGATTCAGCCTTGGTGATAAGTCAGATCAAAGGCGAATGGGATACGAAGCATCCAAATCGCATCCCATATAAAGAGCACATGTTGACATTGCTCCCTCACTTTGAGGAGGTAACCTTTGAACATTTCCCACAAGAGGACAATCAGTTAGCGGACGCGCTAGCCACCACGTCTTCTATGTTCAAAGTCAGGTGGGACAACGAAGCTCTCCGAATCACCATTGAGAGGTTGGAGGAACCAGGGCACTGCTGTGAGATTGATATTGAGGAGGTAGTAGACAAATCTTGGTTTCAATAAGTAAAGAAGTACCTCAAGACTCAAGAATATCCCGAAGGGGAATTTGTCAATGATAAGAAGTTTTTGAGAAGGTTCACTATGAAATTCTTCCTCAGTAATGGAATCCTCTACAAGCACTATCATGACTCTACCTTACTGCGGTGTGTAGACAAGAGAGAAACAGAGAGGATTATGACAGATCTATATGAAGGTACCTTCGGAACCCATTCAAGTGAACATACCATGGCTAAGAAGATCCTACGGGCAGGATATTACTGGTCCACTTTGGAAGCACATTGTTATCAGCACTCCTGAACCTGCCATAAGTGGCAAATATATGTTGATAAAGTGCATGTGCCTCCGGTTCCTTTGAACGTCTTGACGGCTCATTGGCCCTTTGCAATGTGGGGCATTGATATGATCATAGAAATTAGACCTACCGCTTCCAATGGACATCGCTTCATCCTGGTGGCCATTGATTACTTCACAAAATGGGTTGAGACAGCCTCTTTTGCTACTGTGACCAAGAACGTCTTAGTGTGGTTTATCAGGCATAACCTGATCTGTTGGTATGATGTGCCAGAGAATTATCACTAACAATGGTACAAATATCAATAACACAATGATAACCGAGCTCTGTAAGCATATCAATATACAACATCATAACTCTTATCCCTATCGGCCAAAGATGAATGGCACTGAGGAAGCGGATAACAAGAACATCAAGAAGATTATACAGAAGATGACGGTGACATACAAATAGTGGCATGAGATGTTACCATTCTCTCTTCATGGGTACCGTACCTCAGCATGGACGTCGAAAGGTGCAAGACCCTACTCTCTGGTAAATGGCATGGAGGCAGTCCTACCCATTGAGGTCCAGATTCCTTCTTTAAGGATTATGAAGGATGCGGGTTTGAACGAAGACGACTGGATCCTGACTCGACTTGATCAACTAAATCTGATTGATGAGAAGAGACTCACTGCTGTCTATCATGGTCAAATGTATCATAAACGGATGATCAAGGCTTTCAACAAAAAAGTCAGACGTCAAGAATATCAAGTCGGGGATCTAGTGATCAAATGCATCATACTGCCGCAAGGTGATCCCAGGGCCAAATGGACTCCCGCATACGAAGGGCCATTTGTGATTAAGAACATTTTCTCAGGTGGAGCCATGATTCTAACCACCATGGACGGTGACGACCTTCCTCACCCTGTCAATGTGGACATAGTGAAAATATACTACGCATGATAAAAGACTTGCTAGGTTGACTAGCCTAGGAAAAAATAAGGGCTTCCCGGCAAACCAAAAGGGTTCGGGCAAAAATAAGGGATGAAATGAAAAAAATCTGTACACCCGGCAAGTTGAAAACCTGAAAAGGCGGCTTGGGCAAAAAATGGTATCCTGGTGGACTGAAAACCTGAAAGGAAAGTCCAGGAAAAAGTTAGGGATGTAAAGCGTATCACTATGTCCCATTGGATCACCTTGCTATCAGACCTCAGTATCAACTGTCAAGCTCGAACGACACCAATCGATCTAATCAGCTTCAGACAAGTAGTAAAGTGATGAGATGCTCCAAGACATAGCGGCAATAGCAGAATTGGAACTCAATGGGATTGTTGTACATAGTTGTTTTATTTTAACACAATATTGTATAAATTTCCATTTTTCGGCGACATTCTCTTACTAGAGCGTTAGCTTCCTTGTAAAAAAATGCCTGTTATAGGCCAACTTCGAAAATCAATACAAATAATTTTTACAGAACTATTTGTTTTTCTTTTTTTGTTTTGTTTTGCAAGAACGTCCAATGATTTATTCTTGACATGCATTTGAATATGATTGTTGTTCATAAATATTTACATAAGAAATGGAAAGGTAATTGCTCGTAACTTAAGAAACAAGGGAAAGAGCTAAAAAATGTCAAACCCGACAGTTACTCTATCCAGCAGGTACCAGGGCAGAGACAACTTTGAAACACAGTCATCAGTACGTACGACCTCGTGACATATGTACTTCCCCATAGAGTAAAGGTAATTGAAGCACTAATATTAGCTTTCCCAAAACATGAGGTACTTTCCCATTCCAGTTCCCTTCAGAGAACTGACAGCAATATTCCCCCAGCCGAATTTCATAATTGCAAGTGGGTCATAAAAATTTGTCTCTCAAGCAGAGTTTACTTCCCTTAATATAGAAGCTCAATTCCCGAGAGAGCTTATTCCTTCAACTATGGAAGTTCATCCTCCAACAAAACTATTCCCCCGCAGAGCTATTCTCAAACAGATTCTCTCCCTGGCAGAATATTCACAAACAACAAGGAGTAAATCTCCAGCATAGTCATCTCCGTTTACCATCCCCAGTAGAAGTAAAGGAGCCACAGTTCTCTACAAACGTCAGGAAGGCTATACTCTCAAGCAGCAGTCGTGGATCTATTTTCCCAGACTCGGACATTGTTAGAACAAGATTGGTTCTGATCATATCTTAGAGTTTTGATGATAACAATAAATTACATTTTATATATTTGATACTCTGATGAATGTATTTAATTGTTTCAGATAATGTTCTGACAGAAGCATCTTGATGTGCTAAGCTGAAAACAAATGAAGAAGTTCCTTGATGAAAGAACTATTTGTTTTAGTGTAAGTGCTGATGCTGATGCTGTCTCTGATAACGTTCTGACAGAAGCATCTTGAAGTGCTGAGTTGAATATAAATGAAGACGTTCTTTTGATGAAAGAACCTTTTGCTTTAACTCAAGTGCTGATGCTGACTCTGGTAATATAATTATTTAATTACATCTTCTAACATGTTTCTGTGTAAGTTATGTTTCAATTTCTTTGAAAGCAAGTGCTGTTCAGAAGATCTTTGAAAGCAAGTGCTGTTCAGAAGATCTTTGGAAGCAAGTGCTGTTCAGAAGATATTTGAAAGCAAGCGCTGATCAGAAGTACTTAGCAAGCAATGCATTATTTAGAAGATAAGCAAGCATGTTCAGAATACAAGATGTAAAGCCAAGTTCTGAATGAATATAGAAGCTAACAAGTCTTCTCAAGCTCCAGGAGACATGTTCTTACATAGTGTTGTTTTCTCATTTAATGCAAAGACGGCTACATGCACTCAAGTGTCCACGCTAGTGCATTGGAAAATGGAATAGTGCAAGGAAACACACAAACATTTAATGCTCTCCATTTGAAGGCATCAACGGTCATGTTTCTTCATGCTATATATTGAAGAACATTAATTGAAAGCCAACTAACACAAGAACGCACAAACGCAGAATTACTGAAACGCTGAAAGATTGAACATTTGAAGTTCTGAATAGAACTGAACAATTTCAAAAGAAGAAAAAGCTATGTGAAAGATTCTGGGCTTACAAATTCATTATTCATACACTTTGTGCTAAAATATTCTTAGTGTAAAATCACAGTTGTGATATAGCTTTCTTAGAAGAAAACTTTGTTTCACTATCTGTAAAGATTTTATATCTTGTAAATGTTCCTTGAGAGACCAAGGTTGGTCAGAATTCTCAAGTAGACTAGGACTAGTTTAAGTCTTAGTGGTGTGAGTCACTTGTAAGGTTACTTATGCATTGTTAGTCACAACAGTTGTTGTGTGATTGTAATCAATTGATTATAGTGGATTAAGTCCTTGTTGAGAAAGGCGAAATCACCTTGGCGGGTGGACTGGAGTAGTTTGAGTTCAAACGGACCAGCATGAAAATAACCTTGTCTTTCCATTATTGTTGTGCCTTTAAGAAAAAGAAAAAGAGAAACTTATTAAACCCCCCCCCCCCCCTTCTAAGTGTTTTATCCACCTTCAATTGGTATCAGAGCTTGACTCTGAGCTCAACACTTAACCGTGTCAGGAAAAGATCCTGAAGAAAACACAAATGGCTACTGAGCAAAACAACAATAGTTACAACAAACCTGTTGTATTTGATGGAGAAGATTTTGATTATTGGAAAGATAGAATAGAAAGTTTCTTTCTAGGTCATGATAGTGATTTATGGGATATAGTCTTGGATGGTTACAAACATCCTACTGACTCAGAAGGAAATATGATTGACAGGAAAAATATGGATAGACAGCAAAAAGCTGATTTCAAAAATCATCATAGAGCTAGAAATATTTTTCTAAATGCTATCTCTAAAGTTGAATATGAAAAGATTACAAATAGAGATACTGCACATGATATGTTTGAGTCTCTTAAAATGACTCATGAAGGAAACGCTCAAGTGAAGGAGTCTAAAGCTCTGGCTCTCATCCAGAAGTATAAAGCCTTCAAGATGAAGAAAAGTGAATCTATAGAAGATATGTTCTCAAGGTTCCAAACTCTGATTGCTGGCTTGAGAGTTTTGAACAAGGGATATTCTAAGGCAGATCACGAGATCATCAGAAGCTTACCTAGAAGATGGGCACCTATGGTCACTACTTTCAAAGTTTCAAAAGATCTGAACAACGTGTCTCTTGAAGAACTCATCAGTTCTCTCAGAAGTCATGAGATAGAACTTGATGAGCACGAGCCTCAAGAGAAAGGTAAGTCCATTGCCCTTAAATCAATTATAAAATATGAAACTAAAGCTTTTCAGGGTAAAGAAGAAAACTCTGAAGAATCTACTTCAGAAGAAGATGAACTATCCTTGCTCTCTAGAAGGATCAATCAGCTGTGGAAGCACAAGCAGAAGAATTTCAGAAACTCTAGAAGAACAGGAAATTACTCTGAACAATCCTATGGACACAGAATATCAAGTAACATAATCATTACCTGCTATGAATGCAATAAACAAGGTCACTCCAAAAGTGAGTGTCCAATGCTTCAGAAGGAGAAACATAAAGGAATGTTAGTTAAGGAAAAGAAGAAAAGTCTTATGGAAACATGGGATGATTATGAGTCTTCTGAAGACGAAACAAAATCAGAAGATGAACAAGCCAATATAGCTCAAACCGACAACTTATCAGATGTCTCAGAATCCTCTGAATCAGAATCAGACACTGAAGAGGTATTCCCTGACTTCACTGTTAATTTCACTAAATCCGAACTAGGAGAAAGTCTGAGTGAAATTCTGGAAAGATATCAACAGCTTCAAGTCAAATTCAGGAATATGAAAAAGGATCCTGCTTCTGACTCTGAAGTAACTAAGAGTCTGAGATCAAAAAACTCTGAGTTAAAAGAAAAGATTTCAAAACTAGAAAATGATCTACAAAACTCTCAGAAGGAAATAATCTCAGAAGATCCTAGTAATGCTGATAAGATCATAAAGAAATATGATCAAAACTTTCAGAAGTTTCTAGCTAAAAACGTAGATAGAAGCAAAATGGCTTCAATGATCTATGGAGTTAGCAAGAAAGACAGAATAGGTATAGGATACAAAGGCAAAGTAACTCAGCCTAAGAAAGCTAAGGATCTGGTTATCAAACGTACTCCTCTCTATTCTCACTTCACCATTGGGCACACACATCATATTAAATATACATCTTACTCTGGAATCTCTTATGCTAAACCAAAGTTCAAAGAAAACTTTAAATACTCTAACCCAAGAGGACCCAAAAAGATATGGGTGCCAAAAGACAAAATCATCTATGTTGCAGATATTTTTAACAGCAAGGTTGATTCTCCAGTACCAACACCTGGACTTTGGATGCTATATACTCATGGAAGAAAGAAAGAATATGTTCCAAGGCCTGGAATCTAAAAGATTATAAGGTTTCAGAGGTAATCAGAAACAGAATATTACTGGCTCTGAAACTATTGGAAACAGGAATGGAAATACAACATCAGAAGCTTTGAACAAAGCATGTCTAAAAGGAAAGTTTTCAGAACTTTCTTTTAAATCATAAATGTTTTATTCTTCCTCTAAGCCACTAGAAACATCTTATATTTCAATCTTTTTGAATGTACTTGTTTTATTTTGAGCAATTTTGATTCTAAAGCACAAAGGTGTTTTCTGCTTGGATATTCTGAACGCTCAAAAGGCTATAGAATATACAACACAGAAACTTCTATTGTTGAAGAATTAATCAAAGTCAGGTTTGATGATAAGCTTGGCCAACAACAGCCAAAGGAAATTGATTTTTCTATAGGTACAGAAGATCATCCCTCAAACTATGAAAAGTCAGAAGCAAAGGAAGACTCAGAAGATCATCCTCTTGACAATACTCTGGATAATCTCAGAATCTCTGAACAACCCACTCAGAAAAGATGAGTTCTCAGATGATTTGAATGAATAGTCAGTCGGAAGATTTTAATTTTTATGATACTCAAAAGTTCATTAGATCAAACAGTTGTCCCATGCATCCTTCAGGAGATGAACTCTTGGTGTGTTTCTGAAAGTTCACGCGTGCTAAGCTATTGACAACCGTTCTAGGTAACTGTTCTGATTTGATTAAAATCTCACGTTTTCCCCTTACTTTTCAATTTCATTAAATGCTAAGTCATGATTAGATTCTTTTTAATTAAATTTTTATTAAATACTTTTTTTACAGTTTTTTTAAACCTATTTCTGGAAAAAAAACTTCTTATAAATACCTTTGTAAACACCTTTCTCACTTTTTTACCGTCTCTTTCAAAACTCAAACGTTTTTCTGCATTTTTCTCTGAAACCCATTTTTCTTCTCTGAAACCTAATTGCTCCAATGGCTTCCTCCTCCGCTCATTCTGAGAACATTCAATCTGAGCAATACATTGTTCTTGAGAGAACCACTCTTATACTAGTGGATATCTTAGAGGTTATAAGTGAAATTATTGTGGACTTTGAGAATATGAAAGATAATGGTTTTGATCTTCTTCCCGCTGTTGAGTTTCAAGGTTGGGAAAACTTCTTCGACCGTCTTGTTGGTCCAGTTTTTCCTCATCTTGTTAAAGAATTTTGGATACATGCAATTGCTTCTCCAAAGGTCATCCTCTCTTTCGTGATGGGTAAGGAAATCTCCATTACTGAAAACCTAATAAGAAAACTTCTAGGTTTTGAAGGAACTGGAGTAACTGGAATTGCTAATGGAAGAATGGAAATGTCAAAGGATTATGCAAAAAATTTTACAAATGGGCAAGGGTCTTCAAAGGTCAGAGACTTGAAAAATAAGTATAATATATGGGCAAAAATAATCCACGGTTGCATTCATCATAGGAAGGAAACAAGCTCTCCAGACTATATAAATGCTGACCAATAATACTTGTTGTTCTGTCTTGGAACAAATATCAAAATTGATTTACCCTATCTCTTGTTTGATCATCTCCGGACTCATGTGAGAGAAACGAGAGAAGCAGAAAGAATGAAGAACCCAAAATCCAAAAGGAATTGGATTCCTATGGGGAGACTAATTTCAGACATTCTGACTGAGAATGGTCTGATTGCTCACCTGGATGAAGCTAATCTGCTAGGGAAGTTAGAACTTACTTGTGGAAAGGCTATGACTGGAAAGAATTTAGTGAAGAGGAAGATTATTGACAAGTTGCTGGTAGAACCAACGCCGTATGTGTCAGCAACTGTTAAGAGAAGATGGATACCAATGGCTTATTTCCCTCTGTTCAACTCAGGAGGTCATCCACGCATCATCCTGCATTACATTGAAATCTGTAAAGAGACTGGAACACCAATTTATCCTGCTTGGCTCCAAGGAAGACATCAAGCTGCTCCAGACATTGTTCTTCAGCAACCTTAGAAGAGGAAAGCTGTTGAAGGACCTTCTGCCAAACCTCAAAAAAAGAAGAAAAAATCAGGTACACCAGCTAAAACTATATCTGTTTATGATTCTGAAAATATATCTACAACTGCTGAAACCCAAACCTTATATGATATAGATGTTGATATTGACCTGACCATTCCCTCTGACCCTCTTGCTGACAACCCTCAAAGAGATCAAGTATTATCAGACTTGAGTGACTTTAACTCTGATGAACACTCTGAAACCCAAACAGAACCATCCCAATCAGAACCATCTCACTCAGAACCTTCTGAACCACCTATCTCTTAAACCATTCCTGTTGAACACTTTTCAAGACCTCCTCCCAGACCTTTATCACCCAGATCTTCTAGATGGTATGATGTTGGCTCTTGGAGAATACCAGGAATCAACGAACCTCTGGCCACTCTAAAGCCTCCATTCAACCTACCTTATGAAAACATTTTTGCCTTAAACAGAACACAAACACAAAATCCTACCCCAACTGCTGACAACACCATAATCATTTCACCTGACATCACACCACACACATCTCCACAACTTCCAACTCTTGACTCACCAGTGATTTGACCGCCTCACATTCCAGAACACCAAACTCACGAACCATCTGAACCATCACCAACTCACGAACCCTCCGAAACTCTCAATCCATCAGAAGCACTTGAACCCTCTGAACCACCTGAACAACCTGACCAATCAGCAAATCCTAAACAAACAGAAAATCCTGAACCAGCTAACTTTCTAAGAACTGTAGTTGATTTTGAATCACTACAATTTCTGAGAAACAAAACTTTCAAAAAGGCTGTCCCAAAACCTGTTCAGCCAGATGTAAATATATTTTTTCAGAATTTTTTAACAGAAGTTCAAGCATGGTTGAACCTGCTGAAGGAAGACCGCACTAGAAGTGTGAACCCAGCTGCAACAGATCTTTTATGGGAAACTTTCAGAAGAACTTTTGATGCTGAGTCACTGAAGCTGCAAGATTTATGTCACTCTCAAGTGATTGAGAACTTCTCCAAGCACCTGCATGCTTTTCAGTCAGAAGCTGCTGATATTTGGGACAAGAAGTCTTCTCTGATGATTGCTGATGCTCCAGCTGATGAAATGGACATTTCAGAAGATGAATATGAAGAATCCTCTAAAGATTCAAATCGTTTGGCAATTGTTCTGTTGAATCAACCTTCTGCAAAAGCTTCTCCTGAACCAGTACCAACTCTTGTGATGGATCTGGGCACTCTTCTGTCAACTTTTGTTTGTTCTGACTCACGGTTGCTACTCCAAAGGCTGTTTCTGCCGAAGCTTCTACATCCTCTGATCCTACTTCACGTGTAATGGATATTCTGAATGAGCTCAAGAGGGAAAATGAAGTCATTCATGAGCGCTTGGATAAGCAAGACCAGACAAACCAAGAAATCAGAAACTGGATGATGAAACAAGAGGAATCTGCATCTGAGATCAAGAATCTTCTTATGGCCCTTATTACTAAGAAATCCTAGTGTCATTCTATTTCTTGTCTTTTGTTTGTTGTTTTGTACTTCTGGATATTGTTGTTATCTTATAAAAACTTTTAAGCTCTTCAACTATTTTTTTTACACTTTTTGGTTATGCCAAAAAGGGGGAGAAAATGAGTATTTTGATCTAATCTCTGATTAACAGTTATGGGACTAAGTCAAACATTCTAACAAAATACAAGATTTCTTTCTATGATTTTAAGAACTTAGTAGGTATTGTTTAAACTCTGGGTATTTATTTCAAATGAACATTATCCTCAAAAGAACCCGATGAAGAAATCTCAGAAAAAAAATTCCATAGCTCTGATAAAAATTCTCAGGAAGTTTTTCCTATAGAAATATTTATTTCAGAAGGAGATTCCTATCTCTTATTCAAATTTATTTCTATATCTGAATAAATTTTTGTCATCATCAAAAAGGGGGAGATTGTTAGAACAATATTGGTTCTGATCATATCTAAGAGTTTTGATGATAACAATAAATTATATTTTATATATTTGATACTCTGGTGAACATATTTAATTGTTTCAGATAATGTTCTGACAGAAGCATCTTGATGTACTAAGCTGAAAACAAATGAAGAAGTTCCTTGATGAAAGAACTATTTGTTTTAGCGCAAGTGTTGATGCTGATGTTGTCTCTGATAACGTTCTGACAAAAGCATCTTGAAGTGCTGATCTGAATATAAATGAAGACGTTCTTTTGATGAAAGAACCTTTTGCTTTAACTCAAGTGCTGATGCTGACTCTGGTAATATAATTATTTAATTACATCTTCTAACAAGTTTCTGTGTAAGCTATGTTTCAGTTTCTTTGAAAGCAAGTGCTGTTCAGAAGATCTTTGAAAGCAAGTGTTGTTCAGAAGATCTTTGGAAGCAAGTGTTTTTCAGAAGATATTTGAAAGCAAGCGCTGATCAGAAGTACTTAGCAAGCAATGCATTGTTTAGAAGATAAGCAAGCATGTTCTGAATACAAGATGTGAAGCCAAGTTTTGAATGAATATAGAAGCTAACAAGTCTTGTCAAGCTTCATGAGACATGTTCTTACATAGTGTCGTTTGCTCATTTAATGCAAAGACGGCTACATGCACTCAAGTGTCTACGCTAGTGCATTGGAAAATGGAATAGTGCAAGGAAACACGCAAACATTTAATGCTCTTCATTTGAAGGCAGCAACGATCATGTTTCTTCATGCTATATATAAAAGAACATTAATTGCAAGCCAACTAACGCAAGAACGCACAAACACACAATTGGTGAAACGCTGAAAGATTGAACATCTGAAGTTCTGAATAGAACTGAACAATTTCAAAAGAAGAAAAAGCTACGTGAAAGATTCTGGGCTCACAAATTCATTATTCATACACTTTGTGCTAAAATATTCTTAGTGTAAAATCACAGTTGTGATATAGCTTTCTTAGAAGCAAACTTTGTTTCACTATCTGTAAAGATTTTATATCTTGTAATTGTTCCTTGAGAGACCAAGGTTGGTCAGAATTCTCAAGTAGACTAGGACTAGTTTAAGTATTAGTGGTGTGAGTCACTTGTAAGGTTACTTGTGCATTGTTAGTCACAATAGTTGTTGTGTAATTGTAATCAGTTGATTATAGTGGATTAAGTCCTTGTTGAGAAAGGCGAAATCACCTTGGCGGGTGGACTGGAGTAGTTTGAGTTCAAACAAACCAGGATAAAAATAACCTTGTCTTTCCATTATTGTTGTGCCTTTAAGAAAAAGAAAAAGAGAAACTTATTCAACCCCCCTTCTAAGTGTTTTCTCCACCTTCAGACATGTCATAATGGCATTCCACGTTCATGCACATACATATCACATACAACATAGTCTCATTTATTTTGAGAACATCATCTCACAATGCATTTCATGCATCACATATAATTAACCCTATTATCTTTTCTGGAAAGACAATTATCACCAACAATTCTAGCAGTTATACATGTCATATCTACAGACAGCTATTGAAAATCAGTTCCCGAAACCAAACAGGTCAACTAATCTATGTCATTAAATGAGACAACCTTACTATCTAGGCTTTCATCTCGAAGTAACCCTACGACCCAGGTTTCTTCTCATAGCCCTACTATCCTTGCTTTCATCTCGAAGTAACCCTACGAGCCAGGTTTCTTCTCATAGCCCTACTATCCAAGCTTTCATCTCGAAGTAACCCTATGACCCAGGTTTCTTCTCATAGCCCTACTACCCAGGCTTTTATCTTGAAGTAACCCTACGAACCAACTTTCTTCTCATAGCCCTACTATCCAGGATTTCATCTCGAAGTAACCCTATGACCAAGGTTTCTTCTAATAGCCCTATTATCCAGGCTTTCATCTCAAAGTAACCCTACGACCCAGGTTTCTTCTCATAGCCCTACTATCCAGACATTCATCTCGAAGTAACCCTACGACCCAGGTTTCTTCTCATAGCCCTACTATCCAGGCTTTCATCTCGAAGTAACCCTATGACCCAGATTTCTTCTCATAGCCCTACTATCCAGGATTTCATCTTGAAGTAACCCCACGACCCAGGTTTCTTCTCATAGACCTACTATCCAGGCTTTCATCTCGAAGTAACCCTATGACCCAGGTTTCTTCTCATAGCCCTACTATCCAGGATCTCATTTCGAAGTAACCCTACGACCCAGGTTCCTTCTCATTAGCCCTACCATCCCGGCTTTTATTTCGAAGTAACCCTACTATCCAGGTTCCTTCTCTCTTATATCCAGATAATAGTTTACAACAACGTAAGATCTGAACCCGACCAGATACAGTCGATCTCGCATTTCCCCAGTAAGTCGCAGTGCAACCTGGACCCTAACCAGATATGCAGCTTACTCCCCACCTCCTCAATCAGGATTTAATTCCCCAGTAGAGTAATGGACAACCGAAGCTCCTAGACTCTATTCCCCAAGAGATAAACCAACATTCTCCAGCAAAGTCCTCCTCAACAGCAGGGACTGGAATTCTCACAAAGGTATCTCTTATACAACCAATATCTTTTCTAGATGGCATCTTTAAGCCCATCTCTGATGATACTTTATCTTCCAAATGGCATCGGTAAGCCCATTCTCGATATCACCAATCAGTGTTACTTCCTGCGAGTGCAAATTTATGGGCACTTTAGTGTTCAATCATCTTCTACCTTCAGATCACGAAAGGCAGACTAGCCAATCTACATCCTCAGGTTTAAGAAGATTGAATAGGGGCAGCTGTTGTACCCCAAAATTTTCCCTCCCATTTTTTACTCAACATATAATCATTGAGATCCTCAACTTGCTCAAGGATGCCCAAGAGTTGACCAGACAAACTTTCTCCTAAAGCAATGAACCTCCAACAAGGGTTTCCGTTTTCATCAAGATGGGTGAGCTCCAAAGGCCTCATATGCTCTCCATAGTCCTAATATGTTCTCAAGACCATCCAAGTCAAGTTCCAGGCCTTGCACAAGAAGTTTGCTCAGCCAACTGCTCAAATGCTTGAAAATTAACTCTGATAGGTTAAAAGTCAACTGTGGCCCACATACAGTCAAACTTCAAGATTTGTTTTTCTAAACATCAACATTTTGAAGTGATATCCATAATTTTATCAAGGATTGATCATGATTCCCCAAGGAATTCTCCTAATTTATCAAAACTCAGGAGTTGCTAAATTAGGGTTTCTCAGGAAAAGTCAACCAAACTTTGACCAGGCATAACTTTCTCATACTTTATCAGAAATTTCTCATCCAAGTCTCATTTTGAATAGGATGCAATTTCCTACAACTAATCTTCAGCCCTTAAGTTCAAAAACTGCACTCATGAAAAGATATGAATTCAGACATTATAGGTCATTGCAAAAAGTCAACAAAAACACATTTTGGGTCAAAGCTTCTTACATGAACATGGAGGATCCAATTGAGATGAAACAAAAAGGGTTGTTTAGGGGACATACTAAGATTTCTAAAAAGTCAAAGAACACCCTCCTTCGGGTGAAAATTGAAGGATATATGCATTGTCAAAGTTGGCTATTTTTGGAAAATTGTCAAAAGTCAACAATACCCAAAATTGCATTTTTTTGTCAAATGGGCCAAACTTTTTATGCTTGCATCTCACTTCTAGCATGGTCCACGACCCAAACACCTTTTCCATGTGTTATTTGCTTTATTTATTTAATTTATTTTGATTTTAATCACTTAAAAATCAAATAAAGTCAAATAAATAATCAAAATAATAAAAGATTTTATTGCAAATCTTTTTCTCATCAAATAACAATCAACAAAAGCTGGAAAATCAATGCAAATTCGTGGAGAGAGAGAGAGAGTAAGATTGGTTTTTTTCCAAAAATAAACAAAAATCAAATAATTGAAGGAAGAATATTTCTTCATAAAAGCATTGTATTTTTTCCACTTATGTTGTCCTAATGTGCTACAATACGTAACCACAATAATCTCAGACCAGGAGGAGACGGAAAAAAGCTGCCACAAGAGAGAGAACAAAGTTTTCAAAAAAATTCAAGAAAGGTGCAATTCTCCAAGACACGATACAACCAATTTCAATCGTTACCAAGCATCCTAGCACCCTCCTGGAGATCTCAGTATCTCATTCCATCCACTCTTGAAGGCCAAGACACCCATGACCACTCTTTCCAATACCCCCATGAGTTGGTAAATTTTTAAGCTTCAAACTTTTGAATCATGCAATATACATTGATATCTTGCATTACTATGTGTTTATAATGTTATTCTGAAGTGTTTTGAATCGTTAGTGGCAAGCATGCTCGCAGAAATAATCATATGCCATGTTTAGGGCACGACCTGAAAACGTGTTCGAAACTATGGATACAACCATGATCCCTCAAAACCAAGCTCAGATTTGAACTCAATAGGTGATTTTACATAGAATAAGTCTCATTGTGAGCTTTAAATCTCACGAAATTTGTAGGTTGGCCATTGACTGGGCCGGAGAAGACGACCGGAGCACAGCTCTGGCATCGTTGACTTGTCTTCCTCAGGCGAAGGGAGTTTGACTACTGGCGTGGCAATTCCTTATAACATGATTGGCTCTTGAAATGATGACACATTTATTTTTTTGCTGACTGAGATTTATTGGTTTGCTTAATATATAATATTTTTGAATGGCCACTTCGTGAAGTAATCAATGGCCACTAGGATGAAGCGATTCCCATTGGAAATAGAAGCTCTAATCTCTATGATCATGTCAATGCCCCATATTGCAAAGGGCCAGGGAGCCGTCAGGACATTCAAGGGAACCAGAGGTACATGCACTTTATCAACATTGATCTAGCATTTATGACAAGTTCGGGAATGCTGATAATAGACCACTTCCATAGTGGACCAATAGTATCCTGCCCGTAGGATCTTTTTTTCCATGGTGTGTCCACTAGAGTGGGTGCCAAAGGTACCTTCGTGTAAATCTGCCACAATCCTTTCTGCTTCATTCTTGTCTACACACGGAAGTAAAGTAGAGTTACGGTTGCACTTGTAGAGGATTCCATTACCGAGGAAGAACTTTGCGGAGAACCTTCTCAGATACTTCTTATCATTGACAGATGCCCCCTCGGGATATTCTTGAGCCTCGAGATATCTTTTCACTTCATGAAACCAAGGTTTGTCTGCTACTTCTTTAGTGCCAATCTCATAGTAGTATGCCGGTTCGTCCAACCTCTCAATAGTGATCCGAGGATCCTCGTTGTCCCATCTAACCTTAAACATGGATGACATAGTAGCTAGGGCATCTGCTAACTGGTTCTCTTCTCGTGGAAAATGTTCAAAGGTGACTTCTTCAAAGTGTGGGAGTAATGTCAGAACATGTTCTTTGTAAAGGATGAGATTCGGGTGCTTCATGTCCCATTCACCTTTGGTTTGGCTTATTACCAAGGCTGAATCCCCGCAAATGCTCAAGGACTTGATCCTCAGGTCAATAGCATCTTTGAGACCCATGATGCATGCTTCATATTCTGCCATATTGTTGGTACAATTGAAACATAATCTGGCAGTGAAAGGAGTATGATATCCCTCAGGAGATGTGATTACAGCACCGATGCCATTGCCGGGTGCGTTGGAGGCTCCATCAAAAACCATAGTCCATCGGGATCCTTCCTCAGGTCCTTCATCCGGTCCAGGTTCTTCACAGTTAGTCACTAACACGATATTCTCATTCGGGAACTCAAAATTCATGGATTGGTAGTCATCCACAACCCGATGAGCCAAATGATCAGCTAGTACACTTCCCTTTATTGCTTTCTAGGTCGTTTATTGGATATCTTATTCAGTCAGGATCATTTGCCATCTTGCTATTCTTCCAGAGAGAGCGGGCTTCTTGAAGATGTACTTAATCAGATCCATCTTAGATATCAACAAAGTAGTGTGGGTCAACATATACTGTCTCAGTCGGTGAGCAGCCCATGCCAAAGCGCAACAAGTTTTCTCGAGCAGTGAGTATCTTGTTTCACAGTTGGTAAACTTTTTGCTAAGGTAGTATATTGTGTGCTCTTTTCGACCAGACTCGTCATGCTGCCCCATCACACACCCCATTGAATTATCTAGCACAGTTAAGTACATTATCGAAGGTCTTCCTTCAATTGGAGGCATCAGAACTGGAGGCTCTTGAAGGTATTTTTTTATTCTTTCGAAGGCAGTCTGGAATTCGTCATTCCACTTTACCACATGATCTTTCTTCAGGAGTTTGAAGATCGACTCACAAGTAGCAGTTAAATGGGAAATGAACCTGGTAATGTAATTTAGGCGTCCCGAGAAGCCTCTAACCTCCTTCTTAGTGCGAGGAGTCGACATATCTTGTATAGCCTTCACCTTTGTAGGGTCTACCTGAATGCCCTTGTCGCTAATAATGAAACCTAGTAGTTTACCAGAACTTACCTCGAAGGTGCACTTGTTCAGAATTAACCTCAGTTTATTTGTCTTCAACCTATCAAACAGCTTTTATAGATGATCAAGGTGCTCTTCCTCAGTTTGAGACCTGGCTATCATGTCATCCACATAGACCTCTATCTCATGGTGAATCATATCATGAAACAGAGCCACCATGGCTCGATGATAGGTTTACCCAACGTTCTTTAATCCAAATGACATCACTTTGTAGCAGAAAGTGCCCCATTGCATGAAGAAGGTTGTCTTCTCCATGTCTTCAGGTGCCATCTTGATCTGATTGTAACCATAGAACCCGGCCATGAAGGAAAATATCTTGTGTTGCGCGGTGTTGTCAACCAGAACGTCGGTGTTGTCAACCACATACATCCGCACCTTCCCGTCCTTTTTAGGCACCGGGACTATGTTAGCAACCCATTGGGGATAAGAGGTGACAACTAAGAAACCAGTGTTGAACTGTTTCATAACCTCTGCTTTGATTTTCTCTGACATTTTAGGGCGTATACGGTAGACCTTCTTCTTTACCGGAGGGCAATCTTCTTTAATCGGCAGGCGATGAACCATAATATCGGTGTATAGTCCGGGCATGTCTTCATATGACTAGGAAAAGATCTCGACATAATCGTGCAACATTCGTATCAACCGCTGTTTGATGATAGGCTCCAGATTTTCACCTATCTTGACTTATTTTCCGTCCTCTTCTGTGCCTAAGTTTATTGTCTCAATTGGCTCTTCATCAGGCTGTATAGCCCTTTCTTCCTACTGTAACAGTCTAGCAAGTTCTCCGGGTACCTCACAATCTTCCTCACCTTCGTCCTCGGCTTGGTTGATCAGCTTTTCAAAGTCATAACCGGCAATAGCATAACTGTTATCAATGGGACCCAAAGTGGATATAGATCTGCAGTTTGATACGTGAGTGTGTGTAAGAGCATAGCTGTATAGACAAAATAAAAGCTGAAAAGAGAGACAGAGAGTGCAAAATTTGTATGCAAAACGTCCAATGCTTTATTAATTCCATATAAAATTGAAACGTGACAACCCTCACAAATAAACCATTATGCCCCGGGTAAGACACATGGCCATAGAGTTTATATTGTTTATTACATATCCAAAAACAAGAAAGACAATTACTTCTGAATAAAAGTAATTGGCACAAAGTCTTTTGTCGTCCAGTTACTGGGTCCACCGTTGGTACTAGGGAAGATCCAGCTATCCATGTCATAGCTACTGTCAGCATCTTTTGTGGTGAAAACCACATCAATAGCATTGATTCCAGGGCCATGCTTGGGAATGGGTGCAGTTATGACATTGGGTGTTTCTGGAGCATCAAATTCAATCTCCTATGCTTCGATCAGATCCTGTACCTTGTTCTTCAAAGCCCAACAGTCGTTCGTGTCATGCCCCGGAGTCACAGAATGGTAGGAACATCGAGCATTTGGATTGTAGCAGGGAGAGGCAGTATTAGGATTCTTCGGAGCTTCCCTCAAAGTTACCCGATTGGACTTCAATAATTATGGAAAAACTTGAGACATAGTCATATTTATCCGGGTGAACTGTTTACAGGCCTTTCTGCTCTAGACTGATTGTTCCTTTGTTAAGTAGCTGCAGGTTTAGAGATCATAACAGCCCCTACCGTTGGACGGTGTTCAGTTCTGCCATGATTCCCTTGGCTATAAGTGGCACTGACTTCGTTCTTCCCAGAAAATGGCTTTCTTAATGTACTGGAGGATGCATTCTTCTGGATCTTACCACTCCTAATTTCTGCTTCCACTCTTTCTCCCGTCAAGATCAGCTCAGTAAAACCAGCTGAGGAGCTTCCAATCAGGTGATTGAAAAATGGATCAGATAGGATACCCAAAAACATATCCACTAGCTCCCTATCAGACAGGGGGTGTTGGACTCTTCCTGCTAGGTCCCTCCACTTCTGAGCATAGTCCTTAAAGCCCTCGCTCGAACCCATAGACATACTTTGGAGTTGTGTACAGGTGGGAGAAAGGTCTGCATTATACTGATATTGCATGTAAAAAGCAACATCCAGGTTTTCCCAATTATGAATATTGGTCACTTCCAGCTGGTAGAACCATTCTAGTTGAGTTTCGGATAGACTATCTTGAAAGAAGTGGACCCATAAGTCCTTGTCAGCAGTGTGCGGCTGAATCTTTCTCACATAATATTGGAGGTGCATCTTAGGACATGAAACCCCATCATATTTGGAGAACACCAGCACCTTAAACTTTTGTAGGATGACAACCCTAGAAACCAAACCGAGCTCTTCAAAATCCAGCCCAGGCACCTTCTGGATTTCCGTTGCACTTAGACGCTCTTCCAGCTGTTTGTATTTTTCGTTGGTCGGAGGGTACTGCTCTTCATTATAGTCAGTCTCATTATCAGATTCTCTTGGACTGGGGTCTTCCTCTCTTGTCTCCCCTTCTTGATTATCTCCTTCTTTTGACGAAGATGTTAGCTCAACCACTTGCCTTAACGGTCCTTTGAACCTCCTTCCCAAATTTACCACACCAGCTGTCTTTCTTTGCTTCTTTCTCTTCTCTTTGACAATCAGGGCTTTCATTTCCTCTTTCCCCTTGGCTAGAGCCATGACCATCTATTGAAACTGAGCATTCTGAGTCTGTAGATCCTCCACTATTTTTTCTAGATCCATTTCTAAAATAAACAGCGAAGAAGATGAGAAACCTGCTTTGAAACCTGCTTATGCAATGATATGCATGGTATATGTATGCAATGTTTTCAAGGATTTCTAAGACTTAAATTTGTTTAAATAAAAAGAGAACAAATGTTAATTGCATTAAGAAGTTTTATCGGTCACCATAATGCCTCTTGGGCTTACAAGGGAACAAAGAAAAAATAACTCTCTAAGTAAAGAGACTCAAGCTTCCCATCGGCGCATCCTCTTTGGTGAAATGTAAGCATTTATACTCTTTTCTTCATGAAGTAACCTGGTGAGCTATAAAACCTTCTTCTCGCTGGCGTAGAATTGGGTTTCAAAGGTATCCCGTTCTTCTTTAAGTTAGATCCAAGATTTCCATAGCTCCTCAAAATCAGTTGGCATGTCAGGATGAAGCACAATGTAAGGAGTGTATCGCTAAGAAATTGGCTCCATAATCACAGGTAAGATGGAGGGGTACGGAATCATAAGACATTGAGCACGAGCTCACACCCATTTGAGGTAAGGCTCAAGAGGGATAGAATTCTTGTGCCCTAGTGTCTTTCTATTAACTCTGTTTATCATGCCCCAAGTTTGAATGAACCTCTTACGATAACCCCGGACATCATTCTCATAGTCAAATGTGATTCCTTGGACGAGTGTGTCGTGAGGACCGTCCCTTCTAGCATAACTAAACTGTCGCAACACCAAACAAGGGTTATAAGTGATTCCTCCCCTAATGCCTGAGAGGGACATTAGGGAATTCCCCACAGCGATCAATGATGGTAACACTCTCCAAGGACCGAGAACACCAATGAATATCCTAATGTGTAAGGGACATCAACCTATGAGACCATCACATACCGTGCTTATTTCTCAAAATCGACGGAGGTAGGTGCGAAATAAACCACCTAGCCAATGGAGGAGTGCAACATACAAGGGTCCCTCTTCTCTTTAGAGTGCGAGTATGTAGAGAGTGTAGAATATCCCCAAGGAAAGTAGGTGCCGGATTATGAGACATAAAAACCTTAACCGTATTCACATCTATGAGTTGGTCCGTGTTAGGGAATAGTACCATCCCATAGATGAGAAGGGCCGACACTTCTTCAAAAGCTTGTAAATCCAGGCTATCCCAAAAATGGTGAGCTTTCTCAAATAAAAACTTAGCTAGAAATCCTTGGACACCTCTTCTGGTTTCCCAATTTTCCACCACATCTGACCGTTGTAAAGATAGAGCTTGAGCTATCTCTTCATGTTTTGGGTCTCTTTCCATAACGTTTAATGGCATCTGATTAAGGATAGGTACCCCTAATAACTGAGAAAACCCCTCCATAGTAGGCACTAACTGGTAATCAGGAAAAGTGAAGCAGTAATGTAACGGGTCAAAGAACTGAAAGAGCACCTTTAACATTTCTTCATCAGGGTTTGAAGTGACCAAGCTGATAAGTCGACCATGTTTTTCAGTGAAGGAAGAGCTTTCAAGAATCCTTGATGCTAATTCCTTGAGTTGAGGGGGTACTTTCACAAGGTTGACTTGGATAGTGTTCCTGCGAGCGGATGCCATTTCCTACAAAACAAGACAAAGATAATCCATAGAAAATCCTTGAAATGGTTAGTATGATATTCCCATTTATGATGTCATAATTATGCTAAGAAATCACAGATATAGCAAGCACAAGAAAATCACACAAAGACCTTAGGTTTAAGGCTTGCATGGGTTTTAATGTAATACCCTCTTGAAGTTTGGATTGGTTGAACCTATCCTATAAATAGTAACCGGGTTCTAAGGGATCTCAATATCATTGATCTTTCCCACAAGTTTCGTACTGATAGACAACTGACTTATCACCAAATAAAACTCGGGAGTCAAATGTCAATGAGTGTAGCATCGAGTATCAACCGACTTTGGGAATATACCAAAGACGGCTATCTCACTACGTCCTAATAGCCAAGTTGTTCAATTAAGGTTCTAAGGTCAGTTGACGCTTCATGACACCACGTAGCGGCCCCGTGTTCTACTTGATTAACTCAAGGGCTACCGGTACCAACCAAAGTGTCGCATCAATGTAGCCATCGCTTCAACCGTGTCGGTATACCCCACACAGTTTCTACGATCTATTGATACATACCTAAAAGGTTCCCCAGATCCAGGTGTAGGATCTATAGTAACCCAAACAATACCCTTAAAAGTAAAGCAAACAAACAGACAAAGAAGCAAAATGATCTAGACCCTAAGGTAAACCCCACTTTATAATTTCTCCAACACAGTCGCCAGTTCTGTGATACGGTGGCAGAACCGACTGTTATACTGGTTTGTGTTTTTTGTTCGCAAATGTCGCGGTAAGCAAGAGTCGCCACCGACTTTTCTTTTATCCAACAAAGGAAAGGGTGAAAAGAACAGAAAAAGACCTTTTTTTCGAGATTTTCTGAGTAAGGGGGTAGATTATGGAAAGGGAAGGTATTAGCACCCTTTCCATCCGTGGTTTTCCATGGGCTCTTAGGTACTTTCTCATTTTTGAAAACTATTTTCTTGTTTGTGTGTTTTGAAAGATTTGTTTGCTTTATGATAACTCTTGTATCAGTCCTCAAGAGTGTGATAAAGCGTTTTTTAAAAAGAATTTTGAAAGTGTGTAAGTGTAAAAAGAATTAGATTTGAGCAAGTATTTAAGAACTATCTACCTACTCGAAAAAGGTGTTCTTTTCCTCCTTTCCTTTAGATAGTGCTATCTTACTATTAGTGAGTAGGTATCCCTATCGTCGGATGTTGAGGGACTATCGAAAGGGATGTTTATGGTCATTGAAGGTAACATATAGAGATACCGTAGCAATTCGAAGGGATTGTCATCATATAGGCAACATCGAGGGACAAGATCATTTCTCGTAGGCAACTCGAGGGACGTTAAGGGACCATGATCTTTATGATGACTTTTAAACTGAGGGTCTTTGCTAAGATATCCCTACATTCGAGGGACATAACCATTTCGGAACGCAACCAAAGTGGGAAGTACCTTAGAGGTGCAAGTGTGCGACAATGTTCTTTTTCAGATATTTTATATTTGAGGTTAGTGATCTAGTGATTAATTCTTTAATTCTTGTCATGCACGCCTAATTTACTAACAGTTTATATACAAGCGTATAAGGATATAAAAGCGAGAAATGAAGTTCCTATAGCTATTACAAGGCTTTGGTGTAGTTACATAAATAATGACTGAAAAGTAAAATGCGGAAATTGAAAATCCTAATTAAACTATTACAGACCGGGCACAGTTACATAATAAAAAATAATTGTATAAAAAATAATGCAAAAAAATTGAGACTGGCCTACGTTCGAAACTCTAAAAGTCTAATTGCCTATTAAAAATATTTTTTGGTATTTTATGAAAAAAATTAGAAATTTAACCTAATTTCTAAATAATTTTAAATTAAAGAAAAAAGTTAAAATTTAATTAAATTAATTTTCAAAAATTAATTATTCTTAAAAAACTCTAAATCCTATTTTTTGATGATTTTCTGATTTTCTGATTAAAAAAAAATTGAATACACAAAAAATATAAACTAAATAAAAAAGAATAAAGAAATTAAAAAATGGGCCTGGGATGTGAGAAAGCAAACTGGGGGATATGCTGTTGAATTCCAAAGCCCAGATCTTGTGCAAGCCCAAAGCCTGCGCTGGATCTGGTGTTGTTGTGTTTGGGAGGTCTATGGTATGCATGCGTGCTAGAGGCGCTAGATCTGGAGGATGATTGATCTGATGGTGATGACCTGATGACACATGGTATGCGCGCTTGCCCCTGGAACATTGAATCTGCAAGAACCTCATTAGAAAAAAATAAACTTCAAGACCTGGTAATCGAACCCAGGTCTCTCCTTTTGCACCCTTATGCTTTTTCCATCTGCGCTGCTGGATCATTCATGTATATAAACAAAACAAAACAAAACTATACAATGTAAAACAAGGACAACTGCTTAGTTGTCAAACACGCGCCAACAAGTGGGGCCCTGATATTTGAAACAAACTAATCACAACATCCTAACATGCCACGCAAAGTCCTTGGTCGGTCAAACCACCCTGGATGGTGGTTCCAGTCATCTTCTCCATTTGAGCAAAAATCCTAACCTACGACATATCAATAAAACAAAGGCAAAAGTGACCCTACCCCCTAATTTGGGGTCTACGATTTCAACGGTTATGGCCATTTGGCATGAGGAGGCCTGCATCATCCAGTTGTGCCTTGTCCATTTCAAAGCTCTAAAAATGGCAACCTGCATTCTAAGCCTCTAGCTTTTCATGTAGCACGTTAGAATGATTCATTTAAATTGTGTGGGTTAAGAGATTCAAATATGAAAATTTTACCAAAAGGATGTTACTCGGTTGGCCGGTTTTAGGCTACTTCAGTCGTGGATGAAGGTTGATATGGCTTTCTGGGAACTTCAGGAGATGGATAGGACACCTGGTTTGGTCTGCAAATGGCTGGATCACAAAATAGAGATTTTCAATATCCTTTAAAAATTTGAAAATTCTCTAGGGTTCTTGTTAGGCTGGCTGCTCTTCCCTTCTTGCTCTCAATCTCTTCTGTTTATATATGCTAGCAATTAGGTTAACAAAATCGTTCCAAATCTCTATGGCTTGATGACGAGAATATGAGTTTTTAATTTGTATCAAAACTTGCTATTTTTGATAGTCTCCTTTCCTATTCTATTTTTGCATGTTTGACAACCTTGTTTGGCTTATCGGGCTTCTATCTGACCAACAAATAAGGCCTACACGCCTTGATATCTTACTTTTCCTTTTACTTTGATTTAAATGATATTTAAATGAATAAAATTCAAATAAATAAAAAATCAAAATCAAAATGGTGCATGAGTAAGTTTGAGGGTCCTAGAGTGAGTCATAAACATGCTTGAATCCCAAAAAATAGGTCCATGAATTTAAAAATGCAATTTTGCTCAAAGTTGACCTTTGCATTTTTTCAAAAATGGGTCAACTTTAGCAATGCATATCTCTCTCATTTTTAACCCTAAGAGGGTGTTCTTGGACTTTTTGGAGATCTTGAGATGTCCTCTAAACAACCCTTTTGGTTTCATTTCAATTGGATCTTCCATGTTCATGTAAGGAGCTTTGACCCAAAAGGTGTTTTTGTTGACTTTTTGAAAGGACCTATAATGTATGAGTTTGTATCTTTTGATTGGGGCATTTCTTGAACTTGAAGGCAGAAGAGAAGTTGTAGGGAATCGGATTCTATTCAAGATGAGCCTTGGTGGAAAAATTTATGATAAAGTTTGAGAAAGTTATGCTTGGTCAAAGTTTGGTTGAGTTTTCCTATAGAAACCCTAATTTTTCATTTTTGACTATTGATGAGTTAGGAGTATTTCTTAAGGAATCATGATCAAACCTTGATCAAATAATGGATATCAATTCAAAATGTTTATGTTGACCAAAAATCTTAAAGTTTTACTATACTTGGGCCACAGTTGACTTTTGACCTAGTATAGTTAATTTTCAGGCATTCGAGCAGTTGACTGAGAAAACTTGTTGTACAAGGCATGAAATTTGGCATGGATGATCTTGAGGACATATTACGACAATGGAGAACATTTGGGATCTTTTGGACTCACACATATTGCTTAAAATTGACACCCTAGTTTGAGGTTTATTGTTTTAAGAGGAGAATTTGTCTGGTCAATTCTTAGTCATCCTAGGGAAAGTTGGGGATCTCAAAGGACATGTCTTGAGTAGAATGAGTGGGAAATTTTTTGGGTACAACACGAAGCATGAGGGAATCCATTTCCTCTTTCCTGCTAGCATGAGGGAAGCCATTGCCTTGTGCCTGCTAGCATGAGGGAATCCCTTGCCTTATGAATCGAAGCATGAGGGAAGCCATTGCCTTGTGCATGCTAGCATGAGGGAAGCCCTTGCCTTGTGCATGCTAGCATGATAGAAACCCTTACCTTATGGATCGAAAAAAGCATGAAGCAGCCAATGCTCAGTCGAAGCTTTATGAAATCGAAGTAAGCTTGCTGGAAGCTAAAATCCAGTCATAGCTTGGGAAATCGAAGCAAGCTTGAAGGGGGACAAAGTCCAGTCGATGCTTTGTGAATCGAAGTAAGCTTATTTTTCTCCAATTTTGATGCTTGAAAGCCCAATGTGATACATGGAAGATATATGGGGCATTAAAAATTTAATTGTACTTGTTCTAATTTGAACTATTTAAAATCCTTGTTAGAAAAGTCTTGGAAAAAAAAGAGGGAAAATTTTTGGGTACAACAGCTACCCCTGTTCAATCTTGTTAAACCTGAAGAGTTAGATTGGCGAGTCCGCCATTCTTGACTCGAAGGTGGAAGATGATTGAACACTAAAGTGCCCAGAAATTTTCACTCAACTTTGCGTTAGTTGATTGTGTAGGGAATGAGCTTAAAGATTCCATTTGGAGAGATGATGGAGAGCTAACGGAGATGGGCTTACAGATGCCACCCATAGTGACAGAAGAGGTCTTTGTTTTTCTTGTTTTTAACTGGAAGAAGTAAATCCAACCAGAAGAGGTCTTTGACTCTGATACGGTGGGAGAACTCACTGTTTTTGGAATGCTGGTTTGCGTTTTGCGTTTGTGTTTGCAAAATGTTGCAGTAAGCAAGAGTCGCCATCGACTTTTATTTTATCCAACAAGGAAAGGAAAAAAGCACAGAAAAATTCCTTTTTCGAGATATTTCTAGGTACGGGGGGTATATTTATAGAAAGGGAAGGTATTAGCACCCTTTCTATCTGTAGTAATCTACGGGCTCTTAGGTACTTGCTTATCATTTTCAAAATTGTTTTCTTTGTGCTTGTGGGTTTTGAAAAGTTTTTGTTTTGACTTCGATTTAACTCTTGCTTCTGTCTTTAAGAGTGTAATGAAGTGTTTTTGAAAATTTGTTTGTGAAAGAGTGTAAGTGTGAGAAAAAGTTTTGTTTTGGATGAGAAAGTATTTAAGAACTAATCTACCTACTCGAAAAAGGAATCGTTTTATGCTAATATCCTTTAGACAATGCTATCCTACTATTAGTGAGTAGGTAGCACTGTCGTTGGAGTTTGAGGGTCAATTTGAAAGAGGGACATACGGTCACTAAAGCAACATTAAGACGTCTTAGCGGTAACCCTAATGTCTTAGATCATTTATCCGAGGCAACGATATCCGAGGCAACCGTTTGAGGCAATTATGATCTTTTAGACAAGAGGGTGACCTCTAAAACAACCTATACTTAATGACCGTTTACAAAGGCAACCAAGTGGGGTGTACCCTAGGAGTGCGCATGTGCGAGTGTATTGATTTCAGTTATTTTTATCTTTGCACATGTTTAGGGTGATCTAACTGTTTTAAAATTAGACATTCATTCTTGTCATGCAAACCCTATTATCAAACATCTAGCAATTGTATATTTGCAGAAATTAAAGGTGCAGAATTTAAACTAAATTATTACAAGGCGTCGGGTATTTACATCGCCAAAATAACCCTTTGAAATTAAAAGCGGTAAAGATACCTTTTGTAACAGTATCCTTTCGAACTAACCCATGCTCCATCTAGGACTTTTAAGGGTTATAACGTAGCCTGGTTCACAGTTTAAGAAACAAAGGATAAAGGCTCAAATTTTATTTGTACCCACCCGTTCTTCGTGATGTTCTTCGATCCTAAACTCAGCTAATTGTGGATTTAGATCCCGTTTGAGTCTTTGCTCTGATATTCCAGTGATGGTTCGAATACTGACAGTTTATTTTGAACATGCAGTCATTTTTGTTGAGAGTTTGTAGGATCTCTTTTTTTTATTTATTATTATCCCTGTCTTTTGCCTGAACTGTTTCTTTTGTGATTACAGTCAGTGGGATGCCCCAATTTTGTAAGTCTCCTTCTTAGGTTTTGACTTAATGGGCTTTTATTTCTGAGAGATAATGACTTCCTGTCCTGAAGATTATAAGGAACCATCACCATCTTTTATTTTGGAAGGACCTCTTTGACGCCATTCATTGTGCATCCGAATTAACTGAGAAACTACCCTGCCCCAGGTTGTGATTAAGGGTTTTAATTTATGTGAAAAGAAAAACTCCAACTTCTTTGGCTCAAAGGGGTTGACGAGGGATTATCTTCCTTATAACTCCACTGTTTAGGATTTGAAACAACGCATGTACATCGTCAGCGGGGTCTGTTCAAAAGCATACTGTAGAGATTTTGATATCATTTTCGTCATCCTCCCTCTAAAGGCTTAGAGTTTTTTAATCGAGAGTTGAACATCAGAAGAATTAAAGAAATTTGAATATAATGAATACGAATAGATTAATTTGAAAGAGGGACATACGGTCACTAAAGCAAAGTTAGAACGTCTTAGCGGTAACCCAAATGTCTTAAATCATTTATCCGAGGCAATGATATCCGAGGCAACCGTTTCGAGGCAACTATGATCTTTTAGATAAGAGGGCGACCTCTAAAACAACCTATACTTAATGACCGTTTACGAAGGCAACCAAGTGGGGTGTACCCTAGGAGTGCGCATGTGAGAGTGTATTGATTTCAGTTATTTTTATCTTTGCACATGTTTAGGGTGATCTAAATGTTTTAAAATTAGACATTCATTCTTGTCATGCAAACCCTATTATCAAACATCTAGCAGTTGTATATTTGCAGAAATTAAAGGTGTGGAATTTAAACTAAATTATTACAAGGCGTCAGGTATTTACATCGCCAAACACAACCCTTTGAAATTAAAAGCGGTAAAGATAAATAAATGTCCTAATTAATTATTACAAACCGGGAGCAGATACAATAATTTGGATAAAGAAAAATAAAGCGCGTGGTGCGAAATTAAATCGAATGCGGAACTAGGGTTTTGATCCTCTAAATTAAAAGAAAATGTTTTGTTGTTTTTTAGTATTTTTTAAAAAAAGAAATTAATTCCTAAAGTTAAATGCTAAATTAATTATTAAATGAATTAATTAATGAAAAAAATTAAATGACATATTTTTGGAGTTTTTGTCATTTTAGGCAAGAAAATAAAATAATTAAACTATTATTAAAACCTAATTATTCTAATTGATATTTTTTTATTATTTGCAAAATAAATTAATGTTACCTAATTAATCAACCTAATTAAATTAATTAATTAATTATTAATGAAAAAATAAAGTTCTGAAACTTAATTGGGTAAAAAATATTTTTTGTGATTTTTTTTTTGAAAAGAAAATTAATTTATTGGTTAGTAAATAAATTAAATAAAATAATTAAATGAAATAAAAAAAAATATAAGAAAAAGAGTGAGATGGGCCTGATTTTTGGGGGTGTGCATAGCAATTATTTTGGCCCATTTGTGAGGTCTATTTGACTTTTGCCAATCCTGTACATTGCGTTTGACTGGCCTTTTGGTACACCCTCAGTGGTAGTCACCAGATCTGGCCATCTAGCACATTGATGAGGAAGGCCTATGGTGGACATCAAGCTCATGCGTGTATATGATTACCTGAAAACAAATATTATAGAGAAAATAAGGGGACCTGGGATTCGAACCCAGGTCTTGAGGGGAATTCCATGCCACGCTTGCCACTACGGCACTTGCTTCTTGTTGTCAATATAATATAAACTAAATATAATATAAGAAAACAAGTGTTAATGGAAAATAAAAAGAAAAAGGCGCGCTCGTTCAAACAAGCCAATGGAATCCGGCCACGTCTTCGTCCCTGTCATGGCACCGTCGCTAAAAGTCCAAATACCTATATCTACGGACAAAGTCTGTTGCTACAGGTCTGTCCACTCTCAAAATCTCGTACATGCCATGTAAATGAATTCTAACACCATGGTTAGACTCGTCTCCTTCTTCTGATCACAACCATACCCATTATTAGGGCCAATTATTCTTGAAAAAAAAAACCCCAAAAACAAATCTGAAACCCTAACAATGGTGGATTTCGTTACAGGTCATATAAATGCAATTGAGTAATGCCAAAAGCTTGCAAATGCTCTGTAGATTAAAAATATATGATCAATTCCATCTAAAAATGCCTAAAATATGAGATTCGAATTCAAGAATAGGGCGGGTTTGTGAGTGACTTACAGCGTATTCCGGGATTGGAATGGACCGATTCTGAGTTGCAGGAAGCGATTGAGACAAGTAACACGCCTTGAGGATGCCTCTAACCTCTGTTTTGATCTCACACTTTCTTTGATATTTTTCAGATTTTGTTTGCTCTCTCACGCCTGTCTCCAACCCTGATTTTGATATGCCTCGCCTCCTTATGTATCATAGAATGCATTAGCGTTGCAAATTCTGTCCAAATCCCTCTCCATCAATGATTTTGATATTGATTTGCTTCTTTAAAGCTTTCCAAAATTGGATTATTTTGTATCTTTTTGTACACAATTGCCTTGATACGAGTTTTATTAGTCCTAGCTGTGTAATAAGACCTGCAATCATCACCAAATCCTTGGTTTCAATGTTTTTGGATTTTATTTGATTTAATTTGATTTAAATTGAATTAATTCAAATAAAAACCAAATTAAATAATAAAAATATGATATGTACAAATGGTCAAGGCTAGAACACGTGGGCTATAATGCCAACTCAAAACAAGTGGAAAAGACTAGGCCCATTTGGTAATTTGAAGTTTTGGGGATAGTTGACTTTTGGCAATTTTGCAAAAAAGGTCAACTTCAACAATGCATAACTTCCTCAATTTTGAACCTTTGGAGTGGTTCTTGGACTTTTTAGAAAGCTTGAGATGTCCTCTAAGAAACCCTTTTGTTCTAATCTCAATTTGATATTCCATTCTCAAGTATGAAGCTTTGACAAAAAAAGTGTTTTTGCTGACTTTTTAAAATGACCTATAATGTCCAAATTCATAACTTGTTGTGAGTGCATATTTTGAACTTGGGGGATGAATATGGATTGTAGGGAATTTCATCCTATTAAAAATTAGATTTGGATGGGTCATTTATCATAAAGTATGAGAAAGTTATGCTTGGTCAAAGTTGAGTTGACTTTTCCTACAAAACCCTAATTTAGCAACTTTTGAATCTTGATGAATTATGAGCAATCCTTGATGAATCATGAACAACCCTTGATCCAATGATGAAATATACTTCAATATGATGATGTTGACTAAAAATATTGAGGTTTGACCTTATGTGGGCCACAGTTCACTTTTGCCCTAGAATAGTCGATTTTCAGGCCTTTGAGTAATTGATTGAGCAAACTTCCTCTGTAAGGCTTGAAACTTGACATGGATGATCTTGAGAACATATTAGGACATTGGTGATCATTTGGGTTCACTTGGACTCAAGGATCTTGATGCAATGTGAAACCCTAGTTTGAGTAGATTGCCTTAGGAGAGAGCTTGTCTGGCCAACCCTTGGACTATCTTGAGCAACTTGGAGATTTTTCTTGAAATGTTTTGAGAAATATGGGACGGAAAATTTTGGGGTACAACAACTTCCCCTGTTCAATCTTCTTAAACCTTAGGATGTAGATTGGATTTCGTGTCTTTCGCAATCCGAAGGTGGAAGTGGATTGAACACTAGAGTGCCCATAAATTTGCACTCGCATGAAGTGACAACTGTCTTGTGATGTCGGGAATGGGCTTAAAGATGCCATCCGAAGGAGTGTCAATCGCGTAAGAGATTCCTTAGCGAGAGCTTGTATACCTGTTGTTGATGAATATTCCGCCGGGGAAGTCTGATCTTTGTTGAGAGAAGTAGAATTTTTGGGGCTTTGGTCGTCCGTTATTCTGCTGGTGGGTCGTCTCTGTTGATATTTAGGAACTTCGATCGTCCGTACTCAACTGAGAAAACATTTTTCGCTGAGATTTAGGAACTCGTCCGTAATTCAACTGAGGTAAAAGCTCTGCTGAGATTTAGGAATTCATCCGTTATTCAACTACTTTGCTGAGATTTAGGAACTTGTCTGTAATTCAACTAAGCAATTATCTGTTTAGATTTAGGAACTCGTCCGTAATTCAATTGAGGAAACATCTCTGCTGAGATTTAGGAACTCGTCCGTAATTCAACCGAGGAACATATCTGTCGAGATTCAGGAACTCGTCCGTAATTCAACAACTTTGCTGAGATTTAGGAACGTCGTCTGTAATTCAACTGGAGTAAAAGCGTTGTTGAGATTTAGGAACTTGCCCGTAATTCAACTGGGGTAATATCTGTTGAGATTTAGGAGCCTGTCTGTAATTCAACAACTTTGATGAGATTTAGGAACTCGTCCGTAATTCAACTGAGGTAAAAGCTTCATAGCTTGAACTTTGTGAGAATTTAACCGTATCTTTCCTGAAAGGTAAAGGTTATTTGTATGTAATGCATGATATGTATCAAGAAATGATGTTCTCAAAATAAATGAGATTGTGTCGTATGATGCGCATGCATGTCATGTTGTATGGAAATGTGATGTTTTTAGCTGGGGAAAATAAATCTCGGATTACTGCTAGAGAAAAGAATGGAATTATTCGTTTCCGCTGGAGATAGTGGATGAAGATGTTTCTGAGAATAAACCTGCAGGAGAGGATAACTCCGTTGGGGAATAAACTGATGAGAGAATGACTCTGTGGGAAAGAGATACTCTGCCGGAGGATTCCACTGATAAATTCAGCTGGGGATGAATTACCGTTGTTGGTGATAATGAACCTTGTTGGGGATTGAATTCCGGTTTTGTCAAAGGAAAGAACTCCGCTGGGGATGATTTTCCAGTTGCGACTTCACTGGGAATAATCTTTTAGATTCTACTGGGGATAATCTTCCAGAGTCTACTGGGGACAATTCTTTGAACTCCACTGGGGATATTTTTATACTCCGCTGGGGATGATAAGACTCTTTAGTGCTGATGGCAGATAAACTCTGCTTTGGGCAGAATATCACCAATTCATTCACAATTGTGAGTCTCAGTTGGGGAGAGCTAATACCACTAACTTTCTTCTACTCTGCGGGGAATGAATGTTATTGGGACGCATGCTAAGAATATGACGACGACTTTGCATACAGACTTTTCTGTCCCTATTTCTGTGGGATAAGGTGCCTGTGGAGGCCTTATGGATCGAGTATTATCCCAACCTATGAGGTGCTTGGTAATTGCTGATTGAAATGACAGATCTTCTTCTGGTAGGCAAGTGTCGAGATGACGGGACATAGTCGTACGCTTTAATCTCTAACTTTTTCCTGGATTGTCTTTTCAGATTTTCAGTCCACCAGGATACCCTTTTTGCCCAAGCCTCCCTTTCGGGTTTTGGACTTGCCGGGTGTACATATTTTTTCATTTTTTTTATCCCTAATTTTTTCCCGAACCCTTTTGGTTCGTCGGGATGCCCTTATTTTTGCCTAGGCCAGTCAACCTAGCGGGTCTTTATCCATGCACAGTATTTTCTGACTATGTCCACGCTCTCAGAGTGTAGGTAGTTGTCACTGTCGGTAGTGTTGTGTTGCCACACTACCAGAAGATGTTCGTTTGATCATGCAAGATTCGTCGCGGGAATCCATGTCTAATGCCCCAAGTGACTCAGATGGAGATTTGCCCCTGGCTATTTGGCATCTTTGAGAGATTCTCTGAATCTTGACTTGACTTCCCCAGATGATGGACAATGATCATGCCGTGCCCCTTGGTTGGAAGTGTTTTTCCACTTGAGGTGATATTTTTTATCGAGAAGGTTTTTTGTTCACTAGATATTCGTCGTGCGAATTTCTCTGCTGTTTGAACAAATAGTCATATGCAAACAATGTTATATTAAGAATGTAAAGCTTATGTCTGTCTTGTAGTTTTTGAAAATGCATTTTTTAGTAAGATAGGAAAATTTTGTAAAACGTGACGTCAACTCAGGATTTACAGCAAGCCTTACAGGAGTCAGGATACCTTTTGTAACAATATGCTTTCGAACTAACCCATGCTTCAGCTAGGACTTTTAAGGGTTATAACGTGACCTGGTTCACGGTTTAAGAAACAAAGGATAAAGGCTCAAATTTTATTTGTACCCACCCGTTCTTCGTGATGTTCTTCGATCCTAAACTCAGCTAATTGTGCATTTAGATCCCGCTTGAGTCTTTGCTCTGATATTCCAGTGATGGTTCGAATACTGACAGTTTATTTTGAACATGCAGTCATTTTTGTTAAGAGTTTGTAGGATCTCTTTCTTTTTTATTTTATTATCCCTGTCTTTTTCCTGAACTGTTTCTTTTGTGATTACAGTCAGCGGGATGCCCCAATTTTGTAAGTCTCCTTATTAGGTTTTGACTTAATGGGCTTTTATTTTTGAGAGATAATGACTGCCTGTCCTGGCGATTATAAGGAACCATCACCATCTTTTATTTTGGAAGGACCTCTTTGATGCCATTCATTGTGCATCTGAATTAACTGAGAAACTACCCTGCCCTAGGTTGTGATTAAGGGTTTTAATTTGTGTGAAAAGAAAAACTCCAACTTTCTTTGGCTCAAAAGGGTTGACGAGGGATTATCTTCCTTATAACTCCACTGTTTAGGATTTGAAACAACGCCTGTACATCGTCAGCGGGGTCCTTTCAAAAGCATACTGTAGAGATTTTTGATATCATTTTCGTCATCCTCCCTCTAAAGGCTTAGAGTTTTTTAATAGAGAGTTGAACATCACAAAAATGAAAGCAATTTGAATATAGTGAATACGAATGGATTGATTCAAAACAGACATATACAATGCATTGATAAAGTAATAAAGTTTTAACATGACTAAATGTTTGAACAATCAAAAGAAAACTACAAATTGAAAATTCTAATGAACAAAAAGTCTTCTCGTCTCAGGACTTGTCACTTCAAATGGTGAGCCTTGGAGGATTGACAAAAACATTCCAGTTGACCATCTTGTGTGAATTCCAATGCTCCTTCATCAATCAGGTTTTGAATTTTGTACTTCAACTTCCAACAGTCGTCAATATCATGCCCCGGGCTGTTGGAATGGTATGTACAACTTGCATCAGGATTATAGTTAGGTGAAGAAGTCTTCGGATTTGGATGAGGTTTTACCAACGTCACCAAATTCAATCTCAACAGGTGTTACAAAGCTTGGGACAGCGGCACGTTGAGCTTGGTAAACTACCTCTTGGGCCTATCTGGATTACTCTGATCAATCGGTTGTTTATGGCGAGGTTGTTGTTAGATCCGTGAGGTAGTAGGAACCTGCAGAGGTCCATTCTTCAACAAACCAAACCCTCGTCCTTTTGGAGGCTGATCAATGACTTGGTCCTTGGTCTTGACTGTTTGCTTCATACTGTTATATCTGTCTTGATGAAGCTGGTTGATAATGGTTCTCAACTCATCTTGTTCCCGGGCTAGGCCTTGGATAAGAGCCATCTGCCCCAGTATTTGGGTTCTTATTTCATCTACCTTAGATTGTAGTTGTTCCAACCGTTCGTCCTTATTGTCTTCAGGACTTTTCTTGACCAAGTTCCCAACGAGGAGTGTTTTCAACTCATCCTTCTCCTTGGATAGGTTTAGGAATATTTCCCTGAACTGAGTTTCTTGAGTTTGAAGATCTTGGTTGTCTTGTTGGAGAGCCATTGCTGAAATAAACAGCGAGAACATGAGAGACCTGTACTGGGAGACCTATTATGCAATTATATGTATGATATATGTATGCAATGTTTTCAAGGATCTCGCGGGGTAAACAAGAAACTGTTAGAATTTGATTGAAGAAACTTCGTGTCATCAAGAGTCCTTCTTCAAGAGTCAAGCTCACCATATCAAGTGGGTCATAGCCACTGACTGAAGTGATCATATCTTGATCTCTAGACGACATTGGCTAGAGGAAAATAAGTCCTCTTTGCCCCTTGCTAGACGTTTGATTTACCATAACCTGCATCACAAACCCTTGAGATCCTTGAAATGGTTAAGGAAATGTTAAGGCATGATGTTGTGATGTGTATGCTATGCGTTCCAGCAAAGTGCGAGGTGATGTAAACAAGTAAATCCAGCAAGAAATCCAAGGTATTGGATAAGGACTATAAACAAAACCTGCAAGGAACTCAAGTTGTTAGATAACAAACATGTGCAAGTAGTTCAAGTTGAAAGCACACAAGTCACACAATAGCCCTTAAATTTCAGGCTGGCATGGAGTTTAGGTATTACCCTCTTTCAGTTTAGTTGGTTCAACATGTCCTAGTAATAGTAACCGGGTTCTAGAGGTTCTCAATATCACTGACCATCCTCGATCGGTCATAATTCTTGTTTAGTAACCTTTTCTTGCGGCCGGAATCATCGCGAGAGTATGGTCTCAATGAGTGTAGCATATTGCTACTTTTCTATGGCCAAGTTGGTCAATTATAGATTCTAAGGTCAGTTGATGCTTAATGACCCATTAGCAGCCCCATACTCTCCTTGTTCCTCCACAAGGGATATCGGTACCAACTAATGTGTCACACCAACGTAGTTACTGCTTCAACCGTATCGGTCTACGCCGTACAGTTCCCTCACAGTCTATTGCTACTTACCTAAAAGGTATCCCCAGATCCGGGTTAGAATCTATAGTAACTCCAATTCAAACCCACAAAGATAAAGCATACAAATCAAGCAATTGAAAACATTATGATGAACTATTCCTAAGGTACACCCCACTTATTAAGTCCCCAGCAGAGTCGCCGGTTCTGTGATACGGTGGAAGAACTGACTGTTTTTGGAATGCTGGTTTGCGATTTGCGTTTGTGTTTGCAAAATGTCGCGGTAAGCAAGAGTTGCTACCGACTTTTATTTTATCCAACAAGGAAAGGAACAAAGCACAGGAAAATTCCTTTTTCGAGATATTTCTAGGTACGGGGGGTAGATTTATAGAAAGGGAAGGTATTAGCACCCTTTCTATCCGTAGTTATCTACGGGCTCTTAGGTACTTGCTCATCATTTTCAAAATTGTTTTCTTTGTGCTTGTGGGTTTTAAAAAGTTTTTGTTTTGACTTCGATTTAACTCTTGCTTCTGTCTTTAAGAGTGTAATGAAGTGTTTTTGAAAACTTGTTTGTGAAAGAGTGTAAGTGTGAAAAAAAGTTTTGTTTTGGATGAGCAAGTATCTAAGAACTAATCTACCTACTCGAAAAAGGAATTGTTCTATGCTAATGTCCTTTAGACAATGCTATCCTACTATTAGTGATTAGGTAGCACCGTCGTTGGAGTTTGAGGGTAAATTCGAAAGAGGGACATACGGTCACTAAAGCAACGTTAGGACGTCTTAGCGGTAACCCTAATGTCTTAGATCATTTATCTGAGGCAATGATATCCGAGGCAACCGTTTCGAGGCAACTATGATCTTTTAGACAAGTGGGCGACCTCTAAAACAACCTATACTTAATGACCGTTTACGAAGGCAACCAAGTGGGTGTACCCTAGGAGTGCGCATGTGAGAGTTTATTGATTTCAGTTATTTTTATCTTTGCACATGTTTAGGGTGATCTAACTGTTTTAAAATTAGACATTCATTCTTGTCATGCAAACCCTATTATCAAACATCTAGCAGTTGTATATTTGCAGAAATTAAATGTGCGGAATTTAAACTAAATTATTACAAGGCGTCGGGTATTTACATCGCCAAAAACAACCCTTTGAAATTAAAAGCGGTAAAGATAAATAAATGTCATAATTAAGTATTACAAACCGGGAGCAGATACAATAATTTGGATAAAGAAAAATAAAGCGCGCGGTGCGAAATTAAATCGAATGCGGAACTAGGGTTTTGATCCTCTAAATTAAAAGAAAATGTTTTGTTGTTTTTTTAGAATTTTTTAAGAAAAGAGTTTAATTCCTAAAGTTAAATGCTAAATTAATTATTAAATGAATTAATTAATAAAAAAAATTAAATGACATATTTTTGGAGTTTTTGTTATTTTAGGCAAGAAAATAAAATGATTAAACTAATATTAAAACCTAATTATTCTAATTGATTTTTTTATTATTTGCAAATTAAATTAAAGTTACCTAATTAATCAACCTAATTAAATTAATTAATTAATTATTAATGAAAAAAAAGTTCTGAAATTTAATTGGGTAAAAAATATTTTTTGTGATTTTTTTTATGAAAAGTAAATTAATTTATTGGTTAGTAAATAAATAAAATAAAATAAAATAATTAAATGAAATAAACAAAATATAAGAAAAAGAGTGAGATGGGCCTGATTTTTGAGGGTGTGCATAGCAATTATTTTGGCCCATTTGTGAGGGCCATTTGACTTTTGCCAATCCTGTACATTGCGTTTGACTGGCCTTTTGGTACACCCTCAGTGGTAGCCACCAGATCTGGCCATCTGGCCATCTGGAACATTGATGAGGAAGGCCTATGGTGGACATCAAGCTCATGCGTGCATATGATTACCTGAAAACAAATATTATAGAGAAAATAAGGGGACCTGGGATTCGAACCCAGGTCCTGAGGGGAATTCCATGCCACGCTTGCCACTACGCCACTTGCTTCTTGTTGTCAATATAATATAAACTAAATATAATATAAGAAAACAAGTGTTAATGGAAAATAAAAATAAAAAGGCGCGCTCGTTCAAACAAGCCAATGGAATCCGGCCACGTCTTCGTCCCTGTCATGGCACCGTCGCTAAAAGTCCAAATACCTATACCTACAGACAGAGTTCGTCGCTACAGGTCTGTCCACTCTCAAAATCTCGTACAACCCATGTAAATGAATTCTAAGACCATGGTTAGACTCGTCTCCTTCTTCTGATCACAACCATACCCATTATTAGGGCTAATTATTCCTGAAAAGAAAAACCCCAAAAACAAAACCGAAACCCTAACAATGGTGGATTTCGTTACAGGTCATATAAATGCAATTGAGTAATGCCAAAAGCTTGCAAATGCTCTGTAGATTAAAAATATATGATCAATTCCATCTAACAATGCATAAAATATGAGATTCGAATTCAATAATAGGGCGGGTTCGTGAGTGCCTTACAACGTATTCTGGGATTGGAATGGACCGGTTCTGAGTTGCTTTAGCTTCTAGAGAATTCCAGGAAGCGATTGAGACAAGTAACAGGCCTTGAGGATGCCTCTAACCTCTGTTTCGATCTCACACTTTCTTTGATATTTTTCAGATTTTGTTTGCTCTCTAACGCCTGTCTCCAACCCTGATTTTGATATGCCTCGCCTCCTTATGTATCATAGAATGCATTAGGGTTGCAAATTCTATCCAAATCCCTCTCCATCAATGATTTTGATATTGATTTGCTTCTTTAAAGCTTTCCAAAATTGGCTTATTTTGAATCTTTTTGTACACAATTGCCTTGATACGAGTTTTATTAGTCCTAGCTGTGTAATAAAACATGCAATCATCACCAAATCCTTGGTTTCAATGTTTTTGGATTTTATTTGATTTAATTTGATTTAAATTGAATTAATTCAAATAAAAACCAAATTCAATAATAAAAATATGATATGGACAAATGGTCAAGGATAAAACACGTGGGCTATAATGCCAACTCAAAACAAGTGGAAAAGACTGGGCCCATTTGGCAAAATTCGAAGTTTTGGGGATAGTTGACTTTTGGCAATTTTGCAAAAAAGGTCAACTTCAACAATGCATAACTTCCTCAATTTTGAACCTTTGGAGTGGTTCTTGGACTTTTTAGAAAGCCTGAGATGTCCTCTAAGAAACCCTTTTGTTCTAATCTCAATTTGATATTCCATTCTCAAGTATGAAGCTTTGACAAAAAAGGTGTTTTTGTTGACTTTTCAAAATGACGTATAATGTCCAAATCATAACTTGTTGTGAGTGCATATTTTGAACTTGGGGGTTGAATATGGATTGTAGGGAATTGCATCCTCTTCAAAATGAGCTTTGTATGGGTCATTTGTCATAAAGTATGAGCAAGTTATGCTTGGTCAAAATTTAGTTGACTTTTCCTGTAAAACCCTAATTTAGCAACTTTTAAATCTTGATGAATTATGAGCAATCCTTGATGAATCATGATCAACCCTTGATCAAATGATGAAATATACTTCAATATGAGGATGTTGACCAAAAATCTTGAGGTTTGACCTTATGTGGGCCACAGTTGACTTTTGCCCTAGCACAATCGATTTTCAGGCCTTTGAGCAATTGATTGAGCAAACTTCCTCTACAAGGCTTGAAACTTGACATGGATGATCTTGAGAAGATATTAGGACATTGGTGAGCATTTGGAGTAACTTGGACTCAAGGATCTTGATGCAATGTGAAACCCTAGTTTGAGTAGATTGTCTTAGGAGAGAGCTTGTCTGGCCAACCCTTGGACTATCTTGAGCAACTTGGAGATTTTTCTTGAAATGTTTTGAGAAATATAGGTGGGCAAATTTTGGGGTACAACAACTGCCCCTGTTCAATCTTCTTAAGCCTGAGGATGTAGATTGGCTTTTGTGCCTTTCGCAATCCGAAGGTGGAAGTGGATTGAACACTAGAGTGCCCATAAATTTGCACTCGCATGAAGTGACAACTGTCTTGTGATGTCGGGAATGGGCTTAAAGATGCCATCCGAAGGAGTGTCAATCGCGTAAGAGATTCCTTAGCGAGAGCTTGGATACCTGTTGTTGAGGAAGATTCCGCCGGGGAAGTCTGATCTTTGTTGAGAGAAGTAGAATTTTAGGGGCTTTGGTCGTCCGTTATTCTGCTCGTGGGTCGTCTCTGTTGATATTTAGGAACTTCGATCGTCCGTACTCAACTGAGAAAACATTTTTCGCTGAGATTTAGGAACTCGTCCGTAATTCAACTGAGGTAAAAGCTCTGCTGAGATTTAGGAACTCGTCCGTAATTCAACTACTTTACTAAGATTTAGGAACTTGTCCGTAATTCAACTAAGAAATCATCTGTTGAGATTTAGGAACTCGTCAGTAATTCAATTGAGGAAACATCTCTGCTGAGATTTAGGAACTCGTCCGTAATTCAATCGAGGAACATATCTGTCGAGATTCAGGAACTCGTCCGTAATTCAACAACTTTGCTGAGATTTAGGAACTTGTCTGTAATTCCACTGGGGAAATAACTTCGCTGAGATTTAGGAGCTTGTCCGTACTTCAACCGGGGGAATATTTATGCTTAGATTTAGGAGCTTGTCCGTAATTCAACTGAGAAAATCTTCGTTGAGATTTACGAGCTCGTCCATAATTCAACTACTTTGCTGAGATTTAGGAATTTCGTCCGTAATTCAACTGGAGTAAAAGCTTTGTTGAGATTTAGGAACTTGTCCGTAATTCAACTGGGGTAATATCTGCTGAGATTTAGGAGTCTGTCCGTAAGTCAACTACTTTGCTGAGATTTAGGAACTCGTCCGTAATTCAACTGAGGTAAAAGCTTCATAGCTTGAACTTTGTGAGAATTTAACCGTATCTTTCCTGAAAGGTAAAGGTTAGTTGTATGTAATGCATGATATGTATTAAGCAATGATGTTCTCAAAATAAATGAGATTGTCTCGTATGATGTGCATGCATGTCATGATGTATAGAAATGTGATGATTTTAACTGGGAAAAATAAATCCCGGATTGCTGCTGGAGAAAAGAATGGAATTCTTCGTTTCTGCTGGAGATAGTGGATGAAGATATTTGTGAGAATAAACCTGCAGGAGAGGATAACTCCGCTGGGGAATAAACTGACGAGAGAATGACTCTGTGGGGAAGAGATACTTTGCTGGAGGATTCCGCTGATAAATTCAGCTGGAGATGAATTACCGTTGCTGGTGATAATGAATCTTATTGGGGATTGAATTTCGGTTTTGTGAAAGGAAAGAACTCCACCGGGGATGATTTTCCAATTGCGACTTCACTGGGGATAATCTTTTGGATTCTACTGGGGATAATCTTCCAGAGTCTACTGGGGACAATTCTTCGAACTCCACTGGGGATATTTTTATACTCCACTGGGGATGATAAGACTCTTTAGTGCTGATGGCAGATAAACTCTACTTTGGGGAGAATATCGCCAATTCATTCACAGTTGCGAGTCTCAGCTGGGGAGAGCTAATACCACTAACTTTCTTCTACTCTGCGGGGAATGAATGTTATTGGGACGCATGCTAAGGATATGACGATGAATTTGCATCAAGACTTTTATGTCCCTGTTTCTGCGGGAGAAGGTTCATGTGGAGGCCTTGTGGATCGAGTATTATCCCAACCTATGAGGTGCTTGGTAATTTCCGATTGAAATGACAGTTCTTCTTCTGGTAGGCAAGTGATGAGATGACGGGACATAGTCGTACGCTTTAATCCCTAACTTTTTCCTGGACTGTCTTTTCAGATTTTTAGTCCACCGGGATACCCTTTTTGCCCTAGCCTCCCTTTCGGGTTTTCGACTTTTCGGGTGTACAGATTTTTTTATTTTTTTTATCCCTAATTTTTGCCCGAACCCTTTTGGTTCGTCGGGATGCCCTTATTTTTGCCTAGGCCAGTCAACCTAGCGGGTCTTCATCCATGTGCAGTATTTTCTGACTATGTCCATGCTCTCAGAGTGTAGGGAGTTGTCACTATCGGTAGTGTTGTGTCGCCATACTACCAGAAGATGTTCATTTGATCATGCAAGATTCGTTGCGGGAATCCATGTCTAATGCCCGAAGTGACTTAGATGGAGATTTGCCCCTGGCTATTTGGCATCTTTGAGAGATTCTCTGAATCTTGACTTGACTGCCCCAGATGATGGACAATGATCATGCCGTGCCCCTTGGTTGGAAGTATTTTTTCACTTGAGGGGATCTTTTTTATCGAGAAGGTTTTTTGTTCACTAGATATTCGTCGTGCGAATTTCTCTGCTGTTTGAACAAATAGTCATATGCAAACAATGTTATTTTAAGAATGCAAAGCTTATGTCTGTCTTGAAGTTTTTGAAACTGCATATTTTAGTAAGATAGGAAAATTTTGAAAAATGTGACGTCAACTCAGGATTTACAGCAAGCCCTACAGGAGTCAGGATACCTTTTGTAACAGTATGCATTCGAACTAACCCATGCTTCAGCTAGGACTTTTAAGGGTTATAACATGGCCTGGTTCACGGTTTAAGAAACAAAGGATAAAGCCTCAAATTTTATTTGTACCCACCCGTTCTTCGTGTTGTTCTTCGATCCTAAAGTTAGATAATTGTGCATTTAGATCCCGTTTGAGTCTTTGCTCTGATATTCCAGTGATGGTTCAGATACTGACAGTTTATTTTGAACATGCAGTCATTTTTGTTGAGAGTTTGTAGGATCTCTTTCTTTTTGATTTTATTATCCCTGTCTTTTGCTTGAACTGTTTCTTTTGTGATTACAGTCAGCGGGATGCCCCAGTTTTGTAAGTCTCCTTCTTAGGTTTTGACTTAATGGGCTTTTATTTCTGAGAGATAATGATTGAATGTCCTGACGATTACAAGGAACCATCCCCATCTTTTATTTTGGAAGGACCTCTTTGACGCCATTCATTGTGCATCCGAATTAAGTGAGAAACTACCCTGCCCTAGGTTGTGATTAAGGGTTTTAATTTGTGTGAAAAGAAAAACTCCAACTTCTTTGGCTCAAAGGGGTTGACGAGGGATTATCTTCCTTATAACTCCACTGTTTAGGATTTGAAACAACGCCTGTACATCATCAGCGGGGTCTGTTCAAAAGCATACTGTAGAGATTTTGATATCATTTTCGTCATCCTCCTTCTAAAGGCTTAGTGTTTTTTAATCGAGAGTTGAACATCACAAAAATGAAATCAATTTGAATATAGTGAATACAAATGGATTGATTCAAAACAGACATACGCAATGCATTGATAAAGTAATATAGTTTTAACATGACTAAATGTTTGAACAATCAAAAGAAAATTACAAATTGAAAATTCTAATGAACAAAAAGTCTTCTCGTCTCAGGACTTGTCACTTCAAATGGTGAGCCTTGTAGGATTGATAAAAACATTCCAGTTGACCATCTTGTGTGAATTCCAATGCTCCTTCATCGATCAGTTTTTGAATTTTGTACTTCAACTTCCAACAGTCGCCAGTATCATGCCCCGGGCTGTTGGAATGGTATGCACACCTCGCATCAGGATTGTAGTTAGGTGAAGAAGTCTTGGAATTTGGATGAGGTTCTACTAACGTCACCAGATTCAATCTCAACAGGTGTTGCAAAGCTTGGGACATCGGCACTTTGAGCTTGGTAAACTGCCTCTTGGGCCTATCCGGCTTACTCTGATCAACCAGTTGTTTATGGAGAGGTTGTTGTTAGATCCGTGAGGTAGTAGCAACCTGGAGAGGTCCATTCTTCACCAAACCAAACCCTCGTCCTTTTGGAGGCTGATCAATGACTTGGTCCCCGACCTCGACTGTTTGCTTCATACTGTTATATTTGTCATGATGAAGCTGGTTGATAATGGTTCTCAACTCTTCTTGTTCCCGGGCTAGGCCTTGGATAAGAGCCATCTGCCCCAGCATTTGGGTTCTTATTGCATCTACCTTAGCTTGCAGTTGTTCCAGCCATTCGTCCTTATTGTCTTCAGGACTTTTCTTGACCAAGTTCCCAACGAGGAGTGTTTTCAACTCTTCCTGCCCCTTGGATAGGTTTAGGAATATTTCCCCGAACTGAGTTTCTTGAGTTTGAAGATATTGGTTGTCTTGTTGGAGAGCCATTGCTGAAATAAACAGCGAGAACATGAGAGACCTGTATTGGGAGACCTATTATGCAATGATATGTATGATATATGTATGCAATGTTTTCAAGGATCTCGCGGGGTAAACAAGAAACTGTTAGAATTTGATTGAAGAAACTTCGTGTCATCAAGAGTCCTTCTTCAAGAGTCAAGCTCACCATATCGAGTGGGTCATAGCCATAGACTCAAGTGATCATGTCTTGGTCTCTAGACAACATTGGCTAGAGGAAAATAAATCCTCTTTGCCCCTTGCTAGACGTTTTATTACCATAACATGCATCACAAACCCTTGAGATCCTTGAAATGGTTAAGGAAATGTTAAGGCATGATGTTATGATGTGTATGCTATGCGCTCAAGCAAAGTGCGAGGTGATGTAAACAAGTAAATCTGGCAAGAAATCCAAGGTATTGGATAAGGACTGTAAACAAAACCTGCAAGGAACTCAAGTTGTTAGATAACAAACATGTGCAAGTAGTTAAAGTTGAAAGGACACAAGTCACACAATAGCCCTTAAATTTCAGGCTAGCATGGAGTTTAGGTATTACCCTCTTTCAGTTTAGTTGGTTCAACCTGTCCTAGTAATAGTAACCGGGTTCTAGAGGTTCTCAATATCACTGACCATCCTCGATCGGTCATAATTCCAGTTTAGAAACCTTTTCTTGCGGCCGGAAACATCGCGAGAGTATGGTCTCAATGAGTGTAGCATACTGCTACTTTTCTATGGCCAAGTTGGTGAATTATAGGTTCTAAGGTCAGTTGATGCTTAATGACCCATTAGCATCCCCATTCTCTCCTTGTTCCTCCACAAGGGATATCGGTACCAACTAATGCGTCACACCAACGTAGCTACTTCTTCAACTGTATCGGTCTACGCCGTACAATTCCCTCACAGTCTATTGCTACTTACCTAAAAGGTATCCCCAGATCCGGGTTAGAATCTATAGTAACTCCAATTCAAACCCACAAATATAAAGCATACAACTCAAGCAATTGAAAACATTATGATGAACTATTCCTAAGGTACACCCCACTTATTAAGTCCCCAGCAGAGTCGCCAATTATGTGATACGATGGAAGAACTGACTGTTTTTGGAATGCTGGTTTGCGTTTGTGTTTGCAAAATGTCGCGGTAAGCAAGAGTCGCTACCGAATTTTATTTTATCCAACAAGGAAAGGAAAAAAGAACAGAAAAATTCCATTTTCGAGATATTTCTAGGTACGGGGGGTAGATTTATAGAAAGGGAAGGTATTAGCACCCTTTCTATCCGTAGTTATCTACGGGCTCTTAGGTACTTGCTCATCATTTTCAAAATTGTTTTCTTTGTGCTTTTGGGTTTTGAAAAGTTTTTGTTTTGACTTTGATTTAACTCTTGCTTTTGTCTTCAAGAGTGTAATGAAGTTTTTTTGAAAACTTGTTTGTGAAAGAGTGTAAGTGTGAAAAAAAGTTTTGTTTTGGATGAGCAAGTATCTAAGAAATAATCTACATACTCGAAAAAGGAATAGTTCTATGCTAATGTCCTTTAGACAATGCTATCCTACTATTAGTGAGTAGGTAGCACCTTTGTTGGAGTTTGAGGGTCAATTCGAAAGAGGTACATACGATCACTAAAGCAACGTTAGGACGTCTTAGCGGTAACCTTAATGTCTTAGATCATTTATCCGAGGCAATGATATCCGAGGAAACCGTTTCGAGGAAACTATGATCTTTTAGACAAGAGGGCGACCTCTAAAACAACCTATACTTAATGACCATTTACAAAGGCAACCAAGTGGGGGTGTACCCTAGGAGTGCGCATGTGAGAGTGTATTGATTTTAGTTATTTTTATCTTTGCACATGTTTAGGGTGATCTAGCTGTTTTAAAATTAGACATTCATTCTTGTCATGCAAACCCTATTATCAAACATCTAGCAGTTGTATATTTGCAAAAATTAAAGGTGCGGAATTTAAACTAAATTATTACAAGGCGTCGGATATTTACATCGCCAAAAACAACCCTTTAAAATTAAAAGCGGTAAAGATAAATAAATGTCCTAATTAATTATTACAAACCGGGAGCAGATACAATAATTTGGATAAAGAAAAATAAAGCGCGCGGTGCGAAATTAAATCGAATGCGGAACTAGGGTTTTGATCCTCTAAATTAAAAAAAAATGTTTTGTTGTTTTTTAGTATTTTTTAAGAAAAGAAATGAATTCCTAAAGTTAAATGCTAAATTAATTATTAAACGAATTAATTAATGAAAAAAATTAAATGACATATTTTTGGAGTTTTTGTTATTTTAGGCTAGAAAATAAAATAATTAAACTAATATTAAAACCTAATTATTCTAATTGATTTTTTTTATTATTTGCAAAATAAATTAAAGTTACCTAATTAATCAACCTAATTAAGTTAATTAATTATTTATTAATGAAAAAATAAAGTTCTGAAATTTAATTGGGTAAAAAATATTTTTTATGATTTTTTTTTATGAAAAGAAAATTAATTTATTGGTTAGTAAATAAATTAAATAATATAAAATAATTAAATGAAATAAACAAAATATAAGAAAAAGAGTGAGATGGGCCTAATTTTTGAGGGTGTGCATAGAAAATATTTTGGCCCATTTGTGAGGTCCATTTTACTTTTTCCAATCTTGTACATTGCGTTTGACTGAGCTTTTGGTACACCCTCAGTGGTAGCCACCAGATCTGGCCATCTGGCCATCTGGCACATTGATGAGGAAGGCCTATGGTGGACATCAAGCTCATGCGTGCATATGATTACCTGAAAACAAATATTATAGAGAAAATAGGGGGACTTGGGATTCGAACCCAAGTCTTGAGGGGAATTCCATGCCACGCTTGCCACTACGCCACCTGCTTCTTGTTATCAATATAATATAAACTAAATATAATATAAGAAAACAAGTGTTAATGGAAAATAAAAAGAAAAAGGTGCGCTCGTTCAAACAAGCCAATGAAATCCGGCCGCGTCTTGTCCCTGTCATGGCACCGTCGCTAAAAGTCCAAATACCTATACCTACGGACAGAGTCTGTTGCTACAGGTCTGTCCACTCTCAAAATCTCGTACAGGCCATGTAAATGAATTCTAACACCATGGTTAGACTCGTCTCCTTCTTCTGATCACAACCATACCCATTATTAGGGCCAATTATTCCTGAAAAGAAAAACCCCAAAAACAAATCTGAAACCCTAACAATGGTGGATTTCGTTACAGGTCATATAAATGCAATTGAGTAATGCCAAAAGCTTGCAAATGCTCTGAAGATTAAAAATATATGATCAATTCCATCTAACAATGCCTAAAATATGATATTCAAATTCAAGAACAGGGTGGGTTCGTGAGTGACTTACAATGTGTTCTGGGATTGGAATGGACTGGTTCTGAGTTGCTTTAACTTCTAGAGAATGCCAGGAAGCGATTGAGACAAGTAACAGGCCTTGAGGATGCCTCTAACCTCTGTTTCAATCTCACACTTTCTTTGATATTTTTCAGATTTTGTTTGCTCTCTCACGCCTGTCTCCAACCCTGATTTTGATATGCCTCGCCTCCTTATGTATCATACAATGCATCAGGGTTGCAAATTCTGTCCAAATCCCTCTCCATCAATGATTTTGATATTGATTTGATTAGCTTCTTTAAAGCTTTCCAAAATTGGCTTATTTTGAATCTTTTTGTACACAATTGCATTGATACGTGTTTGATTAGTCCTAGCTGTGTAATAAGACCTGCAATCATCACCAAATCCTTGGTTTCAATGTTTTTGGATTTAATTTGATTTAATTTGATTTAAATTGAATTAATTCAAATATAAACCAAATTAAATAATAAAAATATGATATGGACAAATGGTCAAGGCTATAACACGTGGGCTATAATTCCAACTCAAAACAAGTGGAAAAGATTGGGCCCATTTGGCAAAATTTGAAGTTTTGGGGATAGTTGACTTTTGGCAATTTTGCAAAAAAGGTGAACTTCAACAATGCATAACTTCCTCAATTTTGAACCTTTGGAGGTGTTCTTGGACTTTTTAGAAAGCTTGATATGTCCTCTAAGAAACACTTTTTGTCTAATATCAATTTTGATATTCCATGCTCAAGTATGAAGCTTTGACAAAAAAGGTGTTTTTGTTGACTTTTCAAAATGACCTATAATGTCCAAATTCATAACTTCTTGTGAGTGCATATTTTGAACTTGGGGGATCAAGATGGATTGTAGGGAATTGTATCCTATTCAAAATGAGATTTGGATGGGTCATTTCTCATAAAGTATGAGAACGTTATGCTTGGTCAAAGTTGAGTTGACTTTTCCTACAAAACCCTAATTTAGCAACTTTTGAATCTTGATAAATTATGAGCAATACTTGATGAATCATGATCAACCCTTGATCAAATGATGAAATATACTTCAAAATGAGGATGTTGACCAAAAATATTGAGGTTTTACTGTATGTGGGCCACAGTTGACTTTTGCCCTAGCATAGTTGATTTTCAGGCCTTTGAGCAATTGATTGAGCAAACTTCCTCTGCAAGGCTTGAAACTTGACATGGATGATCTTGAGAACATATTAGGACATTGGTGATAATTTGGGGTCATTTGGACTCAAGGATCTTGATGCAATGTGAAACCTTAGTTTGAGTAGATTGCCTTAGGAGAGAGCTTGTCTGGCCAACCCTTGGACTATCTTGAGCAACTTGGAGATTTTTCTTGAAATGTTTTGAGAAATATGGGAGGGAAAATTTTGGGGTACAACAGACTCTCCTGTCTTTAATTGGAAGAAGTAAATCCAACCAGAAGAGGTCTTTGACTCGCCTGTCTTTAATTGGAGAAAGTAAAAACAACCAAAAGAGGACTTGATTGACCTTTCCTACAAAGAAGAAGGTTAGTTTCATGAAGAAATATGCATGGCGTAATGATGTTCTCAAAATAAATGAGATTTTGTTGTATGTGTATGTTATATGATGTATTAATGTAAAATGTTATTGAAGTGTATCTTTTCCTGGGAAAATAAATCCTTGACAAATGTTGGGGAGTTTTGGGAAGTTGAATCCTGGACTGCTGCTGGAGACGAATAATATGTGTATCTTCAACTTTGTTCAGAGAGTTTCTGTTGGGAATTCCTGTTCTGTTATTTGAGAAGAAACTCTGCTGGGGAATATTGGCTTGTTTGAGAATACTATGTGGAGAGTGTTGATCTCTGCTCGGGGAAAAGAGTTCAGGAATTTTAGTTGTCCATTGCTCTACTGGGGAGTTATCTCTTGAAAGTTAGTTGTCATTTGGTCAGATTCCAGGCTTCACAACAACTTGCTGGGGATAAAGAAGTTAACTGTTATCTGGTCAGATTCCAGGCTTTGCAACAACTTGCTGGAACAGTGGCAAACTCTACTAGGGAAGTTAAACTATTATCTAGTCAGATCCAAGCTTTAGTAACTTGAGATTAACTTTTATCCGGTTGGGTCCAGGTTTCAGAAACTCAAACTATTATCTGTTTAGGTCCAGGTTTCAGTAATTGACCAGTTAAACTATTATCTGGTTGGGTCTAGGCTTTAGTAACTTAAAATTGAGATTGATTGTTATCCAGTCGTGTCTAGGTTTCAGAAACTCAAACTGTTATCTGGTCGGGTCTAGGTTTCAGCAATTGAAGTAGTTAAACTATTATCTGGTCGGATCCAAGCTTTAGTAACTTAAAAATTGAGATTGACTGTTATCCGGTCGGGTCTAGGTTTCAGAAATTCAAACTGTTATCTGTTCGGGTCCAGGTTTCGGCAATTGAAGCAGTTAAACTATTATCTGGTTGGGTCCAGGCTTTAGTAACTTAAAAATTGAGATTGTCTGTTATCCGATTGGGTCCAGGTTTCAGAAACTCAAACTGTTATCTGTGGGATATCTCAAATTTTTAGGGAGATGCTCGTCACTGTTTTGAAGCATACAAAAATTTAATCATGTTCATATGCATACATTCATTCGATTTTAATCATTGGACATCTTTGCACTCAAAATAGAAAAAAAAACAAAAAGTTTGTACTTCAAAGTATATTTGTATTGATATTTTGCCCATGAATAGGAGTTTTTGTACAGAGAGACAAAGATCCTAGTAAGAGGAAATCGTCAAAAGAAATGAAAAGTGTACAGAGTGAAAACAAAAATTGTATCCATGTGGAAGTGATCTCATTGTCCCAACTCTGCTATTGCCTATATGTCTTCGAGCAAACCCTTGCCGATGAACAAAGTTGATTGGATTGATTTTGGACCATTCGAACTTCATATTTTGGTAATAAAATTGGATGTAGAAATCCCAGGGGACATAGTAATACGCTTTAATCCTTAACTTTTTTCTGGATCGCCCTTTCGGGTTTTCAGCCCACAAGGATACCCATTTTTGCCCAAGTCGCCCTTTCAGGTTTTCGACTCGCCGGGTGTGCAATCTTTTGCATATATCCCTAACTTTTGCCTGAACCTTTTTGGTTCACCGGGATGCTCCCTTTTTTTCCTAGGTATGTCAACCAAGCGGGTCATTTTATGCGTAGTATTTTTTAATTATGTCCGCGTTTACAGGATGTGGGAAGTCTTCACCATCCATAGTAGTTAGCATCATGGAACCACTAGAGAAAACTTTCTTTACAACAAATGATCCTTCGTAAGTTGGAGTCCATTTTCCCCTGGGAACGCCTTGGGAAGAATGATGCGCTTTATTACCAAGTTGCCAGCTTGATACACTCGAGGCTTGTTCTTTTTACTCATTGCCTTGATCATGCGCTTTTGATACATCTAACCATGGCAAATAGCAGCCAACCGCTTCTCGTCAATCAAGTTCAGTTGATCCAACCTAGTCTGAATCCATTCATCTTTGCTTAGACCTGCTTCTTTCATTATCCTTATAGAGGGAATTTTAACTTCTACAGGCAAGACGACTTCCATGCCATAGACCAAGGAGAAAGGAGTTGCCCCTATTGATGTTCAAGCTGAAGTACGGTAGCCATGAAGATCAAATGGTAACATCTCATGCTAGTATTTGTAGGTCAACACCATATTTTGCACAATCTTCTTGATATTTTTATTGGCAGCGTCTATTGTGCCGTTCATTTTGGGCCTGTAAGGAGAAGAATTGTGATGCTTGATTTTGAATAGAGTACAGAGCTTCGTAATCATAGCATTGTTGAGATTAGTTCCATTGTTGGTGATGATCCTTTTGGGGATACCGTAGCGGCAAATGAGGTTATGCTTGATAAACTTGGCTACGACGTTCTTCGTGAATGAGGCAAATGAAGCAGCTTCGACCCACTTGGTAAAGTAATCAATGTCCACAAGGATGAAATGATGTCCATTGGAAGAAGTAGGTTTGATCTCTCGAATCATGTCAATTCCCCTACATTGCAAACGGCCACAGAGAAGTCATGACATTTAGAGGAATAGATTTGACACTTGTGGCAAGTTCTTGAGTGATGATGACAATCAGTTTCTATTATGGATGAATAGTAACCATCCCTCAGGATTTTCTTGGCCATAGTGTGTCCACTATAGTGGGTCCCAAAGAGGCCATCATGCATGTCTTCCATAATTTTTTCTGCTTCCTTTTTGTCCACACATCAGAGTAGACTAGAATCATGGTTGCGCTTGTATAGGATTCCGTTGCTTAGAAAGAATTTGGCTGGAAATATTTGCAAGAATTTCTTATCGTTGATGGAAGCTCCTTCAGGATATTCTTGTGCCTCAAGATATTCCCTCACCTCGTGGTACCATGTCTTCTCTTTGTCAGTGTCAAGCTCATAGCAGTGTGCAGGTTCGTCAAATCTTTCGATTGTTATCATAGGAGCTTCGTTGTCCCATTTAACTTTGAACATAGAAGACATTGTTGCTAAGGCGTCATCCAATTGATTTTCTTCTCTAGGAAAATGTTCTAAGGTGATCTCCTCGAAGTAGGGTATTAGGTTTAACACAAACTCCTTGTAAGGAATAAGGTTAGGATGCTTAGTGTCCCATTCCCGTTTGACTTGACGGATCACTAGAGCAGAATCTCTGAATACATCCAAATGCTTGATCCTTAAATCAATAACAGCCTTCAAACCTAAGATGCACACCATGTGCTCAACCATGTTATTTGCACAATCAAAGCAAAGTCTAGTAGTGAAAGGAGCGTGGCAACCTTCAGGAGAAATTATCACAACACTAATTCCATTACCCAGAGCGTTGGAAGCTCTGTCAAAAACCATAGTCCATCGGGATCCTTGTTCAGGTCTGTCATACGGTCCAGGTTTTGCACAGTCGGTCACTAACATGATATTCTCATCCGGGAAGTCAAAGTTCATAGATTGATAGTCATCAACATCCCGATGAGCCAAATGATCTGCCAATATACTTCCTTTGATGGCCTTTTGTGTTGTATATTTAATATCATATTCAGTCAAAATCATTTTCCATCTAGCTATCCGTCCGGAGAGAGCGGGCTTCTCGAAGATGTACTTGATAGGGTCCATTTTAGAAATCAATAGAGTGGTGTGAGTCAATATATACTGTCTTAGTCGGCAAGCAGCCCATGCCAGAGCGTAACAAGTTTTCTTGAGTAGTGAGTAGCTGGTTTCACAGTCGGTAAACTTCTTGCTCAGGTAGTATATTGCATGTTCTTTTCGGCCAGACTAGTCATGTTGGCCCAACACACACCCCATTGAATTCTCTAGTACCGTCAAGTACATGATCAATGGTCTTCCTTCCAATGGAGGCATAAGGATTGGAGGTTCTTGCAAATAATCCTTGATTTTATCGAATATAACTTGACAATCGTTATTCCATCTGACTACTTTATCTTTCTTCAAGAGTTTGAAGATTGGCTCACACGTAGCAGTTAAGTGAGAGATGAAGTGAGCAATGTAATTAAGACGACCCAAGAATCCTCTAACTTATTTTTCAGGGCGGGGAACATGCATTTCTTGAATGGATCTTACCTTTGCAGGATCAACTTTGATGCTTTACTACTGACGACAAAACCTAGAAGCTTTCTAGACCGTACTCCGAATCTGCACTTATTAGGGTTCAACCTCAACTTGTATTTCTTCAGTCTCTCAAATAGCTTGTGTAGGTGATCGAGATGCTCTTCTTTGGTTTTCGATCTTGCAATCATATCATCCACATAGACTTCTATTTCATGATGAATCATATCATGGAACAAAGCTACCATAGCTCTTTGATATGTTGCCTTGGCATTCTTCAATCAGAGTGGCATGACTTTGTAGCAAAAGGTTCCCCATTGTGTAACAAAAGTAGTCTTTTCCATGTCCTCGGGAGCCATCTTGATTTGGTTGTAGCCATAAAATCCATCCATGAAGGAGAAGACTTTATGTTGATCTGTGTTGTCAACCAAGATGTCAATATGTGTAGAGGAAAATCATCTTTGCGGCTTGCCCTATTCAGATCTCTATAATCTACACAAGTGCGAACCTTTCCACCTTTCTTCGGCATGAGGACCACGTTAGCAACCCATTGAGGATAAGATGTAATAGCCAGAAAACCTGCATCAAATTGTTTCATCACTTCATCTTTTATCCTTTCAGACATATCAGACCGCATACGCGAACCTTTTGCTTAACAGGGGGACAATCTTCCTTCATTGGCAGACGATGAACCACAATGTCAGTATCCAATCCTGGCATATCTTCATACGACCAAGCAAACACTTCGGCGTAGCCATGTAACATCTGAACCAACCTAATCTTGATACCATCTTCTAGGTTGGCGCCGATCTTGACTTCTTTCTTATCCGCCTCGGTACCTAAATTGATAATCTCGTCTGGCTCTTCATGAGGTTGAATAGCTTTTTCCTCTTGCATTAGAAGTCTAGATAGTTCCCCTTGTATTTCGTAATCTTCCTAGCCTTCATCTTCATCTTGGTAAATTGGATGTTCAAAGTCATAACCGGCAATAGTAGAGTCGTGGGCAATGAGATCCGGAGTGGATGAAGATCTGCAAGTGTGTGTGTGTGCATGTAAGATACATGGCTATTGAAAAAATGTAATAACGAGAAAGAAAGCCAATGAACGCAAAAATTTGAAATGAAAAAGGTCCAATGGTTTATATTAAATGATCATATGATAAATGAAAATGAACACAACCCTTAACAAATGGACCATAGTGCTCCGGGCATGGAACATGGCTTAAAAGTCATTGTTTTGGAAATTAAGATTACAGAGAGAAGTTTTTGAATTGACAGAAAATAATAAATAGTAATTACTCCTCAATGAAGGAGATGGGAGTGAAATCCTTTTCATGTCAGTTGTTGAGCTGCCCTTCACAGTAGGAAAGTTCCAATCTTCAAAAATATTTTCATCATCAGAGTCTTCCACAATGTTCACTTCATGATTCCCGATGTAGAGAGGTGGCTTTCCCACACGAGCGCGCCTGACTTCTTTCTGAGCTTTGATGGTGAAGTCTAAACCAAATTTATCTGATTTAAATGGAATGTCGGGAAGTTGTCCCCATATAGTAAAATTGCCATCTTCGACCACGACACAAGCATCTTTAAGCGAGACCATTCTTGGTATAACTTCATCGACTTTTGATATGTTGGAGGAGATTTTGGCGGCGGCAACCACGGGAGGAACAATCTCGAAGGCCTGGCATGGAGTCTCTATGAATTTGTCATCCATTTCCATATACTTGAAGGAATTAAGATGGCTCACCATAAATTCTTCTTTGCCGCCAACAGTAACGATCCTCCCTTTGAGTGGATACTTTAATTTTTGATGAAGGGTGGATGTTACTGCCCCTGCCCCATGGATCTAGGGGCGTCCAAGCAAACAAGAATAGGCGGGGTTTATGTCCATTATAAGAAAGGTAGAATTGAATATCTATGAACCAACTTTAATTGTGAGATCCACCTCTCCATGAACCATTCTCTTAGACCCATCGAAATCCCTTACGACAATATCGCTTGGCTTCAGAATCAGTCCTTCACAGTCTAGCCGGTACAAAGCACCTTTGGGTAACACATTTAAAGATAAGCCAGTATTAACTAAGACATGAGCCAGGGTGGTTCCCTTACAATCAATAGAGACATGTAAGGATTTGTTGTGGTTATTTCCCATGGGAGTCAAATCAACATCGGAGAACCCTAATCTTTTGTCAACCGTCAAACTTTCTACACAGTTCTTGAACTGGTCAGCTGTAGTTTCTTGGAGCACGTGGGATTTCTTCAAAAACTTGATTAGAGCCTGGGCATGAGCATCTGAACAGAGTAACAATGACAACATGGAGATCTTAGATGGGGTTTGCCCCAGTTGCTCAACTATTTTAAAGTCACCTTTCTTTATGATTTTCAGGATTTCCTCCATCTCTCGAGTGGAGGGCTCTTCAGCATCAATATCTTTGGTAGGTGCCTCTATCCCAACAGGCTCACCTTCTTTTTCTTTTCCTCTATTGTCATTGGTTATGCGGATGGGAGTTGTTGTAGTAATGGGTGGTGAAATATCAGGGGAAAAGATCCTCCCTGTTCTTGTCACTTTACTAGAACCTGCAATATTAATGACATCAGCTTCGTCTTTGTTGATCCAAGAATCTTTTTTATCCCATGATAATAAACCTCTGAACCATAGTTCCATGGAACTGCTTTGTCGGAGGAGCAAGGGGTAGGCCCAGAGGCAGTGATTATTAAAGGAAAAATGGTTGGTTCATTTTAAATTCTAATAGGACCTTTTGAGGGGATCCTAAAAGGCTTGTTATAAATTGTTATTATGGACAAGTCTTCAACTTTGTTGGTCAAACTCTTGATGGTATGAATCTTCTCAAACAGAATCTCGCGGCTATTTATCAGGCGTTGCACCACTTTCCTTCAGCTGTTTGCACCTATTTATTTATTGATCACAACGAACAAAATCTTTAGAACAACCAGGGAACACCCCGGATCTCAGCAAATTAACCTTCATAGTAGTTAATAGGGTTGTTAAATCTTCAATGGAGGAAACAAAAGTAGCATCACCAATTGTGTTAACACCTTTGCCATGATTCGACATCGGTGCAGTTATCACATTTGGAGTAGCAAGAGGATTAAATTCAATTCTTTTGTTGTCTATCAGATCTTGAATCTTATTATTTAGAGCCCAACACTGATCAGTTTCATTCCTAGGACTGTTGGAATGATATGCACACTTGGCGTTCGGATTGTACTTAGGTATGAAATGTATGGATTGGATGGTGGATTTTGCAATGTCACTAAGTTGGCCTTCAACTGATGTTGTAAGGCTTGAGACATCGACATGCTTATTCTCGTGAACTATCTTCGAGGAACTTTGGATCGTTGATTGTTAGATGATTGTCTTTGAGTGGGTGGAGGGTTAGAGATTAACACATCATTAACAAAGGATCAGGAATCATTCTTGGTACGAGCCCTTGCCCCATACACAACATTTGTTTCCCTATTTCCAGTGAAAGGCTTCTTTACAGCGTCGGATGCGGAAGCAGATTTTTGTACCCCAAAATTTTCCCTCTCACTTATCAAGAATTTTCTCACAATATCTCTTTGGGCTCAAGACTGCACTAGGGTTTGATCTGCTCAAGACACCTCCTTATGCACTGATGACCAAAATTAGGGTTTTAGTTTTCATAAGGATTTTTGAACTTCCAATATCCCATGTGAATTTCATGGATCATCATGGACCCCTAAGGTTAATCATGCCAAGTTTCAAGCCTTGAATCACATTTTTGCTCAGTCAATTGAGCAGTTGACCTAAAAATCAGTTGTATTGAGGAAAAAGTCAACTATGGCCAATTTACAGTCAAACTTCATAATTTTTTATCCACATCAACATTTTAGACTCATATGTATCATTTGATCAAGGTTGGATCACAATTCCTCAAGAAATTTGATCAAATCCCCAAAAGGGCAAAATGGTCAAAATTAGGGTTTTGACTGGAAAAGTGTAATTTCTGGTTTTTGAGCTAGAAAATGGTTAATTGGTTTAAGTCATGATATCAAGAGTCCAATTTCATCATTTTTACCTAATGACATGGTTCAAAACATTGCAAGTCCATTGGATTGACAGATGAATTTTATAGTCAACTGGTCAATAGTCATCTATATACTGAAAAGTCAAACTTTGAATTTTTGGTCAAATTCAAGTGCCAAAGATCACAATTCATCAAAAAATTTCAAAATATGAAACTTATTCATCAAGAAATCAAAAAGTCAAGATTTCATTTTGAAAAGTCAAAATTTCTAAACTTAGAAATTTTTCTAAGTGTTGGAAACTTCATGTTTTTTCATAACTTTGAGCCAAGATTTCACCATGATGCAAGATGATTCAAGAGAAACTCCCAACATGAAAGTCGTAGATCTCCATGAAATATAAAAATTTTCTTCACACTACTTCTTCAAAGAATTATTGTATCTCAAGTTATAATTTATGAACATAGGGTCATGAAACTTTACACTTAGTGAAATTTTGCCCTAATTTGGTCAAGATTTTGACCCAACTTCATGGCACTTTTTAATATAGTTCCAAGAGGAATCTTCAAAATAAATTCAAAGATTGGTTGTATAGCATATTACAAGCTTTCCAAAATGTTCCAGAACTCCTTGAGATCATTATTGAGTAGGGAGAATCGAAGAGATGAAGTTAGGATTTTGTCACTTGAATTACAAGTCATTTTTGATGAACACATGAACCAAATCCATAGCCGTGATGCATAATCCTCACTTTGTAGGCCTCAAACTTATTTTTCAATCCATAATTAATGGTTTACACAACTGATTATGCCCTTATCCAAGTGTTTCAAGCTTTGTCCAAATCAATTTGCCATTTTAGGGGGAAAGTAACATATCCATTCTTGTAAAGCAAGCTTTATGCACAAAGTCAGCTTCTTGAGCTCCCAACTTGTTTTTCTTGATTACACTCCATCCAAAAAATCATAAGCGTGTGTTTAAAGTGGTTAACAACTCTATGAACCAAGTACAAGGCATGGAAACTTGAGTTTTTCAAAAAATCACATGTTATGCATAAACATGTAAATTTGAATGCTGATCAACTAGAGCATTCCAAACTTGTTTCTTATAAATAGAGTCACTATTTGTGATCTAGGACACGAGCTTGAGCACCCTAAAATACACCAAAAATCTCTCAAGTCAGAAATTGCACAAAAACTCCATTGTTACACAATTTCTAACCTTGAACCTCAAACTCACACTCCCCTCATGTGTTTCTTGGCCTTTTAGTTTCTAAAGCTTCCTTACATCAAGTGTAACTTATCTCTGTACCTGTTTCATTTCTGTAACATCACTTACCCAATCTTCCATAACCAAAAACAGAGCATTGCACATTGACTTCTCCAAGTCATTTCAGCCACTCTCAACTCAAGCAAACCATTACACTAGCTTCCTAGGACCTCAAGGAAGCTAACTTGATCATCACCATCAATTGAAACAAGCTCAAACTCCAAACATGATTTCCAGTTTTGAGGTAAGTTTTCTCAACTTGGAACTCTTCATACAGGCATCATCAATAGTTTATTTGGGAATAAAACATGTAGTTATCATTGCCCTGAAGTTAACCATGTCCTTAGTTTCCATTAATTTTGCTTGAGCTTAGATAATTTTGAAACTAAAACTTCTGAAATTTTCAGGGTTCAGATTAGGGACATTAAAATTCATGCTTATCTTTGATGTATAATTTTAATATTTTACATTTCTGGAATCGTGAGAAAATTTGCTACAAGTTTCATGTTTACAGTTTTCATTTTTGATGAGAAATGAGCAAGTTACAGTTGGTCTGGATGGAAGTTGAAGATGAAGTCTTTAGAACACGTTTTTCCTTACATATTTATTATTTCATTTGTATTAACAGATGTATAGCCACCCCAGTGGTAGAAGCGCGCGCCTGTAACCTATGGGACCTATATTCGAGCCCCAGTGGTACCCTTTTTCATTTTTTCACATTTTTCTGACTTTGTTTGTTTTTTTGGCAGGCGCTGGGCCCCTTTGGGCCTGGCTTGTTTTTTTGTTTGTTTTTGCTCACTAACCTCCATGTTTCCTCTTGGCACTCCCTGGCCCAAGTTATTTATTTATTTCATTTATCTTTTCTTAAATATATTTTTTCTAAATACAAAAAATCATAAAATACAAAAAAATGATATATTTAGACTTTGACTTATTTTATTCTATTTTTCCACAAAAAATATTTTTCTTTATTCTACTTTATTTATTTTTATTAACTAAATCTTGTAAACTTAATTAATATTATGTTTTATTTATTTATTTAGTTTTCACACCATTGAAAATACATTATTTTTAATATTAAAAAAAGGGCCAAAAATTATTTTATAATGCTATAAATATTTTCAATATAAAAATACTTAGAATACTTTTTTCTAAACTTAATTTCTTTTAATAAACTAAATAGAATTAGGATTTTATTCAAAAATCTTTTCTTAATAAATTCAAATTTAATTAACTATTTTCTTTATTTAATTAGGTTAAGACAAAATCTCTTTTCATGAAAACCAAACAAATTCATTTTCTTCACATTTTGCATCCTTGTACATTTATTTTTATACTTTTTATTTATTTAAATTCCTTGTATATTCATACCCATTCAATTTGGTTGTAATAGATTAAATAGGTTTAATTCTTGCAATCCCCACAAATGTTGTAATAGCGTAGTAACTTTAAATTTCGCAATTTATCTCTTTTATATAACATGCTAGTAATTAGGGTTTGTATGGAAAGTATAAAACCAATAGGGTTATTCCACTTGGTTGCCTTATACAACATGGCCATATTACGCATGTGAGGTATCTTAGCAAAAACAAGCAAATACAAGATCATAGTCCCTCGATGACGCTATCTAAGTTGCCTTTCAAATGATCTTAGTCCCTGAAAAAGAATGCTAAGATACCTTGAAACATTGCTAATCATGGTTATACGATGACCCACGCCCGTCCCATTTACATCCAAAGATAGGATTTCTTACCAAATCAATGGTAAGACAACAAGGTCAAAGGAAAAGAAATTAAACAAGAAAGACATTTGAGTAGGTAGATTGCTCCCAATTACTTGCTCCATTTCAAGACAAACATCCTTGCTATTTTAAAAATAAACACACACACTTTCAAACCTCTTACAAACATTGAAAACATTTTCAAAGGATCAACATCTTTTTATACATTTTTACAAACAAGGATCATTACAAAGATTGCCTACACAATGACCTCTTTACAAAATACTTTCAAAAAAACCACACAAAGCACAATTTCAAACAAACGCAAGTGATCTAGCAAGTAACTAAGAGCCCATGGAAAACCATGGATGAAAAGGATGCTAATACCTTCCCTTTTCATAATCTACCTCCCCCCCCCCTCCCGAACTCAAGAAATAATCTCAAAGGTCTTTCCTGTGCTTTTTCACCTTTCCTTTTGGATAAAAGAAAAGTCAGTGGCGACTCTTGCTAACTGCAACATTTGCGATCAAACGCAAAACCCTCAAGTCAGTTCTCCCACCGTATCACACAGATGTCATGGGAATTTTTCTTCTCTTAATGCCACTTTTAACTCTTTCACCAGTTAGGATCAACTCGGTGAAACTGGACAAAGAACTTCCAATCAATAGGTTGAAAAATTGGCTGGTCAATGTACCCAAGAACATGTCAATTAGTTCTCTGTCAGTTAATGGTGGTTGGACCCTACCGGCAAGATCCCTCCATTTTTGTGCAAACTCCTTAAAACCCTCATTAGTACCCATTGTAATGCCTTGAATTTAGACTCTGGTTGGTGCCAGATCAGCATTGTATTGATACTGATAATAAAAACCAGTGGCTAGATCTTCCCATGTATGGATGCGGGAACCATCCAATTGATAGAACCATCCTAGTTGAGTCCCAACCATACTCTCCTGGAAGAAATGGATCCAGAGCTTTTTTTCGGTATTGTGCGGCTGCATCTTGCACATTGTAATACGGTGGGAGAACTCACTTAGGTGTTTTGCGTTTGATCATAACTGTTGTGGTTTAGCAAGAGTCACCACCGACTTTTCTTTTATCCAATAAGGAAAGGGTGAAAAGAACCGGAAACACCTTTGAGATTATTTTCTTGAGTTCGGGGGGTAGGTTATGAAAAGAGAAGGTGTTAGGACCCTTTTCACCGGTAGTTATCTACGGGCTCTTAGTTGCTTGCTAGATCACTTGCTTTTGTTTGAAAATGTGCTTTGTGATGTGGGTTTGAAAATATTTTGAAAACGTATTTGTAATGACTCTTGTCTCTATGAGAATGCGTATAAAGTGTTGGTCTTGAAAATAGTTCAAAGAGGTGTTTGTGGAAGATGTTTTTGAAAGTGATTTTGAAAAGTGCCTTTGTAATGATTCTCATCTCTATAAGAACGCGTACAAAGAGTTTTGTCTTTTGAAAATGTTTCAATTGAAAATGTTGGTGTGGAAAAATGTTTTTGTTGTGAGCAAGCGAGCAACCATGAGCATCCTACCTACTCAAAAGGTCTAAGTTATTTTCCTCCTCCTTTAGATGTTGCTATCTTACCATTGATTTGGTAAGAAGCCCCATCGTTGGATGTGAAGGGACGGGCGTGGGTCGTTTGGATAGTCATATAAGGCAACCTATGGGACATTTTAGCAATATCGTATAGGGACTAGATCGTTTACTAAAGGCAACATCGAGGGTCATCGAGGGACTACGATCTTTTATCGAGGATCTTTGCTAAAACGCCCATATTCGAGGGACATGACTATTTTCCGAGGCAATAAGTGAGATTACCCTAGAGGTGCATGTGTGCAAAGTGTGTTTGATTGCATGCATTTAGTCTTTGATTAGGATTGTCTACTTGTTGATTTTATCTTGCCATACATCCTAATTACTAACATTTGTATAAAGCAATAAAAATGAAGAAAATAAATATCCTACACTATTACAACCATATTGAATAGCAAGAAAATATAAATACAAAACAAAATAAAAGAAGGGAACATGAGCTTTTCGATCCAGGCAGCATCGTCCCTTTATTTCTGCTTTTATGAGCTTCTTTCGATTTGGGCCTAACAGTCAGTGTGAGAGGCAACCTTCGATTCATCCTTCTGGCTGCTCCTTTCGATTGGTCCTGGAAATCAGTGTGAGAGATATTCTTTGATTCATCTTTCTGGATACTCCTTTTGATTGGGCCTGGAAGTCAGTGTGAACACCTTTCGTTTCTCCCTTTTTGCTCCTTCATTTGGACTGTGAAGCAGTAAGGGGCGAAGCCTGAGGCTTTGTTTCATACAAAACTCCTTCTTTCGTTTGGGGCCTATACTGGTTAGTTCTATCATACATTTGAATAAGAAAAACAAATGAAAAGGGAAGAAACGAAAAGTAATAAAATGTCATGTACATGCTTGAAATGAAAGGGTTAAGGTCAGGGGACTTACCTTGTTTCTGAAGTTGGTGCTTCTGGACCTTGAGTGATTAGATTGCATGTTCCTGGATTCGAAGGAAAGAAACAAGTGTGGTTTTTCTTTGACTGGATTCGAAGGTCAAGAAGAGTGGGGTAGTGTTTGTTGTTTCTGGATTTGAAGGAGAAGAACAAGTGTAGTGTTCCTTCTGATAGATTCGAAAGAAAAACAAAGTGTGGGGTTGTTCCTAGATTTGAAAGGGAAAAGAAACAGGTGTTGTGTTTCTAGTGCTGGATTCGAAAGGGACAAAAACAAAGGTATGGTCTTTTGATTCTGGGTTTGAGAATGTGTTAAGTGTTTGATGATTTTCATACAATCAAAGTTTCCCGCTATTAAAAACCTCCGGATGTGTTTTCCAGCCCCTTTAGTGTGTTATGAAGCCTTTTATTTATAGGTGAAGTTAGATGAGGTTTAGGAGGGAAAACAAAATAATTTGAACAAATTTATTATACTGTTCTTGCAGCTTTAGAGGTGCAGTATTGTATGCCATTTTGGTGCAAGAATAGGGGCAGCATTGCAAGACTGATGTGCAACAGTTTTGGAGCGTTGTAGCCAGTATAGCAGTACAAGCATCTTTGAATATTTCAAACCTTTGTTTTGACTTCATAAGTCTAACCTTCGACCAGATCTTCTCTTTAGACACCAGTATGTGCTTTTCGAATGACCCTTTTTTGTGCATCCTTCGAAGGGGCCAAATGTATGCCCCTTGAATGAGCCACCAAAATATGTCCTTCGAATGGGACCTCCAGGTATGTCTTGTAGGACTTTCGAATGAACACAAAATATGTCCTTCGAATGAGACATCTTGAAATAACCTGGACGAACCTTCATCCGAATTATGAAATCAATGAGTTCACCACCGAACGTCTTTTATCCCGCCTAGAGGGGAAAGGCAAACATCGAGAAAACCTGAAGAGGGAGAAATCACGGTCTTACGACCGAGAGATCGGGTAAGGGAGTCTGTTACGCGAGGGAAAGGTATTAGCACTCCATACACCCGTAGTACTCTATGGTATCCACTCTTGTTTTCTAATCTAATGGGTGTGTAAAAATCTATATCTAAGTTGTACAGGGAATGCATGCAAAAGAAAAGGTAAAATAATATAGGGAAAATAAAAGTTTTGCTCGCTTGGGCCCTACCCTAGTGCCTACATATCCCTTTTAAGGAATTAGAGCAGCCGTAGTTCGGCTCATATATTCTGGTTGGTTTGTTTTTTTTAGTTAAGAAGACAAAAGCAACAATCAAGATGGCAAAACATCAGATAGAACAACAAAAATATCAACAATGATAATAAAATAGAAAGAAGAGATAATAAGACATCGCATGGCACCATAAACTCAAATAAGGCGATAAAACGCCAGCATGATAGAAAAATATCAGACAAAGATGATGAAACATTATACCTAACAATGATATTTTAAATCAAAGTAGGATGAAAAACATGTCCGATGGCGAAACATCGGCAAAAGAATGTGCGATGGCGAAACATCGGTTAAGAAGATAACATGGAAAAGATGGTGAAACATCAATAAACCAGAGGATAAAATATCACACCTAACAATGATATTGAGAATCAAAGTAGGATAACAAACATGTGTGATGGAGAAACATCGACTTCAAATAAATATGCAATGGCGAAACATCGGCTAAAGAATAACAGGGTATCATGGAAAAGATGATGAAATATCAAACAGAAAGGCGCACAAACAATTAAGATTGGTTTGTATTTTTTACCTTGAATAAGGACTTAAGTTTATTAAAGATGTTTTATGATTTTCCAAGAAGAATCTTTAGTCTTAAGATGCAATATGCAAAAGAAAGGAAAAACAACTAAGGGAGACTATCCTAAACTCTAGCCCTAATGTTATCATACAATTATTGGCCCTAAGGTTGAGGATGAAAAAGGGAAGTTTCTACCCTAAGTTAGCATGCATGGATTCCTATCCTAAGGTCTAACTCGAGGACTAAACCTACACGAGAAATCCTAAGGGAACATGGTAAATACCAAATAAGAAAGAAAACAAGTGCCTAAACATGAGTAATAAGCAAGGTACATATGCATATTCTCCTTAAACATATCTTTAAATAAACCAGAGGGACTCCTGACATATATCAACCATAGAGATCTCATCATGCAATAGAATGCAATAAGGAGCGGAAACAGTAAAAGGGAAATAGTGCAATACCAAACGGATAACTATTCATAGCAAATGAGCAAGAAAAAGAAACCCAGAGAACTTCAAGCAAGATAGCATCAGTAAACAAATCAAGTCAGAAATCTCTCCATCAAATATATGCATTAAAGCTCCAAATATGAACATATTCCATAGGTGAGGTATATCATCCATGAACACATATATATCCTGCAAAGGGATGACAAATATACAAAGCACTGGAATAGTGCAAACACATACTCAATTGTGTTCCACAAATAAAGTTGAACACTACAATAATAAGTCTAAATGGAGAAACATTCCTCAGAGTACCTCGCACATTCAACAGACAAATTAGTGATTTCAAAGATAGATGATGAACCAATAAGGGAAGGGAAATGGTATGCCAAAGTAATGGAAGAAACATGATAACAGAACATCCAATCAGTAGATGTAAGAAGCATCAAGCAAACTCAAGCAACAATTAGGTCAAAACTAAAGAACTGTTGCTCCTTTCATGTCACCATGTTGGATTGACAAGTAAATATCAATCAGGGATCAAAGGAGCTAGAGAGGAAATACAAACAAAGACTTTATAAGTCAGTAGCACACACTTCACATCCATACTCATTCATTTCATTATGGTATACAAGCATAACAAAGAAGAAGGATTGCACAAAATGTATCACAAAGCTTGGATCACAAGTTAGCAAGGCAAAGAATTCAAACAAAAACAAAGTTACAAGACTAAAACCCTTCAAAGACTTGAAATCAAGCTTCTAACATTCTATGAGGATATGATCAAGAGTTTGAAATGTTGATTCTAATATATGTTGCACCAGTGCATTCAATATACCTCAAAGATTCAAAAGAAAAGAAAGGATTGAACATCAAATTCATAATAAGATGGAATGGTTCAAACATTGGAGGTCAAGTGATCTCAAGTCTTTATGAGACTGTCCTTGATGCATCATTCTTCAACATGTTATCATTGGTCATTTGATGACCTCAAACTCAAACCAAAAGTTTAAAGTTCAAAGCAAAAATAAGAAAAGAACATTAGTTAAGGGACACGAGTCAAAAGGGCTCATCAACCAATTATGGGAAATCAAGTGGATTGATTTGAATTGGTGTGAGGAAAATAGTATAAACATGATCATTAAGTGCCAAATTATAGGCCTCACACAAGTTCATTGGCCATCAAGAAAATTGCAACAAGATATGCAACATCAATTGGGCACTTTCACTTTGTAAATTCATCAAAAATTGAAATGTACTTCCATAATTCAAACAAAAAATTTCTCAGCATCTTTAAGATGTATATAAGTCAGAAAACAAGTCTCAAGTTCATTGATGGTTGAGGAAACGAACAAATAAGCTTCAAACATCAAAACTAGTTGGTGAAACCACCAATCTAGGCAAGTTTTCAAAATAAATTCATGGAAAATATCAAACCTCATCAATTAATTCAAGAAAAATATTTTTAAGATCCTCAATCCATCTATGAACTTCAAACACGAGCTGAATTCAATTGAAACTTAAAGAAAATTATTTCTGGAATCAAATCAAACAAGGGGATTATCAAAACCCTAATTACTTAGAAAATAAACTTAATTATTGATTAATTAAGTTTAAATTCTAAATAATTCAAACTAACTTAAAAAAAAACAGAAAACTTCAGGGATCAGAAAACTTATTTTTCATATTTTTAGAATTAAAGAAAAGTCAGAAATAAAATCAAATTCAAGCAATTAATCAATTAAACACATATTCACATATTTAAAATAAAATTCTAATCAAAAGACAAAAATATTCAACCAAAATTATATTCAAATATTACAATTAAAAATAATCTTCAATGATTTTTTGGAGTTAAAGAAATGTCAAAATAAAATTGAAAATTAAACAAACAATTAATTAAACACGCGAATTTTTAAACCAATCAGGACATTTTCAAAAATTCCAAAAAAAAAAATACACAAGGTCAGAAATAATATTTTGGAGTTTCATGAAATTTTTCAGAATTTTTCAACCATTTTTGAGCAAGAAAAAAAAGGAAAAATCAAGTTATAAAACAAAATTCAAATAAATGCAAAATTCAAATGGACCAATCAGAAGGTTACACACTTCATCTTCAACCTCTAGCCCTAACCAGAAACGCGCGAAAAATAGATGCTAGTTATCAAAGTTCAGATCCACACCACATATTCATTTCCACACCATCTTTCATGAAATTTCGAGCAAATTAAAGCTAGAAATAAAATCTACATCATGCTATTCGAATCACATAGAATGATTAACCACAGACCAAGAATGGATCTCGTGAAGATTGCAAAAACACACTGAGCAAAATATTTCTTAATCATCATGCATGCATACTTCATCAAATTAAAAGCTGTAAAGCTGCAGAAACACTCAATGAACATCAAACAACATGATTCCAAACTAAAATCATACAATTCATAGCCAAAAATCAAGATCCAAAGTTTAATATTCTAACCTTTGAGGAAAAAGTGTATCTACTGTCTCCTTCACTCCAGCTGCAAACCAAGCCTCGATCTACAATCCTTAGCACTTGGAGAAGAGAATACAAGAAGAATCACTCAAAACACACGAGTAAACTGGGAGAATCGAAGAAATGGATTTTTGAGAGAAAAAGTGGTTTTAGATCTGAACTTCCTCCAGCCTTTCGTTCCCCTCTTCGCCTCCTTACTCTTTGAATGCACAATGCAGTGTTTATATAGGGTGTTTAGAGTGAGGGCAATAGGGTAATATCTAAAATAAATCCGTTGGGGGAAAATTGGCCAAAACTGGTAAATGGAAATGTGAGATCATCTGCTTGTGTTTTGTTTGTTTATTTGGCTCTTTATGCTACATTTTAATGAACTATGAGTTGCATGAGTGAGGCAAACAAAGTGTGAGGGGGTGAGGTGGCAAGGATTGCACATGGGAATGATTTGCTTGTGATGAAAGTTACCAATTTTGCCAAAAAATATCAAAAGCGTGGGGAGGCAAGGAAAGTGTGATTTTTTGGCCAAAATGAGTAAGAAAAGAAGTGTGTGGTTCGATCCAAGCATGTGTGTGATACGGTGAGAGAACTGATTTGAGGGTTTTGCGTTTTATTGCAAAAGAGTCGCCACCGACTCTTCTTTTATCCAAAAGGAAAGGTGAAAAAGCACAGGGAAGACCTTTGAGATTGTTTCTTGAGTTCGGGGGGTAGATTATGAAAAGGGAAGTTATTAGAACCCTTTTCATCCATGGTTTTTCATGGGCTCTTAGCTACTTGCTAGATCACTTGCTTTTGTTTTGAAATTGTACTTTGTGTGGTTTTTTGAAAGTATTTTGTAAAAGAGGCCATTGTTTAGGCAACCTTTGTAATGATTCTCATTCGTAAGAATGTATACAAAGATGTTTGTCTTTTTTGAAAATGTTTTCAATGTTTGTAAAATGTTTGGAAATGTGTGTGTTTGTTTTGAAAATAGCAAGGATAATTGTTTGGAAATAGAGAAAGTAACTAGAAGTAATCTACCTACTCAAATGTCTCTCTTGTTCATTTTCTATTCCTTTTACATTGTTGTCTTACCATTGATTTGGTAAGCAACCCCATCTTTGGATGTAAATAGGACGGGCGTGGGTCATCGTATAACCATGATCAGCAATGTTGCAAAGTACCTTAGCATTTTTGAGGGACCAAGATCATTTTGTAAGGCAACTTTGAATAGCGCCATTGAGGAACTATGATCTTATACTTGTTTGTTTTGCCAAGATACTTCGCAGGCATAATATGGCCATTTTTGTATAAGGCAACCAAGTGGAGAAACCCTAAGGATGCTTGTGTGTAAGTGTGTTATTTTCATGCTTTATTTGTCTTGTATTAGGGTTTTCTATTTGCTTTGTTTTGATCTTGCCATACAAACCCTAATTACTAGCATGGTATATAAAAGCGGTAAATTGCGTAATTTAAAGATTACTACGCTATTACAACATTTTTATGGGAGGGGGAAATACAAATTATGAATGGGGATTTGCAATAATGTAAATCTAATTAACCTATTACAACCAAATCGAATTTGTACAAATATTTGAATCAATAAGATATAATATAAATATGCAATATTATGTATACGCAAGAAAAGGATTTTTGTTTTGTTTCTTATGTGAAAAGAAATTTTGAACTAAACCTAATAACTTAAGAAAAAGAAATTAATTCTAGAAAACAAAATTTAACCCTAATTTCTAATTTTAAAAGAAAAATAAAGTTCTTATGTATTATTTTTATGTATTTTTTATATTAAAAATAATAAATAATATTTTATAAAAAATATTTAGTTTTTGTATGTCAAAATAAATATTTACAAGTATGAATAATAAATAAGGAATAAAATAGTTAAACTAAATCTATTATATTTACAAATTTATTTAAGAAAGAAATAATTAATATATACTTTAATAAAAATATTTTTTCATGTGAAAATAAAATAAAATAAACAAAATGCAAAATTGTCATATTTTATATTTTTCATGATTTTATGTATTTAAGAAAATATTTAATAAAACAAAAAAAGAAAATAAAACAAATAAATAAAAGTGAGTGAAAATAGTTGGGCCAGGGGGTATCCTGAGTAATCAGGTGTTATCATGTTAGAAAAAAAATGTTAGGCCCAAGTATTGAAGCCCATCCTGCAAACAGCCAAAAAAGATGAAAAAATATGTGAAAATGCAAAAAAGCAGGCACCAAGGCTCGAACCCATGACCTTGGCATTCTCAGCGCGCTGCCTTGCCACTGGGGTGGTTGTACATCCGTTAGTTCAAATGAAACAAGAAAAACATAACATAAACAACTTCCTTTTCCCTGTACTTCGTGTTCTTCCTCAAGCTGGCCATACCTCCCGTATCTCTCTCATTTCTCCATGAAAATGAAAACTTCCAACATGAAAATGATAGTACTCATCCTCACGATTTCAACCATGTAACTTATGGAAACTAACAATCAAAGATTAAAACGAATTTTGAGAGCCCTAATTTTAAACCTAATTTTTATAGAAATTTGAATGCTAAAATTCTCTATACATAATGATCAGAAATGAAATCTATGCACATGGTTGGCTTCAAAACTATAATATCTACATTTTTCTTTCACAAATCGTGGCCAATGGATGCCTGTATGCAGAGATAGAAGTTGGGATTCTTACCTCTTTCAACTGAGATCGTGAATGGAGTTTGAGTGAAATTTAGGAAGGCCTGAAGGTTGCTTTAGCTTGCTTGGACCTCCCTGAGTGTGTTCTAATCCTTGCCTTGGTTTGGAAGTGCCTGGAAATCTCTATCCAAGTCAACCTACAAGCTTGGAAAACAAAAATGGCAGATGAAGAAGGAGGAGTTACAGGGTAGGGATGATGGTCTAGATCACTTAGATATAAGATAGGTAAAGTGTTTGGATGATTAAAACTTGAAACGCACGAGCCAATTTGTGGATTGCTGTGCTTATGCTCAAACTGCATGTTTTGACAGGTTTTTGGTGAGAGGGAGTGTTTGAATGTTTCAGGCCTTTTTCAATCGTGTTCTAAGTTGTAATGTGTTTGTGTATTAGTATGGAGAAGATTTTAGGTCAGCTCTTTAACAAATTTTTGAGTTGTAGGCTTTTTGCACACTTTCTTGCTTTTGAAGCAAAGTGAAGAGACAAGTCTCCACATGCTTGTAATGGCCTTCTTGGAGTTGGTATAAACTCTATACAAGTTGCTTTAGATCTGTAGGACTTGTGTGTGCAGAGAAGACATGTCCAATGCTCAATAATTGAAAAGTTGCAAAAGTTAAGCTTTTTCAAAATGGCAATGGCAACTTTGTGTCATTTATGAAAATAAAGCTTGTACAAAGACCTTTGGGCTTGGATTAAGGATTTTTCAACTTAGTAAGCATTAAATTATGAAGTGAGAAACAAGTTTGAGACCTATAAAGCAAGAGTTAGTCAGCATTTGTGTTCAAATTTGAATTTTGTTCTTCATGAAATGACTTGAATTCAAAGTGAGAAATTGCCAATTTCATTTCTTCGATTCTCCATACTCAAAAATGATCTCAAGGAGTTCTTTGACATTTTGGAAAGCTTGCAATGTTCTCTATAACTCATATTTGAAATGTATTTCAAGATACCACTTGAAACTAGGTGAAAAATTGCCATGAAGTTAGGTCAAAAACCTGCCTAAATTAGGGCAAAATTTCACTATTTTAGTTCATGGGCATGTATTCACAAAATTATATCTTGAGATCCAATAATCTTTAAGGAAAAATGTGTTAAGAAAAGTTTTATATTTCATGGAGATCTACAACTTTCATGTTTGGAATTTCCTTGGAATCATCTTGCATCATGGTGAAAAAATGACTTGAAGTTAAGAGAAAAAAAGAAATTTTCTATACTTAGAAAATTTTCTAAGTTAAGAAAATTTCAAATTTTAAAACCAAATCTTCAATATTTGATTCCTTGATGAACAAGCTTCACATTTTGACATATTTTGATGAATTATGATACTTGGCACTTGATTTTGACCAAAAAGTCAAAGTTTGACTTTTCAGTATACAATTGACTGTAAATTTTATCTGTCAACCCAACGAAATTGCAATGTTTTGAACCATGTCAATAGGTAAAGATGATACAATTGAATCCTTGAAATCATGCTTCAAATCAATTGGTCATTTGCTAGGTCAAAAATCAGAAATTGCCCTTTCCCAATCAAAACCCTAATTTTGACCATTTTGCCCTTTGGATGATTTGATCAAATTTCTTGAGGAATTGTGGTCCCAACTTGATCAACTAATACATATGAGTCTAAAATATTGATGTGGATAAAAAATTATGAAGTTTGACTGTAAATTGGCCATGGTTGGCTTTTTCCCTAATACAACTTATTTTTAGGTCAACTGTCCAATTGACTGATCAGAAATGTGGTTCAAGGCTTGAAACTTGTCATGAGTAATCTTAGAGGTCCATAATGATGTTTGAAAGTTATATGAAGCATTGATAATCCAAAAATACTTGTGCAATCTCAAACCCTAATTTTGGGTTATCAATGCAAGATTAGATGTCTTGAGCTGACCAAACCATAATCCAGTCTTAGGTCAAAGAGATCCTGTGAGAATAATCTTGATAAATGAGAGCGCAAATTTAGGGGTACAACAGCTGCCCCTGTTCAATCTTCTTAAACCTGAGGATTTAGATTGGCGAGCTTTTCCATTCATGACTCGAAGGTGAAAGATGATTGGACACTAGAGTGCCCATAAATTTGCACTCGACGATGTGTAGTTGAGGGAAGGGGCTTAAAGATGCCATTTGGAGAAATGATAGAATCTTGATGGAGATGGGCTTGTAGATGCCATCCAAAAATGTTTTTTGAATTGTAAGTTATAAGCTGAAATAATGAGTATCAGAACGGAGTCCGTGTCTGGAGCGTGTCTGAACTGTATCTGAAAGTTGATTTTGACTAAGTACCAGAATAGCATCCGTGTTTGGAGCATATCCGTACTGTATCTGGGGACTGAAACTGAATGAGTATCAGAATGGAATCCGTGTCTGGAGCGTATCCGTATTATATCTGAAAGTTGAATCTGAATGAGTATCAGAATTGCATCCGTGTCTGGAGCGTATCTGTACTATATCTGAAGTCTGAATCTGAATGAGTACTAAAATGGCATCCATGTCTGGAGCGTATCTGTATTGTATCTGAAAGTTGAATCTGAATGAGTAACAGAATGGCATCCGTGCCTGGAGCGTATCTGTACTGTATCTGATTGCATATTGTAAATGGTAGCCATTTAATCTTATCCTGAAAAGGGTAAAATGTTTGCTGAAACAAAGTTATATTGCATGAAATGTATGATGCAATGTAGTTGTTTTATCAGTGTTTATGATATGTGGATGCAATGTATGTGCATGTAAGCTGATTTGCTGTATTGTTGTTTGATTGAGGAAAATAGACCCCTGAACGCTGCTAAGGATATGTGAATTTTCATGTCTTGAAGTTGAAGTACTGATGAACTCTTGTTGAGAGAAGTAAATTCTGTTGTGACGGAAATGCCACGTACTGCTTGTAAGATCTGCTTGGGGAATCCTGAGAAATTTGATGATTTCTATTGGGGATTAATAATGTGAAATTTATTCCGCTGGGGATCTAAATGACGTACTGTGGGGATTGCTTATGGAATAGCCTAGAGACGTTTTCCTGTCCTTTCAACCTATCAGTAATTGTCTTTCTCATTTTGTTCATTTGTAAACAGTAATTATGTTCAAATGCATATGTTTATCAATGAATCATTGGACGTTTTTGCAAATAAAACACAAGTGTAAAGACAAATAGTTTTCTGTACTTTCAAAAAGATATCTTTGTTTTGACTTTGAATAAGTATTTTTTACAAAGGAGACAAACATTCTAGTAAGAGAATGGTGCCATAAAATAAGAAGAATCTATACAAAGAAAGATAGCTATGTGTAATAATCCCATGGGGTTCCCATTCTACTATAGCCTTCCTATCTCCGAATATCTTGTCTATTTGTTGCTTCGTCCGAAGATGATTGAATTGATAAAAAAATCAGAGTTTATCAGTGGAGGTCAGAGGTTTTCCACAAAGTGATCCGACGGGACATAGTCATACGCTTTAATTCCCTAACTTTTTCCTGGACCGCCCTTTCAGGTTTTAAGTCCACCGGGAAACCCTTTTTTTCCCAAGTCGCCCTTTCGGGTTTTCAACTTGCCGGGTGTACAGATTTTTTTATTTTTATCCCTAATTTTTGCCCGAACATTTTTGGTTCACCGAGATGCCCTTGTTTTTCCTAGGTGTGTCAACCTAGCGTGTCTCTCATGCGTAGTATCTTTTGACTATGTCCATGTTCGCAGGGTGTGGCAGGTCGTCGCCATCCATGGTGGTCAAGATCATTGCCCCACCAGAGAATATGCTTTTGATTACAAATGGTCCTTCATAAGTAGGAGTCCATTTGCCCATGGGATCACTTTGTGTTAGGATGATACGTTTGATCACTAGATCCCCAACTTGATATACTTGTCGCCTGACTTTCTTGTTGAAAGCCTTAATCATCTGTTTTTAATACATCTGACCATGGCAAACAGCAGTAAGTCTCTTTTCATCAATTAAGTTCATTTGATCAAGTCGAGTCTGGATCCAATCATCTTCATTCAAACCTGCATCCTTAATAATCCTTAGAGAGGGGATTTGGACCTCAATAGGAAAAACAACTTCCATGCCGTAAACCAAAGAATAGGGTGTTGCCCTAGTTGATGTGCGAGTTGTGGTACGATACCCGTGGAGAGCGAATGGTAGCATCTCATGCTAGTCTTTGTATGTGACTGTCATTTTCTGTATGATCTTCTTAATGTTTTTATTCGCAGCCTCGACAACACCATTCATCTTTGGCCGATATGGGGAAGAATTGTGATGCTGAATCTTGAATTGCTCGCACAAGGCGGTGGTCATAGTGTTGTTAAGATTTGTACCATTGTTAGTGATGATCCTTTCCGGGACACTGTACCGGCAAATGAGATTTTGCTTGATGAAGCAGGCAACAACATTCTTCGTAACGGAAGCGAAAGAAGCTGCTTCGACCCACTTTGTAAAATAGTCAATGGCCACTAGGATGAAGCGGTGTCCATTGGAGGCTGTCAGCTTAATCTCTCCAATCATATCAATTCCCCACATAGCAAAGGGCCAAGGAGCCGTCAAGACATTCAGAGGAACTGGAGGTACGTGCACCTTGTCAGCATAAATTTGACACTTATTACAGTTCCGAGAGTGTTGATAGCAATCTGCTTCCATGGTAGACCAATAATAGCCTTCCTGTAGGATTTTGTTCGCCATCGTATGCCCACTGGAGTGAGTTCTAAAAGTACCTTCATATAATTCTGCCATGATCTTTTTCGCTTCAACTTTATCCACACACCGAAGGAGAATGAAGTCATGATTACGTTTGTACAATATGCCATTACTCAAGAAGAAATTAGCAGAGAATCTCCTTAAGAACTTCGTATCATTGATTGAAGCTCCTTCTGGATATTCTTGAGCCTCGAGATACCTCTTGACTTCATGAAACCAAGGTTGGTCCACTACCTCTTCAGTATTAATCTCGTGATAGTGTGCTGGTACATCCATTCGTTTGATGGTGATTTGGGGAGCTTCGTTATCCCAATTAAGTTTAAACATAGATGACATTGTAGCTAGAGTGTCTGCTAGCTTATTTTCTTCTCGCGGGAAATGCTCGAACGTAATCTTCTCAAAATATGGTAGCAATGTCAAAACATGATCTTTGTAAGGGATAAGGTTTGGGTGCTTAGTGTCCCATTCCCCTTTGATCTGACTGATGACCAAAGCTAAATCTCCAAACACATCTAAAGACTTGATTCCCAAATCTATGGCAGCTCTGAGACCAAAGATGCATGCTTCGTATTCCGCCATGTTGTTCGTATAGTTGAAGCAAAGTCTGGCAGTAAAGGGAGTATGACACCCTTCCGGAGATATGAGTACAATGCCGATTTCATTACCCAGTGCATTGAATTCCCCATCAAAGAACAGGGCCCATCGGGATCCTTGTTCAGGTCCATCATATGGTCTGATTTCTTCACATTTGTCTAATGTCATGATGTCTTCATCCAGGAACTCAAACTTCATGGACTGATAGTCTTCTACAGCTTAGTGAGCAACGTGATCAGCCAATACACTGCCTTTTATAGATTTCTGAGTAGTATACTGTATATCATATTCTGTTAGGATCATCTGCCATCTAGCTATCCTCCTAGACAGAGAAGGCTTCTCAAAGATGTATTTTATCGGATCCATCTTAGATATCAACAAGGTAGTATGAGTCAGCATATACTGTCTTAGCCAGAGAGCAGCTCATGCCAGAGCGCAACAAGTTTTCTCGAGCAGTGAATATCTAGTTTCACAGTCGATAATTATTTTTCTCAGGTAGTAAATAGCGTGCTCTTTTCGGCCAGACTCGTCATGCTGCCCCAATACACACCTCATTGAGTTCTCTAAAACAGTCAGATACATGATCAGTGGTATTCCCTCGACTGGTGGCATCAAAACGGGAGGCTCTTGTAGGTTCTTTGATCTTGTCAAAAGCAAACTGGCATTCATCATTCCATCTGACTACTTGATCTTTCTTCAATAGTTTGAAGATTGGCTCACAAGTAGCTGTTAAGTGAGAAATGAATCTGGAAATATAGTTTAGGCACCCCAAGAATCCTCTAACTTCCTTCTCAGTACGAGGAGCAGGCATTTCTTGTATTGCTTTAATCTTGGCAAGATCTACCTCAATGCCTTTGTTACTAACGACAAAACCTAACAGTTTACCGGACCGTACTCCAAATGTGCACTTGTTTGGATTCAACCTTAAGTTGTACTCCTTCAATCTCTCATACAGCTTTTGCAAGTCATCAAGGTGCTCTTCTTCCGTTTGTGATCGGGCTATCATATCGTCTATGTAGACCTCTATTTCATGATGTATCATGTCATGAAACAAATTTACCATGGCGCGCTGATAGGTGGCCCCAACATTCTTCAGTCTGAATGGCATCACTTTGTAGCAGAATATTCCCCACTGTGTGACCAATGTTATTTTCTCCATGTCCTCAGGTGTCATTTTGATTTATTTGTAACCTGAGAATCCGTCCATGAAGGAAAACACTTTGTGTTGGGCCGTATTGTCAACTAGGATATCTATGTGGGGAAGTGGAAAATCATCTTTAGGGCTGGCCCTATTCAAATCTCTATAGTCCACGCACATACGTACTTTGCCGTCTTTTTTAGGTACGGGAACAATGTTGGCAACCCATTGAGGATAGGTAGTGACAGCCAAGAATCCAACATTGAATTGTTTCATGACCTCCACTTTGATCTTTTCTGACATATCAGGTCTCATGCGGCAGACTTTTTGTTTTACTGGTGGACAATCTTCTCTTGTTGGCAGACGATGTACCACGATGTCTGTATCAAGTCCTGGCATGTCTTCATATGACCAGTAAAAGATCTCAACATAATCATGCAATAGCTGAATCAGACACTCCTTGACACTAGGCTCCAGATTGACACCCACCTTGACCTCTTTTATATCCTCCTCGGTACCCAGATTGAATGTATCCACAGGTTCCTCATGAGGCTGAATGGCTCTTTCTTCTTGTTGCAGTAGTCTGGCCAGTTCCCCTGGTACTTCACAATCTTCCTCACCTTCGTCTTCGGCTTGGTAGATTAGATCTTCAGAGTCACGAAAGGCCATAGCAGTATCGTTACCCATGGGATCCAGAATGGAGGGGTACCTGCATTTGTGAGTGTGGGTGTTTGTAAGGGTATAGCCATCCTTTAAAAATAAAATGTAAAAGAAAAACAATGAGCTCAAAAGTTTGTATGTGAAAAAATGTCCATGATTCATTGAATGTCATATGAAGATGAAATAAAAACCCTTACAAATGGACCATTGTTCCTCGGGCAAGACACAAGGTTTTAAATGTGCGAATTGTTTGTGAATATTACAAGTCCAACAGAAATGTAAAGATAAATTACTGAGGGATGAAAGTTATTGGGACAAAGTCTCTGGCTTCCCAATTGTGAAGTCCTCCGTTGACACTAGAAAAGATCTATTCCTCCAAGCTGCAATCCTCTTCACCGTCTTCTACCGCATTCACCTCTTTGTTGCTAATCTTCAAGGGTGGCCCTCTAGCATGGGCATGGCGTACAACCTTCTGAGCATTTGAAGTGAACCCTAAGCCAAACTTGTTAGATTTATACGGAATATCTGGGAGTTGCCCCCAGATGGTGCATCCATCCTCCTCTACTACTGCTTTGGCGTCCTTTAGAGATGACATCCAGAGTGGAGGTTTTGTGATCTTGGGAATCTGGGACGTAGTCTTGGTCGCTGCTACCTCTTGGGGAACCTCTTCGAAATGTTGAAAAGGAGTTTCAATGAACTCGCCGTCCAATTCCACATATCAGAAGGAATTGAGGTGGCTAATCATATACTCTTCCTCTCCGTGGACAATGATAATCTTTCCATGGACCGGATATTTCAGCATCTGGTGTAGTGTAGAGGTGACAGCACCGACATTATGGATCCACGGTCGTCCTAGCAGACAGGAGTAAGAGGGGGTGGATGTCCAATACATAGAAGGTTGAGTTGAAAGTTTGAGTCCCAACCTTTATGGGGATATCCACCTCCCCGTGCACCATCCTCTTTGAGCCATCAAACGCTCTCACGACTATGTTACTAGGTTTCAACGTCAGTCCTTCGCAGTCTAATCTGTCGATAGCTTTCTTCGGTAAAACATTCAAAGATGAGCCCGTGTCCACCAAGACATGGGCCAGATTTGTTCCTCTATATTCCACAGAGACATGCAATACCTTGTTGTGCTTCCTTCCCTTGGTGTCAGATCAGCATCCGAGAAGCCTAGGCCGTTATCCGCCGTCAAGCTGGCCATGCAATCTTGAAATTGTTCAGCCGATGTCTCTTGAGGCACATGGGCTTTTTTTAGGAACTTTACCAGAGCTTTCACATGTGCCTCAGAGCACAGCAACAATTCCAGCATGGGGATTTTGGAGGTATTTTTCCCCAACTGTTCAACTACGTTGTAGTCGCTCCTCTTTATTATTCTCAGGATCTCCTCCATTTTCTTCTTGGAGGTTTCGGGGATAGTCAGTGGTTGAGCCTTCGTCCGAACATGCTCTTCTTGAATACTTTTTCCTCGAGTTTCAGCAGTAGGAGTGTTGGTAGGGATAACAATAGGGGTTGTGTCATCTTTGTCAATAGGAGCACTTGCAGATATGATTATTGGTACGGAGGTAACCTTTGGAGCAGCCACGCGTCCAAAAACTGCCTTTGGGGGGGCAATTTCTGGAGAAAATATTCTACCGCTTTGGGTAATCTTACTGGTTCCGGTAATATTACTAATGTCAGAGTCTTCTTTTTCGGAGCCCATCTCTTTGGCGGCCAACCCATCTGTTTGATTCCATGGTAGTAGATGTCCCCACAGTAATTCTACGGCACAGTTTTGTCTGATTCATACGGGACTGGCCCAGGCATTGTGATTATAAGAGGAGTAGTTTTTGGAACCGATGTAATTCTAACGGGTGTTTTGACGACCCTGGAAGAATTGGCGGAGATGGTGATGATTGAAACGTCTTCAGCAGGAACATGTGAAACAGGAGTACTTTCAAACAGAAACTCTTGGTTGTCTATCAAGCGTTGAATGCTTGTTTTCAGCAAAGGGCAAACAGTTGGTAAGGATAAGCAAAGATGGCAGTCTTCATTACAACCCGGGAATATACCGGCTTTCAACAAGTTTATCTTAATGATTGGGAGTGGAGTCAAGAGTTCATCAACTGTTGCGACAAACAAATCTTCTTCAATTGCATTGGTGTTGTGACCATGCCTGGGCATAGGAGCAGAAATGACGTTTGGCTTCTCGGGCGCATCAAACTCAATCTCTTTTGCCTCTATAAGATCTTGAATTTTGTTTTTCAAGGCCCAACAGTTGTTAGTGTCATGACCCGGACTTTCAGAATGATATGCGCATCTGGCATTTGGGTGATAATGAGGGGATGCAATGTTGGGGTTTGTTGTACCCCAAAATTTGCCCTCCCATATTCTTCAAGAAATTGCCAAGTCATGCTTCAAAATTCCCCAAGGGTTGCACAGTTCAAGAGCCTCCTGAACAGTCAAAATTAGGGTTTTTGTTCTGATCAAGAAAATGAAGTTTCCAAGGGTCCAATCAAGTCCCAAATGCCTATAAACATGGTCAAGCATCCTCATACAAAGTTTCAAGACTTTCAGCACAAAATTGCACAGTCAAAACCCTAATTGCACTACAGTCAACTGTAGGGGCAAAATGGTCATTTGACAGTCAAAAGTCTAAATTTTTGGTCAACATCTCATTTTGAAGCCACAAACATCATTTGATCAATGCTTGATCATGATTCTCAAAGCTCATCAAGATGCAAAAGTTTCCTTATTTGGACAGTTGAAAAAGTCAACTGTAAATTAACAAGGGCATAACTTTCACATGGATTATCAGAAAAATTCCATCCAAAGCTCATTTTGAAGAGAAAGACATTTCCTACAACTCCTCTTCACACTTCAAGTCCAAGAAATGCTCTCACAAAAAGTTATCAATTTCAACATTATAGGTCATTTTCAAAAGTCAACAAAAAGGGACTTTAAGTCAAAGGCCATAACTTGAGATTGGTAAATCAAAATGACATGGGACCAAAGACATTGGTTATAGGACTCAAAGAACTTTCCAAAATGTCCAAGAACATGAGCAAAGCTTAAAAATTGAGCAAGTTGTGCCTTGTGGAAGTTGGGAAATTTTTGGATATTTTGAAAAGACAACATTGATTCAAATGACCTAAAATTGCTAATGGGCCTCTTTTTCTTCCACAATTCATCATCCAAGACATGTGCACGACCATTTGGCCCAAAGGGAAGTTTTTATCATTTTTTATTTATTTATTTGGATTTTTATTATTAATAATTCATTTAAAATTAAAATAAATACATGAAAAATACTAAACCTAGGTTTTAAATCTTTTTATGCATATTATATACTCAATATTTCGTGCATAGCTAGATTTGGGAAGAATTGAAGAGAATTGGCCATGATTTGTACAAAATAGCATGAAAAAAATATTGAAAAAGATTTTTGGAAATCAAATCTTGCAAGACATGAATGCCAAGGATTTTGATTGTTTTCTTTGACCTAATTCACTCCATACATAAGCTGGATCAAGACCTAATGCTCAAGAACCAAAAAGCTGCGCATAAACTCCATTATCAAACTCAATTTTTTTGGCAAAAATTCCAAATCTGAAAACCAATTTCCAGGGCGATTCAAGGCCAAAGATCAATTCCATTAGCTTGCTGAGGCTTCAAAGAAGGGATTTGGATCAAAAACTACAAGCTTTCGTGCCCAGAAACGTGAGAACGATCTCACCTGTACAGAAAAAATTGCATATTCGTGCATCTCAATTCATGCATCTTTTGTACTTTTTAACAGTTGATTTATATTCATTGCTTGATTCTACAACTAACTGTGTGGTTTAATTGTGTTTTTATGCATCACACGCGATTTCACCATGAGTAAGACCTAGGGTTTTCAAAACTGTGAATTGGGGTTTTCCCATTAAGGAAAAATTAGCATTCAAGACTTAGACCACTGAATCAAGCATGATTGGACGATCATAAAGCCACCCTCGCGCTCAATTTATGAGCATCCCTGGGCTAATCGCTATTTTTCAATAGGTTGTCTATAGGAACGGTGTAAAACCGTTGCTGATTGCTTTCTTGTTTCAGGAAAAATAAAGCCAAGGAGGAAGATGACCATGTGGCTAACAGCGGTTGGTTGATTCAAACTTCGCGCGAAAAGTGCCCCACTAACGTTGTTTATTTTATATTTTTTCTTAGGTATATTATAATCAGAACGCGTTGAGTGCTTCAGTGGCAAGGCTTGCAAGTGGTAATGTTCAGGACCTGGGTTCGAGCCCCAGGTCCCCCATTCTTTCCATGCTATTTTTCAACCAATGTTCCTGTGCAGGTTCAACGCTGAAGGTTCACTATGTTCACAATATCTGGCCATCCACGTGCCTATGGAGATGGATCAAATGGCCACGATCTGAAGCGCATCATGGACTACAGTCAACCACCTCACACACTAGTGGCAAAAGTCAACAAGGCCTCTAGTAATGGGCCAGAATTACTGGGCTGTACCTCCAACTTGGGACAACACCCCCCTAGGTTTGCAAATTTTTTTACTTTCTTTATTTTTCATTATTTTTACTTTCTTTTAATTATTGTTTTATTAATTAATTTAATATTTTCATAATATATAAAAAACACATAAAAAATCAGAAAAGGTGAAAAAAATAATAAATATTTTATTTTAGTATTTTTGTAAATAAATTGCATTAATTAATTTTAGTTATTAAATTAGGTTTAATTGTAATATTTTCATAATAAAAATCTAAAATTGGTAGAATTAGGGTTTAATTAATTTTTTATCCCTTTTTATTTTCTTTCATAATAATTAAATATTTACTATTACTTATTTTTGTAATTAAATTGTATGAGAAATAACTAGGGTTAATTTTAGGTTAAACTTTAAATATGTTTTCATAATAAAATAAAAAAATTGTAGAATTAGGTTTAACTGCATTAAAATCAGAAAATACCAAAAAAATACCAAAAACAATTTCTTTTCTTTTTTTAATTAATTAATTTCATCATTTAATTTAATTTTGCAAAAAGGGTCCAACGCCCTCGTTTTTAATTCTTATTTAATTCGCGTGTTTATTTCTTTCTCGTGTAATATTTATGTATCTCTCCCAAAGCCTTGTAAATTAATCTGTCGCACTTTTAATTCTTTGCTTTTTTTAATTCTTTATTTTTCTGTCAAATCGGGTTCTGGAAATTTTGGCGATGTGGACCCGCGTCGTTTGTAATAGCTTAGAATTTTATTTTTTTTCTCGCACTTTTAACTGTTAATCAAGGCATGCAAGAATGAATGTTAAAATAAAAACAAAAGCGTAGCTCACCCATAACATGACAAGATAAAATATTTGAATCTGACACACAAGTCACACACCACCCCTAGGGTACGCCTCACTGTTGCCTTGCCTCGAAAGGTGATCGTCGAGTAGAGGATGTCTTAGTAAGTCCTCATGATCCGGGAACCTGGCATGAGGGTAGCTTATAAGGTATCTTCCTATTGCTCTGGTGATCACCATGTCCCGAACCTCGAATTGACCCGAACACCTCCAACGGTGGTGCTACCTACCTCTCAATGGTGGGATGGCACTACTTTAAAGGACATTTACACAGACGAATTCCTTAGGGTAGGTAGACGACTCTAGATACTTGCTCTAAATTTCAAAACAAATCAAAAATACTTTTCACACCGACACATTTTCAAAAAGCTTTCGAAAGCATTTTTTCAAACACTTTTGAGGACCGATACAAGAGTCGAACTGGAATTTTCAAAAAACTTTTTAAAACCCACAGTTGAAAAGCAAACAAACCATTTTTGAAAACACAAATGAGCAAATATCTAAGAGCCCATGGATAACCATGGATAGAAAGGGTGCTAATACCTTCCCTTTCTATAATCTACCTCCCGAACCGAGAGCAATCTCTTTAAGGAATTTTTCTGTGCTTTTGTCCTTTCCATTTGGAGAAAATAAAAGACGGTGGCGACTCTTGCTTCCGCGACATTTCGTGAACCAGCGTTAAACAGTCAGTTCCAGATCCACCGATCATAGAACTGGCGACTCTGCTGGGGACTTAAACTTAAAGTGAGGTGTACCTTAGGGTTAGTTCATAACTGTGTTTTCAATTGTTTTCCTTGTTTGCTTTAAATTGTGGGACTGTCTCGGGAGTTCTATAGATCCTAACCCGGATCTGGGGGATACCTTTCTTAGAAAGTAGCAACAAGGCTGTGAGGGAACTGTGCGGGGTATACCGACATGGTTGAAACAGTCTGCTACGTTGATGTGGCACTTTGGTGTGTACCGGTAACCCTTGAGTTCAGTCAAGGAGAGTACGGGGCCTCCGCGTGGTGTCGTGAAGCGTCAACAGACCTTAGGAACCTTAATTGAACTATCTTGGCCTCTTTAGGGTAGTGAGATAACTGACTTTGGTGCAGTCCGAGGTTGGTTGATACTCGATACTACACTCAATGGAGGGTTGCTTTCCTGGAATATTTCGGTCGCCAGTTCAGTGGCTAAATCGAAACAATGAACAATGAAAGCAATCCCGTGATATTGGGACCCTTAGAACCCGGTTACTTCTAGTAGGACAGGTTGAACCTACAAACTGAAAGAGGGTAACACCTAGACCTCATGCTGGCATAAACTCTAAGGGCTTCTCTTGTGTGACTTGTGTGCCTTCCAACTTGACTATTTGCATGCTTGTTGTCTAACACATGAACTTCTTGCAGGTTTTGTTTATAGTCCTTAATAGGGACTCATAACAGGGTATACTAAGTTTCTTACAGATTTTGGTTTGCAGTCCTTAATTAGGACTCATAACAGGGTTTACCCAGTTTCTTGCAGGTTCTGTTTATAGTCCTTAATTGGGACTCATGACAGGTTTTACTTGAGTTTCTTGCAGGTTTTGGTTTGCAGTCCTTAATAAGGGCTCATAACATGGTTTATCCATACTACCCCATGCATCATGACATCATACCATTGCATACATCCTAACCCATTTCAAGGATCTCAAGGGCTTGTGATGCAGGTCATGGTGAATCAACTATCCCAGTAAGGGGAAAAGAGGATTTATTTTCCTCTAGCCAAGGTTGTCAGGGGCTATGACCCACTTGATATGGTGAGCTTTGACACTTGAAGAAAGTTCCCCGAGCCAAGGTTGTCAGGGGCTATGACCCACTGGATATGGTGAGCCTTTGACCCTTGAAGAAGGACTCTCAACAACATGAAGTTCCTTCAAACAAGCTACAAATTCAAATGCTAACAATTTTCTTGTTTATCCCGCGAGGTCCTTGAAAGCATTACATGCATGTCATACACATCATTGCATAACAGGTACCCATTCTCTGCAGGTTGCTTACCTTCTTCGCTGTTTATTTCAGCAGTCTCGTCATGAATCCTGAATCCTCAACCGAGCACACTATCAAGGCCCTCCAGGCTCAGAACGCCCAGTTCCAAGAGCTGATCATGAATTTGACCCAGGGGCAACAAGATCTGAAGACCCTGCTCTTGAAAAAGAAGAAGAAGAGGACTGTTTTGTTCAGCCCTAGACGCAGATCTGGGAACACACTGCAGGATGAAGTTGAGAGGACAACTCCATCTGTGGGGAAAGGCAGTCATCAAGAGGAAAGGGTTCCCAGTCCAGTGGTCTCCGACAATGAGACAGATTTCAACGATGAACAGTACCCTCCGGCTGAGGATAGGTACAAACAGTTGGAAGACCGGCTAAGTGCTATGGAGATACAAAAAGTGCCCGGCCTGGACTTCGAGGATCTAGGTCTGTCTTCTGGGGTAGTGATCCCGCACAAATTCAAGGCACCTGCCTTTGCAAAGTACGACGGGACATCCTGTCCAAAGCTGCATCTCAGGTCATATATGAGGAGGATCCAGCCCTACACGGCCGACAGGAACTTATGGATCCACTTTTTCCAGGAGAGTCTTTTAGGGACTCAGCTTGACTGGTTCAATCAACTGAATGGAGCCAACATCCGCAGCTGGGAGGACTTGGCCACTGCTTTCTACAAGCAGTACCAGTACAACGCCGACCTTGCTCCCACGCGCACTCAACTTCAAGGAATGTCTATGGGTGCCGGCGAAGGTTTCAAAGAATATGCTCAGAAGTGGAGGGACCTTGCTGGAAGGGTACAACCACCTCTAACCGACCGCGATCTCGTCGATATGTTCTTAGGGACCCTGTCCGGTCCATTCTTCAACCACCTGATTGGGAATTCTGCTGTTGGATTTACAGATTTAGTCTTGACCGGGGAAAGAATAGAAGCTGGCATCAAGTCAGGGAAAATACATAATGATGATTCCTCGAACACTGAGAAGAAACCATCCAAGAGAGAATCTAGTGCGGTCAACGCAGTAGCTATTGTAAAGCCGGCCGGTGCTCCTCAGCGTCACCGTCAACAAAGGGAAGAAAGAACTAAGAGGAAATTTACTCCCCTCGGCATGACCTTGTCACAGATATTGCCACAGCTGCTGGAAACCAAGTTGGTAACTCTCATGGATCCCCCGAAGAATCCTAACAGGACACCTTCAAGGTACAATCCCAATGCTCGCTGCGCCTATCATTCCGACAGCCCGGGGCATGCTACAGATGACTGTTGGACTTTGAGAAATAGGGTTCAAGATCTGATTGACGCAAAGGAAGTCCAGTTCGACTCTCCAGAGACTCCCAACGTGATCACTGCTTCCATGCCAAAACATGGCTAGGATAGAAAGCACTTTTTGTTCATTTGAATTCAAGTTGTAATTCTCTTTTGATTGTTCAAACATTTACTCATGTTAAACATTGTTATTTCTTTAATGCATCGCATATGTCTGTTTTGAAACAATATATTCGTATTCAGTAAATGCAAATTATTTTCATGTTTTTTCTGATGTCAACTCTTGATTAAGAAATTCTAAGCCTCTTGAGGGAGGATGACGAAAATGATACCACGATCTACAGTATGCTTTTAAACAGACCCCGCTGATGAGGTACATGCATTGTTTCAAATCCTAAACACTGGAGTTATAAGGAAGATAATCCCTCGTCAACCCCTCTGAGCCAAAGAAGTAGGAGTTTTTATTTTCGAAAATTAAAACCCTTAATCATAACCTGGGGCAGGGTAGTTCTCTCAGTCGATCCAAGTGCATAACGAATGGCACCAAAGAGGTCCTTACAAAAAAAAGAAGACAGTGATGGTTCAGAACAATCATAAGGACAGGCAGTCATTATAAAAAAAATCATAAATGAAAAACCCAATAAGTCAAAACCTATGAAGGAGACTTACAAAACTGGGGCATCCCGCTGACTGTAATCCCAAAAAGGAAACAGCTCAGACAACAAAAAATAGGGATAATAAAATCAAAAAGAGGTCACACAAACCCTCAACAAGAAAGGAAAATGACTTCCTATTCCAAATAAGCTTTCAATATCCGAGCCATCATCGGAACGTCAGAGCAAAGACTCAAACAAGGTCTAACGTATGATCAACTGAGTTTAGGTTTGGAGAACATCACGAAGAGCGGGTGGGTACAAATAATTTGAGCCTTTATCCTTTGTTTCTTAAACCGTGAACCAAGCCACGTTATAACCCTCAAAAGTCCTAGCTGAAGCATGGGTTAGTTCGAAAGCATACTGTTACGAAAGGTATCCTGACTCCTGAAGGCTCGCTGTAAAAACTTGAGTTGACATCACATTGTTTTACGACAAAATGCATTTTTAAAATCTTCAAGACAGACGCAGGCTTTGCATTTTTAACATAACTTTGTTTGCATATGACTTTTGTTTGAATAGCATAGAAATTCGCACGACGAATGCCTAATGAACAGAAGTACTTCCAATCAGAGGGCATGATATGATCATGGTCTATTATCTGGGGCAGTCCAATCAAGATTCGGAGAATCTCTCAAAGGCCAAATAGCCTGGGACAAATCTCCGCCTGAGTCACTTGGAGTGTTCCAACAACGAATCTTGCCTGATTAAACATCTTCAGGGGCATGGCAAAACACTTCTAACAAGGGCAACTCCCTACATCCTGAGAACGTGGGCATAGTCGAAAAAATACTACGCAAAATCAAAGACCCGCTAGGTTGACACACCTAGGCAAAAATAAGGGCCTCCCGGTGAACCAAAAGGGTTCGGGCAAAATAAGGGATGAAAATGAAAAATTTGTACACCCGGCAAGTCGAAAACCTGAAAAGGCGGCTTGGGCAAAAATGGGTATCCCGGTGGACTGAAAACCCGAAAGGGCGGTCCAGGAAAAAGTTAGGGATCAAAGCGTACGACTATGTCCTGTCATCTCGTCACTTACCTACCAGAAGAAGATTTGTCAATCGGCAGTCATCAAACACCTTCACAGGTACCTTCTTCTCCAACAGAAACTGGGGCAATATTGAGTTGTCTAAATGATCCGGTTGCCCTGTCCACCGAGGTGCCAAGGTAAGTTCAGCTGAAGAATGCGACCAAGATACCTTCACTCCCTGCAGAGCGAACGCGTCTCCCCGGCTTTATTCAAAGGTTATTTCTCCACCAGAGCTTATAACTGGGTTATCCTCAGCTAATTACCACGGAAAGATCGTCCTCGGCGAAGTTCTTCCTATCCCCCAGCGGAGTTCATCAATTCCTTCAACATAACACAACAACGGTATCCCCAGTGGAGTTATCCTCATCAACCTCAGCAAAGTACCTCTCTTTCCCCCACAAAGTTCACTCCCCGCAGAGTAATCTATTCGCCAAGTTTATTTCCCAACGGAGTTATCTTCTCCTACCGGTATTCTTGCAATCATCATCCCCAACGGAAACGAAGAATCTCACTCTTCAACATCAGCCCAGGATTTGACTTCCCGGCATCCGTCAAGGATCTATTTTCCTAGACGAAGATACATTCATAAACGTCACATTGTTATACATCATGATACATGCACATACGCATCATATCATACAATCTCATGTGTTGAAAAATATTATTGCTTGATCCATATCATGCATTGCATATGACTGACCTTTACCTTTTAGGAAGGATACAGTTAGATGATCAGCTATGTCAAAAAAGACAAAGTCAGTCAAAGTAGACAAATCCAGTCAAAAGAAGACAAGTCCAGTTAAAATTACTTCAACTCGTCGTTATAGACACTCGTCGTCATAGACACTCGTCGTTATAGACACTCGTCGTTATAGACACTCTTCGTCATAGACACTCGTCGTTATAGACACTCGTCGTTACAGACACTCGTCGTCATAGACACTCGTCGTCATAGACACCCGTCGTTATAGACACTCGTTGTCATAGACACTCGTCGTTACAGACACTCGTCGTCATAGACACTCGTCGTTATAGACACTCGTCGTTATAGACACTCGTCGTTATAGACACTCGTCGTTATAGACACTCGTCGTTATAGACACTCGTCGTTATAGACACCCGTCGTTATAGACACCCATCATTATAGACACCCGTCGTTATAGACACCCGTCGTTATAGACACCCGTCGTTATAGACACTCGTCGTTATAGACACTCGTCGTTATAGACACTCGTCTTTATAGACACTCGTCGTTATAGACACTCGTCGTTTAGACACTCGTCGTTAAAAACCACTCGTCCATGAGGATAACCTATCAGTAGAGACAACTCACCAACCTAACATTACCAGATCTGATTCCTGTATCTTGCCAGGGTGTGTCTGAAGAGTTCGAGGATCCGATGCCTGAATCTTGCCAGGGTGTATCCGTTGAAGACTAGCATTACCAGATCCGATTCCTGTATCTTGCCAGGGTGTGTCTGAAGAGTTCGAGGATCTGATGCCTGAACCTTGCCAGGGTGTATCCGTTGAAGACTAACATTACCAGATCCGATTCCTGTATCTTGCCAGGGTGTATCCGTTGAAGACTAGCATTACAAGATCCGATTCCTGTAACCAGTCAGGACATATCTACACAAAGCATCTGAAGACCAGCTCCTGCAACATGTCAGGTACTCATTTTTCTTTTGCAGGTACGCAAATTCTCGCTAAGGAATCTCTTACGCGATCAACATCCAGATGGCATCTATAAGCCCATCATCCTATCCATCAATCTCCAAATGGCATCTATAAGCCCATTCCCATCATCACACTGCTACTATGTGAGCGCAAATTTCTGGGCACTCTAGTGTTCAATCATCTTCCACCTTCAGATTACGATAGGCACGTCAGCCAATCTGCATCCTCAGGTCTAAGAAGATTGAACAGGGGCAACTGTTGTACCCCAAAATTTTCCCTCCCATATTCTTCAAGAAATTGCCAAGTCATGCTTCAAAATTCCCCAAGGGTTGCACAGTTCAAGAGCCTCTTGAACAGTCAAAATTAGGGTTTTTGTTCTGATCAAGAAAATGAAGTTTCCAAGGGTCCAATAAAGTCCCACATGCCTATAAACATGGTCAAGCATCCTCATACAAAGTTTCAAGACTTTCAGCACAAAATTGCACAGTCAAAACCCTAATTGCACTACAGTTAACTGTAGGGGCAAAATGGTCATTTGACAGTCAAAAGTCCAAATTTTTGGTCAACATCTCATTTTGAAGCCACAAACATCATTTGATCAATGCTTGATCATGATTCTCAAAGCTTGGCTCAAAAATCATCAAGATGCAAAAGTTTCCTTATTTGGACAGCTGAAAAAGTCAACTGTAAATTGACCAGGGCATAACTTTCACATGGATTATCAGAAAAATTCCATCCAAAGCTCATTTTGAAGAGAAAGACATTTCCTACAACTCCTCTTCACACTTCAAGTCCAAGAAATGCTCTCACAAAAAGTTATCAATTTCAACATTATAGGTCATTTTCAAAAGTCAACAAAAAGGGACTTTAAGTCAAAGGCCATAACTTGAGATTGGTAAATCAAAATGACATGGGACCAAAGACATTGGTTATAGGACTCAAAGACCTTTCCAAAATGTCCAAGAACATGAGTAAAGCTTAAAAGTTGAGCAAGTTGTGCCTTGTGGAAGTTGGGAAATTTTTGGATATTTTGAAAAGACAACATTGATTCAAATGACCTAAAATTGCTAATGGGCCTCTTTTTCTTCCACAATTCATCATCCAAGACATGTGCACGACCATTTGGCCCAAAGGGAAGTTTTTATCATTTTTTATTTATTTATTTGGATTTTTATTATTAATAATTCATTTAAAATTAAAATAAATACATGAAAAATACTAAACCTAGGTTTTAAATCTTTTTATGCATATTATATACTCAATATTTCGTACATAGCTAGATTTGGGAAGAATTGAAGAGAATTGGCCATGATTTGTACAAAATAGCATGAAAAAAATATTGAAAAAGATTTTTGGAAATCAAATCTTGCAAGACATGAATGCCAAGGATTTTGATTGTTTTCTTTGACCTAATTCACTCCATACATAAGCTGGATCAAGACCTAATGCTCAAGAACCAAAAAGCTGCGCATAAACTCCATTATCAAACTCAATTTTTTTGGCAAAAATTCCAAATCTGAAAACCAATTTCCAGGGCGATTCAAGGCCAAAGATCAATTCCATTAGCTTGCTGAGGCTTCAAAGAAGGGATTTGGATCAAAAACTACAAGCTTTCGTGCCCAGAAACGTGAGAACGATCTCACCTGTACAGAAAAAATTGCATATTCGTGCATCTCAATTCATGCATCTTTTGTACTTTTTAACAGTTGATTTATATTCATTGCTTGATTCTACAACTAACTGTGTGGTTTAATTGTGTTTTTATGCATCACACGCGATTTCACCATGAGTAAGACCTAGGGTTTTCAAAACTGTGAATTGGGGTTTTCCCATTAAGGAAAAATTAGCATTCAAGACTTAGACCACTGAATCAAGCATGATTGGACGATCATAAAGCCACCCTCGCGCTCAATTTATGAGCATCCCTGGGCTAATCGCTATTTTTCAATAGGTTGTCTATAGGAACGGTGTAAAACCGTTGCTGATTGCTTTGTTGTTTCAGGAAAAATAAAGCCAAGGAGGAAGATGACCATGTGGCTAACAGCGGTTGGTTGATTCAAACTTCGCGCGAAAAGTGCCCCACTGACGTTGTTTATTTTATATTTTTTCTTAGGTATATTATAATCAGAACGCGTTGAGTGCTTCAGTGGCAAGGCTTGCAAGTGGTAATGTTCAGGACCTGGGTTCGAGCCCCAGGTCCCCCATTCTTTCCATGCTATTTTTCAATCAATGTTCCTGTACAGGTTCAACGCTGAAGGTTCACTATGTTCACAATATCTGGCCATCCACGTGCCTATGGAGATGGATCAAATGGCCACGATCTGAAGCGCATCATGGACTGCAGTCAACCACCTCACACACTAGTGGCAAAAGTCAACAAGGCCTCTAGTAATGGGCCAGAATTATTGGGCTGTACCTCCAACTGGGGACAACACCCCCCTAGGTTTGCAAATTTTTTTACTTTCTTTATTTTTCATTATTTTTACTTTCTTTTAATTATTGTTTTATTAATTAATTTAATATTTTCATAATATATAAAAAACACATAAAAAATCAGAAAAGGTGAAAAAAATAATAAATATTTTATTTTAGTATTTTTGTAAATAAATTGCATTAATTAATTTTAGTTATTAAATTAGGTTTAATTGTAATATTTTCATAATAAAAATCTAAAATTGGTAGAATTAGGGTTTAATTAATTTTTTATCCCTTTTTATTTTCTTTCATAATAATTAAATATTTACTATTACTTATTTTTGTAATTAAATTGCATGAGAAATAACTAGGGTTAATTTTAGGTTAAACTTTAAATATGTTTTCATAATAAAATAAAAAAATTGTAGAATTAGGTTTAATTGCATTAAAATCATAAAATACCAAAAAAATACCAAAAAAATACCAAAAACAATTTCTTTTCTTTTTTTAATTAATTAATTTCATCATTTAATTTAATTTTGCAAAAAGGGTCCAACGCCCTCGTTTTTAATTCTTATTTAATTCGCGTGTTTATTTCTTTCTCGTGTAATATTTATGTATCTCTCCCAAAGCCTTGTAAATTAATCTGTCGCACTTTTAATTCTTTGCTTTTTTTAATTTTTTATTTTTCTGTCAAATCGGGTTCTGGAAATTTTGGCGATGTGGACCCGCGCCGTTTGTAATAGCTTAGAATTTTATTTTTTTTCTCGCACTTTTAACTGTTAATCAAGGCATGCAAGAATGAATGTTAAAATAAAAACAAAAGCGTAGCTCACCCATAACATGACAAGATAAAATATTTGAATCTGACACACAAGTCACACACCACCCCTAGGGTACGCCTCACTATTGCCTTGCCTCGAAAGGTGATCGTCGAGTAGAGGATGTCTTAGTAAGTCCTCATGATCCGGGAACCTGGCATGAGGGTAGCTTATAAGGTATCTTCCTATTGCTCTGGTGATCACCATGTCCCGAACCTCGAATTGACCCGAACACCTCCAACGGTGGTGCTACCTACCTCTCAATGGTGGGATGGCACTACTTTAAAGGACATTTACACAGACGAATTCCTTAGGGTAGGTAGACGACTCTAGATACTTGCTCTAAATTTCAAAACAAATCAAAAATACTTTTCACACCGACACATTTTCAAAAAGCTTTCGAAAGCATTTTTTCAAACACTTTTGAGGACCGATACAAGAGTCGAACTGGAATTTTCAAAGAAACTTTTTAAAACCCACAGTTGAAAAGCAAACAAACCATTTTTGAAAACACAAATGAGCAAGTATCTAAGAGCCCATGGATAACCATGGATAGAAAGGGTGCTAATACCTTCTCTTTCTATAATCTACCTCCCGAACCGAGTCATATTGATTCTGGTGAATTGTCGGACTGGCCTCTCCATCCTCGGTTGATTACTTCTTGGTTGATCAGATGTAGGCTTTGGGATCATTTCAACTCCTACCATTGGTTGGCGTTCAACTCTCCCTTGGTTCCTTTGTGGATAAACAGCAGATACCTCCTTCTTCCCAGTGAAAGGCTTTCTCACAGCTGTAGAGACATATGAATCCTTCTAAATCTTTCCACTTTTTATGCCAGCTTCCACCCTCTCTCTGGTCAGTATCAACTCAGTAAATCCGGTAGATGAGCTTCCAATAAGATGGTTGAAGAAAGGGCCCGATAGATTGCCTAAGAAAATATCCACCAACTCCCTTTCAGACAGAGGGGGTTGAAGTCTCCCAACTAGATCTCTGCAATTCTGCGTGTAATCCTTGAAACCCTCATTGGATGCCATGGCCATACTCTGAAGTTGAGTACGAGTATGCGCCAAATCTACATTATATTGGTATTGCTTATAGAAAGCTGAGGCAAGATCTTCCCAATTGTGGACGTTGTCCCTTTCCAATTGGTAAAACCAATCGAGTTGTGTTCCAGATAGGCTCTCTTGGAAAAAATGCACCCACAAGTCTTTATCGGCAGAGTGCGGCTGGATCTTTCTCACATATGATCGGAGGTGCATCTTAGGACATGACACCCCATCATATTTTGCAAACAACGACACTTTGAACTTTGGTGGGATCACAATTCCCGACACTAGTCCTAGTTCTTCAAAGTCTAGACCTGGCCCTGTTTGTATTTCCATAGCGCTCAAACGCTCTTCAAGATGTCTGTACTTATCATCTGCTGGAGGATACTATTCCTCAGAGTAGTCTTCCTCTTCTTCCTCCTCTTCAGATTCTGACGGAACCACTGTTTCTTTCCCTTTCCCTTCTCCCTTCCCGAAAGTGGTTAAAAAAATTCAAAGTTCTTCTAGTCTGTCCATGAAACCTTCTCCCCATGTTCAAAACCCCAGTGACCTTCTTTGTTTTTTTCTTTCTTTCTTCAACTAACATAGTCTTCAACTCTTCTTTCCCCTTGGCTAGGGTCATGAGTAACTGTTGAAACTGTGTGTTTTGAACTTGAAGATCTTTGATTGTCTGTTCGAGATCCATCTTACTAAAATAAATAGTAGAGAGATGAGGAAACTCGTTGCAAAAGACATGTTTATGTCATGATGAATGATATGTGCATATGTAATGTTTTCAAGGATTTTTAAAGATTCAAGTCCGTTTTAGACAAAAATAAACACACGTTATATTAATAAGATAGAGTTTGAGTACATTAATTCCCCTTGGGCAAAATAATACAACACTCTAAGATGAAAAAGTAGTGCGCATCCTCTTTGGTGCTATGTAGGCATTTAGAGTCTGCTCCTCATGAAGTAGCCTAGTGATATCCAAAACCTTCTTCTGGCTCGCATAGAATTGGGCTTCAAAAGCATCTCTCTCTCCTTTGAGCTGTATCCAATCCCTTTATAGGTCTTTAAGAGATGTGGGCATGTCAGGATGTAGGATAGTGTATGGAACTTCTCCTTCCTTAAAAGGCTCAATGATCACCGGGAGAATGGAAGGATAAGACATCATAAGACTTTGGGCCCGAGTTCATACCCACTTGAGGTAAGGCTCAAGAGAGATGGAATTCTTATGTCCCAAAGTCTTGCTATCCACCTTGTTTAGCATCCTCCAAGCTCGGATGAATCTCTGGCGAAGACCTTGATCGTCGTTGTCGTATTCGAATACCAAGCCTTGAATCGTTATCTCATGCGGGCCATCCCTTCGGGCATAACCAAACTGTCTTAGAGCTAAGCATGGGTTGTAGGTGATGCCTCCCCTAATGCTAAGTAGAGGGACATTAGGGAATTCCCCACAACGGTCAACAATGATAACATTCTCTTTGGATCGGGAACCCCAATGAATATCTGAATGTTTGAAAGTCATTAACCTTTATGACCACCTTAATCCTTGCTCATTCTTTAAGATTGATTGGGGAAGATGAGAAATAAATCATCTTTCCATGAGAGGAGTGCAACACATAAGGACACCTATTTTCCTCATTGTGCGAGTGTGAAAAGAGTGTAGGATATCCCCTAATAATGTAGGCACCGGATTGTGTGACATGAAGATTTTGATGGCGCTCACATCTATGAGTTGGTCAGGATTGGGAAACAAGACCATCCCATAGATAAGAAGAGCCAAAATTTCCTCAAATGCTTGCAAGTCTAAGGAATTCCAACAACTTTGGGCTTTCTCAAACAAGAACTTTGATAAGAAGCCTTTGACACCACTTATAGTTTCCCAATGAGTTGTGACATCATATGAGTGCAAGTGAAGAGCTTTAGCAATCTCTTCTGGCTTTGGGTCTCTTTCCGTACCGTTGAAAGGTAGTTGATTGAGAATGGGAATCCTCAAGAGTTGATAAAATTCTTCCAAAGTGGGCACAAGCTGATAGTCGGGAAATGTGAAGCAATGGTGCAAAGGGTTAAAGAACTTGAAGAGCACCTTCATCATATCCTCATCTGTGTTGGAGATGACCAAGTTGAGTAGACGACCATGCCTCTCGGTGAATGGAGAGTTCTCAGGGATCCTTGAAGCTAGCTCCTTTAGTTGCGGAGGAACTCTTACAAGGTTGACTTGGATAGTTTTCCTGCGAAGTGAATCCATATCCTACAAAACAAGAACAAAGATGAATCTCCAAAATCCTTGAAATGGTTAGTGGATGCATATGATGCTCATGATGTCCATGATGTTATGTACAAGTATTCATATACAAGCAAAGCAAACAAGTTCTTAGTTTAGGCTTGTATGGGGTTTTATAGGTAAGTACCCTCTTGAAGTTTAGTTGGCTTAAACCTATCCTAGTAATAGTAACCGGGTTCTAAGGAGCTCAATATCACCGGATTGTTTCCTTAGTCATTGTTTCAGCTCAAGCCTCTTTAATGGCGACCGAAATATCCCAAGAAACCAACCCTCAATGAGTGTAGTATCGAGTATCTACCAACTTCGGACTGCACCAAATCCGGTCATCTCACTACATCCTAAAGGCCAAGTTGGTCAAGTAAAGGGTTCTAGAAGTTCATTAGTGCTTCATGAAATCACTCAGCGGCCCCACATTCTCTTTGATTGACTCAAAGGCTACTGGTACCCACAAATATGTCACACTAACATAGCTATTTCTTAGACCATGTCGGTATACCCCACACAGTTTCCATAACGTATTGCTATTTACCTATAATGTATCCCAAATCCGGGTAGAGGATTCAAGCCCAAACAAAGAATCATAATGTAAAGCAAACAAGTCAAACAATATAAGCAAATAAAGGTGATCTAGCCCTAAGGTAACCCCACTTTTATAAAATCTCCCCAGCAGAGTCGCCAGTTCTATGATACGGTGGGAGAACTGACTTGAGGGTTTTGCGTTTTATCGCAAATGTTGCGGTTTAGCAAGATTAGCCACCGACTTTTCTTTTATCCAAAAGGAAAGGTGAAAAAGTACAAGAAATACCTTTGAGATTGTTTCTTGAGTTTGAGGGGTAAATTATGAAAAGGGAAGTTATTAGCACCCTCTTCATCCATGGTTTTCCATTGACTCTTAGCTACTTGCTAGATCACTTGCTTTTGTTTTGAAATTGTGCTTTGTGTGGTTTTTTGAAAGTATTTTGTAAAAGAGGCCATTTTTAGGCAACCTTTGTAATTATTCTCGTTCGTAAGAATGTATACAAAGATGTTTGTCTTTTTTGAAAATGTTTTCAATGTTTGTAAAATGTTTGGAAATGTGTGTGTTTGTTTTGAAAATAGCAAGGATAGTTGTTTGGAGATAGAGCAAGTAACTATAAGTAATCCACCTACTCAAATGTCTTTCTTGTTCATTTTCTATTCCTTTTACATTGTTGTCTTACCATTGATTTGGTAAGCAACCCCATCTTTGGATGTAAACGGGATGAGCGTGGGTCATCGTATAACCATGATTAGCAATGTTGCAAAGTACCTTAGCATTTTTGAGGTACCAAGATCATTTTGTAAGGCAACTTTGATTAGCGTCATCGAGGGACTATGATCTTATACTTATTTGTTTTTCCAAGATACTTCACATGCATAATATGGTCATTTTTGTATAAGGCAACCAAGTGGAGAAACCCTAAGGATGCTTGTGTGTAAGAGTGTTATTTTCATGCTTTGTTTGTCTTGTATTAGTGTTTTCTATTTGCTTTGTTTTGATCTTGCCATACAAACCCTAATTACTAGGATGGTATATAAAAGTGGTAAATTGCATAATTTAAAGATTACTACGCTATTACAACATTTTTATGGGGGGGGGGGGGGGGGAATACAAATTATGAATGGGGATTTGCAATAATGTAAATCTAATTAAGCTATTACAACCAAATCGAATTTGTACAAATGTTTGAATCAATAATATACAATATAAATATGCAATATTATGTATATGCAAGAAAAGGATTTTTGTTTTGTTTCTTATGTAAAAAGAAATTTTGAACTAAACCTAATAACTTAAGAAAAAGAAATTAATTCTTGAAAACAAAAGTTAACCCTAATTTCTAATTTTAAAAGAAAAATAAAGTTCTTATGTATTATTTTTAAGTATTTTTTGTATTAAAAATAATAAATAATATTTTATAAAAAACATTTAGTTTTTGTATGTCAAAATAAATATTTACAAGTATGAATAATAAAAAAGGAATAAAATAGTTAAACTAAATCTATTATATTTACAAATTTATTTAAGAAAGAAATAATTAATATATACTTTAATAAAAATATTTTTTCATGTGAAAATAAAATAAAATAAACAAAATGCAAAAATGTCATATTTTATATTTTTCATGATTTTATGTATTTAAGTAAATATTTAATAAAACAAAAAAAGAAAATAAAAGAAATAAATAAAAGTGAGTGAAAATAGTTGGGCCAAGGGGTATCCTGAGTAATCAGGTGTTATCATGTTAGAAAAAAAATGTTAGGCCCAAGTATTGAAGCCCATCCTGCAAACAGCCAAAAAAGATGAAAAAATATGTGAAAATGCAAAAAAGCAGGCATCAAGGCTCGAACCCATGACCTTGGCATTCTCAGTGCGCTACCTTGTCACTAGGGTGGTTGTACATCCGTTAGTTCAAATGAAACAAGAAAAACATAACATAAACAACTTCATTTGCCATGTACTTCGTGTTCTTCCTCAATCTGGCCAGACCTCCTATATCTCTCTCATTTCTCCATGAAAATGAAAACTTCCAACATGAAAATGATAGTACTCATCCTCACGATTTCAACCATGTAACTTATGGAAACTAACAATCAAAGATTAAAACGAATTTTGAAAGCCCTAATTTTAAACCTAATTTTTACAGAAATTTGAATGCTAAAATTCTCTATACATAATGATCAGAAATGAAATCTATGCACATGGTTGGTTTCAGCACTATAATATCTACATTTTTCTTTCATAAATCGTGGCCAATGGATGCCTGTATGAAGAGATAGAAGTTTGGATTCTTACCTCTTTCAGCTGAGATCGTGAATGGAGTTTGAGTGAAATTTAGGAAGGCCTGAAGGTTGCTTTAGCTTGCTTGAACCTCCCTGAGTGTGTTCCAATCCTTGCCTTGCTTTGGAAGTGCCTGGAACTCTCCATCCAAGTCAACCTGCAAACTTGGAAATAAAAATGGCAGATTAAGAAGGAGGAGTTACAGTGTAGGGATGATGGTCTGGATCACTTAGATATAAGATAGGTAAAGTGTTTGGATGATTAAAACTTGAAACGCACGAGCCAATTTGTGGATTACTGTGCTTATGCTCAAACTGCAAGTTTTTGACAGGTTTTTGGTGAGAGGGAGTGTTTGAATGTTTCAGGCCTTTTTCAACTGTGTTCTAAATTGTAATGTGTTTATGTATTAGTATGGAGAAGGTTTTAAGTTAGCTCTTCAAAAGATTTTTGAGTTGTAGGCTTTTTGCACACTTTCTTGCTTTTGAAGCAAAGTGAAGAGACAAGTATCCACATGCTTGTACTGTCCTACTTGGAGTTGGTATAAACTCTATACAAGTTGCTTTAGATCTGTAGGACTTGTGTGTGCAGAGAAGACAGGTCCAATGCTCAAGAATTGAAAAGTTGCAAAAGTTAAGCTTTTTCAAAATGGCAATGGCAACTTTATGCCATTTATGGAAATAAAGCTTGTACAAAGACCTTTGGGCTTGGATTAAGGATTTTTCAACTTAGTAAGAATTATTTTATGAAGTGAGAAACAAGTTTGAGACCTATAAAGCAAGAGTTATGCAGCATAGGTTCAAATTTGAATTTTGTTCTTCATGAAATGGCTTGAATTCAAAGTAAGAAATTGCCAATTTCATTTCTTCGATTCTCCCTACTCAAAAATGATATGAAGGAGTTCTTAGACATTTTGGAAAGCTTGCAATGTGCTATATAACTCATCTTTGAAATGTATTTCAAGATACCTCTTGGACCTAGGTGAAAAATTGCCATGAAGTTAGGTCAAAAACCTGCCTAAATTAGGGCAAAATTTCACTATTTTAGTTCATGGGCATGCATTCACAAAATTATATCTTGAGATCCAAGCATCTTTAAGGAAAAATGTGTGATGAAAAGTTGTATATTTTATGGATATCTACAACTTTCATGTTGGGAATTTCCTTGGAATCATCTTGCATCATGGTGAAAAAATGGCTTAAAGTTGAGAAAAAATAAGAAATTTTCTATACTTTGAAAATTTTCAAAGTTAAGAAAATTTCAAATTTTAAAACCAAATCTTCAATCTTTTATTCCTTGATGAACAAGTTTCACATTTTGACATGTTTGATGAATTATGATCCTTGGCACTTGATTTTGACCAAAAAGTCAAAGTTTGACTTTTCAGTATACAGTTGACTTTTGATTAGTTGACTGCAAATTTCATCTGTCAATCCAATAAAATTGAAATGTTTTAAACCATGTCAATAGGTCAAGATGATACAATTGAATTCTTGAAATCATGCTTCAAATCAATTGGTCATTTGCTAGGTCAAAAATAAGAAATTTCCCTTTCCCAGTCAAAACCCTAATTTTGACCATTTTGCCCTTTGGATGATTTGATCAAATTTCTTGAGGAATTGTGATCCAAACTTGATCAAGTGATACATATGAGTCTAAAATGTTGACGTTGATCAAAAATTAGGAAGTTTGACTATAAATTGACCATGGTTGACTTTTCCCCCAATACAACTGATTTTTAGGTCAACTGTCCAATTGAATGATCAGAAATGTGGTCCAAGGCTTGAAACTTGTCATGAGTAATCTTAGGGGTCCATAATGATGTTTGAAAGTTATATGAAGCATTGATAGTACAAAAATCCTTGTGCAATCTCAAACCTTAATTTTGGGTTATCAGTGCAAGATGAGATGTCTTGAGCTGACCAAACCCTAATCCAGTCTTGGGTCAAAGAGATCCTGTGGGAATAATCTTGATAAATGAGAGGGCAAATTTTTGGGTACAACAGTATGCAATATCACCCTGCAACTAAATAGAATCGAAGGACGTATAAAATATGCAACTTGTATGATCCACGCGTGCACCAAGAGTCAGAATCGAAGAATGTAATAAACCTGCAACTTGCATGACCCACGCGTGGACCAAAAGTCAGTTGATTTCTAAATGAGGCCATAGAAATTTGGCTCGTGTGTTCTCAAATTTTCCCTGAGCAAATTAAAGAAAATATTCTAAGTTTCGAAACAAGCTGAGGTTCAAAAGAAATGATGGAGGGATGAGCAAGATATAAGGCTTAGGATTCCTGGGCAAATCCAACCAACTTATCCAAAACTGCGCGCGCTGGCTTTCCCCAAGATAACACTTTAATTGGTATAAATTGAGAGCATGAATGAGGCTTCAACCAACCTATAAGGTGACACTTTAAATGTCTAAATGATGAGAGAAAGCGAGGCTTCGACTAGCCTTCAAGATAATGCTTCAAATGTCCAAGCGAAGAGAGAAAAGTGAGGCTTCGATTAGCCTTCAAGATAACACTTCAAACTATCCAAACGAAGAGAGAAGAAATAAGGCTTCGACCAGCCCAAGGTACTACTTCGAACTGTCCAAATGAAGAGAGAAGAAATGAGGCTTCGACCAGCCCAAGGTACTACTTCAAACTGTCTAAACGAAGAGAGAAGAAATGAGGCTTCGACCAGCCCAAAGTACTACTTCGAACTGTCCAAAAGAAGAGAGAAGAAATGAGGCTTCGACCTGCCCAAGGATGACACCTCAATTAGTTCAATCGAAGAGAGAAAAGACGAGGCTTCGACCAGCCCACAAAGTCACACTTCAAATTGTCCATACTAAAGGCAATCAGAGAGAGCCACTCGAATCCAGTTTCAGCACCTAACTTCCTCAAACCACAACTCTTTCTATTTCAAATCAAATTGATTGATTCTAAGTTCAATGAGAAGTTTTCATAGTCCCCTTCAAAATGCACGAGGCACACTTTTGAATTATGCCTCGAACCAAAAGATATAGGCATGTTACCAACTGTTTGATGACTTGCCTAGGCCAAATGCCTTGCCTTGCCTGGCCAGATGCCCAAGGTTCCCCAACAAATGCCCAACTTGCCTTAAACTTCAAAGGCTCATAACTTTCGATTTTGAGTAAGAAGTGTGTTTTTTGTCCTCTGTGAGCCCTTGTAGATCTTTTTACCCTCTTCAATTGGCAAAAAGAACCACCAAAATCCCCTGAAAAATGAGAAAGATATGCCCTTGCAAAGTCAGGCCAAAATAAAAAACACAGTAAAAATTTCAATCACCAAGATAACTTCGAATCCAAGTAACCACCCAAACTTGAAATTCTCCTAAAAATCAATCATTAATGATCATCCCACATGAAAATACATGTCAAATGCTTCATGTTGACCAAAAGCCCACCTGGTCAACTTGACTTTGTTGACTTTGAGTAAAATGACTGTTTTACCCCTTTCGATTCAATTGAACCCTTCTCTTCAAAATTGATGATCAAAACTTAAAACATATGACATTCCAAACACATAGAGGCTATGGAAGGACTTTACACTCAAAAATTCCAAAGAATCCCTGATTAAAACCAAACCCTAGTTTTTACTGATGAATCAAAAGGAAGTGATTCTCCTTATAACAACACAATACTCAATCATCTGATAATCAAATGAGGTGGATAAGACATTTTGAGACACGTGGTACCTTTGGGCTTGAAATATGCAAAGGTTTAGATAATAAGGCTCTCCTTGAGAAACTTGTCAATACAATCAATCTTCCAAAGCTTGAGGGAGGCTTGATAAACCAAAATACCTTGATCCCTACACCATGTATGAATGCAATTCAATATGATGTTTATGATGAAACATAAGCCTGAATCAAGAGGGTAAATTTTAGGGTGCAACATCTGCCCCTATTCAATTATCTTTAACTAGATAAGTGAGAAAAGCAAAAGCTTTCGAGTGTTCAGAGTTGAAGATGATTGAATATAAAAGAACCCGAAAATTTACACTCTTGAAGAAAAAGCAGAAAAACCCCCAAGACCTGCATCAGAATAAAGCTGTAACGCGGATAAAAATGAGACAGAACCAAAACTTAGAGGAATAGACGAAACTTAACCTCTGCAAAAATGTGTCAGGATGAAAACGGATCACAAAAGGGTGAGATAAGACTCAAACCAAAGAGAATAGGCGAAACTAGACTCTGGAAAAGAAAAAGTACGCGGGTGAGGAGACGAAACTCTGAGCTCGACCCAAAGAGAAGTGGCTAGAGTGCGTGATTCTAGGAGCACCCGCTAATCTCAAACTAAGATAGCCAGTATGAAGGAACTGAAAGAATCCCAGGAGTGAGGAACAAAAGCGAGACGAAAATTGACCCAAATAACTAGTTAGACGAAACTAACCTAGATGAGTACCAGGACGAAAATGGATTTCACGCACAGGTAACGAGGCAAAACTCGACCCATAGTAATAGTGGTAAGAGTGCATGTTTCTCAGAGCACTTGCTGGTCTCAGATCAATGGATAAACAGTGACGAGAACTAATAGAAGAATCCAAGAAACAAAAGAGACTGAATTCAACCAGGGACACAACACGAACACCCAAAGAGACTCGGTAAACGATAACCGAAAAAGGGTTCAGTAAACAATAACTGAAGAAGTCCAAGTTATGAAAACAAAAGCGAGACGAAACTCGACTCATTATAACTAGTTAGGTAACACTAAACTAGGTGACTACCAGAACGAAACTGGATTTCATGCACAAGCGACGAGATCGAAACTCAACCCAAAGCAAAGTGATGAGAGCGCATGTTTCTCAGAGCACCTGCTGGTCTCAGAGTAATGGATAAACAGTGATGGAAACTGATAAAAGAATCCAAGGAACAAAAGAGACTGAATTCAACCAGGGACGCAGTACGAACACCGCAAAGAAACTCGGTAAAAGATAATCGAAAAAGGGTTCAGTAAATAATAACTGATGAAGTCCAAGGTATGAGAACAAAAAAGAGACGAAACACGACTCATTATAACTAGTTAGGCGAAACTAAACTAGATGAGTACCAGAACGAAACTGGATTTCATGCGCAAGGTGAGGAGACGAAACTATGAGCTCGACCCAAAGCAAAGAGATTAGGGCGTACACTTGAAAACCCGCTGAAAGCGAATATCAGGACGAAACTGGTATTCGGAAGGTAGACCAATAGACATTGGAATGAACCGGTGAGGGCAATGAAGACTAAACCCAAGAAGACTGTGCCAGGGTGAAACTAGACTACGATCAAGTGTAGAGACTCAAACAATCAAATGATTAACATCAAAAGGATATTCGTATGGGGTGAAACCTAAGATAATGCGAAAGAAGACCTCGCTGGGAATAAACTTGCAGAATTAGCAAATCACTAGGGATGAACAGAAATAGTAATGGCTTATGTTCCGATGCATGTTTGAAATTTTTTTATGTAGCGTAATGCTCCATATAATGGAAATGCTATGCGTTTTGGGTAGATGAAATGTAATGATGCATGTTTAAGCGTTTCACTGGGGAATAGCCATACGAGAAGCCAACAACCAAGAAGTCCGGATTTGGCAAACTTGCAAAAATAAATTGCAAAATCTGTTGGCAAAGAGAAAATATGAGGAACCGCTGGAGAGGAACCCTTGAAGAGCTGAGACTTTATGGTGAGTAATAACTGAGCAACCAGTAGAAACAGGCCGCGAACACCGAGAGGAGTTGCAAAAAATAAACTGAAAACTCAGCTGGAGAAGACCGGGTCGAAATTGATCAACTTCAAGAAGGAATTTCAAATGAAGATTGGGTGTTATGGAAGAAGATCAGGGCGAGTCTGTAGCTTCTGAGAAAGACAGCGCACATCCGTGTTAAGGATGATACCAAGATGATAAACCAGACGTGAGGGGTTAAAACCTTTGCAGGGGGATCAAAGCTTTGTTGAGGAAACGAGATTTCACCGAGGAAACAAAACTATATCGAAGAGAACTTTGTTGGAGATTATTGAACTTTTGGAAAGCAACCTTTGGATGGATTGCGCAGATAGTCACACACTATCATCTTTACTGGGGATAAAGAAAGATACAATCACAGGGATGCCCCAAGCAACAAATTAGCTGGGAGATGAGAAGTTAAGACAATAAATCTCTAACCGGCAACTCCTCTAGAGAATTGAAACTTCTTCAGAATGCGAGTTCCCATTCAAACGACTCCACTGGGGATATGTGACATCTTCAGACCTGGAGTCTTAGAACGAAGCCTTTCTCTTAAAAACAATTATGGGTAATAAAACTCTGCTTAGGAAGTGAAACTTCTCTGGGGATAGGGAAAACTCCTTTCCACGCCACAAATGGCCTATGTACAAAGGAAAAGCCAAATCTTCCTAACCTCACAACATTTAGTTCTTTACCGATGTTCATTGTGTAAGCTCTTTTTGTGTCAAACAATTGTTTTGTATGCAGAAGGATGTTTATTATAGGAATGACTACCCCTGATGCGACAATTACTTAAATCTTGAAATTGAAAACCTTGAATGAAAACGTTGTTGCATCACTGTCATGAGCGAAACACTAGGTAGAGTACATAATTTCAAAAACTTTATTTTTCTCCTTTAAAACAAACATGATGCAGGTGATAAGATACCAAGATATATATGTAACACATGTTTAGGAAGCGCTATCCCGTTGTAGTATGCTTTAAGGCTAAACCCATGTTTCAGTTAGGACTTTTGAGGGTTGTAACGTGGCCTGGGTCTTTATTTTTTGAAAAAATATATTTTTAAGGCTCAAAATTATTTGGTGCCCACCCATTCTGTATGATGTTCTTCAGTCCTACGTTCATTTAACTTGATGCGAGTACTCATCTCTTAAAAGAGCCTATAATGAATGAGGAATATCAACAGTTACTTTGACACGACAGTCACTTTAACTCTTGGATTTTTTGTTTGTTTTGCTTCTTCTTTTTTGGGTGCTCGATTACATGACTCTTTTTTATGAGGATTTTCATTGGATAATCCTTTTCTACCTTTCAGGCTTTTCAAGTTCCTCCTTTTTCTTTCCCTAACTTTTGTCTGGATCAATTCTTTTGAATTTCAATTTAGAAGTCCAACGGGATGCCCTAACTTTTACCTAAGCGACTTGTTTTCATGTTTCGACTTAGCAGGACTTTTTTTTTCATTTTTTTTTCATACTTTCATTTTTGAACAAGTCTTGTGACCCTAAGTCTTTAAACCTCTTTTTTTGAAGAAAAGTGACTGCCCCATTCCTTGGTCGGCGAGGGATATCCATTGTTGTATCGATTCTATCCAGACCTCAGGATTTCAGTTTGTTTTTTTTTTGTGGGAATTAACTATTGTTGTTTTGACATTTTTCGACCTCATAATGCGAGGGATAAAAGGAGGTGATCCTCAAATTGGACGTTCCTTCTGAAATTTTAAATTCTCGGTCAAATTATCTGAACATATACCCTGCCCCGGGTTTAAAAATAAAGTTTTCATTTTTTAACAGAAAAGAAACTCCTACTTAGAAGGCTCGGAGGGGTTAACGAGGGTCTATCTCCCTTATATCTCCAGTGTTTGGGGATTGAAACAAGGCATGTACATCGTCAACAGGGTTCTACTCAAAAGCATACAATCAGAGATATCGCCCTTCCTTCAATCTTTTGACTAGGCAAAAGAGTTGGCGCAGTTGGTATAAAAAAATTCCAGAAAATCATTTAAAGAGTGATAATGAATGGTTTAAAATAAAAGAACATTTCAAGGTAAACATACTCAGCGCATCAGGGTTAACATTCAAAAACAAACAAGTTCCTGCATGCATACAATGTTAAATCAGTCAATCAAAATACACATGAAGGTACAAAAAAGAAAAGAAATGTCACCCTGGAAGAGAATCGTCTCTATTCGGACTTGTCAATGTACTGAAACTTGCCACTATCTCGACACATGATCGCTTTATTATGAAGGGAAATTGCGAATGGTTCTTTCTGTGTCTTTCCAAAGAAATGAGCATTCAAAAAGGGAGAGATAGACCTTTGCCCCAAGCATAGAGTCATGAAGTGGCTTAGCAAAATATCTGCAAGGAAAGTAGCTGAGCATCAACAAGAAGAAAAATTAACATGCCCCTTGCGTAACAGGACAATTGTAATCATTATCCATATTTCAAGCGACGATGGCTTAGATTATCATGTTCATGTAGGGCCAACAACGTTCATATGCACATGTTTATCAAAATATTGGACTTTTTTTGTGCAAACAAAATAGTGAAAAGAAGTTTAAGTGAACATAAGAGAGGATCTTTTATTGATTTTGAGAAATCAGCCTGTGAAAAAGGCATTTACATTTGGGAGTAGCTAAATGCAAAAATCAAAACAAGCAAGTATTTACAAATGGCAATGCAAATACGAATATCTATCAAATTCCAACTTTGTTATACCTCTTATGACTTTGACGCCTTCGTATTCCTACTTTTGGCACAAGCGTCTTGGATTGGCTTCGAACTTCTGTCGAGTGACTGGAAGAAAGAAACAAAGGAAGTTGTGCTGAGCGTAGTTATTTTTCTTTAAGTCCCTAACTTTTTCCTGAATCTCCCTTTCGGGTTTCCGATTCACCAGGACACCCTCTTTTTGCCTAAGCCGCCCTTTCGGGTTTTCAACTTAGCGGGTTTTTCTTTTCTTAAGCAAAGTATTTTTTAACTACGTCAGCATTTACAAGAAGAGGGGAGTATTCTCCTTCCATGGTTGCGAGCATCATTGCTCCACCAGAGAATAATTATCCTCTTTAGCACAAGGTCACCTGGCTTGTAATACTGGGGCTGCACCTTTTTGTCAAAAGCTTTTCTCATCCTTTGCTGATATACCTACCCATGACACACAACTATCAATATCTTCTCATTGATGAGTTCTAACTGATCCATCCGATTCTGTACCCACTCCTTTTCATCAAGCTCAACATCTTCCATGATCCTAAGAGAGGGAATCTCGACTTCTACAGGCAACACTGCATCTATGCCGTAAACCAGAGAAAATGGGGTTGCCCCAGTTGAAGTACACACAGTGGTACGATAACCATGTAGAGCAAAGGGCAGCATTTCATGCCAATCTTTGTAGGTTACTACCATCTTCTATACAATCTTCTTGATATTCTTATTGGCCTCTTCTACAGTGCCATTCATTTTCGGCCTATACGGGGAAGAGTTATGATGCTTGATTTTAAAGGACTCACAAAGCTCCTTCATCATATTGTTATTCAAATTGGACCTATTATTGGTAATGATCTTTTTAGGCACTCCATAACGACAGATGATATTGTGCTTAATGAACCGAGTTACCACCTTCTCGGTGACATTGTCGTAGGATGCAACTTCAACCCATTTAGTAAAATAATCGATGGAAACCAGAATGAAAGGTGTCCGTTGGATGCAAATGGCCAAGGGGAGGTCAAGAAATTCAGTGGTACGGGAGGCACATGCACCTTATCAACATAGACTTGACCTTTGTGGAAAATCCGCGCATGATTGTAACAGTCTGTTTCCATGGTGGACCAATAATAACCAGCTCGCAAAATCTTCTTGGTCATGGTATGTCCACTGGAGTGAGTCCCGAAGTCACCCTCGTGTATCTCCTCAATGATTCTAGCTGATTATGTTTTGTCAACACATCTTAGCAGTAAACCATCGTGATGCCTCTTATACAACACACCACCACTGAAAAAGAACTTTGCCGAAAATCTTCTCAAGAACTTCTTATCTGTGACAGACGCTTCTTCAGGGTATCCTTGGGTTTGGAGATATCTTTTGATATCATAAAACCAAGGTTTAACATCCTATTCCAAATTGGCTTCAAAGAAAAAGGTTGGCTCATCCAACCTTCTGATGGTAATAGAAGGTGCTTCATTAGCCCACTTAACTTTGAACATGGAAGACAAAGTTACCAGTGCATTAGCTAGATTGTTCTCTTCTCTAGAAATGCATTTGAATGTGATCTCTTCGAAATACGGAATCAACCTCATAACATGCTCACGATAGGGAATCAGGTTCTGATGACGAGTCTCCCAATCTCCATTAATATGGCTGATAACAAGGTTGGAATCCCCGTAAACTTTCAAATATTTGATCCGCAGGTCGATTGCAGCTTTAATGCCATAAATGCAAGCTTCCTACTCATCCATATTGTTAATACAATCGAAGGAAATATGGGTTGTGAAAGGAATGTGAAATCCTTCAGGGGAAGTAATAACAGCTCCGACACCGTTGCCCATGGAATTGGAGGCACCATCGAACACAAGCGTCCAACGTGATCCTGGCTCGGGTCATTCATCTGGGCCTGGTATGCTACAATCTCGAATATACACTATTTCTTCATCTATAAAATCAAACTTCATTGGTTCGTAATCGTCCCTGGGCTGATGAGCAAGGTGATCGGCCAATATACTACCTTTGATTGCCTTTTGCAAAGTGTACTGGATATCATATTCAGTGAGTATCATCTGCCAATGGGCCACCCTGCCTGTAAGTGCCAGCTTCTCAAAAATGTACTTGATCGGATCCATTTTGGATATAAAGTAGGTGGTGTGAGTTAACAGGTATTGCCTTAAGCGTCTGGCAGCCCAAGCAAGGGCACAACAAGTCTTTTCCAGCAATGAGTACCTTGACTCGCACTCTGTAAACTTCTTACTCAAGTATTAAATGACTTGTTCCTTCTTCCATGTCTCGTCATGCTGACCAAGGACACAATCCATAGAGTTTTCTAACACAGTTAAATACATGATTAACGACTTTCCTTCCACCGGCGACATGAGTACCGGGGGTTCCTGCAAATACTTCTTTATTTTTTCAAACGCCTTCTGGCAATCTTCATTCCAACTTACTGTTTGATTTTTCTTTAACAATCTGAACAAAGGTTCACATGTGGCCGTGAGATAAGAAATAAATATAGAAATGTAGTTTAACCTCCCCTAGAAACCACAGACTTCCTTCTATGTTTTTGGTTCAGGCATTTCCTGTATCTCTTTCACTTTAGCTGGGTCAACCTCGATGCTTTTTTTTCTTACAATAAATCCCAACAGCTTCCCGGGCTTCACCTTGAAGGTGCATTTATTTGGATTCAGCCTCAACAAGAATTTCCTTAATCTCTCGAACAACTTCTCTAGATGAACAAGATGTTCCTCTTCCGTGTCAGACTTAGCAATCATATCGTCCACATATACCTCAACCTCCTTGTGAATCATATCATGAAAGAGAGTAACCATGGCACATTGATACGTTGCCCCAACATTTTTCAAACCAAATGGCATTACCTTATAGAAAAAGTTTCCCTAAGGCGTGATAAATATTGTCTTTTCCATATCCTCCAGAGCCATTTTAATTTGATTATAATCCGAAAAGCCATCCATGAAGGAAAACACTTTAGAGTGAGAAGTATTATCGACCAACACATCAATACGAGGAAGAGGAAAATCACCCTTAGGGATGGCTCTGTTCAAATCCATATAATCCATGCACATCCTGACTTTACCATCTTTCTTAGGCACAGGCACAATATTTTCAATCCAAGGCGGATAATTGATGACTTTTAAGAAATTCGCATCCAACTGTTTCTAAACCTCTTCTTTAATCTTCTTGGACATCTCAGGATGAGTTCTTCAGAGCTTTTGCTTGATAGGGGAGCAACCTTCTTTGAGCGGTAGTCGATGCACTACTATATCTGTATCCAAACCTGGCATGTCTTCATAAGACCAAGTGAAGATATCATAATACTCATGGAGTAGTTCAATCAGTCCGACCTTTATACTTTCTTCGAGATATGCCCCTATCTTGACCTCTCTTTTTATTCACCACCTCAATTGACTCTTGATTCGGCTGGATAACCTTCTCTTCTTGTTTTTAACAATCTTGCTAATTCCTCAGGAAGATCACAATCCTCATATGCCTCTTCTTCAGCTTGATAAATCGGATTGTCAAAGTCATAGTGCGTGATAACAGAGTCGTTATCAATATAATCTGTGGTGGAAGTGCATCTGCATAAATGATATTTTGGGTGTTTTAGTGACGGTGTGTGAAAAGGGAAACATTGTCATCTAAAGAGAAATAAAAACGAAAGAATGAAACAAAATTTTGAATGCAAAAATGTCCTTTATTTATGACAAACTTTTGAAAATAAACATGATGGCTCTACACAAATGATCCACTATGCCTTGGGAAGAGCGTAGGAATTATGATATGATAATAAAAGCTATCAAGAAAAATTACTCCTCGGCGCTTGAAATTTGGATAACATCCACAGAAGTCCAGTTGTTGAGTGCTTGGCCTGGAACGCTCGGACGAATCCAATCTTCAATATTGTATCCATCAGCCCTGTCGTCACCAATTGCATTGGTGAATCCTTCTTGAGTAGCATTAGGGCGGGAGAATCTTACAGGAGCAGATAAACCAGAAGCTCTGAAAGCTTCACTTTGCTGACACGGGACGTAACCAAGACCAAATTTGTTGAACTTTGGGGTAACATCCAATACTCGACCCCAACCTTCATGGTTGTCGTTCTCTACCACCATTCTAGCATCTTTGAGGGAAGACATAACAGTTTTCGTCTTATTTTTCTGCTCTAGGGGGCGGAAAATTGACTGCATGAACTATTTCAAGCGCTTGAAATGGAGTCTCGTGTATTTTACATTCGACTTCAACATAGCGGAATGATGTCATATGACTCACGATATACTCTTCCTCGCCGCATACAGTTATCACTTTTCCCTCTATAGGATATTTTAGTTTCTGGTGAAGGGTAGAGGTGATTGCTCCTGCCTTGTGAATCCACGGCCGCCCAACCAAACAACAATACGCTGGCTGTATGTCCATCACAAAGACGGTAGCATTGAAGGTGCAAGGTCCCACCTTGATCGGTAATTCCACCCCCCCAAATACTGCTCTCCGAGACCCTTCAAAAGCTTTTACCATCAAATCACTAGGACGTAACTCCAGGCCAGAATAATCAATTTTCATTTATGCTAACTTGGGTAGTACATTCAAAGACGACCCCGTATCTACCAAAACTCAAGATAGAGTAGTGCCCCTGCACTCCATAGAAATATGTAACGCTTTGTTATGATCTCGCCCTTCTGGAGGAAGATCAAAATCCATGAAGCCCAAACCGTTCCCAGCAGATATGTTAGCACAACGGCTCTCGAACTGATTGACTGTTATCTCGTGCGACACAAATGCATTCTTTAACAACTTAATCAAATAATTTCTATGAGGTTCAAAATAAATCAACAACGACAAGATAGACATCTTATAAGGGGTGTGACTTAACTGGTTAATTATGCTATAATCACTCTTCCTTATAATTCGCATCAACTCCTTAACTTCATCGGGAACTGAAGAAGCTTCTGGTATTGGAATTGGTTGAGCCACATTGGCAGGTGTAACCCTCGGATTTCCAATCATGACCTATTGTTTTCCTTGTTCTCTTACAGAGGCATCTGCCACATCTTGTACATTGGAAGGACCAAACACTCTCCCTCTTCTAGTTACTCGACCTATGTCATAGAAATTATGAACATCCCCTTCATTGTTTTCAGTAGATTCTTTCTTGGAAGGACCAGGTTTTGCCTCTTGCTTCACCCCATGGTTATAAACATCTGCACCATAATGCCATGGGATGGCCTTCTCACTAGTATATGGCATGGGACCAGGTACCATAATCATCAAAGGCGGCGCCCTAGATGGAGTAGGAATATGCGCATGGGTGTAAGGAATAGATACCACATCAACTTATTTTTTGGTAAACCTTTGGCATATTGGTCTTCTATCGAACTGTAGGGAACCCTCATCCATCAAGAATTGGACGCCAGCTTTCAAATCATCATAGCCCTTCGGTTGCTCTCTACACTTGGCACAGTCTGAAGCACAACCCTGAAAAATAGAATTTTCAAGCAGATACCTTTAATATACCAAAACAGAGTAGTCACCTGTTCCACATTCACAACTAGGTTCAACATTTCTCCATTATCGTCAATCATGTTAACAACACCCCCTCCATGTCTAGGCATCGTGTTCTGGACTACATTATGACCAGTTGCTGGAGTAAACTCAATTGCCTTGGCATCCAACAAGTCTTGTACTTTGCATTTTAATGCAAAACAATCATTGGTAGAATGACCAACCGCTCCAGAATGGAATTCACATCTTGCATTAGCATCATAGTTATGAGGAAGTCTTCTAGTGGGTGGTGGCATATTTCTCAAACTAATCAATTTCAAATCAAGCAAATGGTGGAGTGATTCGGTGAGAGATATTGGCAAGGGATAAAATTTTCTCGGCTGTCTCTGTTGTTGATTATTATACTATCAGGAAACATCTTGCTGTCTTTGTTGTTGAGGTGCCAGATCCTGTTTCTGCGATGGAGGAGCATTAACAGGAATAGAAACATCATTGATTTTATGGTGTTGACGATCTTCTCTTCTTCCTCCATTAGAACAAACCGCACTTGTGTCGCCCTCCCTTTTCTTGGGGTAAGTATTGAATGGTTTCTTACCACCCCCTGATGAGCCACTGGAGCCTCCAATCTGAACTTTCCACAATTTTAAACCCATTTTAATTATTTCACCAACCATAACCAACTCTGTAAATACGGATGAAGCACTCCCTATCATGTGCTCGTAAAACGGTCCTTGCAAGGTACTCATAAACATATCAATGAGTTCTCGCTCCATCAGTGGAGGTTAAACCCTCGCGGCCAACTCACGCCATTTCTGAGCATATTCCTTGAAAGACTCTTTTGGTTCCTGTGGCAAATTCTGTAACTGAGTGCGGTTAGGCGCCATATCCACATTGTATTGATAATGCTTGACAAAAGCTCAAGCAAGATCGTTCCAGCAACAAATATGGGTTTTCTCCAACTTCATGTACCACTCCAGGGATTCCCCAGATATGCTAACGAGAATCATTACAAACATTGAAAACATTTTCAAAAAGATCAACATCTTTGTATACATTCTTACGAACGAGAATCATTACAAAGATTTCTTAAACAAAGGCCTATTTAACAAAATACTTTCAAAAACCACACAAAGCACAATTTCAAACAAAAGCAAGTGATCTAGCAAGTAACTAAGAGCTCATGGAAAACCATGGATGAAAAGGGTGCTAATACCTTCCCTTTTCATAATCTACCCACTGAACTCAAGAAACAATCTCAAAGGTCTTTCCTGTGATTTTTTACCTTTCCTTTTTTGGATAAAAGAAAAGTCTGTGGTGACTCTTGCTAACCGCAAAATTTTCAATAAAACGCAAAACAATCTAGTCAGTTCTCTCACCGTATCACAGAACTGGCGACTCTGCTGGGGAAATTCTAAAAGTGGGGTTACCTTAGGGATAGATCACATTTACTTGCTTACATTGTTTGACTTGTATGCTTTATATTATGGTTCTTTGTTTGGGTTTGAATCCTTTACCTAGATTTGGGGATACATTATAGGTAAATAGAAATACGTTGTGGAAACTGTGCGGGGTATACCGACATGGTCTAAGCAATAGCTACGTTAGTGTGAAATATTTGTGGGTACCGGTAGCCTTTGAGTTAGTAAAAGAGAATACAGGGCCGTTGAGTGATGTGATGTAGTGAGATGACCGGATTTGGTAAAGTCTGAAGTTAGTAGATACTCGATACTACACTCATTGAAGTTTGGTTTATTGGGATATTTCGGTCAGCATTAAAGAGGCTTGAGCTGAAACAATGACCAAGGAAACAATCTAGTGATATTGAGCTCCTTAGAACCCGGTTACTATTACTAGGACAGGTTTAAGCCAACTAAACTTCAAGATGGTACTTACCTATAAAACTCCATGCAAGCCTAAACCTAAGGATTTGTTTGTTTTGTTTGTATATGCATACTTGTACATAACATCATGAACATCATGAACATCATATACATCTACTAACCATTTCAAGGATTTTTGGATTCATCTTTGTTCTTGTTTTGTAGGATATGGATTCACTTCGCAGGAAAACTATTCAAGTCAACCTTGTAAGGACCCCTCCACAACTCAAAGAGCTAGCTTCAAGGATTCCTGAAAACTCTCCATTTACCGAGATACATGGTCGTCTACTCAACTTGGTCACCTCCAACATAGATGAGGACATGATGAAGGTGCTCTTTCAGTTCTTTGATCCTTTGCACCATTACTTCACATTTCCCGACTATCAACTTGTGCCTACATTGGAAGAATTCTCCCAACTCTTGAGGATTCCCATTATCAATCAACTACCTTTCAACGGTACGTAAAGAGATCCAAAGCCAGAAGAGATAGCTCAAGCTCTACACTTGCACTCATCTGATGTCACAACCCATTGGGAAACAAGGAGTGGTGTCAAAGGTTTCCTACCAAAGTTCCTATTCGAGAAAGCCCAAAACTGTTGGAATTCCTTAGACTTGCAAGCGTTTGAGGAAATTGTGGCTCTCCTCATCTATGGGAAAGTTTTGTTTCCAAATCCTGACCAACTCATAGATGTGAACTCCGTCAAAATCTTCATATCTCGCAACCCGGTGCCTACATTGCTAGGGGACTTCCTACATTTTTTTCACACTCGCAAAATGAGGAAAAGAAGTGTCCTTATGTGTTGCACTCCTCTCTTGGAAATACGGTTTATTTCTCATCTTCCCCAATCAGTATTAAAGAATGATCAAGGTTCAAGGTGGTTACAAAGGTTGATGACACTCAAGCATTCAGACATTCATTGGTGCTCCCGATCCAAAGAGAATGTTATCATCATTGACCGTTGTGGAGAATTCCCCAATGCCCCTCTACTTGGCATTAGGGGAGGTATCACCTACAACCCTTGTTTGTCCTTAAGACAGTTTGGTTACGCCCGAAGAGATGGCCCGCACGAGATACTGATTAAAGGTTTGGTATTTGACTACGACAACGACGATCAAGGTCTTCGCTAGAGATTTATCTGAGCTTGGAGAATGTTAAACAAGGTGGATAGCAAGACTTTGGGGCACACGAATTCCATCCCTCTTGAGCCTTACCTCAAATGGATACGAACTTCCACTCAGAGACTTATGATGCCTTACCCCTCCATTCTCCGGTAATCATTGAGCCTGTTAAGGAAAGAGATGTTCCATACACTATCCTACATCTTGACATGCCCACATCTCTTGAAGACCTCCCTGAGATTGGATACAACTCAAAGGAGAGCGAGATACTTTCGAAGCCCAATTCTACGCAAGCGAGAAGAAGGTTTTGGAACTCACTAGGATACTTCATGAGGAGCAGACTCTGAATGCCTACATTACACCGAAGAGGATGCACACTACCTTTTTATCTTAGAGTTTTTGTATTATTTTTCCCAAGGGGAATTGATGTACTCAAACTTTATCTTATTAATATAACGTGTGTTTCTTTTTTGTCTAAAACAAATTTGAATCTTTAAAATCCTTGAAAACATTGCATATGCATATATCATTCATCATAACATAAACAGGTCTTTTGCAACAAGTCTCCTCATCTCTCTACTGTTTATTTCAGTAAGATGGATCTCGAGCAAATAGTGAAAGATCTCCAAGCTCAGAATACACAGTTTCAATAGTTGCTCATGAACCTAGCCAAGGGGCAAGAAGAGTTGAAGACTCTGCTGGCTGAAGAGAGGAAAAAGAAGACAAAGAAGGTAACCAGAGTCTTTAACACGGGAAGAAGATTTCATGGGAAGATAAGAAGGACGTTGGACTTTGAAACAACATCCGGTGAAGGAGAAGGGAAAGGCAAGGAAACAATTTTCTCGTCAAAATCAGAAGAAGAGGAAGAAGATGAGGACTACTCCGAGGAACAATACCCTCCAACTGATGATAAGTATAAACATCTCGAAGAGCGGTTGAGCGTGATGGAAATCCAAAAGGTACCGGGCTAGGACCTTGATGAATCGGGACTAGTATCGGGGATTGTGATTCCTCCGAAATTCAAAGTGCATACATTTGCCAAATATGATGGAGTGTCATGCCCTAAAATGCATCTCTGATCATATGTGAGGAAAATCCAACCCCATACCGCTGACAAAGACTTATGGGTGCACTTCTTCCAAGACAGTCTGTCTGGGACTCAACTTGACTGGTTCTACCAACTAGAAAGGGCTAATGTTCATAATTGGGAAGATCTTGTCGCAGCTTTCTACAAGCAATATCAATACAATGCTGATTTGGCGCCTACCCGTACTCAACTCCAGAGTATGGCTATGGCCTCCAATGAAGGTTTCAAGGACTATGCACAAAAATGGAGAGATTTGGCTGTCCTTTGTTGAAGGCAGACATTCAGTGCCTGATAGATAACAAAGAGATTTTGTTTGAAAAGACTCATGTCTCACCTATTCCTATTGAAGATGTTTCTACCATTACCATTTCCGCCAATTCTTCCAGGGTCTCCACCAAAAGACCCGTTAGAATTATATCAGTTCCGAAAGCAGCTCCTTTAATAATCACAATGCCTGGGCCAGTCCCATGTGAATCAGACAAAACCGTGCCATGGAATTACGGAGGGGACATTTACTACCATGGCATCAAGCAAGACTGGTCGGCTGCCGAAGATATAAATTCCGAGAAAGAAGACACCGACATCAGTAATATTGCCAGAACTAGCAAAATTACCCGAAGCGGTAGGATCTTTTCTCCAGAAATTGCTCCCACAAAAGTAGTTTTTGGACCCGTAATCATTCCTGCTGTTGTTCCCCCAAATGCTGTTCCCGGTCCCACATTTATCTCCAACAGTACTCCAATTGAAAAAGTCGTTACAACCCCTGTAATCATTCTTACTAACACTCCTGCTGTCAAGTTAACCGAGGCTCGAGGAAAAGGTGTTATGGTTGAGCCTGTCCGGACGAAGGCTCAGTCATTGACTATCCCTGAGACTTCCAAGAAAGAAATGGAGGAGATCCTAAAAATTATAAAGAGAAGCGACTACGATCTAGTTGAACAACTGGGGAAAACTCCCTCAAAGATCTCCATGCTGGCATTACTACTATGTTCTGAGGCACATGCAAAAGCCTTGGTGAAGTTCTTAAAAACCGCCCATGTACCTTAAGAGACATCTGCTGATCAATTTCAAGACTGCGTAGCCAGCCTAACTACGGACAATGGTTTAGGTTTTTCAGATGCTGATCTGACACCGAGGGGAAGAAAGCATAATGAGGCGTTGCATGTCTCAGTGGAATGTAGGGGCACCACTCTGGCGCATGTTTTGGTGGACACTGGCTCATCTTTGAATGTATTACCCAAAAAATCTCTTGACAGACTTGATTGTGAGGGGTTGACTTTGAAGCCAAGCAACATAGTGGTATAGGCTTTTGACGGTTCGAAGAGGATGGTACATGGGGAGGTAGACATTCCCATAAAGGTTGGAACCCAAAATTTCAATTCAACCTTTTATGTGATGGACATCCGCCCTTCATACTCCTGCCTGCTAGGCAGACCATGGATCCACAATGCTGGTGTTGTTACTTCTACGTTGCACCAAATGTTGAAGTATCCAGTTCAAGTAAAGATTATCACCGTACATGGAGAGGAAGAATACATGATCATCCATCTCAATTCCTTCAGATATGTGGAATTAGATGGTGAATTCATTGAAACTCCATTTTAACACTTTGAAGAGGTCCCTCAAGAGGTGGAAGTGACTAAGGTTGTTCCCAAGATTACCAGGCCTCCACTCCGGATGTCGTCACTAAAGGATGCCAAAGCAGTGGTAGAAGAAGGAGGATGCACTATCTGGGGAGAAATCCCAAATATCCCATATAAGTCTGAAAATTTTGGCCTAGGTTTCACTTCAAGTGCTTAAAGGGTTGTACGTCGTGTGTGATACGGTGGGAGAACTGACTTGAGGTTTTACGTTTGTGTTCGCAAATGTTTCGGTTTAGCAAGAGTCGCCACCGAATTTCATTTTATCCAAAAGGAAAGGTAAAAAAGCACAGGAAAGACCTTTGAGATGTTTTCTTGAGTTCGGGGTGTAGATGATGAAAAGGGAAGGTGCTAGCACCCTTTTCATCCATGGTTTTCCATGGGATCTTACTTACTTACTTGTTTAGATCACTTGCTTTGCTTTTTCAATTGTTTGAAATTGTGCTTTGTGTGGTTTTGAAAGTATTTTGAAAAGAGGCCTTTGTTTAGGCAATCTTTGTAATGATTCTTGTTTGTAAGAATGTATACAAAGATGTTTGTCTTTTGAAAAATGTTTCAATGTTTTGAAAGTTGTTTGAATATTGTTTTGAAATGTGTGTGTGTTTTTGAAAATAGCAAGGATGGTTTGCAAATTAATCAAGTAACTAGAAGCATTCTGCCTACTCAAAATTATTTCCTACACATTTTTATTCCTTTGACATTGTTGTTTTACCATTGCATTTGGTAAACAACCCTATCTTTGGATGTTAAACGGGACGGGCATGGGTCATCGTATGACCATGATAACAATATTGTCAATTATCATAGCAAGTTTTTTAGGGACTAGATCATTTTTGTTTTAGGCAACCAAGATAGCGTCATCGAGGGACTATGATCTTTTGTTTTGTTTTGTTTTGCCAAGATACCTAGCATGCATACCATGGCCATTTTAAGGCAACAAAGTGGATGAAACCCTAGGGGTGCTTGTGTGCAATGTGTGTCATTTTACATGCATTTGATTTGTCTTGTATTAGGTCATTTCTATTTGTTTGATTTTTGGTCTTTGCATACAAAATCCTAGTTTACTATCATGGTATATGAAAGCAATAAAATGCGTAAAGTAAATCTAAACTATTACAACAATATTATGGGGAGGGGGTACAAGTTTTGAATAGGGGGATATTGCTCAAAATAAAACCCTAAAACTATTACAACCAAATTGAATTTATTGTACAAATAAATAAATAAGAAAAATATTTAAATAGGCAATTAAATGTAAATATGCAAGAAATGTTTTTTGTATTAATTTTATGTATGAGAAAATAAATTTATTTATGTCTTAAAAAAAAGAAAAGAAAATGATTATTTTTGAAAGGGTGAAAACCCTAATTTTGTTTAAAAGAAATATATGCTATATTATTTACTTATTTCATTTATGTACAAGAAAAAGTAATAATAATATATACAAAATATTAAAAAATTGAAATATGTATGAAAATATTATTTTAAGTGTATAAATAATAAAAATAAAAATATATAATAGTTTTTATATTATTTATAAGTTTTACTTAAGAAAATAAAGTATATTATTATTAATAAACTATTTTTATGCCAAAAAAATAATAAAAATAATAAAAAAAAAATGCAAAAATTAAGAAAATATTTTTATGATTTTATAATGTTCAGAAAAAATAATAAAAGTCAAAAATATAAAAATATCAAGAAAATATGAAAAATATCAAAAAATACAAAAGGGGGTGCAAATAGAAACAGGGGGGGTGTGAAAAGTGAAACAAAAGGCCCAAGCCAAAGCTCACTTCGTCCCTGACCTTCGACTTCGCGCGTGGGCCCTGGTTCAGTTCAAATCATGTTCTCTCTATTGCTTGCATGAAATCAATAACTTACAACATGAAACTTATAGCATTTTTAATCACGATTCCAACCATATCCATTTTGTGACCTAACTCTCAAAGGACAGAGAGAATTTTAATGGCCCTAAATTTTGACCTAGTTTTTTCAGCAACTTCAACAATCAAATACTCCTAGCTCAGTTAATATAAATGGAAGCTATGCATATGTACAACTCAAGAAACTTAAGGACTACATTTTTGCTTCACAAACCTAAGCTTAAAGATGCCTAAATAAGGAGTTAGAAACTTGAAAAATACCTTATTCAGTTGAGTTTGGATATGGCAATGTAGGATTTTTGAGTGAGGCCTGAAGTTGTTGTGAGCTTGCTTGAAGTTCCCTCAACCTTTCCCAATGCTCAGCTTGCCTTGTAGATGCCTGAATCTTCCTATAGAAGTCAACCTGCAAACTCAGAAAATGGAAATGGTGAAGCTCGAAACAGGGGTTACAGTTGCTTGACAAAGGCCTGGATAGCTTAGGTGTGATGTATGGAATGTGTTTGAAGCCTTGAAACAAATAACGCACGAGCAAAATATGTTTTGGCTAGTGATTTGAAGAGGTTGCCCTGTTTGGGCAGAAAATGGTGATTTCTGTGTTTAAGGGGGTTTGAGAGGTCGGGCAATCGTGTTTAGGCTTGCAACAATGTTCTGAGGATGGTGGGAAATTATACAAAGACTTGTTTTTATCAGATGGAAGAGTTGTGTTGACTTTTGCAAGGTTGCTTGCTTTTGAAGAAAAGGTGAGATGACAATGCCCAGAGCCTGTACAGGCCTGTTCCTTACCTGCACATAGTTGGTGAACTTTTCCTGATATTTGTGGACTTTGTTTGCAGAAAGAGATTAGGTCCATGGCTCAAGATAAACAAAGTTGCAAAAGGCAAGCTTTATGGAAATGGTATTGTTACCTTTATGCCATAAATGGATTAAATCAATGTATAAAGCTCCAAAGCTCAGAACAAATCCATTCTCCAATGTGTTTGCATTAAATTAATGAGTGTAGAAAGGATTAGGACCTGTAAAACCAAGTACAAGCATGCTTAGGACAGATTTGCAACTTGCACCATTGTGAAAAATGCCATGGACAAAAGTGAGAAATTTCCATTTTCTTTTCTTCGATTCTCCCTAACCATAAATGATCTTTGAGAGTTCTTGGACATTTTGGAAAGCTTGTAACATGCTCTACAATCCATCTTTGAATTTCATTTTGAGATTACTCTTGGAACTATGTGAAAAGTAACCATGAAGTTAGCTCAAAAATCTGCCTAAACTAGGGCAAAATTTCACTAAGTTAAAAAGTTTATGGACCCTTATTCAGAAAATCATAACTTGAGATCCAAGCATATTTTGGGAAAACTTTGTGAATAAAGGTTGTATATTTTGTGGGGTACTACAACTTTCATGTTGGAAGTTTTATTTGAATCCAAATGCATCATGGTGAAAAAGTTTGGAAAAGTTAGGAAAAAATAAGAAATTTTCATAACTTAGAAAAATTCTAAGTTATGAAAATTTTCAAACTTAAACCCTAATTTCCAAATTTAAGTTTCTTGGTGAAAAATTTTCATGTTTTGACACATCTTGATGACTTATGACCCTTGGCACTTGATTTTGACCAAAAAGTCAAAGTTTGACTTTTCAGTGTACAGTTGATTTTTGATCAGTTGACTGGGAAATTCATCTGTCAATCCAATGCATTTTAGATCTTTTGAACCTTGTGATTAGGTCAAGATGATTCCATTGAGTCCTTGAAACCATGATTGAACCCAATTTTCCATTGGCTAGGTTAAAAATCAGAAATTTCCCTTCTTCAGTCAAAACCCTAAAAATGACCATTTTGCCCTTTTGATGATCTGATCAAATTTCTTGAGGAGTTGTGGTCCAAACTTGATAAAATGGTTCATATGAGTCTATAATGTTGATGTGGATCAAAAATTATGAAGTTTGACTGTAAATTGGCCATGATTGACTTTTTCCCCAATACAACTGATTTTTAGGTCAACTGTCCAATTGACTGGTCAAAAATGTGATTCAAGGCTTGAAACTTTGTATGAGAAATCTTATAGGTCCAACATGAAGTATGAAAGTCACATGAGGCATTGGAAGTCCATAAATCCATGTGCAATCTCAAACCCTAATTTCAGGTCATTAGTGCAAGGAGATGTCTTGAGCTGAGCAAACCCTAATCTGGTTTGGAATTTAAGAAGTCTTGTGAGGAGAATCTTGATAAAATGAGAGGGAAAATTTTCGGGTACAACAGATGCCCATGTTCAATCTTCTTGAACCCGAGGGTAAAAGATGACTGGACACTAGAGTGCCCGTAAATTTGCACTCGTCAAAGGGTAGTTGAGGGAATGGGCTTAAAGATGCCATTTGGAGATGCGATAGAATATTGTTGGAGATGGGATTAAAGATGCCATCCAAGAATGTTTGCTGAGTCAAAATAATTAGTATCAGAATGGTATTCGCGTCCGGAACGTATTTGAACGGTATCTAGAGATTGAATCTGTATGAGCAATGGAATGGCGTCTGTGTCTGGAGCGTATCCGAGCTGTAACTATACTTGAATCTGAATGAATAACAGAATGACTTCTGTATCCGGAGTGTATCTGTATTGTATCTGAATCTGAAATTTGAATAAGCGACATAATGGCATCTGTGTCTGGAGCGTATCTGGACTGTATCTGAAGTTGAGGTCTGAATGAGTAACAGAATGACTTCCGTGTCCAGAGTGTATTTGAGCTGGGGAAAATCAGAATGAGTGACATAATGGAAACCGTGTCTGGGGCGTATCTGGATTGTATCTTGACTTTGAATTCTGAATGAGTAATAGAATGACTTCTGTGTCTGGAGTGTATCTTTACTATATCATGAATAAGAGATATGAATAAGTAACATAATGACTTCCGTGTCTGGAGTGTATCCGTACTGTATCTGAATAAGAGATCTGAATGAGTAACAGAATGACTTTCGTGTCTGGAGTGTATTCGTACTGTATCTGAAATATTTTAATATTTGTTAAAGATAGTTGTTAATCTTAACCTAAAAAGGGTAAAATGTTAGCTGAAAGACAAAGTTATGTTGCATGAAATGTATGATGCAATAAAATGTGTTTTATCAATGTTTATGATATATGAATGTAATGTATGCGTATGTAAGCTGATTTGCTGTATTGCCGAGGAAAATAAATCCTTGATAGCTGGAGATAATAAAACCCTTGACTGCTGCCGGGGAAAATAAATCCTTGACCGCTGCTGGAGATTCAAAATCTTTGATTGTTGAGGATGAGAAATCCTTGGTGACTGTTGGGGGTTGAAAACTTCTGTGGAAATGTGAGAATCCTTCATATCTTGAAGTTGGAGTATTGACAAAATCTGTAGTGAGAGTAATGTCAAACTGCTTGAGAAATCTGCTTGGGAATCCAGAGAACTTTGAAGACTTCTACTGGGGGTTAAATAATGGGAATCCTTACTCGGCTGGGGAATAGGGAAAATTCTGATGATTTCTGCGGGGAATTAGAATCTTCAATCAGTTGAGGAGTAATGAAAACTTTGGTGACTTCATGCTGGGGAATAAAGAAGACCCTGGCAACTTTACTGGGGAATCAAGAATGAGAATCTTCATTCTGTTGGGGAGTAAAAACTCTGTGGGGGAGAAGGCTTACTGCTGGAGAGTAAGTTCAGGACTCTGGGGGAAAAAGCTTATTCCTGTTTGGAAAAAATTCAGGAGTTTGGGTTGTATGCCACTCTACTGGAGAGTTATCCTAGGTTGGGGATAAAAGTTAATTGGTATCTGGTTGATTCTCAGACTTTAAGACAACTTGCTGGGGAATTTGGGGAAAACTGAATGGTTCCCGCTGGGGATTGATAGTTGAAATTTGACTCGGCATGGGAAGAAGGTTTTATCTCTGCTGAGGATCTGTAATTCAAAGTTTTTGCTCCGCCGTGGATTGGGAGTTTGAAAACTTAACTCTGATGGGAATTAAAGGTTTGAAATTATGACTCCGCTGGGGATATATACTTCAAGGTTTTAGCTCCGCTGGGGACCTAGATGATGTACTGCAGGGGATTTCTCTTGGAATAGCCTGAAGATGTGTTCCTATACTTTTAACCTGTCAGTAATTATTCTTTCCCATTTTGTTTATTTGTAAACAGTGATTATATTCAAATGCATATGCTCATTAATAAATCATTGGACGTTTTCAAATAAAACACAAGTGTAAAAACGGAAAAAACAAATAGTCTTCTGCACTTTGAAGTATCTTTGTATTAACTTTGTGTAAGTACTTTGTACAAAGGAGACAAACATCCTAGTAAGAGAACGTTGTCATAAAAATGAGAAAATTTTATACAAAGAAAGATGGCTATGTGTGAAAATTCCATGGGGTTCCCATTCTTCTATAACCTTCGTAACTCTCAATATCTTGTCCATTCGTTGCTTCGTCCGGAGATGATTGAGTTGATCAGAAGCCCGGAGCTTGTCTGCAAAGAGATTATCCTTAAAGTGATCCGACGAGACATAGTCATACGCTTTAATTCCCTAACTTTTTCCTGGACCTCCCTTTCGGGTTTTCGATCCACCGGGAAACCCTTTTTTGCCCAAGTTACCCTTTCAGGTTTTCAACTTGCCGGATGTACAGATTTTTTTTTGTTTTATCCCTAACTTTTGCCTGAACTGCCCTTTCGGTTTTTCGATTCACCGGGATACCCTTTTTTTTGCCTAGATGTGTCAACCTAGCGGGTCATTTATGCGTAGTATCTTTTGACTATGTCTGCGTTCAGAGGGTGCGGCGGGTCATCACCGTCCATGGTGGTTAAGATCATTGCCCCACCAGAAAAGATGTTTTTGATTACAAATGGTCCTTCGTAAGTAGGATTCCATTTGCCCCTGGGATCACTTTGCGGTAAAATGATCCGCTTGATTACAAGATCCCCGACTTGATATACCTAGCGCCTGACTTTCTTGTTGAATGCCTTGATCATTCGCTTTTGATACGCCTGACCATGGCAAACAGCAGTAAGTCGGTTCTCGTTAATTAAGTTCAGTTGATCAAGCCAGGTCTGAATCCAATCGTCTTCACTCAAACCAGCATCATTCATGATTCTCAAGGAGGGAATCTGAACCTCGATAGGAAAAATAGCCTCCATGCCGTATACCAAAGAATAGGGTGTTGCCCCAGTTGATGTGGGTGTCGTGGTACGGTACCCGTGGAGAGCAAACGGTAGCATTTCATGCCAGTCCTTGTAGGTGATTGTCATCTTTTGTATGATCTTGTTAATAATTTTGTTCGCAGCTTCAACAACACCGTTCATCTTTGGCCGATAGGGAGATGAATTATGATGTTGAATCTGGAACTGCTCGCACAAGGCAGTGATCATAATGTTGTTAAGGTTTGTACTGTTGTCAGTGATTATCCTTTCGGGGATGTCGTACCGGCAAATGAGGTTCTTTTTGATGAAGTTGGCAACAACATTCTTTGTGACGAATGCGAAGGAAGCTGCTTCGACCCACTTGGTGAAGTAATCAATGGCCACCAGAATAAAGCGGTGTCCATTGGATGCTCTCTTGATCTCTCCAATCATGTCGATTCCCCACATAGCGAATGGCCAAGGAGCTGTTAAGACATTGAGAGGAACTGGAGGTATATGTACCTTGTCCGCATAGATTTGACATTTGTGACAAGTCCTAGAATGTTGATAGCAGTCAGCTTCCATGGTAGACCAGTAATAGCCTGCCCTTAGGATCTTCTTAGCCATCGTATGCCCGCTAGAGTGAGTGCCAAAGGTACCATTGTGCAGTTCAGCCATGATCTTCTCAGCTTCAATCTTGTCCACACAACGGAGCAGAATGCAATCATGATTGCGCTTGTATAGGATACCATTGCTCAGGAAAAACTTGGCAGAGAATCTCCTCAAGAACTTTTTGTCGTTGACTGAAGCTCCTTCAGGATATTCTTGAGCCTCGAGATACCTTTTGACCTCATGAAACCAAGGTCGGTTCACTACTTCTTCGATATTAATCTCGTGATAGTGTGCAGGTTCATCCATCCGCTCGATGGTGATCTGGGGATCCTCATTATCCCAGTTAAGTTTAAACATGGATGACATTGTAGTTAGAGCATCTGCTAGCTGATTTTCTTCTCGCGGGAAGTGCTCGAAGGTAATCTGCTTGAAATGTGGTAACAATGTCAAGACATGTTCTTTGTAAGGGATTAGGTTTGGATGCTTAGTATTCCAGTCTTCTTTGATCTGACTGATGACCAAAGCTGAGTCCCCAAACACAATCAACGATTTGATTCCCAAGTCTATGGCAGCCTTGAGTCCAAAGATACAAGCTTCATACTCTGCCATGTTGTTAGTACAGTTGAAGAAAAGTTTGGCTGTGAAAGGTGTATCGTAACTGTTGTACCCCAAAATTTGCCCTCCCATATTCTTCAAAGAATTGCCAAGTCAAAGCTTCAAAATCTCCCCAAAGGTTGCACAGTTCAAGGGCCTCCTAACAGTCAAACATTAGGGTTTTGGTTCTGGCAAAGTAAATGAAGTTTCCAAGGGTCCAATCAAGTCCCACATGCCTATAAACATGGTCAAGCATCCTCATACCAAGTTTCAAGACCTACAACACAAAATTGCACAGTCAAAAACCCTAATTGCACTACAGTCAACTGTAGGGGCAAAATGGTCATTTGACAGTCAAAAGTTCAAATTTTTGGTCAACATCTCATTTTGAAGCCACAAACATCATTTGATCAATGCTTGATCATGATTCTCAAAGTTTGGCTCAAAAAGTCTCAAGATGCAAAAGTTTATATATTTGGACAGTTGAAAAAAGTCAACTGTAACTTGACCAGAGCATAACTTCCACATGGATTATCAAAAAAATTCCAACCAAAGCTCATTTTGAAGAGAAAGACATTTCCTACAACTCCTCTTCACACTTCAAGTCCAAGAAATGCTCTCACAAAAAGTTATCAAATTTCAACATTATAGGTCATTTTCAAAAGTAAACAAAAAGGGACTTTAAGTCAAAGGCCATAACTTGAGATTGGTAAATCAAAATGACTTGGGACCAAAGACATTGGTTATAGGACTCAAAGACCTTTCCAAAATGTCCAAGAACATGAGCAAAGCTTAAAAATTGAGCAAGATATGCCTTGTGGAAGTTGGGAAATTTTTGGATATTTTGAAAAGTCAACATTGATTCAAATGACCTAAAAATGCTAATGGGCCTCTTTTTCTTCCACAATTCATCATCCAAGGCATGTGCACGACCATTTGGCCCAAAGGGAAGTTTTTTATCATTTTTATTTATTTATTTGGATTTTTAATTATTAATAATTCATTTAATTAAAATAAATAGGTGAAAAATACTAAACCTAATGTTTTAAATCTTTTTGTGCATGGAATAGGCTTAAGATTTCGTGCACAATCAGATATAGAAGGAATTATGGTGATTGGATATGATTGAAGCCAAAATAGCATGAAAAAGATTTGGAAAATTATGGCATAAAAATCAAATATTGATTCCTTCAATTCATGGATTTTTGATCAATTTCTCAACCCTAAAACCTTCACACATACATATATAGTGCAACCCTAATGCCAAGAAGCTCCCAGCTCCGCCAGAATTCCATAGCCAACTTTGCAATTTGATCAAAAAAGTTCAAATCTGAAAACCATCTTCCAGTGCGTTGAAGGGCCAAATAACCATTCCATCACCTTCCTGAGACTTCAAGGAAGGTTTTAAGATCAAAACCAACCATCCTAACGCAGAGAAACGGTAGAACAGCTTCGTCCTGTTCATGTTTTCTTTCAAAAGCTTGCATCACGATTCATGCATCTTTAGCAATTTTGGATGTTTGATTTGTGTTCATTATGTAATTCTAAAGCTAACCACATTATTTGATTGAGTTTTTATATGCCATACACGAATCTGCCATTGTTATCTTTTAGGGTTTTTCAAGCTTTGAATTGGGTACTTTTAAATGCTGTAAAATTGGAAGCTCTCAGTACCATGACCAAACTCAGCAGGATTGGACGAAAACAAATCAACCCTCGCGCCTAATTTATGTACTACCATGAGCTATTCGCTATTCTTGGATAACGCATGCTTTGGGGGGGTTCAAAACCCCCGCTAACCCCTTTTTATTTTCAGGAAAAAAACAAGCCAAGGAAGGAGATGATTATGTGGCCACCAGTGATTGGATCATTTAAAAAATTCGCGCTAAAAAGACATCAACGCTTTGTTTTATTTTATATTAATTGATTGTTATTCATTATACAACGCGTGTAGAGTGCTTCAGTGGCGAGGCTTGGTAGTGGTAATCTCTAGGACCTGGGTTCGATCCCAGGTCCCCCCCCCCCTTTCCTTATATTTTTCCTTTAATTATCATCCTATGCAATTTCAATACAGGGAGTCTACCATGCAACTCACCATCCAGCTTGCCACGCATATGCCAAGATCAATCAGAGGGCCACAGTTTGAGGAGCATAGTGGACATGAGTCAACACCTTCACACGCTAGCAAGGGAAGTCAAAAAGGGCCTTAAAACCTTGGGCCAGAATTGCTACAATACACCTCTCAATTGGGGACAGGCCCCCCTAGGTTTGCAAGTTTCTTTTTATATTTTTTTTCATTTTTATTTTGATTCAATTATTACTTTTAATTAGTTCTTTAATTTAAATATTTTCATAAAAAATATAAAAAAAACAATATAAAATCAAAAAAGACAAAAATAATTATTTTTATTTAATATTTTAATATTTTGTAAATAAACATCATTAATTGATCTTAGTGTTAAATTAGGTTTAAATCTTAATGTTTTTTTTCGATAAAACCTAAAATTGGTAGAATTAGGGTTTCAAGCATTTTTCATCCTTTTTTTATTTTACTATATTAATTATTAATTCTGAATTAGTTATTTTTATAAATCAAGTTGCAATTAATTAATTAGGCGTAATTTTAGATAATTGTCATATTTTCTTAATAAATTAAAAATTGTAGAATTAGGTTTTTAATTTCATTAAATTCTCATAAATGCAAAAAATCTCAAAAACAATTTCTTTTCTCATTTTAATTTAATTAGTTTAATAATTTAATTTAATTTCATTAAAAAGGGTCCAACGCCCTCGTTTCCAATCTTATTTCAATTCACGCGTTTTATTTCGTTTCTTATAATTTTTATGTACCTCTCCCAAAGCCATGTAAATATTTATCTTTCGCACTTTACTTTATTTATATACTTTCTGTCAAATCGGGTCCTGGAAATTTTGGCGATGTGGACCCGCGCCTTTTGTAATAGTTTAGAACTTTACCTTTCTCGCAATTTTTTTAACTGTTAAATAAATGCATGCAAGAATGAATGATAAAAATAAAACAAATGTGTAGCTCACTCATAACATGACAAGATAAAATAAATGAATCTGACACACAAATCACACACCACCCCTAGGGTACGCCTCACTGTTGCCTTGCCTCGAAAGGTGATCGTCGAGTAGAGGATGTCTTAGTAAGTCCTCATGATCCGGGAACCTGGCATGAGGGTAGCTTCTAAGGTGTCTTCCCATTGCTCTGGTGATCACCATGTCCCGAACCTCGAATTGACCCGAACACCTCTATTGGTGGTGCTACCTACCTCTCAATGGTGGGATGGCACTACTTTAAAGGACATTTACACAGACGAATTCCTTAGGGTAGGTAGATGACTCTAGATACTTGCTCTAAATTCAAAACAAAATTCAAATACTTTTCACACCAACACATTTTCAAAAAGCTTTCGAAAGCAATCTTTCAAACACTCTTGAGGACCGATACAAGAGTCGAACTGGAACTTTCAAAGAAACTTTTTTAAAACTCACAGTTGAAAAGCAAACAAACCAATTTTGAAAACACAAATGAGCAAGTATCTAAGAGCCCATGGATAACCATGGATAGAAAGGGTGCTAACACCTTCCCTTTCTATAACCTACCTCCCGAACCGAGAGCAATCTCTTTAAGGAATTTTTCTGTGCTTTTGTCCTTTCCATTTGGAGAAAATAAAAGACGGTGGCGACTCTTGCTTCCACGACATTTCGCGAACCAGCGTTAAACAGTCAGTTCCAGATCCATCGATCACAGAACTGGCGACTCTGTTGGGGACCCGGTGGACTGAAAACCCGAAAGGGCGGTCCAGGCAAAAGTTAGGGATCAAAGTGTACGACTATGTCCTGTCATCTTGTCACCTGCCTACCAGAAGAAGGCATCCCACATGTGCCTCCCCATAGAAACAGGGGCAATAATGGGTGGTCTAAGCAATCTGATTGTTCTGTCCTCCAGGGTATCAAGGTAGGTTCCGTTGAAGAACATAACCAATACAGTTCAATACTCCCCCGGGAGAGTCCAATCCAGTTTCCCCAAGAAAGCTGGAATCCATCTCCCCAAGCGGTAAGCTTATCCCCAGTAGATTCTGGAAGCTTATCCTCGCAGAGCACGAACGCATCCTCCGGCTTTATTCAAAGAGTTATTTCCTTACCAGGATATAACTGGGTTATCCTCAGCCAAAAGCTACGGAAAGATCATCCCCGACAAAGTCTCCTTATCCCCAGCGAAGTCTATTAACACTTCCAACACAACAAGGGTATCCCTAGCGGAGTTATCATCAACCTCAGCGAAGTATTCCTCTCCCCACAGAGTATTCCCCGCAGAGCAATCCATTCGCCAAGTTTATTCCCCAACGGAGTTATCTTCTCCTACCGGTATTCTTGCAATTATCATCCCCAGCGGGAGCAAAAGCTGCTCTCCAACATCAACCCAGGAGTGACTTCCCGGCACCCGCCAAGGATTTATTTTCCTAGACGAAAACATATGTTCATAAACATTACATCTTCACACATTATAGCATGCATATGCATCATACTACACGAATCTCATCAATTTTTAGGACATCCTGAAATCATGCAGTTCATGCATCATGATCTTGCATGCAACTGATGCTTTACCTTTTCAGGAAAAGTCAATACAAAGATGATTACTATCAACTATCGTAACTCTTTCTAGATATAGTTCAGATGTGAACCAGATATGGCAACGTTCTGATACTTCTTCCAGATTTCCTTCTAGATATAGTTCAGATGTGAACCATATATGGCAACATTCTGATACTTCTTCCAGATTTCCTTCTAGATATAGTTCAGATGTGAACCAGATATGGCGACGTTCGGATACTGCTTCCAGATTTCCTCCTAGATATAGTTCAGATGTGAACCAGATATGGCGACGTTCTGATACTGCTTCCAGATTTCCTCCTAGATATAGTTCAGATGTGAACCAGATATGGCGACGTTCTGATACTGCTTCCAGATTTCCTCCTAGATATAGTTCAGATGTGAACCAGATATGGCGACGTTCTGATACTGCTTCCAGATTTCTTTCTAGATATAGTTCATATGTGAACCAGGTATGGCGGCGTTCTAATACTTCTTCCGGACTTTCTTCCAGATACGGTTCGGATGTGACCCAGGCATGGCGATGTTCTGACACTTATCCAGTTGAAGACATTTCAAGACCTAGACCGGTTCAGTTAATCGACCCTAAGATTTCCTGTTTCTTATCCAGTCCAAGGCCTTCTCTAGTCCAGCTAAATCGACCCCAAACAGATTTTCCTGATAAAGACACAGTAGAAGTTACCCAAGATTCTCTCAATGTTTGCTGTTGAGGTTGTAGTCGCCTATGGTTCTCTCCCCGATCCTGCGGAGGTAGTAATCATCCCAAGATTCGCTCAACGATTGCTGTTGAGGTTGAAGTTATCCAAGATTCTCTCAATGATTGCTGTTGAGGTTGTAGTCGCCTATGGTTCTCTCCCCGATCCTGCGGAGGTAGTAATCATCCCAAGTTTCTCTCAACGATTGCTGTTGAGGTTGAAGTTATCCAAGATTCTCTCAATGATTACTATTGAGGTTGTAGTCGCCTGTGGTTCTCTCCCCGATCCTGCGGAGATAGTAATCATCCCAAGATTCGCTCAACGATTGCTGTTGAAGTTGAAGTTATCCAAGATTCTCTCAGTGATTGTTGTTGAGGTTGTAGTCGCCTATGGTTCTCTCCCCGATCCTGCGGAGGTAGTAATCATCCCAAGTTTCTCTCAACGATTGTTGTTGAAGTCGAAGTCGCCCAAGATTCTCTCAATGATTGCTGTTGAGGTTGTAGTCGCCTATGGTTCTCTCCCCGATACTGCGGAGGTAGTAATCATCCCAAGATTCGCTCAACGATTGCTGTTGAAGTTGAAGTTATCCAAGATTCTCTCAATGATTGTTGTTGAGGTTGTAGTCGCCTAAGGTTCTCTCGGCGATCCTGTTGAGGTAGTAACCATCCCTGGTTCATTCATCACCGTTTGAAGATCCAGATCCAGCTCCTGTAACCAGTCAGGACACATCTATACAAAGAATCTGAAGACCAGCTCCTGTAACAGGTCAGGTAATCATTTTTCTTTTGCAGGTACGCAAGTTCTCGCTAAGGAATCTCTTACGCGATCAACATCCAGATGGCATCTATAAGCCCATCCACCTTCCATCATCTCTTAGCATGGCATCTATAAGCCCATCACCCTATTCATCAATCTCCAAATGGCATCTATAAGCCCATTCCCCATCACATTCTACTATGTGAGCGCAAATTTCTGGGCACTCTAGTGTTCAATCATCTTCCACCCTCGGATTACGAAAGGCACGTCAGCCAATCTGCATCCTCAGGTCTAAGAAGATTGAACAGGGGCAACTGTTGTACCCCAAAATTTGCCCTCCCATATTCTTCAAAGAATTTCCAAGTCAAAGCTTCAAAATCTCCCCAAAGGTTGCACAGTTCAAGGGCCTCCTAACAGTCAAAGATTAGGGTTTTGGTTCTGGCAAAGTAAATGAAGTTTCCAAGGGTCCAATCAAGTCCCACATGCCTATAAACATGGTCAAGCATCCTCATACCAAGTTTCAAGACCTACAGCACAAAATTGCACAGTCAAAAACCCTAATTGCACTACAGTCAACTGTAGGGGCAAAATGGTCATTTGACAGTCAAAAGTTCAAATTTTTGGTCAACATATCATTTTGAAGCCACAAACATCATTTGATCAATGCTTGATCATGAATCTCAAAGTTTGGCTCAAAAAGTCTCAAGATGCAAAAGTTTCCATATTTGGACAGTTGAAAAAAGTCAACTGTAACTTGACCAGAGCATAACTTCCACATGGATTATCAGAAAAATTCCATCCAAAGCTCATTTTGAAGAGAAAGACATTTCCTACAACTCCACTTCACACTTCAAGTCCAAGAAATGCTCTCACAAAAAGTTATCAAATTTCAACATTATAGGTCATTTTCAAAAGTCAACAAAAAGGGACTTTAAGTCAAAGGCCATAACTTGAGATTGGTAAATAAAAATGACATGGGACCAAAGACATTGGTTAGAGGACTCAAAGACCTTTCCAAAATGTCCAAGAAAATTAGCAAAGCTTAAAAATTGAGCAAGATATGCCTTGTGGAAGTTGGGAAAGTTTTGGATATTTTGAAAAGTCAACATTGATTCAAATGACCTAAAAATGCTAATGGGCCTCTTTTTCTTCCACAATTCATCATCCAAGGCATGTGCACGACCATTTTGCCCAAAGGTAAGTTTTTTTATCATTTTTATTTATTTATTTGGATTTTTAATTATTAATAATTCATTTAATTAAAATAAATAGGTGAAAAATACTAAACCTAATGTTTTAAATCTTTTTGTGCATGGAATAGGCTTAAGATTTTGTGCACAATCAGATATAGAAGGAATTATGGTGATTGGATATGATTGAAGCCAAAATAGCATGAAAAAGATTTGGAAAATTATGGCATAAAAATCAAATATTGATTCCTTCAATTCATGGATTTTTGATCAATTTCTCAACCCTAAAACCTTCACACATACATATATAGTGCAACCCTAATGCCAAGAAGCTCCCAGCTGCGCCAGAATTCCATAGCCAACTTTGCAATTTGATCAAAAAAGTTCAAATCTGAAAACCATCTTCCAGTGTGTTGAAGGGCCAAATAACCATTCCATCACCTTCCTGAGACTTCAAGGAAGGTTTTAAGATCAAAACCAACCATCCTAACGCAGAGAAACGGTAGAACAGCTTCGTCCTGTTCATGTTTTCTTTCAAAAGCTTGCATCACGATTCATGCATCTTTAGCAATTTTGGATGTTTGATTTGTGTTCATTATGTAATTCTAAAGCTAACCACATTATTTGATTGAGTTTTTATATGCCATACACGAATCTGCCATTGTTATCTTTTAGGGTTTTTCAAGCTTTGAATTGGGTACTTTTAAATGCTGTAAAATTGGAAGCTCTCAGTACCATGAACAAACTCAGCAGGATTGGACGAAAACAAATCAACCCTCGCGCCTAATTTATGTACTACCATGAGCTATTCGCTATTCTTGGATAACGCATGCTTTGGGGGGGTTCAAAACCCCCGCTAACCCCTTTTTATTTTCAGGAAAAAAACAAGCCAAGGAAGGAGATGATTATGTGGCCACCAGTGATTGGATCATTTAAAAAATTCGCGCTAAAAAGACATCAACGCTTTGTTTTATTTTATATTAATTGATTGTTATTCATTATACAACGCGTGTAGAGTGCTTCAGTGGCGAGGCTTGGTAGTGGTAATCTCTAGGACCTGGGTTCGATCCCAGGTCCCCCCCCCCCTTTCCTTATATTTTTCCTTTAATTATCATCCTATGCAATTTCAATACAGGGAGTCTACCATGCAACTCACCATCCAGCTTGCCACGCATATGCCAAGATCAATCAGAGGGCCACAGTTTGAGGAGCATAGTGGACATGAGTCAACACCTTCACACGCTGGCAAGGGAAGTCAAAAAGGGCCTTAAAACCTTGGGGCAGAATTGCTACAATACACCTCTCAATTGGGGACAGACCCCCCTAGGTTTGCAAGTTTCTTTTTATATTTTTTTTCATTTTTATTTTGATTCAATTATTACTTTTAATTAGTTCTTTAATTTAAATATTTTCATAAAAAATATAAAATAAAACAATATAAAATCAAAAAAGACAAAAATAAGTATTTTTATTTAATATTTTAATATTTTGTAAATAAACATCATTAATTGATCTTAGTGTTAAATTAGGTTTAAATCTTAATGTTTTTTTTCGATAAAACCTAAAATTGGTAGAATTAGGGTTTCAAGCATTTTTCATCCTTTTTTTATTTTACTATATTAATTATTAATTCTTAATTAGTTATTTTTATAAATCAAGTTGCAATTAATTAATTAGGCGTAATTTTAGATAATTGTCATATTTTCTTAATAAATTAAAAATTGTAGAATTAGGTTTTTAATTTCATTAAATTCTCATAAATGCAAAAAATCTCAAAAAACAATTTCTTTTCTCATTTTAATTTAATTAGTTTAATAATTTAATTTAATTTCATTAAAAAGGGTCCAACGCCCTCGTTTCCAATCTTATTTTAATTCGCGCGTTTTATTTCGTTTCTTATAGTTTTTATGTACCTCTCCCAAAGCCATGTAAATATTTATCTTTCGCACTTTACTTTATTTATTTACTTTCTGTCAAATCGGGTCCTGGAAATTTTGGCGATGTGGACCCGCGCCTTTTGTAATAGTTTAGAACTTTACCTTTCTCGCAATTTTTTTAACTGTTAAATAAATGCATGCAAGAATGAATGATAAAAATAAAACAAATGCGTAGCTCACTCATAACATGACAAGATAAAATAAATGAATCTGACACACAAATCACACACCACCCCTAGGGTACGCCTCACCGTTGCCTTGCCTCGAAAGGTGATCGTCGAGTAAAGGATGTCTTAGTAAGTCCTCATGATCCGGGAACCTGGCATGAGGGTAGCTTCTAAGGTGTCTTCCCATTGCTCTGGTGATCACCATGTCCCGAACCTCGAATTGACCCGAACACCTCCAATGGTGGTGCTACCTACCTCTCAATGGTGGGATGGCACTACTTTAAAGGACATTTACACAGACGAATTCCTTAGGGTAGGTAGATGACTCTAGATACTTGCTCTAAATTCAAAACAAAATTCAAATACTTTTCACACCAACACATTTTCAAAAAGCTTTCGAAAGCAATCTTTCAAACACTCTTGAGGACCGATACAAGAGTCGAACTGGAACTTTCAAAGAAACTTTTTTAAAACCCACAGTTGAAAAGCAAACAAACCAATTTTGAAAACACAAATGAGCAAGTATCTAAGAGCCCATGGATAACCATGGATAGAAAGGGTGCTAACACCTTCCCTTTCTATAACCTACCTCCCGAACCGAGAGCAATCTCTTTAAGGAATTTTTCTGTGCTTTTGTCCTTTCCATTTGGAGAAAATAAAAGACGGTGGCGACTCTTGCTTCCGCGACATTTCGCGAACCAGCGTTAAACAGTCAGTTCCAGATCCACCGATCACAGCAACCTTCTGGAGAAATGAGTATCGCTCCGATATCGTTGCCAAGTGCATTGGAGGCCCCATCAAAGTACAGGGTCCATCGGGATCTTTGTTCAAATCCATCATATGGTATGAAGTCTTCAATTTTGTCCAATTTCATGATGTCGTCATCAGGGAAGTCAAACCTCATGGATTGGTAATCCTTGACAGCTTGATGGGCCAGATGATCGGCTACCACACTCCCCTTTATGGATTTTTGGGTCGTGTACTGTATATCGAATCCAGTCAGGATCATCGGCCATCTAGCTATCCTTCCGGATAAAGTGGGCTTCTCAAAGATGTACTTGATCAGATCCATCTTAGATATCAGCAGAGTGGTATGAGTCAACATATACTGCCTTAGCCGGCGAGTAGCCCATACCAAAGCGCAACAAGTTTTCTCGAGTAGTGAGTATCGGGTCTCACAGTCGGTAAACTTTTTGCTAAGGTAATAAATGGCATGCTCTTTTCGGCCAGACTCGTCATGTTGGCCCAGTACGCACCTGTTGTACCCTAAAATTTGCCCTCCCATATTCTTCAAGAAATTGCCAAGTCAAGCTTCAAAATCTCCCCAAGGGTTGCACAGTGTAAGGGTATCCTAAACAGTCAAAACTAGGGTTTTATTCTGATCAAGAAAATGAAGTTTCCAAGGGTCCAATCAAGTCCCACATGCCTATAAACATGGTCAAGCCTCCTCATACAAAGTTTCAAGACTTTCAGCATAAAATTGCACAGTCAAAAACCCTGATTGCACTACAGTCAACTGTAGGGGCAAAATGGTCATTTGGCAGTCAAAAGTTCAAATTTTTGGTCAACATCTCATTTTGAAGCCACAAACATCATTTGATCAATGCTTGATCATGATTCTCAAAGCTTGGCTCAAAAATCATCAAGATGCAAAAGTTTCCTTATTTGGACAGTTGAAAAAGTCAACTGTAAATTGACCAAGGCATAACTTTCACATGGATTATCAGAAAAATTCCATCCAAAGCTCATTTTGATGAGAAAGACATTTCCTACAACTCATCTTCATACTTCAAGTCAAATAAATGCTCTCACAAAAAGTTATCAATTTCAACATTATAGGTCATTTTCAAAAGTCAACAAAAAGGGACTTTAAGTCAAAGGCCATAATTTGATATTGGTAAATCAAAATGACATGGGACCAAAGGCATTGGTTAGAGGACTCAAAGACCTTTCCAAAATGTCCAACAACATGAGCAAATCTTAAAAATTGAGCAAGTTATGCCTTGTGGAATTTGGGAAATTTTTGGATATTTTGAAAAGTCAACATTGATTCAAATGACCTAAAATTGCTAAGGGGCCTCTTTTTCTTCCACAATTCATCATCCAAGGCATGTGCACGACCACTTGGCCCAAAGGGAAGTTTTTCTTCATTTTTATTTATTTATTTGGATTTTTATTATTAATAATTCATTTAAATTAATTAAAATACATGAAAAATATAAAACCTAATGTTTCAAATCTTTTTATGCATATAATATCTATAATATTTCGTGCAAATCAGATTAGGGAGGAATTGGAATTGATTGGATATGATTGAGAACTAAAAAGCATGAAAAAAGATTGAAAAATTATGGTTTGCAAATCAAATCTTTTTCACATCAATGCATGGATTTTGATCAAGTTTTTTAACCTAAATCACTCTCCTATACATACACAAGCAAGACCTAATGCTCATGACCTAAAAGCTGCGCAAGAACCTGAAGAACAAAACTTGACTTTTTGCTTAAAAATCTCAAAACTGAAAACAAGGTTAGAGGTCGATTCAGAGCAAGAAACCAATTGCAAAAGCTTCCTCGTGTTTCACTGAAGCTAACTGGATAATTTCCCAACCCTAACACGCCCAGATTTGGTACAAGGGGTTCAAACGGTTTCAAATTATATGCATAATCGTGTTTCCATATTTAGACATTTTCATTGCATATTTTTAATGGATTCATACTAATTGATGTGTTCTGAAGCTAACCATCTACTTTAATTGTGTTTTCGTGTACTATATGCAATTCTACCATGGATGCAGATTAGGGTTCTTGGAGGTCCAAATTGGGCGTTTCTTAATATGGTAAAATTAAGACACCTGAATACCACCATTAAATCAAGCATGATGGGACGATCATAAAGCCACCCTCGCGCTCAATTTATGAGCATCCCTGGGCTAATCGCTATTTTTCAGAAACTGGCCTAAGGGAACGCTAAAAAAACCGTTGCTAATTGTTTTTGTGTTTCAGGAAAAACGAACCACGAAGAAGACGACCCCTGTGGCATAAGCTGATTGGCTAATTTGAATTCTCGCGCTAAAAAATTCACTAATACGCGTTTTGTTTTATATTGTTTCTTAATTATATTATAATCAAAAGGCGTTGGATGGCTCAGTGGTGAAGCGTGGCATTGGTAAACCATAGGATCTGGGTTCGATCCCAGGTCCCCACCCCCCTTTCATATTATTTTTTCTTTAATACTTGCATGCAGTTTCAGCCTGAAGGAGCACCATATGTCCACAAAATCAAACCTGCCACGCGTATGCCAAAAGCAATCCCAGGGCTATGATTGGAGGAGCAGCATAGACTTGAGTCAAAGAGGCTACACGCTAATGGAAAAGTCAACCAGGCCAAAGCTATTGGGCTTAAATTGCTAACCATTTACCTCACAACTGGGGACAACACCCCCCTAGGTTTGCAAATTTTTTACTTTCTTTATTTTTCATTATTTTTACTTTCTTTTAATTATTGTTTTATTAATTAATTTAATATTTTCATAATATATAAAAAACACATAAAAAAATCAGAAAAGATGAAAAAAATAATAAATATTTTATTTTAGTATTTTTGTAAATAAATTGCATAATTAATTTTAGTTATTAAATTAGGTTTAATTGTAATATTTTCATAATAAAAATATAAAATTGGTAGAATTAGGGTTTAATTAGTTTTTTATCCCTTTTTATTTTCTTTCATAATAATTAAATATTAAAATATTTATTTTTGTAATTAAATTGCATGTAAAATAATTAGGGTTAATTTTAGGTTAAACTTTAATATGTTTTCTTAATAAATTAAAAACAACTAGAATTAGGGTTAGCATTTTATTTTAATTAATTCTTTTTTTCATTAAAACCAAAAAATACCAAAAACAATTTCTTTTCTTTTTTTAATTAATTTCATCATTTAATTTAATTTTGCAAAAAGGGTCCAACGCCCTCGTTTTTAATTCTTATTTAATTCACGTGTTTATTTCTTTCTCGTGTAATATTTATGTATCTCTCCCAAGGCCATGTAACATCTTTTATTTGTCGCACTTTTAATTCTTTATTTTTCTGTCAAACCGGGTTCTGGAAATTTTGGCGATGTGGACCCGCGCCTTTTGTAATAGTTTAGAGCTTTACTTTTCTCGCACTTTTAACTGTTAAACAAATGCATGCAAGAATGAATGACAAATGAAAAACAAGCGTAGATCACCATGATACATGTACAAGATAATTGCTAAACATGAAAATGACACACAAATCACACACCACCCCTAGGGTACGCCTCACTGTTGCCTTGCCTCGAAAGGTGATCGTCGAGTAGAGGATGTCTTAGTAAGTCCTCATGATCCGGGAACCTGGCATGAGGGTAGCTTCTAAGGTGTCTTCCCATTGCTCTGGTGATCACCATGTCCCGAACCTCGAATTGACCCGAACACCTCCAACGGTGGTGCTACCTACCTCTCAATGGTGGGATGGCACTACTTTAAAGGACATCTACACAGACGAATTCCTTAGGATAGGTAGACGACTCTAGATACTTGCTCTAATTTCAAAAACAAATCAAAAAATACTTTTCACACCGACACCTTTTCAAAAAGCTTTCGAAAGCAATTTTTCAAACACTCTTGAGGACCGATACAAGAGTCGAACTGGAATTTTCAAAGAAACTTTTTAAAACCCACATTGAAAAGCAAACAAACCTTTTTGAAAACACAATGAGCAAGTATCTAAGAGCCCATGGATAACCATGGATAGAAAGGGTGCTAACACCTTCCCTTTCTATAACCTACCTCCCGAACCGAGAGCAATCTCTTTAAGGAATTTTTCTGTGCTTTTGTCCTTTCCATTTGGAGAAAATAAAAGACGGTGGCGACTCTTGCTTCCGCAACATTTCGCGAACCAGCGTTAAACAGTCAGTTCCAGATCCACCGATCACAGAACTGGCGACTCTGCTGGGGAAATGACTTAAAGTGAGGTGTACCTTAGGGTTAGTTCATAACTGTGTTTTCAATTGCTTTCCTTGTTTGCTTTAAATTGTGGGACTGTCTTGGGAGTCCTATAGATCCTAACCCGGATCTGGGGAAACCTTCTTAGAAAGTAGCAACAAGGCTGTGAGGGAACTGTGCAGGGTATACCGACATGGTTGAAACAATCTGCTACGTTGATGTGGCACTTTGGTGTGTACCGGTAACCCTTGAGTTCAGTCAAGGAGAGTACGGGGCCTCCGCGTGGTGTCGTGAAGCATCAACAGACCTTAGGAACTTTAATTGAACTATCTTGGCCTCTTTAGGGTAGTGAGATAACTGACTTTGGTGCAGTCCGAGGTTGGTTGATACTCGATACTACACTCAATTGAGGGTTGCTTTCCTGGAATATTTCGGTTGCCAGTTCAGTGGCTAAATCGAAACGATGAACAATGAAAGCAATCCCGTGATATTGAGACCCTTAGAACCCGGTTACTTCTAATAGGACAGGTTGAGCCCACCAACTTCAAGAGGGTACTACCCAGACCCCATGCTGGCCTTAAACCCTAAGGGCTTGTCTTGTGTGACTTGTGTACCTTCCAACTTGACTACTTGCATGCTTGTTATCTGACCCTTGAGTTTCTTGCAGGTTGTTTATAGTCCTTAATTGGGACTCATAACAGGGCTTACTAAATTTCTTGCAGGTTTTGTTTAGTCCCTAATCGGGACTCATGATAGGTTTTACTTGAGTTTTTTGCAGGTTCAGGTTTAACAGTCCTTAATTGGGACTCATAACAGGGTTACTTACATCACCCCATGCATAGCATAACATCATACCATTGCATACATCCTACATAAGGACTAACCCATTTCAAGGATCTCAAAGGCTTGTGATGCAGGTCATGATGAATCAAACATCTAGCAAGGGGCAAAGAGGATTTATTTTCCTCTAGCCAAAGTTGTCAGAGGCTATGACCCACTTGATATGGTGAGCTTTGACTCCTGAAGAAGGTCCCCCTAGCCAAGGTTGTTTGGAAAGCAAAATAAGGTTGATGACTTGAGTCAGGGGCTATGACCCACTTGATATGGCGAGCCTTTGACCCTTGAAGAAGGACTCTCAACAACATGAAGTTCCTTCAATCAAGCTACCGGATCCCAGCTCTAACAAATTTCTTGTTTACCTCGCGAGGTCCTTGAAAACATTGCATGCATATCATACATATCATTGCGTAACAGGTACCCATTCTCTGCAGGTTGCTTACCTTCTTCGCTGTTTATTTCAGCAGTCTCGTCATGAATCCTGAATCCTCAACCGAGCATACTATCAAGGCCCTCCAGGCTCAGAACGCCCAGTTCCAAGAGCTGATCATGAATTTGACCCAGGGGCAACAAGATCTGAAGACCCTGCTATTGAAAAAGAAGAAGAAGAGGATTGTTTTGTTCATCCCTAGACGCAGATCTGGGAACACACTGCAGGATGAAGCTGAGAGGACAACTCCATCTGTGGGGAAAGGCAGTCATCAAGAGGAAAGGGTTCCCAGTCCAATGGTCTCCGACAATGAGACAGATTTCAACGACGAACAGTACCCTCCGGCAGAGGATAGGTACAAACAGTTGGAAGACCGACTAAGTGCTATGGAGATACAAAAAGTGCCTGGCCTGGACTTCGAGGATCTAGGTCTGTCTTCTGGGGTAGTGATCCCGCACAAATTCAAGGCACCTACCTTTGCAAAGTACGACGGGGCATCCTGTCCAAAGCTGCATCTCAGGTCATACATGAGGAGGATCCAGCCCTACACGGCCGACAGGAACATATGGATCCACTTTTTCCAGGAGAGTCTTTCAGGGACTCAGCTTGACTGGTTCTATCAACTGAATGGAGCCAACATCCGCAGCTGGGAGGATTTGGCCACTGCATTCTACAAGCAGTACCAGTACAATGCCGACCTTGCTCCCACGCGCACTCAGCTTCAGGGAATGTCTATGGGTGCAGGTGAAGGTTTCAAAGAATATGCTCAAAAATGGAGGGACCTTGCTGGAAGGGTACAACCACCTCTGACTGACCGCGAGCTCGTCGACATGTTCTTGGGGACCCTGTCTGGTCCATTCTTCAACCACCTGATTGGGAATTCTGCTGCTGGGTTTACAGATCTGATCTTGATCGGTGAAAGAATAGAAGCTGGCATCAAGTCGGGGAAAATACAGAATGGTGACTCCTCGAACACTGAGAAGAAACCATCCAAGAGAGAATCTAGTGCGGTCAACGCAGTAGCTATTGTAAAGCCGGCCGGTGCTCCTCAGCGTCACCGTTAACAAAGGGAAGAAAGACCTAAGAGGCAATTTACTCCCCTCGGCATGACCTTGTCACAGATATTGCCACAGCTGCTGGAAATCAAGTTGGTAACTCTCATGGATCCCCCGAAGAATCCTAACAGGACACCTTCAAGGTACAATCCCAATGCTCGTTGCGCATATCATTCCGACAGCCCGGGGCATGCTACAGATGACTGTTGGACTTTGAGAAATAGGGTTCAAGATCTGATTGACGCAAAGGAAGTCCAGCTCGACTCTCCAGAGGCTCCCAACGTGATCACTGCTTCCATGCCAAAACATGGCTAGGATAGAAAGCACTTTTTTTTTGTTCATTTGAATTCAAGTTGTAATTTTCTTTTGATTGTTCAAACATTTACTCATGTTAAACATTGTTATTTCTTTAATGCATCGCATATGTCTGTTTTGAAACAATATATTCGTATTCACTGAATGCAAATTATTTTCATGTTTTTTCTGATGTCAACTCTTGATTAAGAAATTCTAAGCCTCTTGAGGGAGGATGACGAAAACGATACCATGATCTACAGTATGCTTTTGAACAGACCCCGCTGATGAGGTACAGGCATTGTTTCAATCCCTAAACACTGGAGTTATAAGGATGATAACCCCTCGTCAACCCATCTGAGCCAAAGAAGTAGGAGTTTTTCTTTTCGAAATTTAAAACCCTTAATCATAACCGGGGGCAGGGTAGTTCCCTCAGCTGATCCAAGTGCATAACAAATGGCACCAAAGAGGTCCTTACAAAACAAAGAAAGACAGTGATGGTTCTGAACAATCAAAAGGACAGGCAGTCATTACCAAAATCAAAAAGCCCAAAAAGTCAAAACCTATAAAAAGGGACTTATGAAACTGGTGCATCCCGCTGACTGTAATTCCAAAAAAAAAAGAAACAGTTCAGGCAAAAAAAGAAAGGGATAACAAAAAAGTCAGACAAGAAAGAGGTCTTACAAACCCTCAACAAAAAAGGAATGACTGCCTATTCAAAATAAGTTATCAACATCCGAATCATCACCGGTATATCAGGACAAAGACTCAAACAAGGTCTAACGCATGATCAACTGAGTTTAGGTTTGGAGAACATCACGAAGAGCGGGTGGGTACAAATAATTTGAGCCTTTATCCTTTGTTTCTTAAACCGTGAACCAGGCCACGTTATAACCCTTAAAAAGTCCTAGCTGAAGCATGGGTTAGTTCGAAAGCATACTGTTACGAAAGGTATCCTGACTCCTTAAGGCCTACAGTAAAATACGGAGTTGACATCACGTTTTACAAACATTCATTTGTTTTATGAAAAAGAATGCATTTTCAAAATCTTCAAGACAGACATAAGCTTTGCATTTTTAACATAACTTTGTTTGCATATGACTTTTTGTTTGAACAGCATAGAAGTTCGCACGACGAAAGCCTAATGAACAGAAGCACTTCCAACCAAGGGGCAGACATGATCATTGTCCGTCATCTGGGGCAGTTAAGTCAAGATTCAGAGAATCTCTCAAATGCCAAATAGCCTGGGGCAAATCTCCGTCTAAGTCACTTGGGGCATTGGACGATCAAACGAAGATCTTCTGGTGGCATGGCAACACAACAACAGGGGCACCTCCCTACATTCTGAGAACGTGAATATAGTCGGAAAAAAAATACCACGCAAAATCAAAGACCCGCTAGGTTGACACACCTAGGCAAAAATAAGGGCTTCCCGGCGAACCAAAAGGGTTCGGGCAAAAATAAGGGATGAAATGAAAAAAATATGTATACCCGGCAAGTCGAAAACCTGAAAAGGAGGCTTGGGCAAAAATGGGTATCCCGATGGACTGAAAACCCAAAAGGGCGGTCCAGGCAAAAATTAGGGATCAAAGCGTACGACTATATCCCGGTATCTCGTGACTTGCCTACCAGAAGAAGATTTGTCAAACGACAGTCATCAAACACCGCCACAGGTATCTTCTCCCACAGAAACAGGGGCAATAAAGAGTTGTCTAAGCAATCCAGTTGTTCTATCCTCCAAGGTGCCAAGGTAAGTTCAGCTGAAGAATGCGACCAAGATACCTTCACTCCCTGCAGAGCGAACGCGTCTCCCCGGTTTTATTCAAAGGTTATTTCTCCACCAGAGCTTATAGCTGGGTTATCCTCAGCTAAAAGCCACAGAAAGATCGTCCTCGGCAAAGTTCTTCTTATTCCCCAGCGGAGTTCATCAAAACTTCCAACAGAGCACAACAACGGTATCCCCAGCGGAGTTATCCTCATCAACCTCAGCAAAGTACTTCTCTTTCCCCACAAAGTTCACTCCCTGCAGAGTAATCTATTCGCCAAGTTTATTCCCCAACGGAGTCATCTTCTCCTACCGGTATTCTTGCAATCATCATCCCCAACGGAAACGAAGAATCTCACTCTTCAACATCAGCCCAGGATTTGACTTCCCGGCATCCGTCAAGGATCTAGTTTCCTAGACGCAGATACATTCATAAAAATCACATTGCTATACATCATGATACATGCATATACGCATCATATCATACAATCTCATGTGTTGAAAAATATTATTGCTTGATCCATATCATGCATTGCACATGACTGACCTTTACCTTTTAGGAAGGATACAGTTAAAAGATCAGCTATGTAGACGAATACAGTCAAAAGAGACCAACCCAGTCAAAGAATACAAATCCAGTTAAATCAATGCCTAAAGATTTCTCTGATACAACTCGTCGTTATAGACACTCGTCGTTATAGACACTCGTCGTTATAGACACTCGTCGTTATAGACACTCGTCGTTATAGACACTCGTCGTTATAGACCCTCATCGTTATAGACACTCGTCGTTATAGACACTCGTCGTTATAGACACTCATCGTTATAGACACTCGTCGTTATAGACACTCGTCGTTATAGACACTCGTCGTTATAGACACTCGTCGTTATAGACACTCGTCGTTATAGACACTCGTCGTTATAGACACTCGTCGTTATAGACACTCGTCGTTATAGACACTCGTCGTCATAAACACTCGTCGTCATAGACACTCGTCGTTATAGACACTCGTCGTTATAGACACTCGTCGTTATAGACACTCGTCGTCATAGACACTCGTCGTTATAGACACTCGTCATTATAGACACTCGTCGTTATAGACACTCGTCGTTATAGGCACTCGTCGTTATAGGCACTCGTCGTTATAGACACTCGTCGTTATAGACACTCGTCGTTATAGGCACTCGTCGTTATAGACACTCGTCGTTAAAGACCTCTCGTCCATGAGGATAACCTGTCAGTAAAGACAACTCACCAACCTTATTAATTCCAGATCCGATTCCTGTATCTTGCCAGGGTGTGTCTGAAGAGTTCGAGGATCCGATACCTGAATCTTGCCAGGGTGTATCCGTTGAAGACTAGCATTACCAGATCCGATTCCTGTATCTTGCCAGGGTGTGTCTGAAGAGTTCGAGGATCCGATGCCTGAATCTTGCCAGGGTGTATCCGTTAAAGACTAGCATTACCAGATCCGATTCCTGTATCTTTCCAGGGTGTGTCTGAAGAGTTCGAGGATCCGATGCCTGAATCTTGCCAGGGTGTATCCGTTTAAGACTAGCATTACCAGATCCGATTCCTGTATCTTGCCAGGGTGTGTCTGAAGAGTTCGAGGATCCGATGCCTGAATCTTGCCAAGGTGTATCCGTTGAAGACTAACATTACCAGACTCGATTCCTGTATCTCGCCAGGGCACGTCTGAAGAGTTTAAAGATTCAGTTCCTGTAACCAGTCAGGACATATCTACACAAAGCATCTGAAGACCAGCTCCTGCAACATGTCAGGTACTCATTTTTCTTTTGCAGGTACGCAAGTTCTCGCTAAGGAATCTCTTACGCGATCAACATCCAGATGGCATCTATAAGCCCATCATCCTATTCATCAATCTCTAAATGGCATCTATAAGCCCATTTCCACCATCACTGCTACTATGTGAGCGCAAATTTCTGGGCACTCTAGTGTTCAATCATCTTCCACCTTCGGATTACGAAAGGCACGTCAGCCAATCTGCATCCTCAGGTCTAAGAAGATTGAACAGGGGCAACTGTTGTACCCCAAAATTTGCCCTCCCATATTCTTCAAGAAATTGCCAAGTCAAGCTTCAAAATCTCCCCAAGGGTTGCACAGTGTAAGGGTATCCTAAACAGTCAAAACTAGGGTTTTATTCTGATCAAGAAAATGAAGTTTCCAAGGGTCCAATCAAGTCCCACATGCCTATAAACATGGTCAAGCCTCCTCATACAAAGTTTCAAGACTTTCAGCACAAAATTGCACAGTCAAAAACCCTGATTGCACTACAGTCAACTGTAGGGGCAAAATGGTCATTTGGCAGTCAAAAGTTCAAAGTTTTGGTAAACATCTCATTTTGAAGCCACAAACATCATTTGATCAATGCTTGATCATGATTCTCAAAGCTTGGCTCAAAAATCATCAAGATGCAAAAGTTTCCTTATTTGGACAGTTGAAAAAGTCAACTGTAAATTGACCAGGGCATAACTTTCACATGGATTATCAGAAAAATTCCATCCAAAGCTCATTTTGAAGAGAAAGAAATTTCCTACAACTCATCTTCATACTTCAAGTCCAAGAAATCCTCTCACAAAAAGTTATCAATTTCAACATTATAGGTCATTTTCAAAAGTCAACAAAAAGGGACTTTAAGTCAAAGGCCATAATTTGATATTGGTAAATCAAAATGACATGGGACAAAAGGCATTGGTTAGAGGACTCAAAGACCATTCCAAAATGTCCAAGAACATGAGCAAAGCTTAAAAATTGAGCAAGTTATGCCTTGTGGAATTTGGGAAATTTTTGGATATTTTGAAAAGTCAACATTGATTCAAATGACCTAAAATTGCTAAGGGGCCTCTTTTTCTTCCACAATTCATCATCCAAGGCATGTGCACGACCACTTGGCCCAAAGGGAAGTTTTTCTTCATTTTTATTTATTTATTTGGATTTTTATTATTAATAATTCATTTAAATTAATTAAAATACATGAAAAATATAAAACCTAATGTTTCAAATCTTTTTATGCATATAATATCTATAATATTTCGTGCAAATCAGATTAGGGAGGAATTGGAATTGATTGGATATGATTGAGAACTAAAAAGCATGAAAAAAGATTGAAAAATTATGGTTTGCAAATCAAATCTTTTTCACATCAATGCATGGATTTTGATCAAGTTTTTTAACCTAAATCACTCTCCTATACATACACAAGCAAGACCTAATGCTCATGACCTAAAAGCTGCGCAAGAACCTGAAGAACAAAACTTGACTTTTTGCTTAAAAATCTCAAAACTGAAAACAAGGTTAGAGGTCGATTCAGAGCAAGAAACCAATTGCAAAAGCTTCCTCGTGTTTCACTGAAGCTAACTGGATAATTTCCCAACCCTAACACGCCCAGATTTGGTACAAGGGGTTCAAACGGTTTCAAATTATATGCATAATCGTGTTTCCATATTTAGACATTTTCATTGCATATTTTTAATGGATTCATACTAATTGATGTGTTCTGAAGCTAACCATCTACTTTAATTGTGTTTTCGTGTACTATATGCAATTCTACCATGGATGCAGATTAGGGTTCTTGGAGGTCCAAATTGGGCGTTTCTTAATATGGTAAAATTAAGACACCTGAATACCACCATTAAATCAAGCATGATGGGACGATCATAAAGCCACCCTCGCGCTCAATTTATGAGCATCCCTGGGCTAATCGCTATTTTTCAGAAACTGGCCTAAGGGAACGCTAAAAAAACCGTTGCTAATTGTTTTTGTGTTTCAGGAAAAACGAACCACGAAGAAGACGACCCCTGTGGCATAAGCTGATTGGCTAATTTGAATTCTCGCGCTAAAAAATTCACTAATACGCGTTTTGTTTTATATTGTTTCTTAATTATATTATAATCAAAAGGCGTTGGATGGCTCAGTGGTGAAGCGTGGCATTGGTAAACCATAGGATCTGGGTTCGATCCCAGGTCCCCACCCCCCTTTCATATTATTTTTTCTTTAATACTTGCATGCAGTTTCAGCCTGAAGGAGCACCATATGTCCACAAAATCAAACCTGCCACGCGTATGCCAAAAGCAATCCCAGGGCTATGATTGGAGGAGCAGCATAGACTTGAGTCAAAGAGGCTACACGCTAATGGAAAAGTCAACCAGGCCAAAGCTATTGGGCTTAAATTGCTAACCATTTACCTCACAACTGGGGACAACACCCCCCTAGGTTTGCAAATTTTTTACTTTCTTTATTTTTCATTATTTTTACTTTCTTTTAATTATTGTTTTATTAATTAATTTAATATTTTCATAATATATAAAAAACACATAAAAAAATCAGAAAAGATGAAAAAAATAATAAATATTTTATTTTAGTATTTTTGTAAATAAATTGCATAATTAATTTTAGTTATTAAATTAGGTTTAATTGTAATATTTTCATAATAAAAATATAAAATTGGTAGAATTAGGGTTTAATTAGTTTTTTATCCCTTTTTATTTTCTTTCATAATAATTAAATATTAAAATATTTATTTTTGTAATTAAATTGCATGTAAAATAATTAGGGTTAATTTTAGGTTAAACTTTAATATGTTTTCTTAATAAATTAAAAACAACTAGAATTAGGGTTAGCATTTTATTTTAATTAATTCTTTTTTTCATTAAAACCAAAAAATACCAAAAACAATTTCTTTTCTTTTTTTAATTAATTTCATCATTTAATTTAATTTTGCAAAAAGGGTCCAACGCCCTCGTTTTTAATTCTTATTTAATTCGCGTGTTTATTTCTTTCTCGTGTAATATTTATGTATCTCTCCCAAGGCCATGTAACATCTTTTATTTGTCGCACTTTTAATTCTTTATTTTTCTGTCAAATCGGGTTCTAGAAATTTTGGCGATGTGGACCCGCGCCTTTTGTAATAGTTTAGAGCTTTACTTTTCTCGCACTTTTAACTGTTAAACAAATGCATGCAAGAATGAATGACAAATTAAAAACAAGCGTAGATCACCATGATACATGTACAAGATAATTGCTAAACATGAAAATGACACACAAATCACACACCACCCCTAGGGTACGCCTCACTGTTGCCTTGCCTCGAAAGGTGATCGTCGAGTAGAGGATGTCTTAGTAAGTCCTCATGATCCGGGAACCTGGCATGAGGGTAGCTTCTAAGGTGTCTTCCCATTGCTCTGGTGATCACCATGTCCCGAACCTCGAATTGACCCGAACACCTCCAACGGTGGTGCTACCTACCTCTCAATGGTGGGATGGCACTACTTTAAAGGACATCTACACAGACGAATTCCTTAGGGTAGGTAGACGACTCTAGATACTTGCTCTAATTTCAAAAACAAATCAAAAAATACTTTTCACACCGACACCTTTTCAAAAAGCTTTCGAAAGCAATTTTTCAAACACTCTTGAGGACCGATACAAGAGTCGAACTGGAATTTTCAAAGAAACTTTTTAAAACCCACATTGAAAAGCAAACAAACCTTTTTGAAAACACAATGAGCAAGTATCTAAGAGCCCATGGATAACCATGGATAGAAAGGGTTCTAACACCTTCCCTTTCTATAACCTACCTCCCGAACCGAGAGCAATCTCTTTAAGGAATTTTTCTGTGCTTTTGTCCTTTCCATTTGGAGAAAATAAAAGACGGTGGCGACTCTTGCTTCCACAACATTTCGCGAACCAGCGTTAAACAGTCAGTTCCAGATCCACCGATCACAGCACCCCATTGAATTCTCTAGGATGGTCAGATACATAATTAGCGGTCTTCCTTCAACCGGTGGCATCAAGATAGGAGGTTCTAGAAAATACTCCTTGATTTTATCGAAAGCAACTTGACAGTCATCATTCCATTTAACTACATGATCTTTCTTCAACAGCTTGAAGATTGGCTCACAGGTAGATGTTAGGTGAGAAATTAATCTTGCAATGTAGTTTAGGCGTCCCAAGAAACCTTTGACCTCCTTCTCAGTGCGAGGAGCGGGCATTTCTTATATAGCTTTGACTTTGGTAGGATCAACCTCGATGCCTTTGTTGCTGACAATGAAACCCAAGAGTTTACCAGACCGGACTCCGAAAGTGCACTTGTTAGGGTTCAGTATGAGCTTGTACTCCTTCAACCTGACAAACAGCTTTTGCAAATGGTCGAGGTGTTCTTCTTCTGTCTGTGATCGAGCTATCATGTCATCTACGTAGACCTCGATCCCATGATGTATCATATCATGAAACAAAGCTACCATGGCGCGTTGATAGGTTACCCCGAAAATCTTCAGTCCGAATGGCATCACTTTGTAGCAGAACGTACACCACTGTGTAACAAAAGTAGTTTACTCCATGTCTTCAGGTGCCATTTTGATCTGGTTGTAACCTAAAAATCCATCCATGAAAGAAAATACCTTGTGCTGAGATGTATTGTTAACCAAGATGTCAATGTGCGGAAGTGGAAAGTCATCTTTAGGGCTGGCCCTGTTTAAGCCTCTATAATCCATGCACATTCTCACTTTTCCGTCCTTCATAGGCACGAGCACAATGTTAGCAACCCATTGTGGATAGGAAGTAACAGCAAGAAATCCATCATTGAACTGCTTCATAACTTCTGCTTTGATCTTTTCCGACATGTCGGGCCTCATGCGGCGGACTTTTTGTTTAACTGGTGGACAGTCTTCTCTTGTGGGTAGACAGTGAACCACAATATCTGTATCGAGTCCCGACATGTCTTCATAAGACCAGGCGAAGATCTCAACATATTCATGCAACAGCTGAATTAAGCGCTCTTTGACACCTGGCTCTAGGTTGGCACCCACTCTAACTTCTTTTATGTCTTCCTAAGTACCCAAGTTGATTGTCTCTAACAGCTCCTCATGAGGTAGAATAACCCTTTCTTCCTGCTGTAGCAGTCTAGCCAATTCTCTCGGCACCTCACAATCTTCCTCACCTTCGTATTCGGCATGGTAGACCAAATCTTCAGAGTCACTGAAAGCCATAGCAGAATTGTTACCCATGGAATCCGGAATGGAAGGGTACCTGCATTTGTGAGTGTGGATGTGTGTAAGGGATAGCCACCTTTAAACAAATAAAATGTAAAAAGAAAGACAATGAACATAAAAGTTTATATGTGAAAACGTCCATGATTCATTAAAATGGCATATGAAGATGAAAAATCAAACCCTTACAAATGGACCTATGTGCCTCGGGTAAGGCACAAGTTTAAAAGTGTACGAATTATTTGAGAATTATTACAAACCAACAGAAATGTTTGAAAGATAAATTACTGCGGTATGAAAGTAATTGGAACAAAGTCTTTTGCTTCCCAGTTGCACAGTCCTCCGTCAACAGTAGGGAAAATCCAGTCTTCTAAGTTGCTCTCCTCTTCACTATCCTCCTGAGCATTGAATCCATGATGGGTGATATTCACTGGTGTCCCTCCATCACGGTTGCGGTGTAGAGCCTTTTGAGCAGAAGAAGTGAACCCCAAGCCGAATTTATCTTATTTGAAAGGAAAGTCGGGAAGCTGCCCCCAGATTGTGCTTCCTCCTTCTTCAATCACAGCCTTTGCATTTTTGAGAGACGACATCCAAGGCGGAGGTCTGGTAATCATGGGTACAGAAGACATTGTCTTGGTTTCCGCAATCTCCTGAGCTACCTCTTCAAAGTGCTGAAAAGGGGTTTCGATGAATTCGCCATCCAATTCTACATAGCAGAAAGAATTTAGATGGCTTATCATGTATTCCTCTTTGCCATGAACAGTTATAATTTTCCCCTGGACAGGGTAATTGAGAATTTGATGCAGAGTGGAAGTGACAGCTCCCACATTATGAATCCAGGGTCTTCCCAACAAACAAGAATAGGAAGGACCGATGTCCATCACATAGAATATGGAGTTGAAGGTTTCAGTTCCCACTTTAATCGGGATGTCCACCTCTCCGTGGACCATCCTTTTAGAACCATCAAAGGCTCTGACAATTATATTGCTGGGCTTCAAGGTTAAACCTTAACAATCCAGTCTGTCCAAGGCTTTCTTCGGAAAGACGTTCAGTGATGAACCAGTATCTACCAGTACGTGTGCTAGGGTAGTCCCTCTGCATTCCACCGATACATGCAAAGTGTCATTATGTTTTCTCCCTTTTGAAGTTAAATCAGCATCAGAGAATCCTATACCATTGTCAGCTGTTAAGCTAGCTACATATTTCTGGAACTGATCCGCGGAGGTTTCTTGTGGAACGTGGGTCGTCTTCAAATATCTTATCAAAGCATTAGCATGAGCTTCTGAACAAAGCAGCAGGGCCAACATAGAGATCTTTGAGGGGGTTTGCCCCAGTTGTTCCACAACATCATAATCGATTTTCTTGATTATTTTCAAAATCTCTTCCATTTCTTTTTGAGATGTCTCAGGGATGACGAATGGCTGAGCCCTCATCCTGACGGGCTTTCCTTGGATTCCCTTCCCTCTATCATCAACAGCAGTAGAGGGGACACCCACAAGAGTTACAACTTCTTCAATAATTGGAGTTCTCGAAGATATGTTTACCGGTGCAGGGGTAACCTTAAGAGCAGCTGAGGGTCCAAAGATTTCCTTTGGAGGGGAAATCTCTGGAGAGAAAATTCTTCCACTGTGAGTGATTTTGCTCGTTCCAACAATGTTTCCAATGTCAGAAGTCTCTTCATCAGAACTCTCTTCAGTTGATTCAATTTGTTTAATACCGTGGTAGTATATTTCTCCACCATAGTTCCACGATATTGATTTGTCGGACTTGTACGGGACGGGCCCGGGCATGGTTATCTTCAAAGGTGTAGTCTTCGGAGCGGATGTAATCTTAACAGGTCTTTTTGAGACCTTGGAAAGATTGGCGGATATGGTTATTATTGAAACATCATTGACAGGAGTCGGTGTAACAGGAGTCTTTTCAAAAAGGATTTCTTGGTTATCCATTAGGCGTTGGATGCCTAACTTCAACAATGGACAGTCAGTTGGTAAGGGTGAACAAAGGCAGTAATCTTCTTCACAACCTGGGAAAATCCCATCCTTTAGCAAATTCAACTTGATTATCGGTAGCGTAGTTATCAAATCATCAATAGTAGCAACAAAAAGATCTTCTTCAACAACATAGGCATTGTGGCTATGCTTTGGCATTGGAGCAGAGATTACATTTGGCTTTTCAGGGGCATCAAATTTAACTTCTTTAGCGTCTATCAAATCTTGTATCTTGTTCTTGAGGGCCCAACAATTGTTGGTGTCGTGCCCTATACTCCCTAAATGATAAGCACACTTGGCGTTCGAATGGTAGTAAGGAGAAGATGTATTCAGATTCTTCAGGGCCTCTTTCAAACTTGCAAGGTTTAACTTCAAGAGATGGGGTAGAACCTGAGCAGGAGTCTTGTTTATCCGGGTGAAGTGTCGTACAGGCCTTTCCACCCTTGTTTGGTTGGTTCTTGGTTGATTGTTTCTAGGCTGATCAGCTGCAGACTTCTGAATCATTACGGCCCCTACCGCTGGCTGACGCTTAACTCTTCCTTGACCTCTTTGGGAGTAGACAGCTGATACTTCCTTCTTTGCTGGAAAAGTCTTTTTGATGGCAGCAGAAGCAGATGTATCTTTTTGAATTTTCCCGCTTTTTATGCCGACTTCAACTCTCTCACCAGTTAGAATCAACTCGGTGAACCCCTCAGACGAACTTCCAATCAGGTGATTGAAAAAGGGACCTGACAGTGTACCCAAGAACATGTCTACTAGCTCCCTCTCAGATAGAGGTGGTTGTACTCGTCTCGCCAAGTCTCTCCATTTCTGGGAATACTCTTTGAAACCTTCATTTGAGACCATGCCCATACTCTGTAATTGAGTACGGGTTGGTTCTAAGTCCGCATTATATTGATACTATCTATAGAAGGCGGCCGCCAAGTCCTCCCAATTATGCACATCAGACCTCTCCAACTGGTAGAACCAATCCAGCTGCGTCCCCGAAAAATTGTCTTGGAAGAAATGGACCCATAGGTCTTTGTCAGAAGAATGTGGTTGGATTTTCCTGACATAAGATCATAGGTGCATCTTGGTACAAGACAACCCATCGTACTTAGAAAATAGATGTACTTTAAACTTAGGAAGGATGACAATTCCAGAAACCAACCCTAACTCTTCAAAGTCCAGCCCAGGCACTCTCTGTATCTCCATGGCAGCTAGACGTTCTTCCAAGTTCTTGTATTTGTCATCGGCCGGAGGGTACTGCTGTTCAGAATAGTCCTCATCCTCTTCTTCTTCTTCTTCCTCAGAATCATATGGCACTGCAATTTCTTTTCCCTTTCTTACCCCTTCATCATATGTTGAGGGGAAATCTAGGACCCTTCTGGCTTGACCTTCAAATCTTCTGCCCAGGGTAACCACACCAGCTCTCTTCTTCTTCTTTTTCTCTTTTTCCTTTTCTAGTAGAGTCTTGAGCTCCTCCTGCCCCTTGGCCAAGGTCAGAAGTAGCTATTGGAACTGTGAATTCTAAGCTTGCAAGTCTTTGACCGTTTGTTCAATATCCATCTTGCAGAAATAAACAACAGAGAGATGAGGAAACTTGGTATGAAGACCTGTTTATGCATATGATGAATGATATGTATTCATGTAATGCATTCAAGGATTCAGAACTTCAAATTTGTTGTAAACAAAAAAGGAACACACGTCATATTAATAAGATAGAATTGTTTAGTACATCAATTCCCCATGGGCAAAATAATACAAAATTCTAAGGTAAAAAGACGTTGCGCATCCTTTTTGGTGAAATGTAGGTGTTGAGAGTCTGCTCTTCATGAAGTTGATGAGTGAGTTCCAAAACCTTCTTCTCGCTTGCGTAGAATTGGGCTTCGAAAGTATCGCTCTCTCCCTTGAGTTGTATCCAACTCCTTTGTAAATCTTCAAGTGATGTTGGCATGTCAGGATGTAGGAGGGTATATGGAACCTCTCCTTCCTTAACAGGCTCTATAATCACAGGAAGCATGTAGGGGTAAGGCATCATAAAACTTTGGGCGCGGGTTCGTACCCTCTTGAGGTAAGGCTCAAGGGGGATGGAATTCTTATGTCCCAAGGTCTTACTATCTACCTTGTTTGGCATCCTCCAAGCTCGGATAAACCTTTGTCGAAGTCCTTGATCGTCGTTGTCGAAGTCAAAAACCAAATCTGGAATCAGCATGTCATGTGGGCCATCCCTTTGGGCATACCCAAACTGTCTCAGAGCCAAGCAGGGGTTGTAGGTGATGCCTCCTCTAATGCCTAGTAAAGGGACATTAGGGAATTCCCCACAACGGTCGATGATGATAACATTCTCTTTTGATCGAGAACACCAATGAATATCTGAATGTGTAAGGGTCATCAATCGTTGTGACCACCTCAAACCTTGCTCATTCTTCAAAATTGATTGGGGAAGATGAGAAATAAACCATCTTGCCAGTAGAATGCAACACATAAGAACACCTCTTTTCCTCATTGTTCGAGTGTGAAAAGAGTGGAGGATATCCCCAAGCAATGTAGGCACTGGGTTACGAGCCATGAAGATTTTGACAACACTCACATCTATAAGTTGGTCAGGGTTAGGGAACAAGACCATCCCATAGATGAGAAGAGCTACAATCTCCTCAAAAGCTTGTAGGTCCAAGGAATTCCAGCAGCTTTGGGCCTTCTCAAACAAGAACTTTGCCAAGAAACCCTTGACACCACTTCTGGTTTCCCAATGACCTGTGACATATGATGGTTGCAAGTGCAGGGCTTGAGCAACATCTTCAGGCTTTGGATCTCTTTCCGTACCGTTGAAAGGTAGTTGATGGAGAATAGGAATCCTCAAGAGTTGATAAAATTCCTCCAAAGTAGGCACCAGCTGGTAATCAGGAAATGTGAAGCAGTGGTTTAGGGGATCAAAGAACTAGAAGAGAACTTTCACCATGTCTTCCTCTGTGTTGGAGTTGACCAAGTTGAGAAGTCGACCATGTCTCTCAGTGAATGGAGAATTCTCAGGAATCCTTGAAGCTATCTCCTTGAGTTGTGGAGGAATTCTTACAAGGTTGACTTGGATAGTTTTCCTGCGAAGTGATTCCATAGCCTACAAAACAGGAACAAAGATGAAAATCCAAATTCTTGAAATGGTTAGTGGATGCATATGATGCTTCACGATGTTCATGATGTTATGCACAAGTATATATGTACAAACAAGTCACACAAGTTCCTAGTTTCCGGCTTGCATGGGGTTTCATAGGTAAGTACCCTCTTAAAGTTTAGTTTGCTTAACCTGTCCTAGAAATAGTAATCGGGTTCTAAGGAGTTCAATATCACTGGATTGTTTTCTGTGTTCATTGTTTCAGTTTAGCCACTTTACTGGCGACCAAAATATTCCAAGAAAACAAACCTCAATGAGTGTAGTATCGAGTATCTACCAACTTCGGACTGCACCAAAGTCGGTCATCTCACTACATCCTAAAAGGCCAACTTGGTCAAGTAAAGGTTCTAAAAGTCCATTAGTGCTTCATGACTTCACTCAGCGGCCCCGTATTCTCTTTGATTGACTCAAAGGATACCGGTACCCACAAATATGTCGCACTAATATAGCTATTGTTTAGACCATGTCGATATACCCTGCACAGTTTCCACAACGTATTTCTATTTACCTATGAATGTTTCCCAAATCCGGGTAGAGGATTCAGACCCAAACAATAGAACCAAAGTGTAAAGAATACAAGTCAAGCAAGATAAGCATGTAAAGGTGATCTAAAAACCTAAGGTAACCCCACTTTTATATCAGTCCCCAGCAGAGTCGCAGTTCTGTGATGCGGTGGGAGAACTGACTTGAGGTTTTGTGTTTGTGTTCGCAAAAGTTTCAGTTTAGCAAGAGTCGCCCCCGACTTTTATTTTATCCAAAAGGAAAGGTCAAAAAGCACATGAAAGACCTTTGAGATGTTTTCTTGAGTTCGGGGGGTATATTATGAAAAGGGAAGGTGATATCACCCTTTTCATCCATGGTTTTCCATGGGCTCTTAGTTACTTGTTTAGATCACTTGCTTTGCTTTTTCAATTGTTTGAAATGGTGCTTTGTATGGTTTTGAAAGTATTTTGAAAAGAGGCCTTTGTTTAGGCAATCTTTGTAATGATTCTTGTTTGTAAGAATGTATACAAAGATGTTTGTCTTTTGAAAAATGTTTCAATGTTTTGAAAGTTGTTTGAAAATTGTTTTGAAATGTGTGTGTGTTTTTGAAAATAGCAAGGATGGTTTGCAAATTGATCAAGTAACTAGAAGCATTCTACCTACTCAAAAGTATTTCCTACACATTTTTATTCCTTTGACATTGTTGTTTTACCATTGCATTTGGTAAACAACCCTATCTTTGGATGTTAAACGAGACGGGCGTGGGTCATCGTATGACCATGATAACAATATTGCCAAGTATCTTAGCAAGTTTTTTAGGGAATAGATCATTTTTGTTTTAGGAAACCAAGATAGCGTCATCGAGGGACTATGATCTTTTGTTTTGTTTTGTTTTGCCAAGATACCTAGCATGCATACCATGACCATTTTAAGGAAACAAAATGGATGAAACCCTAGGGGTGCTTGTGTGAAATGTGTGTCATTTTACATGCATTTGATTTGTCTTGTATTAGGTCATTTCTATTTGTTTGATTTTTGGTCTTTGCATACAAAACCCTAGTTTATTATCATGGTATATGAAAGCAATAAAATGCGTAAAGTAAATCTAAACTATTACAACAATATTATGGGGAGGGGGGTACAAGTTTTGAATAGGGGGATATTGCTCAAAATAAAACCCTAAAACTATTACAACCAAATTGAATTTATTGTACAAATAAATAAATAAGCAAAATATTTAAATAGGCAATAAAATGTAAATATGCAAGAAATGTTTTTTGTATTAATTTTATGTATGAGAAAATAAATTTATTTATGTCTTAAAAATAAGAAAATAAAATGATTATTTTTGAAAGGGTGAAAACCCTAATTTTGTTTAAAAGAAATATATGCTATATTATTTATTTATTTCATTTATGTACAAGAAAAAGTAATAATAATATATACAAAATATTAAAAAATTGAAATATGTATGAAAATATTATTTTAAATGTATAAATAATAAAAATAAAAATATATAATATTTTTATATTATTTACAAGTTTTACTTAAGAAAATAAAGTATATTATTATTATTAATAAACTATTTTTATGCCAAAAAAATAATAAAAATAATAAAATAAAAATGCAAAAATTAAGAAAATATTTTTATGATTTTATAATGTTCAGAAAAAATAATAAAAGTCAAAAATATAAAAATATCAAGAAAATATGAAAAATATCAAAAAATACAAAGGGGGTGCTAATAGAAACAGGGGGGGGTGTGAAAAGTGAAACAGAAGGCCCAAGCCCAAGCTCACTTCGTCCCTGACCTTCGTCTTCGCGCGCGCGCCCTGGTTCAATTCAAATCTTGTTCTCTCTATTGCTTGCAAGAAATCAAAAACTTACAACATGAAACTTATAGCATTTTTTATCACGATTCCAACCATATCCATTTTGTGACCTAACTCTCAAATGACATAGAGAATTTTAATGGCCCTAAATTTTGACCTAATTTTTTCAGCAACTTCAACAATCAAATACTCCTATCTCAGTTAATATAAATGGAAGCTATGCATATGTACAACTCAAGCAACTTAAGGACTACATTTTTGCTTCACAAACCTAAGCTTAAGGATGCCTAAATAAGGAGTTAGAAACTTGAAAAATACCTTGTTCAGTTGAGTTTGGATATGGAAATGTAGGAGTTTTGAGTGAGGCCTGAAGTTGTTGTGAGCTTGCTTGAAGTTCCCTCAACCTTTCCCAATGCTCAGCTTGCCTTGTAGATGCCTGAATCTTCCTATAGAAGTCAACCTGCAAACTCAGAAAATGGAAATGGTGAAGCTCGAAACAGGGGTTACAGTTTCTTGACAAAGGCCTGGACATCTTAGGTGTGATGTATGGAATGTGTTTGAAACCTTGAAACAAAAAACGCACGAGCAAAATATGTTTTGGCTAGTGATTTGCAGAGGTTGCCTTGTTTGGCAAGAAAATGGTGATTTTTGTGTTTAAGGGGGTTTGAGAGGTTGGGAAATCGTGTTTAGGCTTGAAACAAAGTTCTGAGGTTGGTGGGAAATGATACAAAGACTTGTTTTTATCAGATGGAAGAGTTGTGTGGACTTTTGCAAGTTTGCTTGCTTTTGAAGAAAAGGTTAGATGACAATGCCCAAAGCCTGTACAGGCCTGTTCCTTAGCTGAACATAGTTGGTGAACTTTGCATGATATTTGTGGACTTTTTTTTCAGCAAGAGATTAGGTCCATGGCTCAAGATAAACAAAGTTGCAAAAAGCAAGCTTTATGGAAATGGTATTGTTACCTTTATGCCATAAATGGATTAAATCAATGTACAAAGCTCCAAGCTCAGAACAAAGTCATTGGACAATGTGTTTGCATTAAATTAATGAGTGTAGAAAGGACTATGACCTGTAAAACCAAGTACAAGCATGCTTTGGACAGATTTGCAACTTGCACCATTGTGAAAAATGCCTTGGACAAAAGTGAGAAATTGCCATTTTCTTTTCTTCGATTCTCCCTAACCATAAATGATCTTGGACAGTTCTTGGACATTTTGGAAAGCTTGTAAAATTCTCTACAATCCATATTTGAAATGCATTTTGAGATTTCCTCTTGGAACTATGTGAAACGTTGCCATGAAGTTAGGTCAAAAATCTGCCTAAACTAGGGCAAAATTTCACTAAGTTAAAAAGTTTATGTACCCTTATTCACAAAACCATAACTTGAGATCCAAGCATCTTTTGGGAAAACTTTGTGAATACAAGTTGTAGATTTTGTAGAGGACTACAACTTTCATGTTGGAAGTTTGTATTTAATCCAAATGCATCATGGAGAAAAAGTTGGGAAAAGTTGGGAAAAAATAAGAAATTTTCATAACTTAGAAAAATTCTAAGTTATGAAAATTTTCAAACTTAAACCCTAATTTCCAAATTTAAGTTTCTTGGTGAACAAGTTTCATGTTTTGACACATCTTGATGACTTATGACCCTTGGCACTTGATTTTGACCAAAAAGTCAAAGTTTGACTTTTCAATGTACAGTTGATTTTTGATCAGTTGATTGGGAAATTCATCTGTCAATCCAATGCATTTGAGATCTTTTGAACCTTTTGATTAGGTCAAGATGATGCCATTGAGTCCTTGAAACCATGCTTGAACCCAATTTGCCATTGGCTAGGTTAAAAATCAGAAATTTCCCTTCTTCAGTCAAAACCCTAAAAATGACCATTTTGCCCTTTTGATGACCTGATCAAATTTCTTGAGGAGTTGTGGTCCAAACTTGATCAAATGGTTCATATGAGTCTATAATGTTGATGTGGATCAAAAATTATGAAGTTTGACTGTAAATTGGCCATGGTTGACTTTTCCCCCAATATAGTTGATTTTTAGGTCAACTGTCCAATTGACTGGTCAAAAATGTGATTCAAGGCTTGAAACTTGGTATGAGTAATCTTATAGGTACAACATGAAGTATGAAAGTCACATGAGGCATTGGAAGTCCAAAAATCCCTGTGCAATCTCAAACCCTAATTTCAGGTCATCAGTGCAAGGAGATGTCTTGAGTAGAGCAAACCCTAATCTGGTCTGGAGTTCAAGAAGTCTTGTGAGGAGAATCTTGATAAAATGAGAGGGCAAATTTTGGGGTACAACACCGTGCCCGTGCTGGAGGGCCACCCTTGAAAATCAGCAACCGTGAAGTCAACACAGTGGAAGATGGTGAAGATGGTTGCAACCTGGAGGAATGGATCTTCCCGACTGTCAATGGAGGGCTCAACAATTGGGAGGCTAGAGACTTCGTCCCGATCACTTTCATCCCTCAGTAATTTGTCTTTACATTTTGTTGGATCTGTAATATTCAAAACAATTCGCACTCTTAAAACCTTGTGTCTTACCCGAGGCAAAATGGTCCATTTGTAAGGGTTATTATCTCATTTTTCATATGACATCAATGAATCATGGATGTTTTCGCATACAAACTTTTGTGCTCATTGTTTTTCTTTTACTTTTTACTTTCTTTCAAAGATAGTTATACCCTTACACACACCCACACTAAAAATGCAGGTATACATCCATTCGGGATCCCATGGGTAACGATACTCCTATGGCCTTTTGTGACTTTGAGAATCTAATCTACCAAGCTGAAGACGAAGGTGGGGAAGATTGTGAAGTACCAGGGGAACTGGCCAGATTGCTACAACAAGATGAGAGAACCATTCAGCCTCACGAGGAACCTGTGGATACGATCAACCTAGGTACCGAAGAGAACAAAAAAGAGGTCAAAGTGGGTGCCAATCTGGAACCTAGTGTCAAGAAGCGTCTAATTCAGTTGTTGCATTAATATGTCAAAGTCTTTACCTGGTCGTATGAAGATATGCCAGGACTTGATGAAGATATTGTGGTAAATCGTCTGCCTACAAGAGAGGATTATCCTCCAGTAAAGAAAAAGGTTCGTCGAATGAGGCCGGTTATGTCAGAAAAGTAAAGCAGAGTTCATGAAGCAATTCAACGGTGGATTCTTGGCTGTCACCTCTTACCCCCAATGGGTTGCCAATGTTGTTCCCGTGCCCAAAAAGGACGGTAAAGTGTGGATATGTGTGGACTACGGAGATTTGAATAGGGCAAGCCCTAAGGATGATTTTCCACTTCCCTGCATTGATATCCTAGTTGACAATACGGCACAACACAAAGTGTTTTCCTTTATGGACGGATTCTCAGGTTACAACCAAATCAAAATGGCGCCCGAGGACATGGAGAAAACAACATTTGTCACATAGTGGGGCACATTCTGCTACAAGATGATGCCATTCGGACTGAAGAATGCCGGGGCAACTTATCAACGTGCCATGGTAGCTTTATTTCACGACATGATACATCATGAAATACAAGTCTACATGGATGATATGATATCCAGACCGCAAACAGAAGAAGAGCATCTTGAATCCAAACAAATGCACATTTGGGGTACGGTCCGACAAACTCCTAGGTTTTGTCGTCAGCAAAAAAGGTATCGAGGTCGATCCTGCCAAAGTTAAAGCAATACAAGAGATGCATGCTCCTCATACTAAAAATGAAGTCAGAGGATTCTTGGGACGTTTGAACTATATTTCCAGATTCATTTCTCACCTAACAGCTACTTGTAAGCCAATCTTCAAACTATTGAAGAAAGATCAAGTATTCAAATGGAATGATGAATGCCAAGTTTCTTTTGACAAAATCAAAGAATACTTACAAGACCCTCCTGTATTGATGCCACCAGTCGAGGGAAGTCCGTTGATCATGTATCTGACTGTTTTAGAAAATTCAATGGGGTGTGTATTGGGGCAGCATGACGAGTCTGGCCGAAAAGAGCACGCTATTTAATACCTGAGAAAAAAGTTTACCGACTGCGAAACCAGATATTCAGTGCACAAGAAAACTTTCTGCGCTCTGGCATGGGCTGCTCGTCGGCTAAGATAGTATATGCTGACTTATACTACCTTGTTGATATCTAAGATGGATCCGATAAAATACATCTTTGAGAAGCCTGCTCTTTCTGGGAGAATAACGAGATGGCAGATGATCCTGACAGAATATGACATACAGTATACTACCTAGAAAGCTATAAAGGGCAGTGTACTAGTCGATCACCTTGCTCACCAAGTTGTAGAAGACTACCAGTCCAAGAAGTTCGAATTTCCGGATGAAGACATCATGACATTAGACAACTATAAAGAATTCAGGCCATATGACAGATGGAATTCTTGTGTCCCAAAGTCTTGCTATCCACCTTGTTTCGCATCCTCCATGCTCGGATGAATCTCTGGCGAAGACCTTGATTGTCGTTGTCGTTGTTGAAAACCAAGCCTTGAATCAGCATCTTGTGCGGGCCATCCCTTCGAGAAAAACCAAACTGTCTTATAGTTAAGCATGGGTTGTAGGTGATGCCTCCCCTAACGCCAAGTAGAGGGACATTAGGGAATTCCCCACAACGGTCAATAATGATAACATTCTCCTTGGATCGAGAGCACCAATGAATATATGAATGTTTCAGCTTCATTAACCTTTGTGACCACCTTAATCCTTGCTCATTCTTTAAGACTGATTGGGGAAGATGGGAAATAAACCATCTTGCCAGGAGGGGAGTGCAACACATAAGGACGCCTCTTTTCCTCATTGTACGAGTGTGAAAAGAGTGGAGGATATCCCCTAGCAATGTAGGCATCGGATTGCGTGACATGAAGATTTTGACAGTACTTATATATATGAGTTAGTCAGGATTGGGGAACAAGACCATCCCATAGATAAGAAGAGCCACAATTTCTTCAAAAGCTTGCAAGTCTAAGGAATTCCAACAGATTTGGGCTTTCTCAAACAGAAACTTTTCTAAGAAGCCTTTGACACCACTTCTAGTTTCCCAATGAGTTGTGATATCAGATGAGTGCAAGTGCAGAGCTTGAGCAATATCTTCTGTCTTTGGGTCTCTTTCTGTACCGTTGAAAGGTAGTTGATTGAGAATGGGAATCCTCAAGAATTGAGAGGATTCTTCCAAAGTAGGCACAAGCTGGTAATAGGGAAATGTGAAGCAATGGTTCAAAGGATCAAAGAACTGAAAGAGCACCTTCATCATATCCTCCTCCGTGTTGGAGGTGACCAAGTTGAGTAGACGACCATGCCTCTCGGTGAAAGGAGAGATTTCAGGGATCCTTGAAGCTAGCTCCCTAAGTTGTGGAGGAATTCTTACAAGGTTGACTTGGATAGTTTTCCTGCGAAGTGAATTCATATCCTACAAAACATGAACAAAGATGAATCTCCAAAAATCCTTGAAATGGTTAGTGTATGCATATGATATCCATGATGTCCATGATGTGATGCAGAATTATGTATATACAAGCAAAACAATCAAGTTCTTAGTTTAGGTTTGCATGGGGTTTTATAGGTAAGTACCCTCTTTAAGTTTAGTTGGCTCAACCTGTCCTAGTAATAGTAATCGGGTTCTAAGGAGCTCAATATCACCAGATTGTTTCCTTGGTCATTGTTTCAGCTCAAGCCTCTTTAATGGCGATCGAAATATTCCAAGAAACCAACCCTCAATGAGTGTAGTATCGAGTATCTACCAACTTCGGACTGCACCAAAGTCGGTCATCTCACTACGCCCTAAAGGCCAAGTTGGTCAAGTAAAGGTTCTAATAGTTCGTTAGTGCTTCATGAAATAACTCAGCGGCCCCATATTCTCCTTGACTACTCAAGGGCTACCGATACCCACAAATATGTCACACTAACATAGCTATTGCTTAGACCATGTCGGTATACCCCGTACAGTTTCCACAACGTATTTCTATTTACCTATAATGTATCCCCAAATTCGGGTAGAGGATTCAAACCCAAACAAAGAACCATAATGTAAAGCAAACAAATCAAACAATGTAAGAAAGCAAATGTGATCTATCCCTAAGGTAACGCCACTTTTTTTTCAATATTCCCCAACAGAGTCGCCAGTTCTGTGATACGGTGGGAGAACTAACTTGAGGGTTTGCGTTTGTGTTCGAAAATGTTGTGGTTTAGAAAGAGTCGCCATCGACTTTTCTTTTATCCAAAAGGAAAGTTGAAAAAGCAAAGGAAAGACCTTTGAGATTGTTTCTTGAGTTTGGGGGGTAGATTATGAAAAGGGAAGGTGTTAGCATCCTTTCCATCCATGGTTTTCCATGGGCTCTTAGTTACTTTCTAGATCACTTGCTTTTTATTTTGAAACGTGTTTGATGTGGTTTTGAAAGTATTTTGTAAAAGAGGCTCTTTGTTTAGGCAATCTTTGTAATGATTCTCGTTCGTAAGAATGTATACAAAGATGTTTGTCTTTTTGAAAATGTTTTCAATGTTTGTTTGGAAATGTGTGTGTTTGTTTTTGAAAATAGCAAGGATATTTGTTTGAAGATAGAGCAAGTAACTAAAAGCAATCTACCTACTCAAATGTATTTCTTATGCATTTTCTATTCCTTTGACATTGTTGTCTTACCATTGATTTGGTAAGAAACCCTATCTTTGGATGTAAACGGGACGAGCGCGGGTCATCGTATAACCATGATTAGCAATGTTGCAAAGTATCTTAGCATTTTTGAGGGACTAAGATCATTTTATAAGGCAACTTAGAATAGCGTCATCGAGGGACTATGATCTTTTGATTTTGTTTGTTTTACCAAGATACTTTGCATGCGTAATATGGTTGTTTTTGTATAAGGCAACCAAGTGGAGAAACCCTAAGGGTGTTTGTGTGCAAGTGTGTTTGATTGCATGCTTTTGTCTTTGATTTTTTTTGGTGGTCTATTTATTGATTTTATCTTGAATTTACATTTGAAAGCGATAAATTGCAGAAATGTAAAGTCCTACGCTATTACAATATTTAGGGGGTGGGGATACAAATTTATGAATGGGGAGTACCAGCGAGAAATATAAAGAAAATAACAAGGGGAAGAAAGAAAGAAAAAATAAAAGGATCAGCGTGCTGCTGAAAGGAAGTCAGGAGTTCTGACCCTGGCCTACTGCAGAACAGCAACTTGTTAGTGAAAATGTATAGGTCATAGGTTCTGACCCTGGTACGCTGCAAAACAGAAACCTGTTAGTGAAAATGTATGGGGTCAAAGGTTCTGACCCTGCTGGGAACACAGTAATTTTCAGAAGTTCTGATATTACTGATAACAAAACAGGCTCCAGAAGCGCTGGTGCCAATGTCAGAACTTGGTCTCCCTCTATGCTAGTCAGAACATTTGCAATTTGGTTATTTCTCCACAAAACAGAAGACATGCCTAGGACAGTTTCAGCAAGTGTCATAGCATTTCAGAACTCAGAACCAAAAATCAGAGGAAAGTTCTGAATTGATTCATTCTCTACTTAAGCATACAGATGCATGAAAATATCAGAACATGTACAACATCAGAAGCATGATATCTACATTGTTTTTTTGAGCATGCAAATCTGGTGATGCTTAAGCAATGTGGTGAGAATCAGCAAGTTCTTACCTTGCAGCTGGAAGAAGTTATGTGAACTGGAGTTAGCCTTAACTCTGATGACGTTCTGAAAAACTTATTTGAATGGATGTATGGAGGGTATATAGTAGTATGGATACAGAAGTTATGGCAATGTGTGAGTCAGAAACTGTAGGGGTGTTTTTTAGTCAAGAAATATTTTGAGAACAAACTGATTTTGAAAGCAAGGGATCCAAAGTTAATGGTTTGTATGCTGTGTTTACAGTTTTTTTGAAACTCTAGGAATTTTGGGCAGAGGTTCAAGACTTTTCTTTCTCAAAATTTTGATTTCTTTCACAAATTTTTCTGGCCCCTTCTCAGTGACCAATGGTGTTCTATTTATAGGCAAAGTTTTGTGGGTTTTAAAATGTCAAGTGGTGTCAATATCATGCACTAGATGCTGACTTACTCTTGAAGAAAGTAAAAAAGGTTGTGCTGATTGACAGCTTTTTAGCCTAGGCTGGGTTAGTAAGCGAGGATTAAGGAAAAGTGACACCCATGAGCGAAAAGTAGCGCATGAACCCATACCTAAATCTGTACAAAGGTTTTTTTATGCTACACGTGGAGAGACCCTTTGGACAAAGACTCAAAAGTGGTTGTGAGCATTAATGAGCATTAAATGGTGATGAGATTGTTAGAACATAGTTTGATTCTACAACCCTCAATTAGAGTTTTGATGATAACAAAATACAAGAATAAATAAATTGTAAGATTTATAAGACATATATGCTACTTAAAATTATGTATTTACAGAAGTTCTGATGGAATCAGCATCAGAAGATCAGTATCAACATCAACATCAGAAGATATGTCAGCATCAGAAGATCAATAACATGTGCTACACGCTGAAGCTACCAGATCATACGCTGAAGCTTGATGAACCGAATCTACGCATAAAACACTCTGACTCTGATCAAGATCCTTACCAAGTCATCAGCACTTAGAAGCGTCAACATAAGTTAAAGCAAAGAACACTCTGATTATCATAAAGAAGACTCTGAAGCGTTACTAAGCATTCAAGACAGATTAATTACCAACGGATTTATCCAAGACAAGATCTTCTCAAAAAGGAAAGAACGTTATTATCATTGAAAGTGATTTATGGACAACAACGTATCTTTGCCTTGGCTATATAAACAAGTCAGTGTGAGAAAAGAAAAGGCTAATCTTCACGCACACACTCATACATTTTGCTAAGTCTTCAAACCACGCTCATTCAAATGCATTAGCAATCCAGTTTCACTCTAAGCTTAAATTTGTGTATTATCACAGTTGTGGTATACTGTTTTACTAGAAAACATCAAACACATTATTGTTCAATTATTTGTAAAGAGAATTCCTTGAGATAAACTGGTTTGTGGTTATACTCAAGAAGGCTTTAACAGTTGTTAAAGTAGTTGTGTAGTCCTTTGAATATAGTGGATTAAGACCTCGTTGGAGAGAGGCGAAATCACCTTGACGGGTGGACTGGAGTAGTTTGAGATCAAACGAACCAGGATAAAAATACAGTGTTGTTTAAGCTTTTGATTTAAGTTTTACAATTCAACCCCCCTTCTTGTGTTTTTTACATCTTCAATTGGCATCAGAGTGCCTGGTTCTGAGCTTATAACCCTTAACCGTGTCAGTACAAGATCCAGCGTCAGAAAAACACAATGGCAGGACCAAATCAAAACATCGACAATGACAACAATGAAGAAAGAGACAGATTCAGTGGCAAACCTCCAGTCTTTGATGGAGAGAACTTTGACTACTGGAAAGACAGAATTGAGAGTTTCTTTCTGGCCCATGATGCTGATCTGTGGGACATGGTGACTGATGGATACACGCACCCAGTGGATGGAAGTGGTCAGAAGATTGACAGGAAAACAATGTCTGATCAGCAAAAGCGTGATTTCAGAAATCATCACAAGGCCAGAACAATTCTTCTCAGCGCCATCTCTTATTCAGAATATGAAAAGATATCAAACAGAGACACTGCAAAGAATATGTTTGACTCTCTGAGAATGAAGCATGAAGGCAACATTCAAGTCAACGAAACCAAAGCTCTTGGCCTCATTCAGAAGTATGAGGCATTCAAGATGGAAGAGAGTGAATCAATAGAGACTATGTTTTCAAGATTTCAAATTCTTGTTGCTGGTCTAAAAGTTCTTGACAAAGGGTATTCTACTGCTGATCACATTAAGAAGATCATCAGAAGCTTGCCAAAACAGTGGAGGCCAATGGTCACAGCGCTTAAGCTAGTAAAGGATCTCAACAAAATCTCTCTGGAGGAACTTGTCAGCTCCCTCAGAAGTCACGAGATAGAGCTAGAAGCAGATGAACCTCAAAATCAAGGTAAGCCATTAGCTTTAAAATCTAACAGAAAATCTGACTCCAAAGTTTTGCAGGCTGTAGAAGAAACCTATGATGGGTCTTCATCAGAAGAAGATGAACTATCTCTCCTCTCCAGAAGGGTGAACCAATTGTGGAAGCAGAGGCAAAGGAAGTTCAGGAATCCCAGAAGATCTGAAAATCAGAATGAATCCTTCTCCAAATACAAAAGGTCAGAATCCTCCTCTGGACACAGAAGATCTGAAGGTTCTTCAGGAAACAGAAAGCTAAACAACAAAGACATCATCTGCTATAAATGTAACGAGCAAGGGCACTACAAAAGTGATTGCCCAAAGCTTCAGAAGGAAAATCCCAAAAAGAAGTTTGGCAAGGAAAAGAAGAAAAGTCTCATGGCTACATGGGATGATTCTGACACATCTGAAGCTGACTCAGAATCAGATGATGAAAGAGCAAACATAGCTCTCATGGTAAACATAAAAGAAGACAGTGAAGCTTCTGAGCCAGACTCTGAATCAGATACAGAAGAGGTATTCCCTGACTTTGCTATAAACTTTACTAAGGCCGAATTAGCTGAAAGCCTTAATGAAATTCTGGAAAGATATCAACAGATCAGAGTCAAATTCAGAAACCTGAAAAGGAATCTTGCTTCTGACTCTGATAAGGCTGAGAGTCTCAAATTGGAGAATTCTGAGTTAAAAGATAAAATTTCAAAATTAGAAAATCTATTGCAAAACTCTCAGAAGGAAACAATCCATGAAACTCCCAGCAGTGCTGATGAGATCATCAAGGAGTATGATCACAACTTTCAGAAGTTTCTAGCTAAAAACATAGACAGAAGCAAAATGGCTTCAATGATCTATGGAGTTAGCAGAAATGGCAGAAAAGGGATAGGATATCAAGGAAAGGTACATACACCAAAGAATGCCATGGATTTAGTTATAAAACGCACTTCACTTGATTCAAACTTTGTATATGGGAACACACATGACATAAAATATACTAGTAGTGATTACTCTGTCAAACCAAAATTCAACCAGAGTTTTGGTAAAACTAACAAATCAGGACCCAAGAAAATATGGGTACCTAAGGATAAAATAATACATGTGGCAGATATCTTTAGCAGCAAAGCAAAAACACCAGTCATGGTACCTGGACTCTGGCTGCTCACGACACATGACGGGAAGAAGACATATGTTCCAAAGCCTGGAACTTAAGCTTGGAGGCCACGTAGGTTTTGGAGGCAATCAGAGAGGAAAGATCATTGGCTCTGGAACAGTAGGTAATGGAAATATTCCCTCTATAAGTAATGTTTTATTAGTAGATGGATTAATGCATAATCTGTTATCCATAAGTCAATTAAGTGATAACGGTTATGATATAATCTTCAATAAAAATTCATGCAAAGCTGTTAGTCAGAAAGATGGGACTATCCTATTTAATGGAAAGAGGAGAAACAACATTTATAAAATAAAGCTTTCTGAACTAAAAAGTCAGAATGTAAAGTGTCTTCTGTCTGTTAACAACGAGTAATGGATCTGGCACAGAAGATTGGGACATGTTAGTATGAGAAGAATATCTCAGATTAACAAACTCAATCTGGTCAGAGGACTTCCTAACCTGAAGTTCAATTCAGATGCTCTGTGTGAAGCATGTCAGAAAGGCAAGTTTGCAAAACCAGCTTTTAAATTCAAAAACGTTGTTTCCACCTCTAAGCCATTAGAACTTCTGCACATTGACTTATTTGGACCAGTTAAAACTGCTTCAGTCAGTGGCAAGAAGTATGGGTTAGTAATCGTAGATGACTATAGCAGATGGACATGGGTAAAGTTCTTAAGACACAAGGACGAGTCACACTCTATGTTTGTCACCTTCTGCAACCAAGTTCAGAATGAAAAGGATCTTAGAATCGTCAAAGTCAGAAGTGATCATGGTGGAGAGTTTGAAAACAAAGATTTTGAGTCATTCTTTAATGACAAAGGCATTCTGCATGATTTCTCTTGTTCTAGAACTCCCCAGCAAAATGGAGTTCTAGAACGAAAGAACAAAACATTGCAAGAAATGGCCAGAACCATGATCAACGAGACTAACGTTGCTAAGATCTTATGGGAAGAGGCAATAAACACAGCGTGTTATATTCAGAATATAATCTCCATAAGACCTATTCTGGAAAAGACTCCATATGAATTGTGGAAGAACAGAAAGCCCAACATTTTCTACTTTCACCCATTTGGATGTACATGCTTTATTTTGAATACAAAAAATTATTTGAACAAGTTTGACTCTAAAGCACAAAAGTGTATTATGTTAGGATACTCTGAACGCTCAAGAGGGTACAGAGTATATAATACAGAAACACAGATTGTGGAAGAGTCAATCAGTGTTCGTTTTGATGATAATCTTGACTCTCAAAAGCCAAAGCAGAATGAATTCCTTGCAGGTATGGAAGTTGAATTCACAGGTACTGAAGACAAGTCATCAGAAGCTCTTAACAGAGACACTCTCTCAACATCAGAAAGAGGCACTGCAAGCAATCCAGCACCTTCTGTTGATCAACTCCAGAAAAGACCATCCAGAAGCAGCATGGATCACCCAGAAGAAACAATTTTAGGAAGAAAGGAAGATCCAATCAGAACAAGATCTAGCTTCAGAAACTCTGAAGAATCCCTCATGGGACTGGCTTCTCTAACTAAACCAACAACAATTGATGAAGCACTTCTGGACAATGACTGGATTCTAGCAATGCAAGAGGAGCTAAATAAATTCATAAGAAATGGCGTATGGGATCTAGTTCCTAAACCAAAAGGATTCAACGTCATTGGAACAAAATGGGTGTTCAGAAACAAACTGAATGAACAAGGTGAATTTATCAGAAACAAAGCATGACTGATAGCACAAGGTTATAGTCAGCAAGAGGGGATAGACTATACAGAAACCTTTGCTCCAGTCGCCAGGTTAGAATCTATCAGACTCTTAATTTCATTTGCTGTTAATAAAGGCATCACTCTGTATCAGATTGATGTTTAGAGTGCATTCTTAAATGGCTATGTAGAAGAAGAGGTATATGTGCACCAACCCCCTGGTTTTGAAAGTTCCAAAAATCCAGAATATGTTTTCAAACTAAAGAAGTCACTCTATGGTCTGAAACAAGCTCCCAGAGCTTGGTATGAAAGACTAAGTAACTTCCTGTTAGAAAAGGAATTCACCAGAGGGAAAGTAGACACAACCTTGTTCTGTAAGACAGTTAAGAATGACATTTTAGTATGTCAGATTTATGTTGATGATATCATATTTGGATCTACTAAACCTTCTCTGGGAAGAAAGTTTGCTAAGTGTATGCAGGCAGAATTTGAGATGAGCCTAATGGGGGAACTAAAATTCTTTCTGGGCATTCAGATTAATCAAACCCCAGAAGGAACTTACATTCATCAGAGCAAATATGTCAGAGAACTTCTGAAGAAATTTGATCTCTCAGAATGTAAGCCGTCAAAGATTCCAATGCATCCCATGTGCATTCTGGAAAGAGAAGAGGTAAGTAAAAAGGTAGAACAGAAGGTATACAGAGGTATGATTGGTTCTCTTCATTATTTGACGGCTTCAAGGCCTGACATTTTATTCAGTGTTTGAATTTGTGCTAGATTCCAATCAGATCCTAGAGAATCTCACTTAACAGCAGTTAAGCGAATTTTCAAGTATCTGAAAGGTACTACTAATCTGGGTTTGTTTTATAGAAAATCAAGTGATTACAGCTTAGTAGGATACTGTGATGCTGATTTTGCTGGAGACAGAGTAGAACGTAAAAGCACTTCTGGAAGCTGCCAGTTTCTGGGAGAAAATCTGATCTCTTGGTCCAGCAAAAGACAATCCACAATTGCTCTATCAACAGCAGAAGCTGAATACATAGCAGCAGCTGGATGCAGCACACAAATGCTCTGGATGAAAAGTCAACTTGAGGACTTCCAGATATTTGAGAGTAACATTCCTATCCTCTGTGACAATACTTCTGCTATTTGTCTTAGTAAAAATCCAATTTTGCATTCTAGGGCTAAGCATATAGAAATAAAACATCATTTTACTAGGGACTATATTCAGAAAGGGATTTTAAATTTAAAATTTATTAACACAGACCATCAATGGGCTGATATTTTTACAAAACCTATTTCTGAAGATAGGTTCAACTTCATTCTGAAACATCTCAGCATGAAGCTCTACCCAGAATAAAATTGTTTTGATTTCATATCTTAACCTTCAGAACTTTGTTTATTTTTCTGTGAACTACTGATCAATCTTTCTTCAGATCTTTAGAAGTGCAGATTGTATCAGAATCTATCCATGAAGATCTGAGCGCTTCATTTCAAGGATAAAAATATGCTGTTCACTCAAGCACACAAGTGTCATCCAGTCATCATCTATTTTCTAAGGCTGAACACGCGTTCACGTTTCTGAAAAGGCAAAAGCGCTGATTGGATGCATTGAGACACATGTCATGGGTAACCGTTCCAAATATCTTTATGAATCCCCTAAAATCAGCTATAATTAAATGCTAATAATCATTATTAATTTCTCTCTCTTGCCGTTTATGTTTTCAAAATTGTTTAGAAATCTATTTAAACACACTTCACACCATTTACACTCTTTTACCTTCACTTTCATTTTCTCTCAAACTTACTGATTTCAGCGTTCTTACTTTCTCAAGAAAAACCCTTTCAATCTTTTTACAAAAACCTTCGTGTGAACATGGCTTCTTCCAGCATTCCTACTTCAGGTTCCCAGAAAACAGGTTCATCTGAACAATATGAAGAACCTTACAGAACGCTTCTCACTCCAATCAAAAACCTAGTGGTTCTGTCAGAATTAATCGTGGATTTCAACAGTCTTCAGGAGAATGGGTTTGATCTCTCTGAAGAGGTTAAGGATCAAGGCTGGGAAAAGTACTTTGACAGACTGGTGGGTCCAACATTTCCTATTCTGGTAAAGGAATTTTGGATTCACGCTTCTTCTTCAAATCATCAAGTTACGTCTTACATCATGGGGAAGAAGATTGTTATCACTGAGGACCTGATTGCAAGACTCATAGGCTACAGTGGTGGTGGTGTTCGTTGCATTGACATGGCAGAAAGGTGCGCTGATGCTGCCCTAATTGCAAGGGAAATCTTCACTCTGGGGCTTCCCTCCAACAAGACAAGGGATTTGAAAGACAAACACATAATTTGGGCCAAGATCATTCTGGGGTGCATCAATCACAAGAAGCCTACCAGCTCTCCTGACTATATTAATATTGATCAGCAATTTCTGATCTATTTCATCTCTCAGAAGGTCAAGATAAATCTGGCTCATCTGCTGTTTAACCATCTCAGAACAAGTGTTAAGGAAACAAGAGAAGAAGAGCGAACAAAAAGGGATTGGATACCCTTAGGAAGACTGATATTAGATATTCTAACAGAGAATAAGCTGATTGATCACCTCACAGAGGCTCAAGAAATCAGCTCTTTGGAAGCTACTGTGGGAAAACAGCTGAATGCTAAGAATCTGAAGAAGATGAAGTTGATAGAGAACATCAAGAAGGAACCCAGCGTCACTTCTTTTGCTGCAATCTCCAGCAGAAGAGTCCCTCTGGATAACTTCCCTCTGTTCTCAGAGATTGATTCTAAACCAGATATAATTCTCAGATATCTGGATGCTTGCAAGGCTGATGGGACAGCACCAAATCTGAATATTCAAGATCTTCAGCAGAAGGCTCCAGAAGTTGTGCTGAAGAAAACCAAGAAAAGGAAAGCTGCAGCAGAAGGATCCTCCCAGCAGACTCCTAAAAAGAGAGGTAATCTTTCTTCTGTAACTGTTTTAGATTCAACTGTTGTATCAACATCTATCCCAACTTCCACTCACTCTGAAAACACCACACCACAAACTTTTGACAACTTTGACATTGACTTTGATCCCTCTGAATCATTAACTCTAAGAAGATCTCGCTCCCAACCTCAAAATCCAAATATTGTTGAAACCCGACAAGAACTTGAAAAAGTTCTTTCTGATATAGACCAACATACATCTGCTCCCATTCCAGAAAATCCAAATCCTGAAACCATCACAAAACCACAACCAGAAATTTCCATCTCACCACAACTAGAAATTCCACTCTCTCCAGAACCAGAAATTAATTCACCTTTTCCACAACCTGAACCATCTCACCCAGAAGTTCAAACTTCTAAGGCTCAACCCTCTGAATCCCCTGAACCAGAACCTCTGGCCATTCATTTGCCCCGTGGCACCATTGTGAATTTTCCACAACTTCCCTCTTCACCAAAATTAACTCCACCAAATTCCCCATCAAGTACAATCATAATTCCTGACTCTCCCACTCCCTCACCAAAGAACAATACAGAAGATAACATCAATACTGTCATTGACTTAACAGTTTTTGAACGTCTTGCTGCAATAAACCACAAAACTGCTATCCCGAAACCAAAACATCCAGATGTTGGTACCAGCATATTGAACTTTGCAACAGAAGTACAGAAGTGGATCACTTCTCTGAAACAAGCTAGTCTGGAGCTGGTTGATCCTGCTGCATCAGACTACCTTTGGACAAAGTTCAGAAGATGGGTATGCTATGAAACTTTTAAGTTGCAAGAACAGAGCTATGGACAAGCTCAACAGAACTTCAGGAATCTGCTGAAAGAAATTGAAGGTCCAGTTCTGAGCAAGCTGCTTAAGGAAGAAGTTCTCCCTCTGGATAATGCTCCTTGGTTTGAACACCGTCCAGCATCCAAAGTTCAACCTGTTACTCAAGATCTGATGATTCCTGCTGAAGCACTGGTTCAAGAAGAAAATATTGCAGAAAGCTCTGAGAAGCATCCTGTTTCTGAAGATCCTCAAGCTTCCTCCATTGACAGGCAGACTCTTGAAGACTTGAAAAGATCTGATATGCTGATGAATGAAAGAATGGATAAACAGGACAGCAAAATTGATGCAATAGCAAACATGTTAACCCAGCAACAGGAAACCAACACCCAAATCAAGAGCATGTTGGAGGCTTTGTTCACACGACTTCCTCCTCCTTCTTAGAATTTCCTTGTTTTTATAACTTGTTTATCTGTAATATTTTTACAATGTTCTGAACTTATCATTGCTTATGTTTTCAATATAAATGCATTTTTGACTCTGATTATTTGTGCTTTTTGATAACTGACAAAAAGGGGGAGAAAGAATGATATTTTTCAATAACGGATTACTGAGACATAAGTCTCAAACATTCTGACATTCTGATCTATTTTAATTTCTTTCTTCTGAAAAGCTTGAACAAGTACAAAATTCTGACGAAAGATACAGTAAAGTACAGTAAAGTTCTAATGCTCAAAGACTCATGGAATTAAAGGGAAGTAATCAACTCAGGGGGAGTTTTCTCTTCTTAGCTCTGATACCTTTTATTCTTTATTTTTAAACCTTTTATTCTTTATTTTTAATTGAAAAAATCTGGTTTTTGTCATCATCAAAAAGGGGGAGATTGTTAGAACATAGTTTGATTCGACAACCCTCAATTAGAGTTTTGATGATAACAAAATACAAGAATAAATAAATTGTAAGATTTATAAGACATATATGCTACTTAAAATTATGTATTTACAGAAGTTTTGATGGAATCAGCATCAGAAGATCAGTATCAACATCAGCATTAGAAGATATGTCAGCATCAGAAGATCAATAACATGTGCTATACGCTGAAGCTACCAGATCATACGCTGAAGCTTGATGAACAGAATCTGCGCATAAAATACTCTGACTTTGATCAAGATCCTTACCAAGTCATCAACACTTAGAGGCGCCAGCATAAGTTAAAGCAAAGAACACTCTGATTATCATAAAGAAGACTCTGAAGCGTTACTAAGCATTCAAGACAGATTAATTACCAACGGCTTTATCCAAGACAAGATCTTCTCAAAAAGGAAAGAACGTTATTATCATTGAAAGTGATTTATGGACAACAACGTATCTTTTCCTTGGCTATATAAACAAGTCTGTGTGAGAAAAGAAAAGGCTAATCTTCACGCACGCACTCATACATTTTGCTAAGTCTTCAAACCACGCTCATTCAAACGCATTAGCAATCCAGTTTCACTCTAAGCTTAAATTTGTGTATTATCACAGTTGTGGTATACTGTTTTACTAGAAAACATCAAACACATTATTGTTCAATTATTTGTAAAGAGAATTCCTTGAGATAAACCGGTTTATGGTTATACTCAAGAAGGCTTTAACAGTTGTTAAAGTAGTTGTGTAATCCTTTGAATATAGTGGATTAAGACCTCCTTGGAGAGAGGCGAAATCACCTTGACGGGTGGACTGGAGTAGTTTGAGATCAAACGAACCAGGATAAAAATACAGTGTTGTTTAAGCTTTTGATTTAAGTTTTACAATTCAACCCCCCTTCTTGTGTTTTTCACATCTTCAGAGATTTGTCAAAATCAGAAATCTTGTAATATGAGATTTGCATCACTACTTAAATCTGAGTCAGAAATTCCATTTAGGACATCCAAATTCTGATCTTCTCTCTTTGCATCTTGTTGCCTGAGCAAGCTCTGAAGGATCCTCGGGCTTTCCAGTAAATTTCTTTAATTTTGCCTCTGAAAACTCTGAACTTACAGATTTTGCTTCAGTGCAGAACCCAATCTTCTGACCCTTTTACCTTCTGGTTCCAGCATGTTCTAAAGGAGCTTTCAGGCTTCATTGCTTTCTTTGCATTACTCTAGCAAACTCTGACTGAACTTGCGTAGATGCTGGAAAAAAACCAAGTTCTGACTAAAGATTATGTGCTGAACCACGCCTATACCTTCTGACTGCTCCTACCTGGAGGCTGGCTCAGAAGTTCTGAAGTGTCATTTTTCTTAAATACATTAGAAAAATTCTAAGTATTTAGAATTTAACTTTTCCAAGGTAAAATTTGACTTTTGAGATTCTTGATGAAACAAACTTCATATTCCAACATGTCTTGATGAAATATGATTTTTGTCTTTTGATTTTGATCCAAAAACCAAAGTTTGACTTTTCAGCATGCAAATGACCATTTTGCCCTTGTAAATGGCTTGCTTGGAAAGAAATGATAATTCAAGGCTTGGATTTGTTTAAGAGAAAACTTTGAGAATCCAAGGTGATTTCTTGAGAAATGAGAGGGCAAATTTTGGGGTACAACACCATGGTCAAATGTATCAAAAACGGATGATCAAGGCTTTCAACAAGAAAGTCAGGCGCCTAGCGTATTAAGTTGGGGATCTAGTGATCAAACGCATCATCTTGCCACAAGCTGATTCCAGGGGAAAATGGACTCCTACCTATAAAGGACCGTTTATAATCAAAAACATATTCTCCGATGGGGCAGTGATCTTGACCACCATGGATGGCGATGACCTGCCACAACCTGCGAACGCAGGCATATTCAAAAGATACTACGCATAAGAGACTCGCTAGGTTGACACACCTAGGAAAAATAAGGGCATCCCTGCGAACCAAAAGGTTCGGGCAAATATTAGGGATAAAACAAAAAATCTGTACACCCGACAAGTTGAAAACCAGAAAGGGCGACTTGGGTAAAAAAAGGGTTTTCCGGTGGACTGAAAACCCGGAAGGGCGGTCCATGCAAAAGGTAGGGAATTAAGGCGTACGACTATGTCCTGTTGGATCACTTTACGGACAACCTTTGGATTTAACTAACAAATTCAGCGGTTCTGATCAATTCAATCAGCTTTGGACAAGGCAACAAATAGACAAGACTCTCGGAGATACGAAGGCTATAGCAGAATGGAAACCACATGGGATTTTTACACATAGCTATCTTTTCTTTGTATCAAAATTTTCTTTTTACGACAACATTCTCTTGCTAGGATGTTTGTCTCCTTGTACAAAAATACTTACTCAAAGTCAATACAAAGATATCTCTTTGAAAGTGCAAAAACTATCTGTTTTTATTTACACTTGTATTTTGTCTACAAAAACGTCCAATGATTCATTGTTGAACATATGCATTTGAATATAATTACTGTTTACAAATAAACAAAATGAAGAGACAATTACTGATAGGTTGAAAGGATAGGGAAATACCTCTAGGCCATCCCACAAGTAATCCCATGTAGTATGTCATTTAAATCCCCAGTGGAACAAAGTTTCAAATTATTGATCCCCTGTAGAAGTCGTCAAATTTCTCAGTATTTCCCAAAAGGATTTTACAAGTAGTACGTGGCATTGCCTTTACAAGAGAGTTTATTTCTCTCGGCAGAAATTCTCCAATAATTCAACTTCAAGACATGAAGACTTACATATCCTCAACAACAGTCAGGGATTTATTTTCCTCAACCCAACAGCTGTGCAGGAAATTAGCTCACATACGCATACGTCGCATTCATATATCATAAACATTGATAAGCACGAATGCATACAATGTAATCCCATTATGCATACATTTCATGCATCATGACTTGGCATTTTAGCTAACATTTTTCCCTCTTCAGGATAAGATTAACATCTATCATTAACAAATATTCAACCTTTCGATACAGTTCAGATACGCACCAGATACGGACGCCATTCTGATACTCATTCAGATTTCAACCTTTTGATATAGTTCAGATACGCTCCAGACACGGACGCCATTCTGATACTCATTCATATTTCAACCTTTTGATACAATTCAGATACGCTCTAGACACGGATGCCATTCTGATACTCATTCAAAATCAGATTTCAGATACAGTACATATATGCTCCATACACGGATGCCATTCTGATACTCATTCAAAATCAACTTTCAGATATAGTTCAGATACGCTCCAGACACGGATGCTATTCTGATACTCATTCAGACTCAACTTTCAAATACGGTTACGCTCCAGACACGGATGCCATTCTGATATTCGTTCAGATTAAGTCTTCAGATACGGTTCAGATACGCTCTAGACACGAATTCCATTCTGATACTCATTCAAAATTAACTTTTAGATACAATACATGTACGCTCCAGACACATACGCCATTCTAATACTCATTCTTTCAGCCTACAAATCACAATTCAACAGTCATTCTTGGATGGCATGTACAAGCCCATCTTAACAAGTTTTTATCACCTCCCCAAATGGCATCTTTAAGCCCATTCCCTCAACCTTCACATCATCAAGTGAAAATTTATGGGCACTCTAGTGTCCAATTATCTTCCACCTTCGAGTCACGAATGGCAAAACTCGCCAGTCTAACTCTTCAGGTTTAAGAAGATTGAACAGGGGCAGCTGTTGTACCCCAAAATTTGCTCTCTCACTTATCAATAATTTTCTCACAAGATCTCTATGACTCAAGACTGCATTAGGGTTTGACCAACTCAAGACATCTCCTCATGCACTGATGACCATAATTAGGGTTTGAGTTTGCACAAGGATTTTTGGACTATCAATGATTCATATGACCTTTATTGATCATTATAGACCCCCAAGATTACTCATGTCAAGTTTCAAGCCTTGAATCACATTTTTTATCCGTCAATTGAACAGTTGACCTAAAAATCAATTGTATTAGAGAAAAGTCAACCATGGCCAATTTACAGTCAAACTTTATGATTTTTGATCCACATCAACATCTTAGACTCATATGTATCATTTCTTCAAGTTTGGAGCACAATTCCCCAATAAATTTGATCAAATCATCAAAATGGCAAAATGGTCAAAATTAGGGTTTTGACTAAGGAAGGGAAATTTCTGATTTTTGACCTAGCAAATGATAAATTGGTTTGAAGTATGATTTCAAGAGTTCAATTGCATCATCTTGACCTAATTACATGATTCAAAACATTACAAATCCATTAGATTGACAGATGAATTTTTCAGTCAATTGATCAAAAGTCAATTGTATACTGAAAAGTCAAATTTGACTTTTTGGTCAAGTTCAAGTGTCAAGGATCACAATTCATCAAAACATGTCAAAATGTGAAACTTGTTCATCAAGAAATCAAGGATTTAAGATTTTGTTTTGAAAATTTGAAATTTCCTAACTTACAAATTTATCTAAGTATAGAAAATTTCTTATTTTTTCCCAACTTTGAGCCAAATTTTCACCATGATGCATGTTGATTCAAAGGAAACTTCCAACATGAAAGTTGTAGATCTCCATGAAATATACAACTTTTCTTCACACAATTTCTCCTAAAAATTCTTGGATCTCAAGATATAATTTTGTGAATACATGCTCATGAACTAAAATAACTTTGTGAAATTTTGCCCTAGTTAGACAGATTTTTGACCTAACTTCATGGAAATTCTTCACGTAGTTCCAAAGGGAATTTTCAAAATCAATTCAAATATGATTTGTAGAGCACATTTCAAGCTTTCCAAAATGTCCAAGAACTCCTTGATATCATTCTTGAGTATGGAGAATCGAAGAGATGAAGTTGGTGATTTATCACTTTGATTTCAAGCCATTTCATGATGAACAAAAATTCAAATCCAAGCCTAGGCTGCGTTATCTTTGATTTGCAGGCCTCAAACTTGTTTCTCACTCTATAATTAAATGTTTTCACAGATATTGGAAGCTTTAAGCCAAGCATTGAATGCATTGTACAAGAACAATTCCATTTTTGGCACAAAGTTGCCATTTCCATTTTGATAAAGCATTACTTTTGCAATTTTCAACTTCTTGAGCCTCTCAATTGTTTTCTCTGCACACAAGCAAAGTCAAAACCAAAAGCAACTTGCCTGAAGCCTCTACCAACTCAGATCATGCTTGTACAAACTTAGGGACTTGTCTCCTCACTTTTCTTCAAAAGCAAGTTATAGAGCCAAAAGGATATAACTCAGAAACCTGGAGTGGAGTTGATCTCTAACCTTTTCCATACATATACACAAGTGTATTGCAACATAACAAAATGATGCTAAGACTCAAAAACACTCACAAACACTTTGCCATTAAAAATCTGACATAACTTGACAGTTTTGAACCTTACTCAGCCATCTTCAAATCCACTCGTGCGTTTTGAGTTTTAACCACCTAAACCCTTAATATACATCACACCTAAGTGATCCAGACCCTTGTTCCCTCACTGTAACTACTCCTCCTCCATCCACCATTTTCAATCATCATGCTTGCAGGTTGACTTGAGTAGGGAGATTCAGGGACTTTCAAGACAAAGTAAGGATTGGAATACACTCAGGGAGGTCCAGGCAAGCTAAACAAATCCTCAGGCCTTCTCAAAACTTGCCCAAACTCCATTTACGATCTCAACTGAAAGAGGTAAAAACTCAAACTTCTATGTTTTCATACAAGCATCATTTGGTCCTGATTTGTGAAAGAAAATGTAGATATCCTTGCCCTAAAGCTAACCATGTTCATAGTTTTCATTTATATTAACTGTGTATAGAGAATTTTTTATTTGAAATTTCTGTAAAAATTAGGTTTCAAATTAAGGAAAGTAAAATTAGCTTTGATCTTTGACTTTTAGTTTACATAAATTATATGGTTGAACTCGTGGGAAGAAACACCATAATTTTCATGTTTGGACTTTCCATTTTTATGGAGAAATGAGAGAGATGCAGGTGGTCCGGCCATGGCTCAAGGTTGAAGATGAAGGTTCCTTCAGGGGGCATTTTCTAATATATATTTATGATTGTGCTTATATAAACGGATGTACAGCCACCCCAGTGGTAAGGCAGCACGCGTAAATGCTATATGTCACGGGTTCGAGCCTTAGCGCGCTGCGTTTTTGCAATTTTCTACATTTTTGCCATTTTTTGTCCCTTTGCAGCGCTGGGCTTTTTTGTTTCTTGGGCCTGTTGATTTTTTTCTAACCTCCTACCACCTGTCTGCTTGTGATACCCCTGGCCCAACATATTTTTATTATTCATTTTATTTTCATTTTTATTCTATTAAATATATTTATCTTAATATTAAAAATCATAAAAAATATAAAAATGATAGATTTATATTTTAGCTTATTTTATTTTATTTTTCTCACAAAAAATATTTTATTTAGTTATATATATTATCCATTTTTTATTATTTAAATTTGTAAATTAAATTAGAACTAGTTTAATATTTATTTTTTCTTTATACCCATTAAATATTTATTTTAATATAAAAAGACCAAAATACCTCATAATGCCATGTATTATTTTCAAGACAAAAAAAATACAAAAAATACATACTTTTTCTTAAAGAAATTTATTCCCTTTTAATCAAGTAGAATTAGGGTTTATTCAAAAAGTCTTTTTTTCAAAAATAATTTCGTTTCTTTATTGATTTAAGTAAATCTTGATTTATTTATTAGGTTTAGGTTAAAACCTTTTTCACATGAAAACCAAACAAAAATATTCTTTGCATTTTACATATCTTTGCATATTTAATTCACCTTGTATATTATTTATTCCAATATTTGTATATATTCAATTTGGTTGTAATAAATTAATTAGATTTATATTCCAATCCCCATTCATAAATTGTATACCCCTTCCACAAATGTTGTAATAGCGTAGTAACTTTAAATTTTGCAATTTATCGCTTTTACATAACATGCTAGTAACAAGAGTTTGTATGGAAAGATAAAATCAATCAAATAGAAAACCCTAATCCAAGACAAAATCAAGCATGAAAATGACACACTTGCACACAAAACACCCCTAGGGTTATCCCACTTGGTTGCCTTATACAAAAATGGCCATATTACGCATGTAAGGTGTCTTAGCAAAAACAAAGAAATACAAGATCATAGTCCCTCGATGATGCTATCCAAAGTTGCCTTATAAAATGATCTTAGTCCCTCAAAAAATGCTAAGATACCTTGTAATATTGCTAATCATGACTAAACGATGACCCACGCCCGTCCCGTTTACATCCAAAGATAGGGTTGCTTACCAAATCAATGGTAAGACAACAATATCAAAGGAAAAGAAAATGAACAAGATAGACATTTGAGTAGGTAGATTACTTTTAGTTACTTGCTCCATTTCAAAACAAATATCCTTGCTATTTTCAAAACAAACACACACATCTTACAAACATTGAAAACATTTTCAAAAAGATTAACATCTTTGTATACATTCTTACGAACGAGAATCATTACAAAGATTGATTAAACAATGGCCTCTTTAACAAAATACTTTCAAAAACCACACAAATCACAATTTCAAACAAAAGCAAGTGATCTAGCAAGTAACTAAGAGCCCATGAAAAACCATGGATGAAAAGGGTGCTAATACCTTCCTTTTTCATAATCTACCCCCCGCACTCAATAAACAATCTCAAAGGTCTTTCCTGTGCTTTTTTACCTTTCCTTTTTTGGATAAAAGAAAAGTCGGTGGCGACTCTTGTTAACCGCAACATTTGCGATAAAACGCAAAACAATCAAGTCAGTTCTCCCACCGTATCGCGCTAAACAATTAAAAATAATTATCTAAAATTACTAAAATACTCTTCCATTACTTAATTCACCACTACGCCAACACATACCACACAAAACATCGTATTAACCATCATATTCATCAGAACCTCATAGTATTCATCATATTCATCGTAACACCACCAATCATCACAAGGACTCACATAAAACACAAAAACATCATATACATCAAATACTTCACAAATACTCATATATTCACGTTAAATTAATTAAATAATAATTAATCTAGAATTTAGGGTGTTATAACTCTCCCCTACTTAAAATAATTTTCGCCCTCGAAAATTAACCGGCGAGAACAAGTTCGGATAAGACTCCCTCATCTGATCCCCGCGTTCCCAAGTCCAACTTTCACCAGCTGGTCCACCCTATAATACCTGTACTAAGGTGATGTCTTTTCCTTGTAAATTCTTCACTTCCCGGCCTTCTATTTGTAATGGTAATGCCTCAAAAGTCAGGTTGTCCCTCACCTATATATATCATCCATTTGAATCACATGCGACAGGTTCGAAATATACTTTCTCAACTGAGACACACGAAACACATTGTTGTACCCAAAAATTTGCCCTCTCATATTTGAAGACAGTTAACTCAAGACACCTCATCATGCTCATAAAGGTCTCAAGTACTCAAGGCTACTCAAAAGTTGACCAGTCAAACCTCTTCCTAAGCAATGGGTCCATAACTAGGGTTTTGTGTTCCTCTAGGAAGATTTGATTTCAAAAGACTTAAGTGGTTTCCATGGTTCTTCATAGGTCTTCAACAATGTCCATATCAAGTTTCAAGTCTTGCATCATAAGTTGGTTCAGTTAATGGCTCATGTGATACAGTGGCAGAACGGACTGTTATACTGGTTTGCATTTTTTGTTCGCAAAATGTCGCGGTAAGCAAGAGTCGCCACCGCCTTTTATTTTATCCAATCATGGAAAAGGAAAAAGAACAGAAAAAACCTTTTTTCGAGATTTCTGAGTACGGGGGGTAGATTATAGAAAGGGAAGGTGTTAGCACCCTTTCTATCCATGGTTTTCCATGGGCTCTTAGGTACTTGCTCATCTTTTTAAAATTGCTTGTGTGTGTGCTTGTTTTGAAAAAGTTTTACTTCGTGATAACCCATGTATCAGTCCTCTAGAGTGTGACGAAGTTTGTTTTGAAAATTGTTTTGAAAGGTGTTTGTGTAAAAAGTTTTATTGAGCAAGTACTTAAGATTCTACCTACTCGAAAAAAGATTGTTCATTCTCGCTTCCTTTAGACAGTGCTATCCTACTATTAAGGAGTAGGTAGCCCCGTCGTTGGATTTTTTAAGGGACGTTCGAAAGGGACAAGTACAGTCACCAAAGCAACAGTTAGGAAGCCTTAGTAGTAACCCTAAAGTCTTAAGATCTTTCCGAGGCAACATTCAAATGGGACATTTGATCTGTTAGACAAGAGGGCAACCACTAAAATCTCCTATGCTTAATGATTGTTTTACCGAAGGCAACCGAAGTGAGGCAAACCATAGGAGTGAATATGTGCACGTGAATTTTTCATTTAATTTAATCTTTGCACATTAGGTGATCTACCATTTTAATTTTCAAGCATTCTTCCCATACAATCCCATTAACCATGCATCTAACAGTTAAATATTTGCAGGAATTTAAAGTGCGAGAAAATAAACCTCACTATTACAGGGCTTTGGCAGTTACATAATCATCTTGACTGAAAATAAAAATGCGTAATTTAAATCCCTAATTACTATTACAATCCCGGAGCAGTTACAATAATAATAAATGAATTAAAATGCGTGCGACAAATTAAATGCGAGGACGCTTAAAAATAACCTAAAACCCTAATTGAGAAAATAGTATTTTTTGTGCATTTTTATTTGAGAAAACAATTAAATTGCAAATTAATTAAACCCTAATTTCTAATTGTTTTAATTAAACCCAAATTAATAAAACAATTAAATCCACCTAATTTTCTAATTAAATTAAAATAAATATTTTTATATAAAAATGCACTTTTTTGTGATTTTGTGATTTTTTTAGTTTAATAAAAAAAAATTTGTGTTAATTAAAAAATTAAAACAATTAATGAAAATAATTAAAGAAATTAAAAAATAATAGAAAGAAGAACAAATTGGGCATGTGTTGAATGTCCCGAGGGGGTGCAATGTTGAAACTGCTTTTGGGCCCAAGGAGCTGAGTCCATATCCCACGCCTGATCATGTTCAACTATGCTTGGAGAGTGCACCATAGTCCTTCATTGTTTGAGGCATTGGATCTGAATTATCAACGATCAATTGGTTGGATCAATGAGGTAAAGGGAAGACGCGTGGGATTGTGAAGCACTGAATCTACAATTACATGTTATGAAAAATAAATAATATGCTGGGACCTGGGATCGAACCCAAGTCCTCTCCATTCTCCAATACACGCTTCGCCACTAGGCCAACCTGGTCATTCGTTATAATGTTGAAACAAAGACAACATAATGCAAATTAAACACAAGTTCCAAAAACGCATGCTATTTCAAATAGGCGAATACATGGTTGCCACGTGATTGTCTCTTTCCCCAAGACCGTCGCTTTTGATACCAACCCTTTACCTACGGACAAACTCGTCACTATAGGCTATAGTGACGGTTTTTATGCGTGGCTATAAACTTTCCAAATCTTAAAACGATATTCAAGCAATATGAATTCCATTCAAGGGCATGAATCAAATGTACTTCATCCCCTGAACATGAAGAGGCCCTTAATTTGGCCCAATTTTGCCTCTAGCTAGGGTTCCCCAGTTTGGAGCTCACGAACCCTAACTATGGCAATTAACCATTCCTGCATCAAAACTTAAATCCAAGCTATTAAAAAGATTCCCAGCATGATCATGGACATGTATATGCAAGCAAATTGGATTAAAAATACATAAAACTAAAAGAACAAGTTTGAGTTCAGAGGATGTAAACCGTGAGGTTTAGCTGACGATTCTGGTGGTTTGATGACTTGGAAGTGATTAGAATAGATTCAATGCACGCCCAGGAATAGATTGTTGGATTTAAATTGCCTTGAATCGTTCTCTAGATTGAAAACCGAATCACACTTTTGTGCAAGAAAACCACGTTTTGTTTGATGCTTTTCACCACTTCCATCCTTTTTCTTAATCCTTGTACATCTTCATTATATATCCTAGAACGAGTTAGGGTTATAAAACTGGCTTGTATCTTTGCAATTATGGAAGATTTGATTTGATTTCCATGCCATATGTAAACTTGTTATATTGAGCCAAATCATCCATTTCTTGTACCAATCATGCTTGATTCGATTTGGCCTTGATATTTCAGCATATTTTGATTGCAACCTATCAAAAAAATCATATAAAAACAGATCTTTGATATTATTTACCAATTATTTGATTTAATTCAATTTTTAATTAATAAAAAATCAAAATAAATTGGAAAATGAAGCAAATAACATGTGGATAAGTAATTGGGTCGTGGACCAGGTTATAAGTGAGGCGCAAGCATAAAAAGTTAGGCCCATTTGGCAAAAAATGTAATTTTGAACCCATTTGACTTTTGGCAATTTTGCAAAAAATGTCAACTTTGACAAGGCATATCTCCTCCAATTTTAACCCAAGAGAGGTTTTCTTGGACTTTTTAGAAATCTTAGGATATCCCCTAAGCAACACTTTTGGTCTCATATCAATTGAGTCTTCCATGTTCATGTAAGAAGCTTTGACCCAAAAGGTGTTTTTGTTGACTTTTCAAAAGGACCCATAATATGGAAATTCATATCTTTTTATGAGTGCATATTTTGAACTTGTGGTCTGAAGATGAGTTGTATGGAATTTAATCCTCTTCAAAATGAGCCTCGAATGGAAAATTTTTGATAAAGCATGTGGAAGTTATGCTTGGTCAAAGTTTGGTTGACTTTTCCTGAGAAACCCTAATTTAGCAACTTTTGGGTTTTGATGAATTTAGGGCATTACTTAAAGAATCATGATCAACCCTTGATCAAATGATGGAGATCACTTCAAAATGTTGATGTTGACCAAAAATATTAAAGTTTGACTGTATGTGGGCCACAATTGACTTTTGACCTAATACAGTCGATTCTCAAGCATCTGAGCAGTTGACTGAGCAACCTTCTTGTGCAGTGTTTGAAACTTGGCATGAAAGGTCTTGAGAACACATTAGGAACATAGAGAACATATGAGGTCTTTGGAGTCCACCTATCTTGATAAAAATGGAAACCCTAATTTGAGACATACTGCCTTAGGAGAGAGTTTGTCTGGTCAACTCTTGGGCAAACTTGAGCAATTTAAGGATCTCTAGGAGCATATATTGAGTAAAATGATAGGGAAAATTTTGGAGTACAACAGCTGCCCCTGTTCAATCTTCTTAAACATGAGGATTTAGATTGGCTCGTCTGCCTTTCGTGATCTGAAGATGGAAGATGATTGAACACTAGAGTGCCAAAAAATTTGCACTCGTATGAATTGACACTTGATTTGAGATATCGGGAATGGGATTATAGATGCCATTTGGAAGTTGCTAGAGAATTGTCGGATATGGGCTTAATGATTCCATCCAAGGTGTAACGGAGTATCGTCGAAGATGGGCTTAAAGATGCCATATAAGGTGTGACGGAGTACCGTCGGAGACGGGCTTAAACATGCCATCTAGAGGATGTTGATTTCCTGAGACATTACTTCGATGATAGTTCCTGTTCCTATTATTGATGAGGAATATGCTGAGGAATGTTGGTATCTGTCTTGGGAGGAATAGAATTTTAGGAGCTTTAGTTGTCCGTTACTCTACTCGGGGAATAACTCCTGCTTGAGGAAGCAGAAGTGAACTGCATATCTGGTCAAGGTACAAGCTGCACCATGAATTACTGGGGAAACGAGAAACCAATCGTGTTTTATCGGGTCCCGGTCTTATAGTGTTGTGGACTGCTGTCTGGAAACCTGGATGGTAAGGTTATGAGAAGGAACCTGGATAATATGGTTTCTTCGATATGAAAGCCTAGATAGTAGGGCTGTGAGAAGAAACCTAGATAGTAGGGTTACTTCGATATGAGAGCATGTATAGTAGGGTTGTGAGAAGGAACCTGGATAGTAGGGTTACTTTGATATGAAATCCTAGATGGTAAGGCTGTGAGAAGGAACCTGGATAGTTGGGTTACTTCGATATGAAAGCCTGGATAGTAGGGCTGTAAGAAGGAACCTGGATAGTAGGGTTACTTAGATATGAAAGCATGGATAGAAGGGCTGTATGAAGGAACCTGGATAGTAGGGCTGTAAGAAGGAACCTGGATAGTAGGGTTGCTTCAAAATGAAATCCTGGATAGTAGGGCTGTAAGAAGGAACCTGGATAATAGGGTTACTTCGAAATAAAAGCCTTGATAGTAGGGCTGTGAGAAGGAACCTGGATAGTAGGGTTACTTCGATATGAAAGCTTGGATAATAGGGTTGTGAGAAGGAACTTGGATAATAGGGTTGCTTCAAAATGAAAGTCTGGATAGTAGGGTTGTGAGAAGGAACCTGGATAGTAGGGTTACTTTGAAATGAAAGCCTGGATAAAAGGGTTGTGAAAAGGAACCTGAATAGTAGGGTTACTTCGATATGAAAGCCTAGATAGTAGGGTTGTGAGAAGGAACCTGGATAGTAGGGTTGCTTCAAAATGAAAGCCTGGATAGTAGGACTGTGAGAAGGAACCTGGATAGTACGGTTACTTCGAAATGAAAGCCTAGATAATAGGGCTGTGAGAAGGAACCTGGATAGTAGGGTTACTTCGATATGAAAACCTGAATAGTAGGGCTGTGAGAAGGAACCTGGATAGTAGGGTTACTTCGATATGAAAACCTGGATAGTAGAGCTGTGAGAAGGAACCTAGATAGTAGGGTTACTTCGATATGAAAGCCTGGATAGTAGGGCTATGAGAAGGAACCTGGGTAGTAGGATTACTTCGATATGAAAGCCTGGATAGTAGTGCTTTGATAAGGAACCTGGGTCGTAGGGTTACTTCGATATGAAAGCCTGGATAGTAGGGCTGTGAGTAGGAACCTGGATAGTTGGGTTACTTCAAAATGAAAGCCTGGATAGTAGGGCTGTGAGAAGGAACCTGGGTAGTAGGGTTACTTCGATATGAAAGCCTGGATAGTAGGGCTGTGAGAAGGAACCTAGGTAGTAGGGTTTTTTTCAAAGAGATAGTGTAGTTTAGTTGACCCGTTTGGTTTCGAGAACTGAGTTTCCATTAGTCGTCTGCAGATGTGACTTGCATAACTGCTGAATTTGTTGAAGCTAATCCTCTTTTCCTGGAAAGATATCAGGGTTAGTTATATGCGATGGATGAAATGTAGGGTGAGATGTTGTTCTCAAAATAAATGAGATTATGCTGTATATGATATATATGTGTATGTCATGATGTATGTTCATGAAATCCTATCAGGGTATGCTCGCGTCTGGGAAAATAAATCCTTGATTGTTTATGGAGATTTGTAAATATTCTATCGGGAAGAGATGCTGCTTGAGAATAAACTCTGCGGGGCATAAACTTAAAATGTATTCTTATAGATGAAGTGATGAACTTTGTCAGGGATTGAGCCTCTGTATCCAGAGAAAATAAACTCTGCTTGGGGATGAATTTTACCGACTCGCCCGTGATTATGAACCTCAGCTGGGATGGTTACGTCCTGCTTCGAGAAAGCTGACATTAATGCCTTTGGATACTTTTACTCTATGGGGAGTGTATGTACTGACAATCATGTTCCCAAGATGGCTCTATCCCGGTACCTACTAGGCATAGTGACTATAGGGTTTGGCACTTCTTGTTCTTTCCATGTTTCTGAAATTACGAGTAATTGTCTTTTGTTTCATATGTAAATATTTATGAGCGAAAATCATTTTCAAATGCATATATCAAAAATAAGTCATTGGACGTTCTTGCAAAACAAAATAGAAAAATAAAAAACAGATTGAAGTTTCTTGTGAAAATGATTTGTATTGATTTTTTGAAGTTGGCCTATAATAGGCGTTTTTGTACAAAGAGGTTGACGTTCTAGTAAGAGAATGCCGCCAAAAAATAGAAACTATACAATTTGTGTAAAAGAAAGAAAAACAACCATGTGAAACAACCCGATTGGGTCCCAACTTTGCTATTGCCTTTATATCTTTAAGCGTCTCATCACTTTGCTTCTTGGCCGAAAGTTGATCAGATTGATTGGCGCCGTTCGAGCTTGATAGTCGATACCGAAGTCTGTTTGCAAGATGATCCAATGAGACATAGTGATACGCTTTATATCCCTAACTTTTTCCTGGACCACCCTTTCGGGTTTTTAGTCCACCGGGATACCCTTTTTTTCCCAAGCCTCCCTTTCGGGTTTTCGACTTCCCGGGTGGAAAATTTTTTTCATTTTCATCCCTTACTTTTAACCGAACCCTTTTGGTTCGCCAAGAAGCCCTTATTTTTTCCTAGGCCAGTCAACCTATCGGGTCTTTTAGTTAGGCGTAGTATTTTTTCACTATGTCTGCATTGACAGGGTGAGGAAGGTCGTCACCATCCATGGTGGTTAGAATCATAGCTCCTCCCAAGAAAATGTTCTTAAACACAAATGGTCGTTCGTATGTGGGGGTCCATTTTCCCCTTGGATCACCTTGCAGCAGTATGATGCGTTTGATCACTAGATGCCCGACTTGATATTCTTGGCGTCTAACTTTCTTGTTAAAAGCATTGATCATTCTCTTTTGATACGTCTGACCATGGCAGATAGCAGTAAGTCTCTTTTCATCGATTAGATTTAACTGATGAAGTCGGGTTCGGATCCAGTCATCTCCGTTCAAACCCGCATCTTTCATAATCCTGAGAGAAGGTATCTGGACTTCGATGGGTAGAACCGCCTCCATGCCATATACAAGAGAGTAGGGGTTGCCCCTGTCGGCGTCCATTCTGAGGTACGGTACCCATGAAGAGCAAATGGTAACATCTCATGCCAGTCTTTGTATGTCACCATTATCTTCTGTACAATCTTCTTGATGTTCTTTTTAGCTGCTTCAACAGCGCCATTCATCTTCGGCCGGTAGGGAGAAGAATTATGATGCTGTATCTTGAACTGTTTATAGAGCTCGGTGATCACTGTGTTATTGAGATTCGTACCATTGTCAATGATATTTCTCTCTGGCACACCATATCGATAGATCAGATTATGTCGGATAAATGGCGTTATGGCGTTCTTGGTTACTATAGAAAAGGAAGCTGCCTCAACCCACTTTGTGGAGTAATCAATGGCTACTAAGATGAAGCGATGTTCATTAGAAGCGGTGGGCCTGATTTCTCCGATCATATCAATTCCCCACATTACAAAGGGCCACGGAGCTGTCAAAACATTTAAGGGGACCAGAGGCACATGCACCTTATCAGCGTAGATTTGGCACTTATGACAAGTTTGAGAGTGTTGATAGCAATCGGCTTCCATAGTGGACCAGTAGTATCCTGCCCGTAGGATCATCTTAGTCATGGTGTGTCCACTGGAATAGGTTCCGAAGGTGCCTTCATGTAGATCTCTCATGATCCTCTCTACTTCACTCTTATTTACATACCGTAGTAACGTGGAGTCATGGTTGCATTTATAGATGATTCCATTACTGAGGAAGAACTTTGCAGCGAACCTTCTTAGAAACTTCTTATCGTTGATAGATGCGCCTTCGGGATACTCTTGAGCCTCAAGATACCTTTTGACTTCGTGAAACCATGGTTTGTCTGCCACTTCTTCGGTATCGATTTCACAGAAGTGTGCTGGCTCATCCAACCTCTCAATGGTAATTTGGGGAGCTTCATTGTCCCACCTAACCTTGAACATTGATGACATAGTAGCTAGCGCGTCCACTAACTGGTTCTCCTCTCGTGGGAAATGTTCAAAAGTTACCTCCTCAAAATGTGGGAGCAATGTCAACACGTACTATTTATATGGGATGAGATTCGGATGCTTCGTATCCCACTCTACTTTGATCTGACTTATCACCAAAGCGGAATCCCCGAATACACTCAAGAACTTGATCCTTAGGTCAATAGCAGCTCGAAGACCCATGATACATACTTCATACTTTGCCATGTTGTTGGTACAATTGAAACATAATCGGGCAGTGAACGGAGTATGACAACCCTCGGGAGATATGATTACGGCGCCAATGCTGTTACCCAATGCGTTTGAGGATTCATCAAAATACATAGACCATCGGGATCCCTCCTCAGATCCTTCATCCGGTCCAGGTTCTTCGTAGTCAGTCACCAACATGATATTCTCATCCGGGAACTCAAAATTCATGGACTGGTAGTCATCCACGACCTGATTAGCCAAATTATCAGCAAATACACTCCATTTTATTGCCTTTTGGGTTGTATATTGTATGTCGTACTCAGCTAAGATCATTTGCCACCTTGCTATCCTTCTGGAGAGTGCGGGCTTCTAGAAAATGTACTTGATCGGATCCATCTTCGATATCAACAAGGTAGTGTGAGTCAGCATATACTGTCTCAGTCGCCGAGCAGTCCATGCCAAAGTGCAACAATTTGTTTTTTGAGCAGTGAGTATCTTGTCTCACAGTCGATAAACTTTTTGCTAAGGTAGTATATTGCGTGCTCTTTTCGACCGGACTCGTCATGCTGCCCCAACACACACCCCATTGAATTGTCTAGCACTGTCAAGTACAATATCAAAGGTCTTCCTTCAACCGGAGGCATCAGAATTGGTGGTTCTTGAAGGTATTCCTTGATTCTTTCAAAAGCGGTATGGCATTCATCATTCCACTTTACCACTTGATCTTTCTTCAGAAGCTTGATGATTGGCTCACAAGTAGCAGTCAGATGTGAAATGAACCTACCGATATAATTCAGGCGTCTCAAGAAACCTCTAACTTCCTTCTATGTACGGGGAGCTGGCATTTCTTGTATAGCTTTTACCTTCGTAGGATCTACTTGGATGCCTTTGTCGCTGACAATGAAACCCAGAAGCTTACCAGACCTTACCCCGAAGGTGCATTTGTTCCGATTTAACCTCAGCTTGTACGTCTTCAACCTATCAAACAACTTTTGTAGATGATCAAGATTTTCTTCTTCAGTTTGAGACCTGACTATCATATCGTCGATGTAAACCTCTATCTCATGGTGAATCATGTCATGGAACAGAGCTACCATAGCTCGCTGATAAGTTACCTCAACATTCTTCAACCCAAACGACATCACCTTGTAGTAGAAAGTGCCCCACTGTGTAACAAAGGTTGTCTTCTCAATGTCTTCAGGTGCCATCTTGATCTGATTGTAGCGAGAGAAACCATCCATGAAGGAGAAGATTTTGTGTTGCGCGATGTTGTCGACCAGAACGTCAATGTGAGGAAGTGGGAAGTCATCCTTGGTACTTTACCGTCCTTCTTAGGTTCCATAACGATGTTGGCAACCCACTGTGGATACGAAGTGACAGCTAAGAATCCCGTGTCAAACTGTTTCATGACCTTTTCCTTGATCTTCTCTGACATTTCAGGGCACATACGATGGACCTTCTGTTTAATCGAAGGAAAGTCTTCTCTAGTCAGCAGGCGATGTACCACGATATCAGCGTCCAAACCAGGCATGTCTTCATAGGACCAAGCGAAGATCTCAACATAGTCGTGCAACATCTGTATCAACCTCTGTTTGACGCTAAGCCCTAGATTTGAACCTTTTTTAACCTCTTTTCTGTCTTCCTCAGTACCTAAATTCACTGTCTCAACCGGCTCTTCATGAGGCTGTATGGCCTTTTCTTCCTGCTGTAGTAGTCTAGCAAGTTCTACAGGCACCTCACAATCATCTTCACCTTCGTCCTCGGCTTGGTTGATCGGATTTTTGAAGTCATAACTGGAAATAGCAGAGCTGTTATCAATGGGATCCAGAGTGGATATGGATCTGCATTATGATACGTGAGTGTGTGTAAGAGAATAGTTGTTTCGATAAAGTGAAAAACAGAAAAGAAAAACAGAGAGCGCAAAATTTGTATGCAAGAAAACGCCCAATGCTTTATTAATGATATATGAAATGACAAATAATAGCCCTCACAAGCAAGGCCGATGTGCCTTGGACAAGGCACAAGGCCGTAAAGTTTTAAATTGTTTATTACAAATCTTAAAACAAATAAGTCAATTACTGTGGAATAAAAGAAACTGGTATAAAGTCCCTAGCTGTCAAGTTACTTGGTCCACCGTTGGTAGTTGGGTAGATCCAGCTGTCGATGTCTGAGTCCTCCTCGCTGTGTTCAATGGCATTAATTTCCCGATTACTGATGCGTAGGGGAGGTCCTCCAGCCCGAGCGCCCCTGAACAGCCCTTTGATCCCCTGTAGTAAAGCCCAAACCAAATTTGTCAGTTTTATGAGTGAAATCAGGGAGCTGACCCCAATTGGCACACCCACCTTCTTCAACCACGGCCTTGGTGTCCTTGAGGGAAGCCATCTTCATAGGAGGTTTGTTGCTAGTAGTAGTTTTAGTCGATGCCAAAATCTGAGGGACCTCTTCAAAATTATGACAAGGTGTTTCTATGAATTCCCCGTACATCTCTACGTACCAGAAGGAAATTAGGTGGCTCACCATATACTCCTCCTCACCCCGCACCGTGACAATCTTCCCTTTCACCGGATATTTAAGCATTTGGTGAATTGTGGAAGTAACATCCCCAGCCTCGTGGATCCAAGGACGACCCAGCAAACAAGAATATGACGGCCTGATGTCCATCACATAGAAGGTGGACCCAATAGTCTGAGAACCTACTTTGACAGGGATGTCCACCTCCCCGTGCACCATTCCCTTCGATTCGTCAAAATCCCATACCATAATGTTACTAGGCTTTAGAGTCAAACCCTCACAATCCAACCGGTCTAACGCCTTCTTCAACATAACAATCAGTGAAGACCCAATATCTACCAACACATGAGCCCTAGTGGTGCCCCTGCATTCAATCGAGACATTCAGAGAATCATTATGCTTCCTTCCCTTTGGTGTCAAAGCTGCGTCGGAAAAACCAAGCCCATTATCGGTAGTCAGGCTGGCCACACAATCTTTAAATTGACCAGCTGAAGTCTCTTGCGGCACATGCACAGTCTTGAGGAATGCAATCAAAGCCTTCACATGGGCCCCGGAGCACAACAACAGGGATAACATGGATATCTTCGATGAGGTCTGCCCCAGCTGCTCGACCACATTGTAGTCGCTCTTCTTAATTATTTTCAGTATTTCCTCTATCTCTTGCTTAGAGGTTTCCACAATAATTTTCCTAGGTGCCTCCGTCCGAGTAGGCTCACATATAACTTCTTTACCGCGAGTATCAGGTGATTCGCAATAGGGGTAATAATTAGAGTAAGAACAGGAGCAGTGGTTGATGTACTAGCAGAAATAACAGATGGAATGACAATAGGCTTGTTGACAGTCTTAGGGGAAATCTCGGGAGAGAAGACCCTTCCACTTCGGGTGATTTTGCTGGTTCCGACAATGTTACCAATATTAGGATCAACCTCTTCATCTTTAAAATCTTGTTTGATGCCATGATAGTATACATCGGCACCATAATGCCAGGGGACAGCTTAGTCTGAGACATACGGGACAGGACCAGGAACAGTGATTATCAACGGAGTGATTCTTGGAGCAGATGTAATCCTAACAGGTCTTCTCGAGGAGAACTTGGAAGGATTGGCGGAAATGGTTATAATGGCAATGTCTTCAGATGGAAAAATGGGAACCAAAGTTTTCTCGAACAAAATTTCTTTGCTGTCCATTAGGCGTTGAACACCTAACTTCAGTAAACGGCAACCAGAAGGTAGAAACGAACACATGTGGCAACCTTCACCATAACCCGGAAATAAACCGGCCAACAACAAATTCTTCTTCACAGTCATGAGAGGAGTAGAAACTTCATCAATAGAGGTAACGAACAAATCAGTATCAACAACATTCATTCCACGACTGTGTTTAGGCATGGGAGTAGTTATGACATTTGGCTTCTCCAGAGCATCAAACTCTATCTCCTTGGATTCAATCAAGTCTTGTAATTTGTTTCTTAGAGCCCAACAGTCATTTGTATCGTGTCAGGTGTGATACGGTGGGAGAACTGACTTGAAGGTTTTGCGTTTCATCGCAAATGTTGCGGTTATCAAGAGTCCCCACTGACTTTTCTTTTATCCAAAAGGAAAGGTGAAAAAGCACATGAAAGACCTTTGAGTTTGTTTCTTGGGTTCGGGGGGTAGATTATAAAAAGGGAAGGTATTAGCACCCTTTTTATCCATGGTTTTCCATGGGCTCTTAGTTACTTGCTAGATCACTTGCTTTTGTTTAAAATTGCTCTTTGTGTGGTTTTTGAAAGTATTTTGTAAAGAGGCCATTGTTTAGGCAATCTTTGTAATGATTCTCGTTCGTAAGAATGTATACAAAGATGTTTGTCTTTTTTTTGAAAATGTTTTCAAGTTTGTAAGAGGTTTTGAAAATGTGTGTATTTGTTTAGAAAATAGCAAGGATATTTATTTGAAATGGAGCAAGTAACTAAAACCAAACTATCTATTCAAATGTCTTTCTTGTTCATTTTTCTTTTACTTTGACATTGTTGTCTTACCATTTGTGATACGGTGGCAGAACCGACTGTTTAATACTGGTTTGCGTTTTGCGTTTTATGTTCGCAAAATGTCACGGTAAGCAAGAGTCGCCACCGACTTTTATTTCATCCACCCGGAAAGGAAAAAAGTACAGAAAAAAATCTTTTTTTGAGATATTCTGAGTACGGGGGGTAGATTATAAAAAGGGAAGGTGTTAGCACCCTTTTTATCCATGGTTTTCCATGGGCTCTTAGGTACTTGCTCATTTTTAAAATTTCTTGTGTTTGTGTGCTTGTTTCAAAAAACGTTTTACTTCGTGATAACCCTTGTATCAGTCCTCAAGGGTGTGATGAAGTTTGTTTTCAAAATTTGTTTGAAAAGTGTAAGTGTGAAAAGTTTGATTTGAGCAAGTACCTACTAGCATCTACCAACTCGAAAAAAGATCGTTTCTATTCTTGTTTCCTTTAGACAGCGCTATCCTACTATTGAGAAATAGGTAGCACCGTCGTTGGAGTTTGTAAGGGTCAATTTGAAAGAGAAGTACAATCAATAAAGCAATACTAGGATACATTAGTAGTAACCCTAGAGTCTTAATATCTTTTCGAGGCAACATTTTTGAGGCAACATTTCCAAGGCAACATTCGAATGGGACATTTGATCTTTTTAGACAGGAGGGCAACCACTAATACACCCTATGCTTAATGATCATTTACTGAAGGCAACCAAAGTGAGAGTATACCCTAAGAGTGATATGTGCGAGTGATTTGTTTCAGTTATTTAATATTTGCACATTAGGGTTTTCTAACTGTATTAATTTGTCATGCATTCTTGCCATACAATCCTATTAGCGTACATCTAGACAGTTAAATATTTGCAGGAATTAAAAAATGCGAGAAAATAAACCTAGCTATTACAAGGCTTCGGGGAGGGGGATTAATTACATAACCAAAAATCGGGGATTTAAACAGTAAATAAAAACCCTAAGTTAACTATTACAAACCATGAACAATTACAAAATAATGGCAAAATAATCAACAAGCGCGTGGCGAATTAAATACGAGACGATTAGGATTTTGACCCTTGACTAAACCAAATTGTAATTGATTATAGAAAAAAAATCATTTTTTGTCAATTTTTTTATTTGAGAAAATAATGAAATAATTAAATTAAAAGAAAATCCTAGGTTCTAATTAATTTTTGAAAATAAATTAATTAATTTTAGACAACCTATTTTTTTGTATTTTTTGTTTGAAAAAAAGAAAAGAATTAAATCAAGAACTTAAACCTAATTTTTCTAATTAGTTTTAATTATAAAAACAAGTTAAAATTTCCCTAAATTAAATTAAACTAAATTAAATTTATTTTGATAAAAAAAACCTAATTCTAATTTTTGTGAATTCTTGATTTTGTGATTTTGTAAAAAAAGTGATTCATTTTATTAATTAAAATAATTAAGGAAAATATTAAAAGAATTAGAAAATAAGAAGAAACAAAAAAGAAGAAGAAATGAACCTGATAGTGTTACTGAAGAGGGGGTGTAACTCTGGATTTTCTGGCCCAACACTCCAAAGCCTGTTTGACCATGCTTGTTCCCATGAAGTGTTGACTTTGAGGTGTATTGTGGTCCCTTGCTATCTGGGCGTTGGATTTGATGACACGCTGGATCAGATGGATGAATGTTGATGGAGCACGGTGGGCGCTTGAGTTTGTGAAGCACTGGATTGGCTGACTGAAAATAACATAAGTGAAAACGCTGGGACCTGGGAATCGAACCCAGGTCCTGATGCTCGCTTCCAGTAGTCCCTTTCCAGCTGCGCTGCGTTGTTAACTTGTCATTATAACAACAATAAATCATAATATAATAAAAGCAAAAAGAAACTGAATCCAAGGCGCGAATATTCAAACGTCCCAATGGCTGGCTGACACGCAAGCGTCTTCTTCCTTTCTTCGTGGTCTTAGAAAACAAGACTTTTACCTACAGACGTTTACTGTAGGTACAAACCTGTTCATCTCAAAAATTGCACACGAGCAAGATAAAGGAAAAGTGATGGTACCAATCAACTCGTCTCATCCTCACGAGCATCATGGTACCTGAATCAAAGCCTAATTTTTCCTGTACAAAAAACACCTAAAACGAACACAGAAACCCTAACCATTGCAATATCACGTACATGCATAAAAATTAAATTAAATGGTATGGTTAGCTTGCAAACATGATGACAAACATGAATATAACAATCAAAAGTGCTAATGATGCGTAAATTGCAATAATCAAATTGAAAAAAGCTTGCAAACCGTGTGAGGTGTAGAGCGCGTTTCTGAGTGTTTCAGGCCCTGGGAGTGATTGGAATAGCTTCCTGGAATGTCCTGGAATAGATTGCTGGCCTTAAATTGCTATGAATTGTCCCCTAACTTGCAAACCGAACCTTACTTTTAGTCAAGATTTTTGAGTTTTGTTCTATGCTTTACACGACCTCTAACCCTTGTTTTTTGATCTGTAATTCTTCATTATATAACCTAGAATGAATTAGGTTAACAAACTTGGAATGAATCTTTGCATTTATCCAAGATTTGATTTGATTTTCAAGTTGTATGATATGTTCCTATTTTGAGCCAAATCATGCCTTTCTTGTACCAATTGGCCTTAACTCGAATTGATCTTGTAAACTCAGCATATCTTGATTGTTAATCTGTCAAAAAAACAAATCATATCATATCTTTTTTAATTTTCATCATTTATTTAATTTAATTCACTTTTTAATTAATAAAAAATCAAAATAAATTGAAAATTGAAGCACATAATGGGTGAGTGAACATTTGAGTCATGGACGACATTATAATTGAGGTGCAAGCATAAAAATTTAGGCCCATTTAGCAAAAAATCCAAATTTGAGTACATTTGACTTTTTGCAATTTTGCAAAAATGGTCAACTTGGTCAATGCATAACTCTCTCAATTTTGATCCTAGAGATGTGTTCTTGGACTTTTTAGAAAGCTTAGGATGTCCTCTAAGCAACCCTTTTGGTATCATCTCAATTGAGTCTTCCATGTTAATGTATGAAGCTTTGACCCAAAAAGTGTTTTTGTTGACTTTTCAAAAGGACCTATAATGTCAAAATTCATATCTATTTGTGAGTGCAAAATTTGGACTTGGGAGCTGAAGATGAATTGTCGGTAATTACATCCTATGCAAAATGAGCTTTGGATGGGCCATTTCTGATAAAATATGAGAAAGTTATGCTTGGTCAAAGTTGAGTTGACTTTTTCTACAAAACCCTAATTTAGCAACTTTTGGGTTTTGATGAATTGTGAGAAATCCTTGAGGAATCATGATCAACCCTTGATCAAATGATGAATAATACTTAGAAATGAGGATGTTGACCAAAAATCTTGAAGTTTGACTATATGTGGGCCCCAATTGACTTTTGACCTAGTACTATTGATTTTTCAGGAATTTGAGCAATTGACGGAGCAGACTTCTTCTGCAAGGCTTGAAACTTGACATGGATGACCTTTAGAACATATTAGGACAATGGTGAGAATTTGAGTCCTTTGTGGTTCACACATCTTGATGAAAATAGAAACCTTAATTTGGGGTATAATACCTTAGGAGAGAGTTTGTCTGGTCAACTCTTGGAATTCCTTGAGCAACTTGAGGACCTCACTTGACATTTTTTGAGAAATATGGGAGGGAAAATTTTGGGGTATAATAGCTGCCCCTGTTCAATCTTCTTAAACCTGAAGATGTAGATTGGTTGCTCTGCCTTTCGTGATCTGAAGGTGGAAGATGATTGAACACTAGAGTGCCCAGAAACTTGCACTTGCATGAAGTAACACTTGATTTGTGTTATCAAGAATGGGCTTATATATTCCATTTGGAAGTTGATAATTGAAGATTGTCGGGGATGGGCTTAAAGATGCCATCCTGGATGCGACGGAGAATCATCGGGGATGGGCTTAAAGATGTCATCCGAAGAGGTGTCGATCGCATAAGAGATTCCTTTGCGAGAACCCACATACCCATTGTCGAGGAGGATTTCACTGGGGAATGCTGGTCTCTGTCTTGAGAGAAAAAGAGTTTTAGGAGCTTCAGTTATCCGTTACTCTACTGGGGAATAACTCCGGTTTGGGGAAGCGGAAGTGAACTGCGTATTTGGTCGGGGTATATGATGCACTGTAACTTACTGGAGGGATGCAAAAACCAATCGTGTTTGATCGGGTCCTAGTCTTACAGTGTTGTGGCTGCTGTCTGGGGATAAGAGAGGAAGAACCCGAATAGTAAGGTTATGAGAAGGAAATTGGATAATAGGATTACTTCGAGATGAAAGCCTGGATAGTAGGGCTTGAGAAGGAACCTGGCTAGTAGGGTTGTGAGAAGGAACCTGGATATTAGGGTTACTTCGATATGAAAGCCTGGATAGTAGGGCTGTGAGAAGGAACCTGGATAGTAAGGTTACTTCGATATGAAAGCCTGGATAGTAGGGCTGTGAGAAGGAACCTGGATAGTAAGGTTACTTCGATATGAAAGATGGGATGGTAGGGCTGTGATAAGGAACCTGGATAGTAGGGTCACTTCGATATGAAAGCATGGATAGTAGGGTTGTGAGAAGGAACCTGGATAGTAGGGTTACTTCGAAATGAAAGCCTGGATATTAGGGCTGTGAGAAGGAACCTGGATAGTAGGGTTACTTCGAAATGAAAGTCGAGATGGTAGGGCTGTGAGAAGGAACCTGGATAGTAGGGTCACTTCGATATGAAAGCCTGGATAGTAGGCCTGTGAGAAGGAACCTGTGTAGTAGGGATAATTCGATATGAAAGCCTGCATGGGAGGGCTGTGAGAAGGAACCTGGATGGTAGGGTTACTTCGATATGAAAGCCTGGATAGTAGGGCTGTGAGAAGGAACCTGGATGGTAGGGTTACTTCGATATGAAAGCCTGGATAGTAGGGCTGTGAGAAGGAACCTGGATAGTAGGGTTTCTTCGACATGAAAGCCTGGATAGTAGGGCTATAAGAAGGAACCTGGATAGTAGGGTTACTTCGATATGAAAGCTTAGATAGTAGGGTTGTGAGAAGGAACCTGGATAGTAGGGTTATTTCGATATGAAAGCCTGGATAGTAGGGCTGTGAGAAGGAACCTACATGGTAGGGTTACTTTGATATAAAATCCTGGATAGTAGGGCTGTGAGAAGGAACCTGGATAGTAGGGTTACTTCAATATGAAAGCCTGGATAGTAGGGTTGTGAGAAGGAACCTTGGTCGTAGGGTTACTTCGATATGAATTTGGGTAAAATTGCAGAGGGAACCTGGGTGAGGTTGCATCTGTCACACTGATGATTACTCTGTTTAGCTTCGAGTGTTGATCATAGACTTGCAAGAAATTGTTGATAATAAATATCTTTCCTAAAAGAAATACAAGGTTAGTTATGCGCGATGTATGAGATGCATTGTGATGAGGTTCTCAAAATAACTGAGATTATGTTATATGTAATGTATGCACATATCTTGATGTATGGACATGAAATGATGACGTAATAATCTGAGTCCGGGAAAATAAATCCTTGACTGCTGTTTGGAGACTGTGATAAATGGTATTCTTGACTTCTGTAAAAAACCATAGTTCCTCTACTTCTGTTGGGGATGATGAACAAAGATGACTAGTTAGGGATTCACGTCCACTTGGCTGGCGAATATTCTGACGGAGGAGACCCAGTCTGAGGATAACTCTGCGGGCAATAACTCTGTTGGAGAGGAGATACTCTGTTTGATAGATATGTAGTTTTGGAGACATAAACTCAGCTGGGGATGAATTTTCGTTGCTGGTGATACCGAATTCTGTTGGAGATTGAATTTCTGCTTGTGAGAGAAATAAACTCTGCTTGGGGAAAAATTTACTGACTCACTCGCGATTGTGAACCTCAGCTGGGGAGAGTTATGTCCTGTTTGGGAAAGCTAACATCACTATCTTTGGATACTCTATGGCGAGTGTATGTACCACTACTCATGTTCTCAAGCTGGCTTTATCCCGGTACCTGATGGGCAGAGTAATTGTAAGGTTTGGGCACTTCTTATTTTCCCTGTTCTTGGCATTATAAGTAATCGTCTTTTATTTCTTGTGTAAATATTTATGAGCATCCATTATTTTCAAATGCATATATAAAAAAATGAATCATTAGACGTTCTTGCAAAACAAAAGAGAAAAAGAAAAAGAAACAAATTGAAGTTTTGTAAAAATGACTTGTATTGATTTTGAAATTGGCCTGTAATAGGCATTTTGTACAAAGAGGCTGACGTCCTAGTAAGAGAACGCCGCCAAAAGAAATTACAATTTATGTTAAAGAAATAAAAACATCTATGTGAAACAATCCCATCGGGTTCCAACTCTGCTATTACCTTTATATCTTCAAGCGTCTCATCACTTTGTTGCTTGGTCGAAGGTGGATCAGATTGATTGGCGATGTTCGAGCTTGATAGTTGATATCGAAGTCTGGTTGTAAGATAATCCAATGAGACATAGTGTTACGCTTCGATCCCTAATTTTTGCCTGGACCGCCCTTTCGGGTTTTCAGTCCACCGGGATACCCTTTTTTGCCCAAGTCGCCTTTTCAGGTTTTCGACTTGCCGGGTGTACAATTTTTCATTTTCATCCTTTATTTTTTCCCGAACCCTTTTGGTTCGCCGGGAACCCCTTATTTTTGCCTAGGCCAGTCAACCTAACGAGTCTTTGATTACGCGTAGTATCTTTTCACTATGTCTGCATTGACGGCGTGAGGAAGGTCGTCACCATCCATGGTGGTTAGAATCATAGCTCCTCCCGAGAAAATGTTCTTAACCATAAATGGCCCTTCATTTGTGGGGGTCCATTTTCCCCTGGGATTACCTTGCAGTAGTATGATGCGTTTGATCACTAGATCCCCGACTTGATATTCTTGACGTCTGACTTTCTTGTTAAAATCCTTGATCATTCGCTTTTGATACGTCTGACCATGATAGATAGCAGTAAGTCTCTTTTTATCGATTAGATTCAGCTGATCAAGTCAGGTTTGGATCCAGTCGTCTTCGTTCAAACCCGCATCCTTCATAATCCTGAGAGAGGGTATCTGGACTTCGATGGGTAGGACTGCCTCCATGCCATACACCAAATAGTAGGGTGTTGCCTTTGTAGACGTCCGTGTTGAAGTACGGTACCCATGAAGAGCGAATGGTAGCATCTCGTGCCAGTCTTTGTATGTCACCATCATCTTCTGTACAATCTTCTTTATGTTTTTGTTAGCTGTTTCAACAGCCCCATTCATCTTCGGTCGGTAGGGAGAAGAATTATGGTGTTGTATCTTAAACTGTTTACAGAGCTCGGTGATCATTGTGTTGTTGAGATTTGTGCCATTATCAGTAATAATTCTCTTTGGGACACCATATCGACATATCAGATTGTGTCGGATGAACCGCGCCACGACGTTCTTGGTCACTGTAGCAAAGGAAGCTGCCTCAACCCACTTTGTAAAGTAATCAATGGCTACCAGAATGAAACGATGCCCGTTAGACATAGTAGGTCTGATCTCGTCGATCATGTCGATGCCCCACATTGCACAGGGCAAAGGAGTTGTCAAGACATTTAGGGGAACCAGAGGTACGTGCACCTTATCAGCATAGAGTTGGCACTTATGACAGGTTCGAGAGTGCTGATAACAATCGGCTTCCATAGTGGACCAGTAATATCCTACCCATAGGATTTTCTTTGCCATGGTATGTCCACTGGAATGAGTTCCGAAGGTACCTTCATGTAACTCTGCCATGATCCCTTCTTCCTCGCTCTTGTCTACACACCACAATAAGGTTGAATCATGATTACTCTTATAGAGGATTCCATTACTGATGAAGAACTTTGCAGCGAACCTTCTCAGAAACTTCTTATCATTAACAGATGCCCCCTCGGGGTATTCTTGAGCCTTAGGATACCTCTTTACCTCGTGAAACCAGGGTTTATCTGCTACTTCTTAGGTGTCAATCTCACAGAAGTGTGCAAGTTCATCCAACCTCTCAATGGTAATTTGGGGAGCTTCATTGTCCCACCTAACTTTAAACATAGAAGACATGGTAGCTAGCGCGTCCGCCAACTGGTTCTCTTCTTGTGGGAAATGTCCAAAGGTTATCTCCTCAAAGTGTGGGAGCAATGTCAGTACATACTCTTTGTAAGGAATGAGATTCGGGTGCTTCGTATCCCACTCGCCTTTGATCTGACTTATCACCATAGCAGAATCTCTGAATACACTCAAGAATTTAATCCTCAGGTCAATAGCAGCTTGAAGACCCATGATACACGCTTCATACTCCGCCATATTGTTGGTGCATTTGAAACATAATCGGGCGGTGAACGGAGTATGACAGCCTTCAGGAGATATGATTACAGAGCCAATTCCATTACCCAATGCGTTCGAGGCTCCATCAAAATACATAGACCATCGGATCCCTCCTCGGGACCTTCATCTGGTCTAGGTTCTTCGCAGTCGGTTACTAACATGATATTCTCATCCGGGAACTCGAAATTCATGGGCTGATAGTTATCCACGGCCTGATGCGCCAAACGATCCCCCAATACACTCCCCTTGATTACTTTTTAGGTTGTGTATTGGATGTCGTACTCGGTTAAGATCATCTGCCATCTGGCTATTCTTCCGGAGAAGGTGGGCTTCTCGAAAATATACTTGATCGGATCCATCTTTGATATCAACAAAGTAGTGTGAGTCAGCATATACTGTCTCAGTCGGTAAGCAGCCCATGCCAAAGCGCAACAAGTTTTCTCGAGCAATGAGTATCAGGTCTCACAGTCGGTAAAAATTTTGCTAAGGTAATAAATGGCGTGCTCTTTTCGACCAGACTCGTCATACTGCCCCAGCACACACCCCCATTGAATTGTCTAGCACTGTCAAGTATAATATCAAAGGTCTTCCTTCAATTGGAGGCATCAAAATTGGTGGTTCTTGAAGGTATTCCTTGATTCTTTCGAAAGCGGTCTGGCATTCATCATTCCACTTTACCACTTGATCTTTCTTCAGCAGCTTAAAGATTGGCTCACAAGTAGCCGTCAGATGTGAAATGAACCTGGCGATGTAATTCAGACGTCCCAAGAAACCTATAACTTCTTTTTCTGTGCAGGGAGCCGACATCTCTTGTATGGCTTTTACCTTTGCAAGGTCTACCTGAATACCTTTGTCACTGACAACAAAACCCAGAAGCTTACCAGACCTTACCCAGAAGGTACACTTGTTCGGATTCAACCTCAGCTTGTACGTCTTCGACCTGTAAAACAGTTTCTGGAGATGATCAAGGTGCTCTTCCTAAGTCTGGGACTTGGCTATCATGTCGTCAACATAAACCTCAATCTTGTGGTGAATCATATCATGGAACAAAGCGACCATGGAGCACTGATAAGTTGCTCCACCATTCTTCAACCCAAAAGGCATTACCTTGTAACAGAAGGTGCCCCACTGTGTAACGAAGGTTGTCTTCTCCATGTCCTCAGGAGCCATCTTGATCTGATTGTATCCAGAAAAACCATCCATGAAGGAGAAGATCTTGTGCTGTGCGGTATTGTCGACTAGAACATCAATGAGAGGAAGTGGGAATTCATCCTTGGGGCTTGCCCTGTTCAGATCTCTATAGTCCACACACATCCGTACCTTACCGTCCTTCTTAGGTACCAGAACAACATTGGCAACCCACTGCGGATAAGAAGTGACAGCCAAGAATCCTGCGTCAAACTGTTTCATGACCTCTGCCTTGATTTTCTCTGACATTTCAAGGAGCATACGATGAACGTTCTGCTTTACCGGAGGGCAGTCTTCCTTAGTCGGCAGGCAATGTACCACAATATCAGTGTCCAAACCAGAAATGTCTTCATAGGACCAGGCAAATATCTCAGCATAGTCTTGGAGCATCTGTATTAACCGTTGTTTGACACTAGGCTCCAAATTCGCACCTATTTTAACCTCTTTCCTGTCTTCCTCTATACCTAAATTCACTGACTCAACTGGATCTTCATGAGGCTGTATGGACCTTTCTTCTTGCTGTAATAGTCTAGCAAGTTCTCCAGGCACCTCATAATCATCCTCACCTTCGTCCTCGACTTGGTTGATCGGATTTTTGAAGTCATAACTGGAAGTAGCAGAATTGTTATCAATGGGATCCAGAGTGGATATGGATCTGCAGTATGATACGTGAGTGTGTGTAAGAGCATAACTGTTTTGATAAAGTGAGAGATAGAAAAGAAAAACAAGGAGCGCAAAATTTATATGTAAGAAACGTCCAATGCTTTATTAATGATATATGAAATGACAAATAATAGCCCTCACAAGCAAAGCCAAGGTGCCTCGGGCAAGGCACCGGGCCATAAAGTTTTAAACTGTTTATTACAAATATTAAAACAAATGAGTCAATTACTATGGAATAAAAGAAACAGGTATGAAGTCCCTAGTCGTCCAATTATTCGGTCCACCTTTGGTTGTTGGGTAGATCCAATTGTCAATGTCTAAATCCTCATCATTAGCATCCTCTGTGGCGGAGACAACCTTAATAGCATTGATTCCCGAGCCATGCTTGGGCATGGGTGCAGTTATGACGTTTGGCTTCTCCGAAGTGTGAAACTCAATCTCTTTGGCTTCGATCAGGTCCTGCACTTTATTTTTTAGGGCCCAACAATCGTTTGTATCATGACCGGGACTCTCAGAATGGTAGGCGCACCGTGCGTTGGGATTGTTTCTGGGAGAGGTAGTGTTTGGATTCTTGGGAGCCTCTCTCAAGGTTCCCAAGTTGGATATTAATAAATGAGGTAGAACTTCAGCCAAAGTCATGCTGATGCGGGTAAACTTCCGTTGTGGTCTTTCCACCCTTTATTGATTGTTGCATTGTGGAGAAACTGTGGGTCTTGGTATCACTATAACATTTACTGTTTGACAATGTTCAGATCTGCTCTGGTCCCTCGGGCTGTAGACTGCACTAGCTTCCTTCTTACCAGTGAAAGGCTTCTTAGTTGAACTCGAGGAGGCATCCTTCTGTATTTTACCACTCCGAATTCCAGCTTCTACTCTTTCTCCAGTTAAAATAAACTCGGTGAAACCAGATGACGAGTTGCCGATTAAATGATTGAAAAATGGACCAGATAACGTCCCTATAAACATATCAACCAACTCCCTATCAGACAAAGGGGGTTGAACTCTCCCATCCAAGTCTCTCCATTTTTGAGCATAATCTTTAAAACCTTCACCTGCACCCATGGACGTACTCTGGAGTTGAGTACAAGTGGGAGCAAGGTCGGCATTGTACTGATACTGCTTGTAGAAAGCAACAGCAAGATCCTCCCAGTTTCGGACACTGGCTCCCTCCAACTGGTAGAACCATTCAAGTTGAGTCCCTGACAGACTATCTTGAAAGAAGTGCACCCACAAATTTCTATCAGCGGTGTAGGGTTGAATCTTCCTGACATACGAACGAAGATGGAGTTTTGGGCAGGACACCCCATCATACTTGGCAAAAACCAGATCTTTGAACTTCTGAGGGATGACCACTCCCGATACTAGTCCCAATTCTCCGAAATCCAAACTAGGTATCTTCTAAACTTCCATAGCACTCAGACGGTCTTCTAGTTGCTTGTACCTATCCTCAGCAAGAGGATATTGCTCATCATTGTAATCAGTATCGTCGTCAGAAACTGTAGGACTAGGTCCTTTCCCCTTCTTGGTTCTTCCCTTCCTTGGATGAAGAGGTCATATCAGTTTTATGCTTTAACCTTTCTCCAAATCTTCTGCCCATATTCAGAATACCAGTCTTCTTCTTCTTCTCTTTCAGAATGAGGGCTTTCAGATCCTCTTGCCCCTTTTCCAGACTGATGAACATCTGTTGGAATTGGGCATTATGTGCCTGAAGATCCTTGATGGCTTGATCGGAAGACATTTCTGCTAAAATAAGCAGTGAAGAGGATGAGAAACCTGTAGTGGTACCTGTAATGATGTGTATAATAATGGGATGCGCATGTAATGATTTCAAAGACTTCGGGAAATTTAAATTTGCAAACCAAAATAAACAAGAACTTTATTAGCTTAAATTTGAAGGTTCAAAATGCCTTTAAGGCGTTACAAATAAGTAAATAAAACAAATCTAAAACTAGAAAAGAAAAATCAAAAGTCCCATGGACGCTTTCTCTTTATGCTAATATAATCATTGAGCACTCTTTCTTCCTGGAGCTGCCTGGTGAGCTTTAAAACCTTCCTCTTTTGATCATGGAACTGTTCCCTGTAAGTATCCCGCTCATTCTTCAGCTGAATCCACGAACTTTGTAACTCCCCAAGATTGGTGGGTATGTAAGGGTAGAGAATCGTGTAAGGAATGCCTTCTTCAATAGTGGGCTCCACAATCACTGGTAATACGGCCACATAAGGCATCATAAGCTTCTGGGCCTGAGCTCGTACCCATTGGAGGTAAGGCTCCATAAGAATGGAAGTCTTTGGTCCCAAATATTTGGGGTCAGATCTGTTTCCCATGCCCCAAACTCGTATGAACCTCTGGCGATACTCATTAACATCATCCTCATAGTTGAATACAATGCCCTCAATAAGTAACTCATGGGGACCATCCCTTCGAGCATGACCAAATTATCGCAAAGCTAGACAAGGATGTAAGTTATACCCCCTCTGATACCAAGTAATGGGACATTAGGGTACTCCCCACAGCGGTCAATAATAGCAATGTCTTCCATAGTTTGGGAACACCAAAGAATATCCGTATGAGCGAGTGACATTATCCTGTGCGACCAACCCAAACCTTCTTCGTTCTTCATTACAGACTTAGGGAGGTGAGAAATAAACCACCTTGACAGCAACGACATGCAGCACATAAGAGTCCCCCTTCTCTTCATGGTACGAGTATGGAGAGCGTGCAAAATATCTCCAAGAAAGGTAGGCATAGGGTTGCGAGAAAGGAAAATCTTGATAGCATTCACATCTACGAAGGAAACCGGATTAGGGAAGATAACTAAATCATAGATAAGAAGAGCCAAGACCTCCTCAAAAGCCTGAAAATACAAATCATCCCAAAATAGCTCAGCTTTGTCTATCAGAAATTTGGCTAGAAAACCCTCGACTCCCCTTCGAGTTTCCCAATTGGATACCACATCGGCCCGTTTCAAATGCAAAGTTGAGGCAATGACTTCTGGCTTAGGAACTTCTTCTATTCCTGTGAAGGGTACTTGTTCAAGAATGGATATGCCCAATAGCTGAGAGAATTCTTCCAAGGTGGGTACCAACTAATAATCTGGAAAGGTGAAGCAGTGATGCTTGGGATCGAAGAACTGTAAAAGTACGCTCATCATCTGTTCATCAAGGTTTGAAGTAACCAGGCTGAGAAGTTGATTGTGTCTCTTAATGAAAGTATAAGTTTTAGAAACTCTTGATACTAGCTCCTTGAGTTGGGAAGGTATCTGCACAAAGCTGATTCGCATAGTATTTCTACGCACGGAAGCCATGATCTGTAAAATAGAACAAAGATAAATTCCCTTGGTCTTTGAAATGGTTAGTGTAATGAAGCATGAATGCCATGTTATAATGCACGATGTCATGATAAACCACAGGTATAGCAAACACAGGTATTGCAAACACAATCAAATCACACAAAGCCCTTAGGTTTAAAGCTTGCATGAGGTCAAAGGTAATACCCTCTTGAAGTTAAGTTAGTTTCAGACATGTCCTAGAAAAGTAACCGGGTTCTAGAGGATCTCAATATCACTGACCATCCTTTATCGGTCATGGTTTTAGCTCACGCAATCTTTTCTTGCGGCCAAAATATTCCGAAAGTCTGGTCTCAATGAGTGTAGCATCGAGTATCAACCAGTTCTCAGCTCTATACCGAGGTCGGCTATCTCGCTACTTTCTAATGGCCAAGTTGGGCAATTAAAGGTTCTAAGGTCAGTTGATGCTTCACGACACCACGCAGCGGCCCCGTATTCTCCTCGTTTCACCACAAGGGATACCGATACCAACCAAAGTGCCACACCAACATAGCTATTGTGCCACACCAAAGTAGCTACTACTTCAACCGTATCGATCTACGCCGTAAAGTTCCCTCACAGTCTATTGCTACTTACCTAAAAGGTATTCCCCAGATCCGGGTGTAGGATCTATAGTAACCCCAAACAAAACCCTCAAAAATAAAGCAAACAAAGCAATCAAGAGAAGTAATTTTAAATGACCTAGATCCTAAGTTACACCCCACTTATTAATCCCCAGCAGAGTCAACAGTTCTGTGATACGGTGGTAGAACCGACTGTTTAATACTGGTTTGCATTTTGTGTTTTGTGTTTGCAAAATGTCGCGATAAGCAAGAGTCGCCACCGACTTTTATTTCATCCAACCGGAAAGGAAAAAAGTACAGAAAAAAAAATTCTTTTTTGAGATATTCTGAGTATGAGAGGTAGATTATAGAAAGGGAAGGTGTTAGCACCCTTTCTATCCATGGTTTTCCATGGGCTCTTAGGTACTTGCTCATTTTTAAAACTGCTTGTGTTTGTGTGCTTGTTTAAAAACGTTTTACTTCGTGATAACCCTTGTATCAGTCCTCAAGGGTGTGACGAAGTTTGTTTTGAAAATTTGTTTGAAAAGTGTAAGTGTAAAAAGTTTGATTTGAGCAAGTACCTACTAGCATCTACCTACTCGAGAAAAGATCGTTTCTATTCTTGTTTCCTTTAGACAGCGCTATCCTAGTATTGAGAAATAGGTAGCACCATCGTTGGAGTTTGTAAGGGTCAATTTGAAAGGGACGTACGATCACCAAAGCAATACTAGGATACCTTAGTAGTAACCCTAGAGTCTTAAGATCTTTTAGAGGAAACATTTTCGAGGCAACATTCGAATGGGACATTTGATCTTTTTAAACAGTAGGGCAACCATTAAGACACCCTAGGCTTAATGATCATTTACCGAAGGCAACCGAAGTGAGAGTATACCCTAAGAGTGATATGTGCGAGTGATTTGTTTCAGTTATTTAATATTTGCACATTAGGGTTTTCTAAATGTATTAATTTGTCATGCATTCTTGCCATACAATCCTATTAGCATACATCTAGACAGTTAAATATTTGCAGGAATTAAAAAATGCGAGAAAATAAACCTAGCTATTACAAGGCTTCAGGGAGGGGGATTAATTACATAACCAAAAATCGAGGATTTAAACAGTCAATAAAAACCCTAAGTTAACTATTACAAACCATGAACAGTTATAAAATAATGGCAAAATAATGGCAAAATAATCAACAAGCGCGCGGCGAATTAAATACGAGACGATTACGGTTTTGACCCTTGACTAAACCTAATTGTAATTGATTAAAGAAAAAAAATCATTTCTTGTCGTTTTTGTTATTTGAGAAAAATAACGAAATAATTAAATTAAAAGAAAATCCTAGGTTCTAATTAATTTTTGAAAATAAATTAATTAATTCTAAACAACCTATTTTTTTGTATTTTTTGTTTGAAAAAAAGAAAAGAATTAAATCAAGAACTTAAACCTAATTTTTCTAATTAGTTTTAATTATAAAAACAAGTTAAAATTTCCCTGAATTAAATTAAACTAAATTAAATTAATTTTGATTAAAAAAAACCTAATTCTAATTTTTGTGAATTCTTGATTTTGTGATTTTGTAAAAAAAGTGATTAATTTTGTTAATTAAAATAATTAAGGAAAATATTAAAAGAATTAAAAAATAAGAAGAAACAAAAAAGAAAGAAAAAATGGGCCTGATAGTGTTGCAGAAGAGGGGGATGTAACTCTGGATTTTCTGGCCCAACACTCCAAAGCCTGTTTGACCATGCTTGTTCCCATGCATTGTTGACTTTGAGGTGTATTGTGGTCCCTTGCTATCTGGGCGTTGAATTTGATGACACACTGGATCAGATGGATGAATGTTGATGGAGCACAGTGGGCGCTTGAGTTTGTAAAGCACTGGATTGGTTGACTGAAAATAACATAAGTGAAAACGCTGGGAGCTGGGAATCGAACCCAGGTCCTTATGCTCGCTTCCAGTAGTCCCTTGCCAACTGCGCTGCATTGTTAACTTGTTATTATAACAAAAATAAAGCATAATATAAGAAAATAAAAAAGGAACTGAATCCAAGACGCGAATATTCAAACGTCCCAATGGTTGGCTGACACCCAAGCATCTTCTTCCTTTCTCCGTCGTCTTAGAAAACAAGACTTTTACCTACAGACATTTACTGTAGGTACAAACCTGTTCATCTCAAAAATTGCACACTAGCAAGATAAATGAAAAGTGATGGTACCAATCAACTCGTCTCATCCTCACGAGCATCATGGTACCCGATTTCAAGCCTAATTTTGCCTGTACAAAAAATGCCTAAAACGAACACAGAAACCCTAGCCATGGAAATATCACGTACAGGCATAAAAAATTCAATTAAATGGTATGGTTATATTTCAAACATGATGAAAAACATGAATATAACAATCAAAAGTGCTAATGATGCGTAAATTGCAATAATCAAATTGAAAAAAGCTTGCAAACCGTGTGAGGTGTAGAGCGCTTTTCTGAGTGTTTCAGTCCCTGGGAGTGATTGGAATAGCTTCCTGGGATGTCCTGGAATAGATTGTTGGCCTTAAATTGCTCTTGTGATACGGTGGCAGAACCGACTGTTTAATACTGGTTTGCATTTTGCGCTTTTTGTTTGCAAAATGTCGCAGTAAGCAAGAGTCGCCACTGACTTTTATTTCATCCAACCGGAAAGGAAAAAAGTACAGAAAAAGAAAATCCTTTTTAGAGATTTTGGGTACGGGGGGTAGATTATAGAAAGGGAAGGTGTTAGCTCCCTTTCTATCCATGGTTTTCTATGGGCTCTTAGGTACTTTCTCATTTTTAAATTGCTTGTGTTTATGTGCTTTATTTTTGAAAATGTTTTACTTCATGATAACCCTTGTATCAGTCCTCAAGAGTGTGACGAAGTTGTTTTGAAAATTTTAACTTCGTGATAACCCTTGCATCAGTCCTCAAAGGTGTGACAAAGTTGTTTTTGAAAAATATTTTGAAAGTGTTTATGTAAAAAGTTTTGATTTGAGCAAGTACCTACTAGCATCTACCTACTCGAAAAAAGATTGTTTCTATTCTTGTTTCCTTTAGACAGCGCTATCCCACTATTGAGAAATAGGTGGCACCGCCGTTGGAATTTGTAAGCGTCAATTCGAAAGGGACGTACGATCACTAAAGAAATATTAGGACACCTTAGTAGTAACCCTAGAGTCTTAAGATCTTATTCGAGGCAACATTTCTGAGGCAACATTTCCGAGGCAACATTCGAATGGGACAATTTTGATCTTTTAGACTGGAGGGCAACCACTAAGACACCCTATGCTTAATGATCGTTTACCGAAGGAAACCGAAGTGAAGCTATACCCTAAGAGTGATATGTGTGAGTGATTTGTTTCAGTTATTTAATCTTTTCACATTAGGGTTTTCTAACTATATTAATTTGTCATGCACTCTTGCCATACAATCCTATTAGCATACATCTAAACAATTAAATATTTGCAGGAATTAAAAATGTGAGAAAATAAACCTAGCTATTACAAGGTTTCGGGGAGGGGGATTAATTACATAGCCAAAATATCGGGGATTTAAATAGTAAATAAAAAACCCTAAATTGACTATTACAAACCATGAACAGTTACAAAAATATTGGCAAAATAATTAACAAGCGTGCGGCGAATTAAATGCGAAGCGATTAGGGTTTTGACCCTTTGACTAAACCTAATTGCAATTGATTAAAGAAAAATTTTGTTTTGTTTTTGTTATTTAAGAAAATAATGAATAATTAAATTAGAAGAAAATCCTAAATTCTAATTAATATTAATTTTTGAAAATAAATTAATTAATTCTAAACAACCTATTTTTGTATTTTTTTTGTTTGAAAAAAGAAAATAATTAAATCAAGAACTTAAACATAATTTTCTAATTGATTTTATTTATAAAAACAAGTTAAAATTTTCTTAAAATTAAATTAAACTAAATTAAATTAAATTTGATAACAAAAACCTAATTCTAATTTTTGTGAATTCTTGATTTTATGATTTTATAAAAAAAATTGATTTTAAAATAAAATAAATGATTAAACAAATTAAAATAGAAAATAAAAAACGAGGGAAATTGAGAATTGGGCCTGATAGTGTTAGCAAATGCAGGGGGTGCACATCTGAGTTCTGGGCCCAAAATGCTCCAAGCCTGGTTGACCACACTTGATTTGGTATGGGTGTTGACTTGAGTGCATATCATGGTCCTTCATTGTTGGCACGTTGGATCTAGCTTACTGGGTATCAAACGGATGTATGTTGATGATGTATGATGGTCACTGGAGGATATGGTGCATTCGATCTCTTGACTGAAAATAAAATAAATGAATGCTGGAACCTGGGGATCGAACCCAGGTCCTTATACTCAAATCCAATGCCACGTTGCCAGCTGAGCTATGATGGTTAGTTGTACTTATAACAATAATACAATATAATATGAGAAAAGAAAAAAGAAACTGAATCCAAGGCGCGAAAATTCAAATGGACGAGTGGTTGCTTGACACGCAAGCGTCTTCTTCCTGGCAACCGTTGTTTTAGACTCTGGCACTTTTACCTACGGACACTTGCTGTAACTACAAACCTGTAACATTCTAAAATCCTATACAAGAAATATAAATGAAAGGTAAGGGTACCAATCAACTAGTTTCATCCTCACGAGCATCATGGTACCAGAATCAAGGCCTAACTTTACTTGTACTGAAAACCCCTAAAACGAGCACAGAAAACCTAGCCATGGCAAAATCACGTACATACATCAAAAATGAAATTAAATGGCATGGTTAGCTGGCAAACATGATGACAAACATGAATATAACAATAAAAAGTGCTAATGATGCGTAAATTGCAATAATCGAATTGCAAAAATGTGTCAAACTGTGGGAGGCGTAACGCGCGTTTCTGGGCGTTTTGAAGCTTGCAAAGGATGTTGTTAGCTTCCTGAGATGTCTAGCAAGCGATTGGGAACCTCAACACACCTTTTATTGGCCTGTGGAATGAGATTCGTCTCACACTTTTCTTGGAAATTTTCAGTTTTGTTCTGTGCTTTACACGACCTCTAACCCCTGTTTTTTGATCTACAATTCTTCATTATATAACCTAGAATGAATTAGGTTAACAAACATGGATCCAATCTTGAGAATTCATGAATTGAATATTTGATTTTTAAGCCATATGATATCTTTCTATTTTCATGCCAATCATGCTCTTTTTGTACCAATTTCCCTTGATTCGATTTGATCATGTAAGCTTAGCATATCTTGATTGCTAATATGTAAAAAAACAAATCAAATCATATCTTTGATAATTTTCATAATTTATTTGATTTAATTCACTTTTTAATTAATAAAAAATCAAAATAAATTGAAAAATTAAGCACAATATGGGTGAGTGAACATTTGAGTCGAGGACCACATTATAATTGAGGTGCAAGCATAAAAAGTTAGGCCCATTTAGCAAAAAATGCAAATTTGAGCACATTTGACTTTTGGCAATTTTGCAAAAATGGTCAACTTGGCCAATGCATAACTCTGTCAATTTTGACCCTAGAGAGGTGTTCTTGGACCTTTTAGAAAGCTTAGGATGTCCTATAAGCAAACCTTTTTGTATCATCTCAATTTAGTCTTCCATGTTCATGTATGACGCTTTGACCCAAAAGGTGTTTTTGTTAACTTTTCAAAAGGACATATAATGTCAAAATTCATATCTTACTCTGAGTGCATATTATGAACTTGGGAGATGAAGATGAATTGTAGGGAATTGCATCCTTTTCAAAATGAGCTTTGGATGGGCCATTTCTGATAAAATATGAGAAAGTTATGCTTGGTCAAAGTTGAGTTGACTTTTCCTATAAAACCCTAATTTAGCAACTTTTGGGTTTTGATGAATTGTGAGCAATCCTTGGGGAATCATGATCAAACCTTTATCAAATTATGAATAATACTTCAAAATGAGGATGTTGACCAAAAATATTGAAGTTTGACTGTATGTGGGCCACCGTTGACTTTTGACCTAGCATAGTTGATTTTCAGGCATTTGAGCAATTGACTGAGCAAACTTCTTCTACAAGGCTTGAAACATGACATGGATGATCTTGAGAACATATTAGGAAAATGGTGAGAATTTGAGTCCTTTGTAGTCCATACATCTTGATGAAGATGGAAACCCTAATTTGAGGTATGCTGCCTTAGGAGAGAGTTTGTCTGGTCCACTCTTGAACTTCCTTGAGCAATTTGGGGACCTCACTTGACATTTGTTGAGAAATATGGGAAGGAAAATTTTGGGGTACAAAAGCTCTGAATTGTCCCCTAACCTGCAAACCGAACCTCACTTTTTTTCAAGATTTTTGAGTTTTGTTCTATGCTTTACACGACCTCTAACCCTTGTTTTTTGATCTTCAATTCTTCATTATATAACCTAGAATGAATTAGGGTAACAAACTTAGAATGAATCTTTGCATTTATCCAAGATTTGATTTGATTTTCAAGTTGTATGATATGTTCCTATTTTGAGCCAAATAATGCCTTTCTTGTACCAATTGGCCTTAACTCGAATTGATCTTGTAAACTCAGCATATCTTGATTGCTAATCTATCAAAAAAACAAATCAAATCATATCTTTATTAATTTTCATCATTTATTTGATTTAATTCACTTTTAATTAATAAAAAATCAAAATAAATTGAAAAATGAAGCATATAATTGGTGAGTGAACATTTGAGTCGTGGACCACATTATAATTGAGGTGCAAGCATAAAAAGTTAGGCCCATTTAGCAAAAAATACAAAATTGAGCACATTTGACTTTTGGCAATTTTGCAAAAATGGTCAACTTGGCCAATTCACAACTCTCTCAATTTTGACCCTAGAGAGGTGTTATTAGACTTTTTGGAAAGCTTAGGATGTCCTCTAATCAACGCTTTTGGTCTCATCTCAATTGATTCTTCCATTTTCATGTATGAAGCTTTGAACCAAAAGGTGTTTTTGTTGACTTTTCAAAAGGACCTATAATGTCAAAATTCATATCTTTTTGTGAGTGCAAAATTTGGACTTGGGAGCTGAAGCAGAAATGTATGGAATTGCATCCTCTTAAAAATGAGCTTTGGATGGGCCCTTTCTGATAAAGTATGATAAATTTATGCTTGGTCAAAGTTGAGTTGACTTTTCCTATAAAACCCTAATTTAGCAACTTTTGGGTTTTGATGAATTGTGAGCAATCCTTGAGGAATCATGATCAACCCTTGATAAAATGATGAATAATACTTCATAATGAGGATGTTGACCACAAATCTTGAAGTTTGACTGTACGTGGGCCCCAGTTGACTTTTGACCTAGTACAGTTGATTTTTCAGGCATTTGAGCAATTGACTGAGCAAACTTCTTCTGTAAGGCTTGAAACTTGACATGGATGACCTTGAGAAAATATTAGGACAATGGTGAGAATTTGATTCCTTTGTGGTTCACACATCTTGATGAAAATAGAAACCCTAATTTGGGGTATACTTCCTTAGGAGAGAGTTTGTCTGGTCAACTCTTGGACTTCCTTGAGCAACTTGAGGACCTCACTTGACATTTGTTGAGAAATATGGGAGGGAAAATTTTGGGTTATAACACCATTGATTTGGTAAGAAACTCTATCTTTGGATGTACACGGGACTGGCGTGGGTCATCGTATAGCCATGATTAGTAGTGTTGCAAGGTATCTTAGCATTTTTTGAGGGGCTAAGATCATTTTGCAAGGAAACTTTGAATAGCGTCATCGAGGGACTATGATCTTGTTTTGGTTTGTTTTGATAAGATACCTTACATGCGTAATATGGCCATTTTTGTATAAGGCAACCAAGTGGAGTAACCCTAGGGATGTTTGTGTGCAAGTGTGCTATTTTCATGCTTGATTTTTGTCTTGGATTAGGGTTTTCTATTTGATTGGTTTTACCTTGCCGTACAAACCCTAATTACTAGCATGTTATATAAAATCAATAAATTGCGAAATTTAAAGATTACTACGCTATTTCAACACTTTGTGGGAGGGGGTGTACAACTTATGCATGGGGATTTGCAAGAAAGTAAAAACCCTAATTATCTATTACAACCATATCGAATTTATCAAATGTACAAAGAAACAAATGTAAATACAATATATAAGAAGTGAAATGAATATAATGTACAAGTATGAATGAACAAGGCCATGGATGTTGTTTTGACTTTAATTAAACTTAGGAGAAAAAGAAATAATTAATAAAAAAAGAATATTAGAATTAAATTAGCAAAAAAAATAGTTTAAAGAAACAAATTTCTAAATAAATAATAATCACAAACCTAATGTAATTATTTAATTAAATTAAAAAAAAATTTAACAAGAAAATATTTTAGTCTATTAAACAAACATGAACATATTTAATATATATAGGCATAAATAATATTTTTGATATTTTTATTTATGAAAATAAATATTGTTATAATATTAATAATGTTAATTTTAAAAAAAGTAAATAAATAAAAATAAAATATATAAAATAGGGTAAGGGGGTTAACAATTAAAAGGGGTGTTTTCAGTATTTTTGTTTTGGGCTTTAATGAGAAAACAACCGGACAATGAGACAACGTCTCATTTGGGCCAAAACATTTCTCTCTCTTCCTTATGATAATCTCACTCTCTCTCGTTCTCTCCTCCTTTGAGTATTTGGCCGGAAATTGCCATAGCGGCGGTTAGACGGCAGTGGACGGTGGTTCCTACGGCAGCGATGCTTCAACATCAAAATTGTTTACTTATCTAGATTCCTTTCTTCTTACTGAACACTAATCTCGCTCTCGTTTTTACAGATCGTGACAGGATTTACGTATATTTTAAAGGGGATGGACGGAACCCTAACTGCTCTGATTTGCTTTTTTCTGTATGATTACGGTGAGATCTTTCCTTATCTCTCTCTCTTACAAAACTCTGAAGGGATTAGGTTTTTGAAAAATGATGATGACAGTTTTTAGGGTTTTGTATCTTGCATGCAGTATTGTATTTCTATTTTGTATACTAATGATGATGATTGTTGGTTTGGAAAAAATGAAACTTGAGGTTTTAACTCTGTTTGTTTGCTTGGTTTATGTATTTCTGTATTATGGACTTTGTATGTTTTTCTTTGTAAAACTTAAAAAGAAAGATGTGAGCGATGATGGCTCTTGGATTTTCTATATTTTCTAGATATTCTTCTGAGGCAAAGGTTTATTAAATTAGGGTTTGGAATGTCTATATATTTTCTTTTGTAAGAAGGAAAATGATGTTATTGATGATTCTTTCTTGAGGTAAATGATGATGGCTTTGTGTTTCTGTTTTTATGGATATTTAGATGGATTGTTGGATGGGTTCTACAATTTATTGACCTTAACCTAATGTTTTGTAAAAGAACGCTAAGAAAAAGTTTCACAAAGTTTGTATATATCTATGAAATTTTTTTTGAAATAGTTTGAGAAATTACCTCTTTATTTGGTTGTTGTATTTGGTATTCTTTGGCTTTATGACAGTGATCCTGAGGGTCCTTGAGTGTGATGAAAACAGTGGCTGGATTTTGATCTTTTCTATGTATTTCTCTTGCTGGCCAAAAAAGCCTCCTTCTTGCACAGTATTGTTGCCCTTTTATATTGGTTGATCTGTAATAAAATAGTGATAAAATATTGCTGGCTTTGTTGCTTGTACTGTTTTTTTAATAAATCAACTTTTCTAGTTGACTTTGCTTGTTGGCTATTGGTACAGTGTCTGTTGTACTGTCTTTTCCTTTCACAGTTTTCTGTACTTGTTGTTATAATTCTCTGACTTTGCTGGCTTTGCTGTGAGCAAAACATTTATTGCTTGTGGGTTTGATAATTTTGATTTCCATGATGCTTTTTACAACAGAGTTTGACAGCTCTTGTGTTGTGATGAACATTTTTGAGTTTTCCTTCTCTTTACTGTGAACCAAACAAAATATTGTTTTGAGATTTTGTAGTAGGATACCCTAGGCACGTGATTGAATTCTGACCCCTTTTATTGAAACAAGATAAACATGAGGCTTCTTTTTTCTGATTTGTCTTTTGTCTTTTGTGAACCAAGTTTTGATTGTGATTTGAAAAAGATATCTTTAGGCCAGTGATAGGATAATGTTTGTTTGAGGCTGTAGTGAAAGTTTTGCCAAAACTTTCTCTTTCTTGTTTTTTTTCTATGAACAAAACCTTTTGTTTGGGATTTGCAGTGAAACCCCCTAGACCTATGATCTGATTTGTGAACTCTGGTTTTGAAATGAAACAACATGATGCTTCTCTTGTTTGGTTGTGAAAATATGATGACAACTGATTTTCTTCAACTTTTGTGAACCAATTGTTAGGTTTTGCAGAAGATTACTTCTAGCCAATGATGGAATTGAGGCTCCTACTGTTTTGTGATGCCTTGCTTATGAATCAAGTCTGGTGATTTGCAATGTTTTCTTTTCTTTTAGGCCTATGATAGCACATTACTTTGAGCCTTTACTTTGAGGCTTTACAAGTTAACTTTGCTGACTTGTGATGTGAATTCTGTTCGAGCTTGAAATCTGTTGGGCTGGGAACTTGTTCTACTTTTGCACTTTCTGAACTAATCCATTGTGAACCAATTTATTTGTGATTTGCAATTTTTCAGGCCTATGATTAACTTCTTAGTATGAGGCTGTTTTGGGTACAAGAACATGGCTTAAAAACCTTTTCTGATTCCAATAACCAAACCCTCAGGATGATTTAGAATAACTTATTTGCAAAATTTGAATTCGTTTGATCACTGATTTTTTCTGTTTTGTTTCAGGTAAAGGTAATCAAGAATAGAGTAAGATGGCAAGAAGACTGTGGCAAGACTTGAAAACACTTGAAGGCTAGGAACATGAAGACTTTGTATTCTGCCTTGTAATAGAAACATAGGAAAATATATATTTGACCTTTTTCTTTGTTTGACTTTGAATTTTGTAATAAACAAACTAATTTCGAGGAATGTATAATTTTAATTTTGAGAATGATATCACAAAATTGCAAAATTTATTTGTTCTAAATGAAATAAAATGGAAATGAAGAATGACATGGGCTTTTAAAATTGCAACTCTTAAAACTTGGAACAAAATGATGAATTTTTGAAAAGTGTATTAGAACTTAAGATAAGGACTAATTGATTTATCTAAAAAAGAAAAGGTGCTTGAAGACCATTCTCATCCTTCTTCCATATCTCAAAACAAAATTCTTTGAATCCTTTTGATCTTTCATCTCAAAGCCTCACCTTTCATCTCTAAGTCTCATCTTTCAAAAAAGTAGAAATGATATCCAAAGAAACTTGCATGAGGAGTAATAGAATTGGCCATGTAAACATTGCAACCTTGTAATTTGAAGACCAAAAATAAAAATGTAAACCATATTACCTAACCTAGCATGAACTTGAGTAATCTTGAGGATCCATAATTATCCTTGAAAGTCATATGAAGCATTGATAGTCCAAAACTCTTTGTGCAAACTCAAACCCTAATTTGGGGTTATCAGTGCGTGATGAGATGTCTTGAGCTGGTCAAACCCTAGTCCAATCTTGAGACAAATATATCTTGTGAGAAAAATCTTGATAAATGAGAGGGCAAATCTTGAGCCAAGGTCGGCGTCATATTGATACTGCTTGTAGAAAGTAGCAGCCAAATCTTCCCAATTTCAGACATTGGCTCCCTCCAGTTGGTAGAACCATTCAAGCTGAGTCCCTGACAGATTTTCTTGAAATAAGTGAACCCACAAATTTCTATCAGCGGTGTGGGGATGGATTTTTCTGACATAAGAACGGAGATGGAGTTTTGGGCAGGACACCCCATCATACTTAGCAAAAAATGGAGCCTTGAACTTCTGCGGGATGACCATTCCTGAAACCAATCCCAATTCTTCAAAATCCGGCCCAGGTATCCTCTAAACTTCCATGGCACTCAAACGATCTTCCAACTTCTTGTATCTATCCTCAGCAGGAGTATATTGCTCATCATTGTATTCGGTATCATTGTTAGAATTTGCAGGACTGGGGTCCTTCTCTACTTCTTGATCCTCCCCCTCCTTAGATGAAGAGGTCAAATCGACTTGTCGCTTCAAATGCTCTCCAAACATTCTGCCCATATTTAGAATACCGGTAACCTTCTTATTTTTCTTCTTCTCTTTCAGGATGAGGGCATTCAGATCCTCCTGCCATTTTTCCATACTTATGAACATTTGTTGGAACTGGGCGTTATGTGCCCGAAGGTCCTTGATGCTTTGTTCGGAAGACATTTCTGCTGAAATAAACAGCGAAGAAGATGAGAAACCTGTAATGGTACCTGTACATGCAATGTTATGAATGGGATGCGCATGAAATGATTTCAAAGACTTTGGGAAATTTAAATTTGCAAACCAAAATAAACAAAGATTTTATTAGCTTAATTTGAAGTTCAAATGCCTTTTAGGAGTTAGAATTAAAAATAAATCTAAAACTAGAAAAGAAATCAAAATTCCCATGGATGCTTCCTCTTTGTGCCGAGATAATCATTGAGTCCTCTTTCTTCATGGAGTTGCTTTGTGAGCTCTAAAACCTTCCTCTCCTGAGCATGGAACTGTTCCTTGTAAGTATCTCGCTCCTTCATCAACTGAATCCAAGACCTCTGTAATTCCCCAAGATCAGTGGGCATATCAGGATAGAGAATCGTGTAAGGAATACCCCCTTCAGTAGTGGATTTCATAACCACTGGTAGAACAGCCATATAGGGAATTATAAGTTTCTGGGCGTGAGCTCGTACCCATTGGAGATAGGGTTCCATGGGAATGGAAGCCTTTGCCACCAAAGCCTTGGCTCCAGATCTGTTTACCATGCCCCAAGCTCGTATGAACCTCCGGTGATACTCTTGAACATCATCCTCATAGTTGAATACAATGCCCTCGATAAGTAAGTCAATGGGACCATCTCTTCGAGCGTAACCAAATTATCGCAGAGCTAAACAAGGATTGTAGGTTATACCCCCTCTAATGCCAAGTAACGGGAGATTAGCGTACTCCCTGCAGCGGCCAATAATAGCAGTGTTTTCCATAGCTTGGGAACACCAGAGAATATCCATGTGAGCGAGTGACATTATCCTTTGTGACCAACCCACGCCTTCTTCATTTTTCAGTACGGGCTTAGGGAGGTGAGAAATAAACCACCTCGACAGCAATGGCATGCAGCACATAAGCACCCCTCTTCTCTTCATGGTACGAGTATGGAGAGTGTGCAAAATATCTCCGAGCAAGGTAGGCAAAGGGTTGCGAGAGAGGAAGATCTTGATAATATTCACATCTATGAATAAGTCTGGATTAGGGAATAGTACTAACCCATAGATTAGAAGGGCCAAGACCTCCTCAAAAGCCTGAAAATCCATATTATCCCAAAACAGGTGGGCCTTGTCTATCAGGAACTTGGCTAGAAAACCCTTGACTCCGCTTCTTGTTTCCCAATTGGATACCATGTCGCCCCGTTTCAGATGCAAAGCTGAGGCAATGACTTCTGGCTTAGGAACTTCTTCTCGACCTGTGAAAGGCAACTGTTCAAGAATGGGTATACCCAACAGCTGAGAGAATTCTTCCATGGTAGGCACCAACTGATAGTCTGGAAAGGTGGAGCAGTGATGCTTGGGATCAAAGAACTGAAAGAGTACTCATAATCTTTTCATCAAAGTTTGAAGTAACCAGGTTGAGAAGTCGACCATGTCTCTTAGTGAACGTAAAAGTTTCGGAAACCTTTTATACTAGCTTTTTGAGTTGGGAAGGTATCTTCACAAAGCTGATTCAGATAGTGTTTCTACGAACGGAGTCCATGATCTGCAAAACAGAACAAAGATAAATTCCCTTGGTCCTTGAAATGGTTAGTGCAATAAGAATAAATGATATGTTATGATGCATGATGTCATGATAAATCACAAGTATAGAAAACACAGACAAATCACACCAAGTCCCTAGGTTTAGAGGCTTGCATGAGGTTAAAGGTAAGTACCCTCTTGAAGTTTAGTTGGTTTCAACCTGTCTTAGAAAAGTAATCGGGTTCTAAAGAATCTCAATATCACTGACCATCCTTTATCGGCCATTGTTTCAGCTCAAGCAATCTTTTCTTGCAGCCGAAATATCCCGAAAGTTTGATCTCAATGAGTGTAGCATCGAGTATCAACCAATCCTCAACTCTATACCTAGGCCGGCTATCTCACTACTTTCTAATGGCCAAGTTTGTTTAACTAAGGTTCTAAGGTCCGTTAGTGCTTCATGACACCACGCGGCGGCCCTGTATTCTCCTCGTTTCCCCACGAAGGATACCGGTACCAACCAAAGTGTCACACCAACACAGCCATCACTTAAACCATATCGGTTTACACCGTACAATCTCCACGATCTATTGTTGTTTACCTAATGAGTTCCCCCAGATCCGGGTGTAGGATTTATAGTAACCAAAGCAATAACCTTTTAAGAATAAAGCAAACAAACAAGAAAGCAATTTGAAATGACCTAGATCCTAAGGTAAACCCCACTTTATCCTTCCCCAGCAGAGTCGCCAGTTCTGTGATACGGTGGCAGAACCGACTGTTATACTGGTTTGCATTTTTTGTTTGCAAAATGTCACGGTAAGCAAGAGTCACCACTGACTTTTATTTTATCCAATCACGGAAAAGGAAAAAGAACAGAAAAAACCTTTTTTCGAGATTTCTGAGTACGGGGGTAGATTATAGAAAGGGAAGGTGTTAGCACCCTTTCTATCCATTGCTTCTGTGTGTGCTTGTTTTGAAAAAGTTTTACTTTGTGATAACCCTTGTATCAGTCCTCAAGAGTGTGACGAAGTTTGTTTTGAAAATTGTTTTGAAAGGTGTTTGTGAAAAGTTTTATTGAGAAAGTACTTAAGATTCTACCTACTCAAAAAAAGATTGTTCGTTCTCGCTTCCTTTAGACAGTGATATCCTACTATTAAGTAGTAGGTAGCCCCGTTGTTGGAGTTTTTAAGGGACGTTCGAAAGGGACAAGTACAGTCACCAAAGCAACAATTAGGAAGCCTTAGTAGTAACCCTAAAGTCTTAAGTTCTTTCTGAGGCAACATCTCCGAGGAAACATTTCCGAGGCAACATTCAAATAGGACATTTGATCTGTTAGACAGGAGGGCAGCCACTAAAATCTCCTATGCTTAATGATTGTTTTACCGAAGGCAACCGAAGTGAGGCAAACCCTAGGAGTGAATATGTGCACGTGAATTTTTCAGTTAATTTAATCTTTGCACATTAGGTGAATTACCATTTTAATTTTCAAACATTGTTCCCATACAATCCTATTAACCATGCATCTAACCGTTAAATATTTGCAGGAATTTAAAGTGCGAGAAAATAAACCTCACTATTACAGGGCTTTGGCAGTTACATAATCATCTTGACTGAAAATAAAAATGCGGAATTTAAAACCCTAATTATTATTACAATCCCGGAGCAATTACAATAATAATAAAAGAAATAAAATGCGCGCGGCAAATTAAATGCGAGGATGCTTAAAAATAACCTAAAACCCTAATTGAGAAAACAATATTTTTTGTGCATTTTTATTTGAGAAAACAATTAAATTGCAAATTAATTAAACCCTAATTTCTAATTGTTTTAATTATGAAAAAGAAATTAAATTAAATCCACCTAATTTTCTAATTAAAGTAAAATAAATATTTTTATATAAAAATGCACTTTTTTGTGATTTTGTGATTTTTTTAGTTTAATAAAAAAATAACTTTTGTGTTAAATAAAAAAAGAAAACAATTAAAGAAAATAATTAAAGAAATTAAAAAATAATAGAAAGAAGAACAAATTGGGCCTGTGTTGAATGTCCCAGGGGGTGCAATGTTGAAACTGCTTTTGGGCCCAAGGAGTTGAGCCCATATCCCACGCCTGATCCTGTGCAACTATGCTTGGAGAGTGCACCATAGTCCTTCGTTGTTTGAGGAATTTGATCTGAATTATCCACGATTAATCTGTTGGATCAATGAGGTACATGGAAGACGCGTGGGATTGTGATGCACTGAATCTGCAATTACATGTTATGAAAAATAAATAATATGCTGGGACATGGGATCGAACCTAGGTCCTCTTCATTCTTCAATACACGCTTCGCCATTAGGCCAACCTGGTCATCCGTTATAATGTTGAAACAAAAACAACATAATGCAAATTAAACACAAGTTCCAAAAACGAGCGCTATTTCAAATAGGCAAATACATGGTTGCCACGTGATTGTCTCATTCCCCAGGACTATCGCTTTTGATACCAACCCTTTACCTACGGACAAACTCGTCACTATAGGCTATAATGACGGTTTTTATGCGTGGCTACAAACCTGCCAAATCTTAAAACGATATTCAAGCAATATGAATTCCATTCAAGGGCATGAATCAAATGTACTTCATCCCCTGAACATGAAGAAGCCCTTAATTTAGCCCAATTTCACCTCTAGCTAGGGTTCCCCAATTTGGAGCTCACGAACCCTAACTATGGCAATTAACCATTCCTGCATCAAAACTTAAATCCAAGCTATCAAAAAGATTCCCAGCATGATCATGGACATGTATATGCAAGCAAATTGGAAAAATACATAAAACTAAAAGAACAAGTTTGAGTTCAGAGGATGCAAACCGTGAGGTGTAGCTGATGATTCTGGTGGTTTGATTACTTGGAAGTGATTGGAATAGCTTCAATGCACGCCCAGGAATAGATTGCTGGCTTTAAATTGCCTTGAATCATTCTCTAGATTGAAAACTGAATCACACTTTTTTGCAAGAAAACCACGTTTTGTTTGATGCTTTTCACCACTGCCATCCTTTTTCTTATGCCTTTTACATCTTCATTATATATCCTAGAACGAGTTAGGGTTATAACACTGGCTTGTATCTTTGCAATTATGGAAGATTTGATTTGATTTCCATGCCATATGTAAACTTGCTATATTGAGCCAAATCATCCCTTTCTTGTACCAATCATGCTTGATTCGATTTGGCCTTGATATTTCAGCATATTTTGATTACAAACCTGTCAAAAAAATCATATCAAAACAAATCTTTGATATTATTTACCAATTATTTGATTTAATTCAATTTTTAATTAATAAAAATTCAAAATAAATTGGAAAGTGAAGCAAATAACATGTGGATAAGTAATTGGGTCGTGGACCATGTTATAAGTGAGGTGCAAGCATAAAAAGTTAGGCCCATTTGGTAAAAAATGTAATTTTGAGCCCATTTGACTTTTGACAATTTTGCAAAAAAAAGTCAACTTTGACAAGGCATATCTCCTCCAATTTTAACCCTAGAGAGGTGTTCGTGGACTTTTTAGAAAGCTTAGGATGTCCCCTAAGCAACCCTTTTGGTATCATCTCAATTGAGTCTTCCATGTTCATGTAGAATCTTTGACCCAAAAGGTATTTTTGTTGACTTTTCAAAAGGACCCATAATGTGGAAACTCATATCTTTTTATGAGTGCATATTTTGAACTTATGGGCTGAAGATGAGTTATAGGAAATTGCATCCTCTTCAAAATTAGCCTTTTATGGAAAATTTCTGATAAATCATGTGGAAGTTATGCTTGGTCAAAGTTTGTTTGACTTTTCTTAAGAAACCCTAATTTTGTAACTTTTGGGTTTTGATGAATTTAGGGCATTCCTTGAAGAATCATGATCAACCCTTGATCAAATGATGGAGATCACTTCAAAATGTTGATGTTGACCAAAAATCTTGAAGTTTGACTGTATGTGGGCCATAGTTGACTTTTGACCTAATACAGTCGATTCTCAAGCATCTAAGTAGTTGATTGAGCAACCTTCTTGTGCAGTGCTTGAAACTTGACATGGAAGGTCTTGAGAACACATTAGGACCATGGAGAACATATGAGGTCTTTGGAGTCCACCTATCTTGATAATAATGGAAACCCTAATTTGAGACATACTGCCTTAGGAAAGAGTTTGTTTGGTCAACTCTTGGGCAAACTTGAGCAAATTGAGGATCTCTAGGAGCATGTATTGAGTAAAATGAGAGGGGAAATTTTGGGGGTACAACAGCTCAGATTATTGAAAATCAACTTGATTGGGTAAAAAGTCAAATGTGGTCAATATACAGTCAAACTTCAAGATTTTTGGTCAACATCAACATTTCGAAGTGCTATTCACGATTTGATCAAGGGTTGATCATGATTCCTTAAGAAAAGCCCTTAAATCATCAAAAGTCAAAAGTTGCCAAATTAGGGTTTCCTTAGGAGAAGTCAACTGAACTTTGACCAGGCATAACTTTCAGATGATTCGTTAACTTGTCCCTAACCAGAGCCCATTTTGAAGGAAATTCAATTCTCTACAACTTTGTAACTAAATTCTCAAGTCCAAAAATTGCTTCATTTGAGAGATATGAGCTAATACATTATAGGTCATTTCAAAAGTCAACAAAAGGACACTTTTTGTCAAGGCAACTTACATCAAGATAAAGTCTCCAAATGCAAAAATGATAAAAATAGAAATTGAAGATGACATATTGATCTTTCAAAAAAGTCAAAGATGACCTTTAAAATATGAAAATTGGGAGAGTTATGACCATTCAAAGTTTGAAAATTTTGGTAGAATGCATGAATTCCAAACTAAGCAAACTTATGATTTTGAGCTATTGGGCCTAACTTTTGATGGTCAAACATGTTCATAATGTGTTAAAGGACCACTAAATCCATTCACATATTTTTTATGATTTTTATTTATTTTATTTGAATTTTTATTCATTTAAATGCAAATTAAATCAAATAAAAATATGAGGTAATGTTATAAGGCATGTGGGATTTTGATTTCAATCACATGGAGGCCCAAGACAACACTTGAAAACCATGTTAAACCATGTGAAATCCAAACATGGCAAGAATCTTTGAAAATGGAAGATTGGAAAATATGTTTGATTTTGCTTTTATTATGGCCATGATTGCAAGATTCTTCCCATATTTTATGATCTTTACCTTCCTCTATATAAGCACAACTAAAGTCAAATGCAAGGACACAAAAAACACTTCCTGAAGAGTCCTTAAAAAATCCACAAAAATTCAAAGAAAAGTGAAAGACCTATATTTTAGTTTCCAGTCGTTCTCAATTAAAACTAAAGCCAACAATCATTTCCTGAGGATCAAATGAGGTGATCCAAGTTCATAGCTGTATCTCTCGAACTCCAGAACGCAACATCTCAACAAACCAGTTGTCAAAATTGGTAGACTTCTAAACTTTGATTTCGTGTATTTTCAATAATTGCTAACATGTTAAATCTGTTCATATGCATCATTAGAATTTGATTAATGTATTACATGTGAGGTTGGACACAGGAATCACGTTTCACCATGGTTAGTGCACTGGAACTAGTTTCGTTCGAACCCCCAGTTACAATCATTTTCAAGCCAAACTAATATGCCCATTGGACTCACAGGGGTCTAATCATCTAATCAGGGTTATTAGTTTTTATTTTTGATTGATTTTGGTAGGTTTTTAAAAAATGCATCATTGGAGAAGATGGCCTTCTCCTCCGTGTGTGGTGGCCGGAGATAACCAGGGTTGCGTGGCATCTTGCCACTAGACCATTCAAATACAAGGGTTCCCACTCAGGCTTGCACTTTGAATTGTTTGACCTTTGAGATTTATTTTACATTATAAACTAATCGTTGCAGTTTTATGAACGAATGTATGGCCACCCCAGTGGTAGCGCGCTTTCCCTTAAGACCTTGTTATGCTTGAACCTGAGTTCGATCCAGGCGTGGGACATTTTTTCATATTTTGTGTTTTTTGCAGATCCAGTACAAGCTAAGCCTAGTGGGCGCATGCTGTGCACCCCCATGTCATCACCATCAGATCTTCACAAAGCCAGATCAAACATTTCAGATCTCACACCCATGTTAAACCCTCATTGAAGAGTTGTACTAGATCCCATTCAGGCAGCTGCGCCTGCATGTTTGGGCCTAATGGACTTGCTTCCTTGCACCCCCGAATTTACTTCTTCAAGCCCATCTATTCTTTTTTATTTAATTACTATTTTCTTTTAAATTTCTCTTTTAACATAATTAATCCTTTTTTTAAAATTAAATTAATTTAACTTTTTTAATTAATTAAATTAATTGAATTGATTAATTAAGTTTCTCTAGGGTTTTGTCACTAAACTTTTTCAATTAAAAAAAATAACTTAGGTTTTTATTAGGTTTTAATTAATTCCCTTTTTCAATAAAATTAAATTAATCGTTAAGATAAATTATCAATCATTTCCATCAAACAATCTCTCCGTTTCTTCTTACAATCTTCGCGCTTTTCTTATTTTCGCGTTAGTTTTTCACAATTATGTATCTGTTAAGGGATGTAATAGTTAATTAGGTTTCTTTTTATTTCCCCCAATTTTGTGGTTTTGTACTCCCTTCCCCGAGGCATTGTAATAGCATATGATCTTTCTTTTCTGTTCTTACTGCTTTTATTTATTGTTGTATAGTAACTAAAAACAGAACACTATTCACACATGCACCTCTAGGGTGACTCCACTTGTTGCCTTCGGATAAAACAGTCATGTCCCTCGAACGTGAGACGCTTTAGTAAAGACCCTCGGTTAAAAGATTTTAGTCCCCCGATGACCCTTTGATGCTGCCTCAGTAAACTATCTTAGTCCCTTAAGATACGTTGCTAAAGCGTCCTACAAGTTTCCTTTATGACTGTACGATGATCCGTGCTTGTCCCTCACACATCCAACGATAGGGCTTCCTACTAACCAATGGTAGGATAGCACTATCTAAAGGAGGAGGAAAAGAACAAATACTTTTGAGTAGGTAGATAGTTCTTAATCGCTTGCTCGCGAACATTTCAAAACATTTTTCACACAACAACACTTTTTCAACAAATATTTTCAAAATAAACATTTTGTATGCATTCTCAATGATACGAGAATCATTACACAATATCCGCACTTAGGCATTTTCAAAATATTTTCAAACACACAAAGAATTTTCAAAAGTGAGCTAGCGATTAAGAGCCCGTAGATAACTACAGATGAAAAAGCTGCTAACACCTTCCCTTTTCATAACCTACCCCCCGAGCTCAGAAAAATTCTCAAAGGTATTTCATGTTCTTTCACCCTTACCTTTATTAGATAAAAGAAAAGTCGGTGGCGACTCTTGCTATCCACAACATTTGTGATAAAACGCAAAACTAAAAGTCAGTTCTCCCACTGTATTACACACGTCATGTAGATTCACGAGTCACGGCGGAAAAGTAACCCGATAAGAAAACTCACCTACCTTCTCTGATTTCTAATACAGACCAACAAAATGCAGCGTAAGTTTTCTCGATGTCAAAGCTCTACCAACACCGGTTACTAGAGTAAATCTCAAAATCACATGACCATCTTGTTGAAACTCGAGATCCTTACTCCTCTTATCATGATAACTCTTTTAAAGATTATGAGAAGCTTTAATCTTATCTTGGATCATCTTTATATTTTCAGTTGTCTCTTGTCTAACCTCAGGCCCGAGTACAACACTCTCGTCCGACTCATACCAACACAATAGAGTTCTACACCTCCTACCATACAACGCTGCATACGGTGTCATCCCAGTAGTAGAATGGAAACTGTTATTATGAGTAAACTCAATCAATGGCAAGTGATTATCCCAAGTGTTTCCTTGTTCTAGCACACAAGCCCTCAACAAATCCTCCAAAGACTGGATAGTTCTTTGTCTGACCATTCGTCTGAGAATGATATGTGGAACTCAGCCTCAACTTAGTACCAAAACCATTATGCAAACCTATCCAAAATTTCAACGTAAACCCCAGATCTCTATCCGACACGATACTCGAAGGTATCTCATGAAATTTCACAGTTTATTAACATACATCTCAACTATGTTCTTCATCAAATGTTTGATCTTAATCGGTATGAAATGAGCCGACTTAATTAACCTATCCACAATCACCTAAATCAAATCATTGCCTTTAGCAGTCTTTGGAAAACCTGACACAAAATCCATGGAAACATTGTCCCACTTCCATTCTGGAATACACAATGGTTGCATAATATCCATTGGCTTCTGATGCTCAATCATTGACTTATACCAATTCAAGCAAGCATAAACAAATTTGGCAACTTCCTTTTTCATATCAGGCCACCATAATAATTCTTCATGTCATGATACATCTTTGTAGCATCGGGATGAATACTTAACCCACTTCTATGTCCTTCCCCAAGAATACTCTTCTTAAGCTCTGGAACATCTGGAACACACACTTTATCTCCAAACCTCATTACACCATTCTCGTCAATTATGAACTTATCTCCTTTACCTTGGTTAATAAAAGTTAATTGGTCGACTAACCTCAAATCAAACTTCTGACCTTCACAAATTTCTTCTATAATACCACTAGTCAGCTTCAACATTCCAAACCTTACACTATTATGAGTCTCTTCACACACCAAGCTCATATATCTGAACTATTAAATCATTTCTAACTCTCGAACCATAAGCATGGACATATGTTGCGACTTCCTACTCAATGAATTAGAAACTACATTTGCCTTACCAGGATATTAACTCAAACCAAAATCATAAACTTTTAACAATTCAAGCCACATTCTCTATCTAATATTCAATTATTTCTATTCAAAGAATCACTTCAAACATTTATGATCACTAAACACTTCGAATTTAGAACCAAAAAGGTAATGTCTCAAAATCTTGAATACAAACACCACCGCTGCTAACTCTAAGTAATGTGTAGGTTAATTCCTTTCATGAACTCTGAGTTGTATTGAAGCATAAGAAACAACTTGCCCATTTTGCATCAGCACACCGGTAAGACGCATCTTATACGCATCATAATAAACCACAAAATACTCACTCGAATTAGGTAAAATCAATACCGGAGCATTCGTCAACCTCGTCTTTAATTCTACAAATCTTTCTTCGCACGCAATATATTACACATAAGCTTGACCCTTTCGAGTTAATTGAGTCAATAGCAAAGCTAACTTAGAAAATCCTTCAATGAATCTTCAATAATAACCTGCCAAACCAAGAAAAATTTGAATCTCGGTTGCATACTTCGCAGTCTCTCATTGCAATACAACATCAACTTTAAAAGGATCCATAGCAATCCCACTCCTAGAAATCACATGCCCAAGAAAACTTACTTCCTTTTGCCAAAATCACACTTCGACAACTTTGCATATGATTTCTTTTCCTTTAACACTTGCAAAACCATTGGCAAATGCTCAACATGCTATTCTTCTGACTTAGAATAGATCAAAATATCGTCAATAAAGAATACTACAAACTTATCTAGGTAGGAATGAAAAGTTCTATTCATATACTCTATGAAAACACTTGGAGTATTCAATACACCAAATGACATCACAGTGTATTCATAATGACCATACCTCATTCAGAAAGCCGTCTTCAAAATATCATCTGGTTTAACTCGAACTTGATAATAACCCAACCTCAAATTAATCTTGCTAAAATTGATAATAATTTGAATTTCATTTATCATCAGTAGTGTATACTTATTCTTAACGTCACTTTATTCAACTGTGTGTTATCTACACACAACTTCATACTTCCATATTTCTTCTTGACTAGCAACACAAAAGCGCCTCACGATGAAACACTCAGTCAAATAGACTTCTTCTCGAGCATATCTTCTAGTTGTTTCTTCACCTTGCTCATCTCTGGGGCTGACATTCTAAAAGGAGCCATCAACAATGGACTCGTACCTGGCACCAAATCTATAGAAAACTCCACTTCACGTTCAGGGGGTAAATTACTGATGTCATCTAGAAACACCTCTATAAATTCACAGACAACCGATAATTCCATATTCTCATCTTTACCATTAACTTGCAACGTCACAAAAATTTCAAACATCAAGGCTTTGTGTTCTAAAAGTTCATTCACTTGTTTAGCGGTCAACAACATTAATTCTCCATTATCACCAAACTTAGGGAACTACAAAGTCTTATTATAACAATTGATATGAACATAGTTGAACTCCAACCAGTTCATCCCAAGGATAACATAGATTTGGTGTAAGGGTAGATATACCAACTCCATCATAAAACTCTTACCATAGATAGTCAAGAAACATTTCAAAAAAAGTACGTAGTAGTAACAGAACCACTAGTAGGAGTATCTATCACTATACTAACATTCATATCGGACAATTTCAATTCCAACTTAGTAGCACATTCAAGAGAAATATATGAATGGGTAGCACCAATATCATTAATAGCGACCAATTCAACATCATTAATAAACCAAGTACCTTGAATCAAGTTTTCCTTCTTGGAATCTTCCATTCCAATCATAAAGAACACTCTACCGTTGATCTGGGAAGAAACGTCCCTCTCTGGCTTTTGACATTAGGTACTGATATGACCCTGCTCTCTATAATTGAAACAGGTTGGACCATCGTTCTTACATTCAGGAGCACGATGACCCGTCTTACCATATTTGTAGCACCTCAAAACCTTATTCTCACATTCTTAGAACGATGTCCTTGTTCACCACACCTATAACACTTGACAGAAGTGGGAGCTCATCCCCCACTTGTCTTCTTCCCATCTTAAGCCTTTTGTTTCCCTTTATCAGCTTGGGCATCATAAGACTTCTTATGGTCTTGATACTGATTTCCTATTTTCTCGTTCAAACTCTTGTAATGAGCTGAATGAGTTTTGTTGTCTTCTTCATTGATTCTACAACTGTCCACCAACTCTAAAAAATACATGAATCTGATGATACCCGAATGCCCGTTAGATTTCCGGATGCAACCCATTCTAAAACTTAATACACCTTGAGAATTCAGTAGTCGCTTCACTGTAATATGGATAATACTTGGCCAGTCCCACAAACCTCGAAGCGTACTCAATCGCAGTCGAGTTCCCTTGTTTCAACTCCAGAAACTCAATCTCCTTCTTCCCGCGCACATGCTTGGGAAAGTACTTCCTTAGAAACCTCCTACTGAACATAACCTAAGTAATAGTTTCACCCACCGCTGTCAGTCTCTGATGGGTGCCAACCCACTAGTCATCAGCTTCCTCTTCCAGTTGATGTGTACCAAATTGCACCTTCTATGATTTTGTGCAATCTATGACTCAAAAGATCCTATCAATCTCCTTGAGCCAAGTTTGTGCTCCATCAAGATCATATCTACCTTTGAAAATAGGTGGATGATTCCTCTTAAATGTCTCCAAAATACGAGATCCATCATTCCCACCAACATTAGACTGATGTTAAATAACCTGAGCCATATCCTACAAAGCAGCAACAATCGCGACATCGTTTCTTCCAGCCATTTCTCCGTTTCTTTCCAATAACAATCACAATGACTAGAAACTATCTCAACGATATTCCACTATCATACACTACAGACTCAACAACCTGGCCGGATAGACTGGCCTGCTCTGATACCACCAATGTAACACCCTTCTAAAACCCCACGATTTTCACAAATATTTTAAATAAATAAGTAAATGTAAAACAATAGTTAGGATGTCACTCTTCATATAAGCATCATATAAGAAATAAACTTGCTCTGTAACACGGGTTGCAACAACATTTTAAAACTTAAGTAGAATCCTTGGTATTCATAACCATTTCATTTTGAAATTCACAGCTGAAATAAGAGTCTTAAACTTATTCATAAAATAATCTCAATACCATGAAAGGTAGTTCAAATATTAATAAAATCATCACACTTTGTATTTATAACATCATGATCCAAAACATGGAAAAAGTCATGAAAGTAATACTAAATCTTAATATAACATAATCATGCATGGTTCACAACCAATTGATCCCAACCCTGATGTTACATATCAGAGCAAGACTCCCTTTATTCAATAAAAAGAAAAAAAATGCACTCTGAAGCTATCTTCTAAGCTTCTACGAGTTATTCCTAATCACTTGCACGTTACCCACACAGAGACAACATTAAAACAGAAAGGGTGAGTAAATCATAATCATTATAAAAGACATAAGTAATAAATATAGTAGTTATGAGACAACAGCAAGAAACCACACATCGCTACATCCTCATGTTATACTCACACCATCATATACTCATATTAAACACATCATTGTATCATCATGTCAATACACGTCATCAAGCATCACAATTAGAATCATATCATCATTATCATATAATCAATCGTTATGCAATGTCACATATAATGTAAACGTACTTCATTTGACTCATGCACGTGGTACCAAAACATCACCGGTGACTCATTCATCGCTATCTCCAAAGATCCACACCAATGGGATCGATTCTCACTTGGAAGCAGAACACTTCACAATTTTGTACTCAATCCACACTATGGGATTTATGCCCTCACTGGACAATTATCCTATCATCTTCATTGAACCGAAGTCCTAACATAATCACTGAACCGAAGACCTACACTATTCCATGAATGTATGATGCACAACAACATATAAACACGACCATGGCTAGTTAACACAAATCATCATCCATGAATTCATCACAACATCATCATATCCTCATAATAAACAAAACATCATCACAACATCATCATATCATTATAATAAATAAAGCCTTATTGTAATCCAACATGGGAAACCTAACTTCCTTCTAACTTAGGTAATGTGAATAAACTTCTTATTACTTATTTAATTCCATCTAATTGAAGTTCATTGCGTTAGCTATCCTACGCTTCAAACAAAACCTCAAACCGAGTTCTAAAACTCAAGTTATAGCCTTCTGAAAAATCCTGCACAACCCTTCTATTCTGGACACTATCATCCGGCGACACCACTTCATCGCCTAGTGACACACCTTCGCATCCTCTTCGCCCGACGACATCTTGAGTGACACACTCCAGTAAGATTCATCTTTTCTGCCCCTCGTTACCTCTTGGCTCATCCAGTGACGGCCAAAGGCATCACCATCGCCCAACGAACAGGGTTTTCTTGTTGCGATTTCCTGCATAGAACCAGTCCCAATTTTTGTGATTTCTGCATATTATAAGTCCTAAAACATCATCTAATTATAGGGTTTTCATCAAATATCAGCAATCCAATGTATTCTACATTATAGGTACAATTGTTTACAATCCAAGGCCATAAAACATCATCTATTTCATCAAATCATCTCATATTCATCATAACCAAAACCCACCAAAACCCTACAACTATCTAAACCTTAGATCAATTATAATAATCAAGATAAACACCCCTTACCTTAGATTTCCTAGAAGCAAACCTTTTTCTTCGTGTTCTACTAGAAACCCATTTGTGTTCCTGTTCCCTAACTCTCTTTCTCCACAACGTCTGTTCTTCCAATATTTTCACGATCGATCCAAAAAGAAGTATTCTCCTTATTTCTTGTTTTTATCTTAGGAACCTTAATAATGAACTTTCCATCATTCCCTCACTTAACTCTTTACTAATTACCATCTTGCCCTTATTTTCTTTACACCACTCTTCATTCTATTTATTCAGTTAATAATAATTCTAAACAATTAAACTAATTATTGAAAATTACTAAAATACTCTTTCATTTCTTAATTCACCACTGCCCAATCACATACCGCACAAAACGTCGTATTAACCATCATATTCATCGGAACCTTATAGTACTCCTCATATTCACCGAAACACCACAAATCATCACAAGGACTCACATAAAACACCAAAACATCATATACATCAAATACTTCACAATGACTCATATATTCATGCTAAATTAATTAAATAATAATTAATCTAAAATTCGGGGTGTTACAAGAGCAATATGAAGTAATATTATTAATTAGTTAGAATTATATATTATTTTTCAAAAAGGCTACATAAGAACATGTCAATGAATTCTAACCCCAACAAAGTTTTCTTACTATTGAAACACTGGAAGTTTATTTTATTTTAGTTTATTTTCCAAGTATTCACCAAACAATCAACCTTTTGATAAGACAATCTTAAACTAATATAAACTATTGAATTGTCTTTGAAACACAATTAGTCTCACGGAAAGGATAAAACCATACTTGTTATCTGCATTGCAACAAATGGTGCCATTGTTGGGGACCGACGTTAGTTTTTAAAGACATTGTGATAGCTTTTATCATTTGAAGTAATATGTTTATATTTATTAACATATGTGCATAATTTTTTTATAGTCAATATCCTACTAATCATGCTATCTAGTTCTGTTATTACTTGTTTTTGCAAGGTAAGGATCTAACTTAACAAATTTTGTTCGATCTCGAAATCTAAAGAATGACATGCAAAAACAATTGTAAGAACAAGAAGAAAAAGTTACAAGTCAAATTGCAAGATCTAAAAGATTTTTTTTTCAAAGGAAGAAACTATGGATATATGGAGAATAACAACAATGATAACAATGCAAGCAATGGAAACAATGTTGGAGGAAAGCTAAGCCACAACAGTCTGAGATGTCTGGCACACATATATAGACTATAAAGGAAATTCCATCAAACAGAAATCAAAGCGGGATTTTTATTAATTATTTATGCTAATCCTTTTGCAATATTATACCATGAGAAACTCGTTTTTCCTACTCCAATCTTCAATGGTGTTAAAAACCACTTGAAAATTATCACGATCTTCTATATTTGATAAGTTTGATACAAGAATTTTGATCACAACAAACTATTACATGATAACTCCATCTGTTGATATCGACACTTAAATTTCTAACAAAAACAATATCTCTAAAGATCTTGATCCAATAACCTTGCTATCGATACTAACCTGCTTCAAGTATGCGTGTGTGGCAATCCACCCGATCCCACAAATTTCTTATTTGAGCGGCTGCCATTAGCCAAGTGTTGATTGGATAACTCCAAACTTTGTCTATGAGAAATCTTTCTCCAACTACACCAAAGATGGATAACTTCCAACTTTGTCTTATGCAAATTTGATACTTGATCTCGCCAAAGTATTCCATGAAGTATATTGAAACTCTCTCATTTGGCTACCCTTTCATCCATGTTTAGGGTTATATGGGTGAATGAAGCTCCTTCTATCACCATCCTAAGGTTAGATGAACCAGCGTTTTGTTATGGAGTAAGAGAAGAGGACGTTGACGAGAAGCCATGGTTCTATGACATCAAAAGGTATCTTAAAACCCAGGAGTATCCAGAAGGTGCTTCTATCACAAATAAGAAGACTTTACAGAAGTTTTCCGCCAAATTCTTCCTCAACGGTGATATTCTGTATAAGAGGAATTATGATTCCATCCTGCTCAGATGCGTGGATAAGCACGAAGCAAGTAGGATCATAGAAGAAGTGCACGAAGGTTCTTTTAGGACACATTCTAGCGAGCATACTATGGCCAAGAAAATCTTGAGGGCAGGTTATTATTGGTCAACGATGGAAAATGATTGCTACAAACATTCCAGGATCTGCTACAAGTGTCAGATCTACGCTGACAAAATTCATGTGCCGCCCAATCCCCTGAATATCCTAACTTCACCTTGGCCTTTCGCGATGTGGGGAATTTATATGATAGGCCAGATTGAGACAACCGCTTCATGTTCGTTTTATATTGGTGGCTATCGACTATTTTACTAAGTGGGTCGAAGCGGAATCTTATGCCAATGTCACTAAGCAGGTGGTAGCACGTTTCATCAAGCATAACATAATCTGTCGATACGACATTCCCGAAAAGATTATTACTGATAATGGGTCAAACCTTAATAATAAGATGATGAAAGAGTTGTGTGAAATCTTTAAGATAAAACATCATAATTCCTCTCCTTACCGTCCTAAGATGAATGGCGCGGTTGAAGCAGCAAACAAAAATATTAAGAAGATTATGCAGAAAATGGTCATCACCTATAAAGATTGGTATGAGATGCTACCATTTGCGTTACATGGTTATAGTACCACCATGCGTACTTCAACTGGGGCAACCCCTTTTTCGCTCGTTTACGGCATGGAAGCAGTCCTACCAGTGGAAGTGGAAATCCCTTCTTTAAGGATAATGCTGGGTGCACAATTGGATGAGACTGAATGGGTCCATAATAGATTCGATCAGCTGAATCTCATTGAGGAGAAAAGATTAACATCGATTTGCCACAGACAGTTATACCAAAAAAGGATGAAGAAAGCCTTCGACAGGAGGGTACGTCCGCGGAATTTTCAAACTGGTGATCTGGTGTTAAAAAGGATCTAACCTCCTAACAACACGGACGCTAGAGGTAAATGGGCTCCCAATTATGAAGGACCTTTTGTTGTAAAGAAAGTTTTCTCTGGAGGGTCTATGATGCTCGCAACCATGGATGGAGAGGATTTCCCTCACCCTGTCAATGTGGATGCGGTAAAAAAATATTTCGCGTAAGAGGTCATTGGTTTGATCGGAACATGACGAAGGTTTGGTCCAACCAGTCATTCGGGAGGCAATTATTGAAGAATTCAGGGGTCATGAGAATTGTAGCAAAGTTGTACTTGACAAAGTCTGTATTCATTTTCTTTTCTTTCTTTTGCCATCCTCCCCATATGTTTCGCGTGCAATGGTTCCGTTTCAATAATTACTTTTCATTGTAAGTGCCTATTTACAGGCCAATCATTCAATAAAATTGTTTGTTCAAATTACGCCAAGATTGTTATCTACCATCAGCACTGAAAGGTCTTAACATTCCCCAGCGGAGTATCAGAATATTCCCCGGCAAAATACAACATACCCCTAGTGGAGTCTGAACTTTTTCCCAGCGCAGTCTGAAAAAGCTTCCCCAGTGGAATGTGGAGAATCATCCCCAATAGACTTTGGAAGATTGTCCCCAGCATAGCTCAAAGGATTATCCCCATAAGAGTCTAAAAAGTTGTCCCCAGTGAAGTCGCAACTGAAAGATCATTCCCCAGCGGAGTTCTTTCCCTTCACAGGCAAGAAGTCAATCCCCAATAGGATTCAGTATCACCAGCAACGGTCATTCATCCCCAGCGGAATTTATCGGTTGAATCCTCAGCAGAGCATCTCTTCCCCACAGAGTAATCTCCTCATCAGTTTATTCCATAACGGATTTATCCTCTCCCACAGGTTTATTCTCGCAATCATCTTTGTTCGCCATCCACAGCGGAAACGAAGAATCCAACTCAATTCCCCAGCAGTTATCAGAGATTTATTTTGCCCAGCTAAAAACATTACATTTCCATACATCATGACACATGCATATACGCATCATACAATACAATCTCATTTATTTTGAGAACATCATTGCTTGATATATATCATGCATTGCATACGACTGACCTTTACCTTTCAGGAAGGATGTAGTTAAGTTCTCAGCTATGAAGTTTTTACCCAAGTCTAAGTACCGACCGGTTCTTAAATCTCAATTGAAATATTCTCGGTTGAATTACAGATAAGGTTCTAAATCTCGACAATTTTCCTCCGTCAAAGTGTGGACGAGTTCTTAAAACTCAACAGAATTATCCTTCGTTGAAGTACAGGCAGTCCTAGATCTCGATGAAGATGTTTCCCTCAGTAGAAGTACTGACCGGTTCTTAAATCCCAACTGAATTATTCTCGGTTGAATTACATATAAGGTTCTAAATCTCCGCAATTTTCCTCCGTCGAAGTGTGGACGAGTTCTTAAATCTCAACAGAATTATCCTCCGTTGAAGTACAGACAGTTCTGGATCTCGACGAAGATGTTTCTCTCAGTCGAAGTACTGAACGATTCTTAAATCTCAACTGAATTATTCTCAGTTGAATTACAGATAAGGTTCTAAATCTCGGAAATTTTCCTCTGTCAAAGTGTGGACGAGTTCTTAAATCTCAACAGAATTATCCTCCGTTGAAGTGCAGACAGTCCTAGATCTCGATGAAGATGTTTCCTACAGTCGAAGTACTGAATGGTTTTTAAATCTCAACTGAATTATTCTTGGTTGAATTACAGATAAGGTTCTAAATCTCGACAATTTCCCTCCGTCGAAGTATGGACAAGTTCTTAAATCTCAACAGAATTATCCTCCGTTGAAGTACAGACAGTCCTAGATCTCGATGAAGATATTTCCCTCAGTCGAAGTACTAACCGGTTCTTAAATCTCAACTGAATTATTCTCGGTTGAATTACAGATAAGGTTCTAAATCTCGATAATTTACCTCCGTTGAAGTGTGGACAAGTTCTTAAATCTCAACAGAATTATCCTCCATTGAAGTACAGACAGTCCTAGATCTCGATGAAGATGTTTCCCTCAGTCGTAGTACTGATCGGTTCTTAAATCTCAACTGAATTAGTCTCGGTTGAATTACGGATAAGGTTCTAAATCTCGGCAAAGTTCCTCCGTCGAAGTATGGACGAGTTCTTAAATCTCAACTGAATTATCCTTAGTTGAATTACAGACAGTTCCTAAATCTCGATGAAGATGTTTCCCCCCAATTGAATTACGGACAAGTTCTTAAAACTCAGCAGAGATGTTCTCTCGGTTGAAGTACAGGAAAGTTCCTAAGTCTCAATAAAGATCAGGCTACCCCAGCGGAATCTTCTACAACAACAGGTATACAAGTTCTCGCTAAGGAATCTCTTATGAGATCGACACTCCTGTTGATGGCATCTTTAAGCCCATCCTCCCTCCAGCAATCTCCAAATGGAATTTGTAAGCCCATTCTCGACATCACAAGGCTGATACCACTTCATGCGAGTGCAAATTTCTGGGCACTCTAGTGTTCAATCATCTTCCACCTTTGGATCACGAAAGGCATGAAAGCCAATCTACATCCTCAGGTTTAAGAATATTGAACAGGGGAAGCTGTTGTACCCCAAAATTTTCCCTCTCACATTTCTCAAAAAAAACATTGCAAGAAAAATCTCCAAGTTGCTCAAGTTTGCTCAAGAGTTGGACAGACAAGTTATCTCCTAAGGCAGTCTACCCCAAATTAGGGTTTTGTGTTGTATCAATATCCTTGATTCCAAATGACCTCAAGAGCTCCCTAATGTCCTAATATTCTCTCAAGATCATCCATGTTAAATTTCAAGCCTTGCAGAGGAAGTTTGCTCAGTCAATTGCTCAAAAGGCCCAAAAATCGACTGTGTTAGGGCAAAGGTCAACTGTGACCCAAATACATTCTATCTTCAATATTTTTTGTCAACATTATCATTTTGAATTATATTTCATCATTTGATCAAGGGTTGATCATGATTCATCAAGGATTGCTCAAAATTCATCAAGACTCAAAAGTTGCTAAATTAGGGTTTTGTAGGAAAAGTCAACTCAACTTTGACCAAGCATAACTTTCTCATACTTTATGAGAAATGACCCATCCAAAGCTCATTTTTAATAGGATTCAATTTCCTACAATCCATATTCATACCCCAAGATCAAAAAATGCACTCACAAGAAGTTATAAATTTGGATATTATAGGTCATTTTTGAAAGTCAACAAAAACACCTTTTGTACCAAAGCTTATAACTTGAAGAAGTTATGCATTGTTCAAGATTTCTAAAAAGTCCATGAACACTTCCAAAAGTTCAAAATTGAAGAAGTTATGCATTGTTGAAGTTGGACTTTTTTGCAAAATTGCCAAAAGTCAACTATCCCCAAAACTTCAAATTTTGTCAAATGGGCCCATTCTTTTCCACTTGATTTGAGCTTGCATAGTTACCCACGTGTCCTAGCTTCAGCCATGAGCCCATATTTTATTTTTATTATTTAATTTGATTTTTTATTGAATTTAATCATTTTAAATCAAATAAAATCATATAAAATCCAAAACTTTGATAACATAAGATATTTTGGCCGTTTCAGGCTTTGATTACCATCCTTATCATCATCAAACTCGAATCAAACCAAATCATGTGCAAAAAGTTTGAAATTGGACAAACTTGGAAGGTTTTAAAGGAGAGATCAAATCAAATTCATATGCATTGATATGAAGGGATTCAATCCATGATTCTTACCCTAATAAAATATACAATACATAAGCAAGCAAGAGGATACGAAACAGGGGTTGGAAAGTGCAGAGAGAGGCAAAACAAGATTGGAAAAATCACTAAAAAGCTTGAGATCAAAATCATAGTTAGAGGTGTTTCCAAGAGCTGAGACATATCTCAATTGATTCCTGGGCGTTCACTCAAGCTATCTGGATCCAAAGCAAGCTTGTTCATACATCCAAACGCGTTGTAAATGTCACGAAACATTCCCTTGTTCGTGAAGTCGAAACTCACCATTCTTGCATCCATTGAATGAAATAACTGCATATTTGTAATCTTCACATTATTTGTAAACTTTTGGCATCATTTAATTTCGTTTATCTAACCTGTAATGCAAAACGCCATAGCTAGGGTTCTTGGAAGCGTTTTTGGGGTTTTCTATTTCAGAAACAATTGACCACCAAGAAGGGTATGGTTGTGACCGGGAGGGTGAGACGAACACAACCATGCCCTTGGAATTCATTTTTGTGGCCTGAAGAGGATTTTTGAGATGAACAACTTTGTAGCTACGGACTTCTGTCCGTTGGTATAGGTCTGTGCAGTTTTAGCCACAGACATGAGGTTGAAGATGATGCGTGGCGCCCCATCATTGGGCCATTCAAACCAAGCGCGCATTTTATTTATTTTTCTGGAAACTATTTCATTTTTTATATAATATTATTTGTTTGTATTATAATGACAGTTGAAACAAGGTGGTGTAGTGGCAAGGCAAGCAATGTAATTCCTTCAGGATCTGGGTTCAAATCCTAGGTCCCCTACTTCCTCAATATTTTTTCCTTTTAGGTGATTGTATGCACGTTTCAGCTTGTAGTGCACCATACTCCTTCAAGCATCCAAGAGACAGATGGCCAATGGCCAGATCTGAAGGCTAGGGATTGAAGGACCATCAAGGCACTGGTCAACGCATGCACACTGAATTCCAGAAAGTCAAAAGGGCCAGCACATATTGGGCCACGAATTTGCTACCAGCACCCCCATAATTCAGGCCCAAACTCTCTCTTTCACTCATTTTATTTTATTTTAATTGTTTTATTATTTTCATTTAATTTACTAACCAATCATAAAATTCCTCTTTTATTAAATAAAATCACTAAAAATATATTTTTATTCAATCAAATTTTAACTTTTATTTTTTATTAATAAATACTAATTAATTAATTTAGGTTTTAATTCTAGAATAATTTTAACCTATTTTGAAAATAACTAAAACTAATTAGATTTAATTAGGTTTTAATTACTAATTCAATTAATTTTATTTTCTTTCTTTAAATAATCAAAACTCCAAAAATAATTTATTTTTATTAATTAATTAATTAATTTAATCTAGTGATTAATTTAGATTATTTCTTTCTTAAAATAAAAAAAACCTAAAAAAGATTTTTTCTTTAACCAAAAGGGTCAAAACCCTAATCATGCGCTCGATTTAATTTCCCGCACGCGTTAATTATTTTTATCCAATAATGTACTTGCTCCCGGATTGTAATAGTAAATAGGTTTTTTATTTATTTTTTATCATTTTATTTTTTCAAAAGGGTTTGTCTTTGGCGATATTAATACTCGACGCCTTGTAATTTAAATTCCGCCTTTTAATTCCGCAAATTATAATTGCTAGATGTTTGATAATAGGGTTCGCATGACAAGATTCAATGATAATCTTAAAATCAAATTAGGTCACCCTTCACATGTACAAAGATAAAAAATAACTGAAAACGACACACTCGCACATGCGCAGTCTTAGGGTACACCCCACTTGGTTGCCTTCGTACACTGTCATTGAGTATAGGTCGTTTTAGAGGTCGCCCTCTTGTCTAAAAGATCATAGTCGCCTCGAAATGGTTGCCTCGGATATTGTTGCCTCAAATAAATGATTTAAGACATTAGGGTTACCGCTAAGGCATCCTAACATTGCTCTAGTGACCGTAACTCCCGCATTCAAATTGACCCTTAAACTCCAACGACGGTGCTACCTACTCATAAATAGTAGGATAACATTGTCTAAAGGAAATTAGCCTAGAACGATTCCTTTTTCGAGTAGGTAGATGGTTCATAGATGCTTGATCTTTTAAAAAAAAAACTTTTCACACTTACACTCCTTTTCGAACAAAGTTTTCAAAAACACTTTATACGCACTTGAAGAAAGAAGCAAGAGTTAAATTGAAGTTAAAACAAAAACTTTTTTAAAGCCCACAAACACAAAGAAAACAATTTTGAAAATGATGAGCAAGTACCTAAGAGCCCGTAGATAACTACGAATATAAAGGGTGCTAATACCTTCCCTTTCTATAATCTACCCCCCCCCCCCCCCCCCCCCCGTACTCAGAAATATCTCGAAAAAGGAATTTTTCTGCACTTTTTTCCTTTCCTTGTTGGATAAAATAAAATTCGGTGGCGACTCTTGCTTACCGCGACATTTTGCGAAACAAAATGCAAAACGCAAACAAGCATTTAAAAAAACAGTCAGTTCTTCCCACCGGATCACAGAACTGGCGACTCTGCTCGGGAAAATATAAGTGGGGTGTACCTTAGGAATAGTTCATCACAATGTTTTCAATTGCTTGATTTATATGCTTTATCTTTGTGGGTTTGAATCGGAGTTACTATAGATCCTAACCTGGATCTGGGGGATACCTTTTAGGTAAGTAGCAATAAACTGTGCGCGAACTGTACGGCGTAGACCGATACGGTTGAAGCAGTAGCTACGTTGGTGTGGCACTTTAGTTTGTACCGATATCCCTTGTGGTGCAACGAGGAGAATATGGATCTGCTAAGGGGTCATTAAGCACCAACTGACCTTAGAACCTATAATTTACCAACTTGGCCATAGAACAGTAGCAGTATGCTACACTCATTGAGACTAAACTCTCGCGATGATTCCGGCCGCAAGAAAACGTTGCTAAACTGGAATTATGACCGATCAAGGGTAGTCAGTGATATTGAGATCCTCTAGAACCCGATTACTATTTTTAGGACAGGTTTGAACCAACTGAACTGAAAGAGGGTAGTACCTAGACTCCTTGCCAGCCTAAAATCTAAGGGCTCTCTTTGTGACTTGTGTGCCTTTACCATGTTTACTATTTGTGGATACTTGTGGTGTGTTTTCTATCATGACATCATGATATCATGACATTGCATGCATCTTGCATTGGACTAACCTATTTCAAAGACAGGAGGGATTCATCTTTGTTCTGTTTTGTAGGTCATGGCACCCATGCGTAGAAACACCATTCGGATCAACTTTGTCCAGACTACCACTCAGCTTAAGGAATTGGTTGCTAAGGTTTCAGATACTACCTCCTTCATCAGAAGACATGGGCACCTTCTTGGTTTGGTCACCTCCAAGATGGATGAACAGATGATGAGTGTCTTAGTCCGGTTCTTTGATCCATTGTACCATTGCTTTACCTTTCCGGAATACCAGTTGGTCCCTACCTTGGAAGAGTTCTCTGATCTACTTGGTATCTCTATTCTAGAGCAGACCCCGTTCACATGTTGGGATAAAGTCATTAGGCCAGAAGAGATTGCTTCAACCCTCCATCTGACAAAGGCTGAGGTAATGTCTAATTGGGAGACTAGAAGTGGGACAAAAGGCTTTCTGACTAAGTTTTTGGTTGGTAAGGCTAATCAGTTCTGGGACAGTTTAGACTTCCAGGCATTTGAAGACATTCTGGCTCTTCTCATATATGGTTTTGTGTTTTTTCCTAACTCAGATTCTTTCGTCGACGTGAATGCAGTGAAGATTTTCATGTCCGGTAATCCTGTGCCCACTCTCTTGGGTGACATTTTTCACTCTCTTTATGCTCGTACTGCTCGGAAGCGGGGAAACCTTATGTGTTGTGCACCATTGCTGGAGAGGTGGTTTATTTCTCACCTCCCCAAATCAGTTCTGAAGAACAAGGAAGGCATGGGTCGGGCCTACAGGATTATGTCTCTCTGTCATAATGACATCATTTGGACCATCAAGGGTACGGAAGATGTGGCTATTATTGATCGATGTAGGGAATACCCCAATGTCCCACTTATAGGAACCAATGGAGGGATCACTTATAATCTGTGCTTGGCCTTACGTCAGTTTGGGTGAGCCAGGAGGGAAGGACCTCATGATTTGCTGATGCCGAGTATTATCTTTGACTTCCAAGGGGATAGTGACGAGCAACGCCACAGATTCATAAGAGCTTGGGATAGAGTACACAGGTCTGATCTGCACGAGTTGGGTGCAAAGAATTCTCTTCTGATGGAGCCATATCTCCGATGGGTTCGAATCCGTGCCCAAAAGATGGGAATGTCGTACGAAGCCGTCTTGCCTGTAATTCTTGAGGTTGATGATGAAGAAGGGGTTCCTCCTACCATCCTTCATCCATACATGCCTACTGACATTGGGGCATTAAAGAGATCTTGGATGCAGCTGAGAGAAGAGCGGGATACTTATAGAGAAAAGTATCACGAGCAAGAGCAAAAGATTCTGAAGTTGACAAGGCAGCTGGAGAACGAGCAGATCCTCAATGACTATGTCTGCACCGACAAGAAACGACCATGGGAGCACTGATTGTCTTTTTGATTATTTCTAGTTTTAATTTACTTTTTAGTTTTTCTTTCTTGTAACGCCTTAAGGGCATCTGTTGAACAATTGAATTTCAAGTTTATCTAATAAAAGTGTGTTTCATTTTTGGTTTACAAATTTGAATCCCTAAAGTCTTTGAAATCATATCATGCGCATATCATTCCCATGCACCTCATAACAGGTACCCTTACAAGTTTTCTCATCTTCTTCGTTGTTTATTTCAGCATCATGTCTTCTGAACCATCAACTGAACAAGCAATTAAGGCTCTGCAAGCTCAAAATGCCCAGTTCCAGGAGTTGTTCATGAACCTGGCTAAGGGTCAGCAAGATCTGAAGGCCCTTATCTTGAAAGAGAAGAAGAAGAAGAAGAAGAAGAAGAAGAAGAAGACGGTCCTATTTAATATGGGTCGTAGATTCAGAAATGATTTGCGAGAAGAGGTTGATTTGACCCACTCATCTAGAGGGGGAGATAATCAGGAAGAAAGGAGGGCTCCTAGCCCTGTGGTTTCAGACGACGAGACTGACTTTGACGAAGACCAATATCCTCTGGCTGAGGATAGATATAAGCAACTGGAAGACCGGTTGAGCGCGATGGAAGTTCAGAAAGTGCCTGGTCTGGACTTTGGTGATTTGGGTCTGTCATCTGGGGTGGTAATTCCCCACAAGTTTAAAGCACTAATCTTTTCTAAATACGATGGGGTTTCTTGCCCAAAACTGCACCTCCGCTCGTATGTTAGAAAGATCCAGCCATACACCGCTGACAAGAACCTTTAGATCCACTTCTTTCAAGACAGTCTCTCAGGGACTCAACTTGAATGGTTTTACCAGCTAGAAGGAGCTAGTATCCATAATTGGGAAGATTTGGCCGCTTCTTTCTACAAGCAGTACCAATACAATGCCGACCTCGCTCCCACGCGTACCCAACTCCAGGGTATGTCTATGGGTGCGGGCGAAGGTTTCAAAGATTATGCTCAGAAGTGGAGGGACCTTGCTGGCAGAGTGCAACCACCCTTGGCTGATAGGGAGCTAGTGGATATGTTTCTGGGGACCTTGTCTGGTCCGTATTTCAACCATCTGATTGGAAGTTCTTCGTCCGGGTTTACGGAGCTGATTATGACCAGGGAAAGGATTGAGGCTGGTATCAAATCCGGTAAAATAAAGAAGGGTGCTTCATCAGGCACCGAGAAGAAGCCTTTTAAGAAGGAGTCCAATGTTGTTTAAAGTTCAAAAAGCCATAATAGACCTGAAAACCGCCAAGTTGTTAATGCAGTGGTTATATCAAGACCTGCTGGTGCTCCTCAGCGCAACAATCAATCAAGGGCCGAAAGGCCACAAAGACAATTCACTCAGCTCAACATGACTTTATCCCAAATTCTTCCGCAGTTATTGAAGACCAACCTGGTGACTCTGAGGGAATCTCCAAAGAGCCCCAACACAACATCACCGATGTACGATCCGAATGCACGTTGTGCTTTTCACTCTGATAGCCCGGGGCATGATACGGATAACTGCCGGGTCCTGAAGAACAAGGTACAGGACTTGATTGATGCTAAGGAGATTGAGTTCGAGGCACCTGAAAGACCTAATGTTGTGACTGCTCCTATGCCCAAGCATGGAGTGAATGCTATAGATGAAGACTCGTTTGTGGTTTCTGTGAAAGACATTGTTACTCCCTTGATGACTGTGAAGAAGAACCTTTTGTTAGCCGGTTTATTTCCGGGTTGTGACGAAGGTTACCGTATGTGTTCTGTCCTACCTACCGGTTGCCATCTTTTGAAGTCAGGTGTCCAACGCCTGATGGATAATAAAGAAATTATGTTTGAGAAAGCTGTTGTTCCTTTGGTTCCTACTGAAGAAGTTGCTATAATCACCATTTTCGACAATTCTTCCAAGGCTTCCTCGAGAAAGCCTATTAGAATTACATATATTCCAAGAATTGCACCATTGATCATCACCATTCCTGGGCCTATCCCATATACATCAAATAAAGCTATCCCTTGGCACTACGGGGCTGACGTGTATTATCACGGAGTTAAACAAGATTTGGATGTTGATACTGACGTCAACAATATCGTTGGATCTAGTAAAGTCACCCGCAATGGAAGACTTTTCTCCCCTGAGATCTCTACACCAGTAGTTCCAAAACCTGTCGTTATTACACCTGCCAGTGTACATGCTGCTGTTCCTGTCCAAGTTCCAATTCTTACCCCTATTGCCGAGTCATCTGATACTCGGGGAAAAGGAACCACTGGTGAGCCTGCCTAGACGGAGGCACCGAATAAGATTACTATTGAAGCCTCTAGACAAGAGATGGAGGAAATTTTGAAGATCATTAAAAAGAGCGACTACAATGTATTCGAGGAGCTGGGGCAAACCCCATCCAAAATCTCTATGTTGTCTCTGTTACTATGCTCTGAAGCCCATGCCAAGGCTCTGATTGCTTTCCTGAAGACTGCGCACGTGCCGCAGGAGACATCAGCTGATCAGTTTAAAGATTGTGTGGCTAGTCTGACAGCAGATAATGGGTTGGGTTTCTCCGACGCCGACTTGACTGCTGAGGGGAAAAATCATAATGATGCCCTGCATGTCTCCATTGAATGCAGGGGCACTACTCTTGCTCACGTGTTGGTAGATACTGGATCTTCGTTGAATGTGTTACCTAAGAAAGCTCTAGACCAGTTAGACTGTGAAGGGTTGGAGCTGAAACCAAGCAACATCGTAGTCAGGGCTTTTGATGGGTCCAAGAGAATGGTACACGGAGAAGTGGATATTCCGATTAAGGTTGGTTCTCAGGTTTTCGTATCTACATTCTATGTGATGGACATTCGGCCATCTTATTCATGTTTGCTGGGTCGTCCATGGATCCACAAAGCTGGGGCAGTGACGTCTACGCTCCACCAGAAGCTAAAGTACCCAGTGAAAGGGAAAATTGTGACAGTACAAGGAGAGGAGGAGTACATGGTGATCCACCTCAACTCTTTCCGATATGTAGAGATGGATGGGGAGTTCATTAAGACCCCGTTTCAGCATTTTGAAGAGGTTCCCCAGACGCTGGAATCAACTGAGACTATTGTTGAAGATCCTCCAATGAAGATGGCTTCCTTCAAGGATGTTCGGGCTGTTGTCGAGAAAGGTGGGTGTGCAAATTGGGGCCAACTCCCTGATTTTGCACATAAGACTAACAAGTTTGGTTTGGGTTTCACTGCAGAAGCTCAAAGGGCTGTTCGGAGTGCACGGATCGGAAGACCTCCCCTGTTTATCAGCAATTCAGGGATAAATGCCATTGAAGATGATGTTGAAGAATCTGAGTTCGACAGTTGGATCTATCCTACTACTGATGGTGGACTGAGAAATTGGACAGAAAAGGACTTCGTCCCAATTTCTTTTATTACCCAGTAATGAGACCTTTTGTTTTGAATTTGTAACAGACAATGTTTTAAACGTTACCGTCCGGTGTCTTACCCTGGGCACCGTGGCTTCATTTGTGAGGGCTTTATATGTGTCATCTACATATATCATTAATAAAAGCATTGGACGTTTCTTGCATTTCAAATTTTGCGCTCCTTGTCTTTCTTTTATTACATATTGCAAAACAACTATTTTAAACACACTCACATATACAGGTCTACATCCACTCTGGATCTCACTGGTAACGACTCTGCTACTGCCAGTTATGACTTCGAAAGTCCGATCAACTTAGCCGAAGACGAAGGTGAAGATGATTGCAAAGTGCCTGGTGAACTTGCTAGACTGCTACTTCAGGAAGAGAGGGTCATACAACCGCATGAGGAGCCCGTGGAAACAGTAAATCTGGGTACAAAAGAGGATAAGAAAGAGGTCAATGTCGGTGCAAATCTAGAAGCTAGTGTTAAGCAACGGTTGATTCAGATGCTGCAAGACTATGTTGAGATCTTTGCCTGGTCTTATGAAGATATGCCTGGGTTGGATACCTATATTGTGGTTCACCGATTACCTACCAAGGAAGACTGTCCTCCAGTGAAACAGAAGGTTCGCCGAATGCGACCGGAGATGTCTGAGAAAATCAAGGCTGAAGTTATGAAACAGTTTGACGTCGGTTTTCTAGCAGTTACTTCTTACCCACAGTGGGTGGCCAACGTGGTTCCAGTGCCGAAGAAGGATGGTAAGGTTCGGATGTGTGTCGACTATAGGGATCTGAACAGGGCAAGTCCCAAGGATGATTTCCCTCTGCCTCATATCGACGTTCTGGTTGACAACACCGCTCAGCATAAGGTTTTCTCCTTCATGGATGGTTTCTCTGGCTATAATCAAATTAAAATGGCTCCCGAAGACATGGAGAATACAACCTTTGTTACTCAATGGGGTACCTTTTGCTATAAGGTCATGCCTTTCGGATTGAAGAATGTTGGGGCAACGTATCAGCGCGCCATGGTTGCTTTGTTCCATGACATGATCCATCATGAGATTAAGGTATACGTTGACGACATGATTGCAAGATCCCAGACCTAAGAAGAACATCTTGACCACCTTCAGAAGTTATTTGACAGGTTGAGGTTGTACAAGCTGAGGTTAAACCCGAACAAGTGCACCTTCGGGGTGAGATCTGGTAAGCTGCTGGGTTTCATCGTAAGCGATAAAGGTATTCAGGTGGATCCTGTAAAGGTGAAGGCTATACAGGAAAGGCCAGCTCCCCGAACAGAAAAAGAAGTAAGAGGCTTTCTGGGACGTTTGAACTACATTGCCCGATTCATCTCGCACCTGACTTCTACTTGTGAACCAATCTTCAAGCTACTGAAGAAAAAACCAAGTGGTAAGATGGAACGATGAATGTCAGGCCTCTTTCAAAAGGATCAAAGAGTATCTCCAAGAGCCACCTATTTTGATGCCTCCAGTTGCAGGGAGACCTTTGATCTTATACTTGACAGTACTCGACAATTCAATGGGGTGCGTGTTGGGGCAGCATGACGAGTCTGGCCAAAAAGAGCATGCTATTTATTACCTTAGCAAAAAGTTTACCGACTACGAGACCCGATACTCGTTGCTCGAGAAAACTTGTTGCGCTTTGGCATGGGCTGCTCGCCGGCTGAGATAGTATATGTTGACTCACACTACTCTATTGATATCAAAGATGGATCCCATCAAGTATATCTTCGAAAAGCCTGCCTTGTCTGGAAGAATAGCAAGATGGCAGATGATATTGACTGAGTATGACATCCAATATACGACCCAAAAGGCAATCAAGGGAAGTGTGTTGGCAGATCATTTGGCACATCAAGAAGTGGATGATTACCAGTCTATGAACTTTGAATTCCCGGATGATAATATCATGTTGGTAACTTATTGTGAGACACCTGGATCGGATGAAGGACCTGAGGAAGGATCTCAATGGTCTATGTACTTTGATGGAGATTCAAACGCTTTGGGTAATGGCATTGGCACCGTGATCATATCTCCTAAAGGCTCTCATACTCCGTTCACCGCCCAACTATGTTTCAACTGCACTAACAACATGGCGGAGTATGAAGCGTGCATTATAGGTCTTCGAGCATCAATTGACCTAAGGATTAAGTTCTTGAGTGTGTTCGAAGATTCCACTTTCATGATCAATCAGATCAAAGGCGAGTGGGATACAAAACACCCAAATCTTATTCCTTACAAGGAGTATGTATTGACGTTGCTTCCCCACTTCGAGGAGATAACCTTTGAGCACTTCCCTAGAGAGGAGAATCAGTTAGCGGACGCGCTATCTACGATGTCTTCTATGTTCAAAGTCAATTGGGACAACGAAGCTCCCCAGATTATCATTGAAATGTTGGACGAGCCTGCACATTGCTGTGACATTGAGACTGAAGAGGTAACAGAAAAGCCCTGGTTTCATGAGGTGAAGAGATACCTTGAGGTTCAGGAATACCCCGAGGGTGCATCTGTTAATGACAAGAAGTTTCTGAGGCGGTTCGCAGCAAAGTTCTTCATCAGCAATGATATCCTTTACAAGCGCAACCATGATTCAACCTTACTACGATGTATGGATAAGAATGAAGCAGAAAGGATCATGGCAGATTTACATGAAGGTACTTTCGGAACTAGTTCCAGTGGACACACCATGGCAAAGAAAATCCTTCGGGCAGGATATTTCTGGTCCACAATGGAAGCCGACTGTTATCAGCATTCTCGGACCTGTCACAAGTGCCAAGTCTATGCTGATAAGGTGCACATACCTCTAGTTCCTCTGAACGTCTTGACAGCTCCGTGGCCTTTTGCAATGTGGGGCATTGATATGATCGGTGAGATCAGACCTATGACATCCAACGGGCATCGTTTCATCCTGGTAGCTATTGATTACTTTACGAAGTGGGTTGAAGCTGCTTCCTTTGCTACTATGACCAAGAACGTCGTGGCACATTTTATTCGGCACAGCTTAATTTGTCGATATGGTGTACCAGAAAGGATCATTACTGACAATGGTACAAATCTCAATAACAAGATGATCACCAAACTCTGCGAGCAGTTCAAGATACAAAACCACAACTCTTCTCCCTACCGGCTGAAGATGAATGAGGCTGTTGAAGCGGCCAATAAGAACATTAAGAAGATTGTGCAGAAGATGACGGTGATGTACAAAGACTGGCACGAGATGTTACCATTTGCTCTTCATGGGTACCGTACCTCAACGCAGACGTCAACAGGGGCAACACCCTATTCCTTGGTATATGGCATGGAGGCAGTCTTGCCCATTGAAGTTCAGATACCCTCTCTTCGGATCATGAAGGATGCAGGTTTGAGCGAAGATGACTGGATTCAGATCCGGCTTGATCAGCTAAACTTAATTAACGAAAAGAGACTTACCGTTATTTATCATGGTCAGACGTATCAAAAATGGATGATCAAGGCATTTAACAAGAAAGTAAGACGACATGAGTATCAAGTTGGGGACCTGGTTATCAAGCGCATCATACTACCTCAAGGTGATCCCAGGGGCAAATGGACCCCTACTTACGAAGGGCCATTTGTGGTTAAGAACATTTTCTCAGGAGGAGCTATGATTCTAACTACCATGGATGGTGACGACCTTCCTCACCCCGTCAATGCAGACATAGTGAAAAGATACTACGCATAACCAAAGACCCGCTAGGTTGACTGGGCTAGGCAAAAATAAGGGCTTCCCGGCGAACCAAAAGGGTTCAGGCAAAAATAAGGGATGAAACGGAAAAATCTGTACACCCGGCAAGTCAAAAACCTGAAAAGGCGGCTTGGGCAAAAAAGGGTATCCCAGTGGACTGAAAACCCAAAAGGTTGGTCCAGGAAAAAATTAGGGATCAAAGCGTAACACTATGTCTCATTGGATCACTTTGCGACCGGACTTCGGTATCGACTATCAAGCTCAGACGACACTAATCAATCTGATCTACCTTCAACCAAGTAGCAAAGTGATGAGATGCTCGAGGATATAAAGGCAATAGCAGAGTTGGAACCCAGTGGGATTATTCACATAGCTGTTTTGTTTAGTTTTTCACAAATTATGTAAATTTTATTATTTGGCGGCGTTCTCTTACTAGGACGTCAGCCTCTTGTACAAATAACGCCTATTTACAGGCCAAACTCCAAAATCAATACAATTCATTTTCATAGAAATTTCAAACTGTTTTTCCTTTATCTGTTTTGTTTTGCAAACAACGTCCAATGTTCATTTTTGATATATGCATTTGACATTAATTTCTGCTCATGAATATTTACATGCGAAACAAAAGATGATTATTGGTAATATCAGAAACAGGGGCAAATAATATTTTTCCAAGTGTTACAGTTGCTCTATCCACCAGGTACAAAGGTAGATTCAGCTGAAAAATACGGCTAATGTACTTTCACTCCCCACAGAGTAAGAAAAGACAGTAATGATAGCTCTCCCCAGCCGAGACTCATAACAGTGAATGAATCGGTAATATTCTCCCCAGGAAGAGTTTATCTACCATCAGCACTGAAAGGTCTTAACATTTCCCAGCGGAGTATAAGAATATTCCCCAGAAAAATACAACATACCCCCAGTGGAGTCTGAAATTTTTCCCAGCGCAGTCTGAAAAAGCTTCCCCAGTGGAATATGGAGAATCATCCCCAGTAGAATTTGGAAGATTTTCCCCAGCATAGCTCAAAGGATTATCCCCATAAGAGTCTAAAAGGTTATCCCCAGTGAAGTCCCAACTGAAATATCATTCCCCAGCAGAGTTCTTTCCCTTCACAAGCAAGAAGTCAATCCCCAATAGGATTCAGTATCACCAGCAACAGTCATTCATCCCCAGCAGAATTTATCGGTTGAATCCTCAGCAGAGAATCTCTTCCCCACAGAGTAAACTCCTCATCAGTTTATTCCCTAACGGAGTTATCCTCTCCCGCAGGTTTATTCTCACAATCATCTTCGTTCACCATCCCCAGCGGAAACGAAGAATCCAACTCTTTTCCCCAGCAGCTATCCGGGATTTATTTTGCCCAGCTAAAAACATTACATTTCCATACATCATGACGCATGCATATACGCATAATACAACACAATTTCATTTATTTTGAGAACATCATTGCTTGATATATATCATGCATTGCATACGACTGACCTTTACCTTTCAGGAAGGATGCAGTTAAGTTCTCAACTATGAAGTTTTTACCCAAGTCGAAGTACCGACCGGTTCTTAAATCTCAACTGAATTATTCTCGGTTGAATTACAGATAAGGTTATAAATCTCGACAATTTTCCTCCGTCGAAGTGTGGACGAGTTCTTAATTCTCAACAGAATTATCCTTCGTTGAAGTACAGACAGTCCTAGATCTCGATGAAGATGTTTACCTCAGTCGAAGTACTGACCGGTTCTTAAATCTCAACTGAATTATTCTCGGTTGAATTACAGATAAGGTTCTAAATATCGGCAATTTTCCTCTGTCGAAGTGTGGACGAGTTCTTAAATCTTATCAAAATTATCCTCCGTTGAAGTACAGACAATCCTAGATCTCGATGAAGATGTTTCCCTCAGTCGAAGTACTGACCGGTTCTTAAATCTCAACTGAATTATTCTCGGTTAAATTACATATAAGGTTCTAAATCTCGGCAATTTTCCTCCATCAAAGTGTGGTCGAGTTCTTAAATCTCAACAGAATTATCCTCCGTTAAAGTGCAGACAGTCCTAGATCTCTATGAAGATGTTTCCCTCAGTCGAAGTACTGACCGGTTCTTAAATCTCAACTGAATTATTCTCGGTTGAATTACAGATAAGGTTCTAAATCTCGACAATTTCCCTTCGTCAAAGTGTGGACAAGTTCTTAAACCTCAACATAATTATCCTCCGTTGAATACAGATTGTCCTAGATCTCGATGAAGATGTTTCCCTCAGTCGAAGTACTGACCGGTTCTTAAATCTCAACTGAATTATTCTCGGTTGAATTACATATAAGGTTCTAAATCTCGACAATTTCCCTCCGTCGAAGTGTGGACAAGTTCTTAAATCTCAACTGAATTATTCTCGGTTGAATTACAGATAAGGTTCTAAATCTCGATAACTTTCCTCCGTCGAAGTGTGGACGAGTTCTTAAATCTCAACAGAGTTATCCTCCGTTGAAGTACAAACAGTCCTAGATCTCGATGAAGATGTTTCCTTCAGTCGAAGTACTGACCGGTTCTTAAATCTTAACTGAATTATTCTCGGTTGAATTACAGATAAGGTTCTAAATCTCGGTAATTTTCCTCCGTCGAAGTATGGATGAGTTCTTAAATCTCAACAGAATTATACTCCGTTGAAGTACAGATAGTCCTAGATCTCGATGAAGATGTTTCCCTCAGTCGAAGTACTGACTGGTTCTTAAATCTCAACTGAATTATTCTCGGTTGAATTATAGATAAGGTTCTAAATCTCGGCAATTTTCCTCCGTCAAAGTGTGGACGAGTTCTTAAATCTCAACAAAATTATCCTCCGTTGAAGTGCAGACAGTCCTAGATCTCTATGAATATGTTTCCCTCAGTCGAAGTACTGACCGGTTCTTAAATCTCAACTGAATTATTCTCGGTTGAATTACAGATAAGGTTCTAAATCTCGACAATTTCCCTTCATCGAAGTGTGGACAAGTTCTTAAATCTCAACAGAATTATCCTCCGTTGAAGTACAGAAAATCCTAGATCTCGATGAAGATGTTTCCCTAAGTCGAAGTACTGACTGGTTCTTAAATCTCAACTGAATTATTCTCGGTTGAATTACAGATAAGGTTCTAAATCTCGACAATTTCCCTCCGTCGAAGTGTGGACAAGTTCTTAAATCGCAACAGAATTATCCTCCGTTGAAGTACAGACAGTCCTAGATCTCGATGAAGTTGTTTCCCTAAGTCGAAGTACTAACTGGTTCTTAAATCTCAACTTAATTAGTCTCGGTTGAATTATGGATAAGGTTCTAAATCTCGGCAAAGTTCCTCTGTCGAAGTATGGACGAGTTCTTAAATCTCAACTAAATTATCCTCGGTTGAATTACAGACAATTCCTAAATCTCGATGAAGATGTTTCCCCCCCAATTGAATTACAGACAAGTTCTTAAAACTCAGCAGAGATGTTCTCTCGGTTGAAGTACAGGCAAGTTCCCAAGTCTCAACAAATATCAGGCTCCCCCAGCGGAATCTTCTACAACAACAGGTATACAAGTTCTCGCTAAGGAATCTCTTATGCGATCGATAATCTTGTTGATGGCATATTTAAGCCCATCCTGTCGCCAGCAATCTCCAAATGGCATTTGTAAGCCCATTCCCGACATCACAAGGCTGATACCAATTCATGCGAGTGCAAATTTCTAGGCACTCTAGTGTTCAATCATCTTCCACCTTCGGATCACGAAAGGCATGAAAGCCAATCTACATCCTCAGGTTTAAGAAGATTGAACAGGGGAAGCTGTTGTACCCCAAAATTTTCCCTCTCATATTTCTCAAAAAAAACATTGCAAGAAAAATCTCCAAGTTGCTCAAGTTTGCTCAAGAGTTGGACAGACAAGCTATCTCCTAAGGCAGTCTACCCCAAATTAGGGTTTTGTGTTGTATCAAGATCCTTGAGTCCAAATGACCTCAAGATCTCCCTAATGTCCTAATATGCTCTCAAGATCATCCATTTTAAATTTCAAGCCTTGCAGAGGAAGTTTGCTCAGTCAATTGCTCAAAAGGCCCAAAAATGGACTGTGCTAGGGCAAAGGTCAACTCTGACCCAAATACAGTAAAACATCAAGATTTTTTGTCAACAATCTCATTTTTAAGGATATTTCATAATTTTATCAAGGGTTGATCATGATTCATCAAGGATTGCTCAAAATTGATCAAGACTCAAAAGTTGCTAAATTGGGGTTTTGCAGGAAACGTCAACTCAACTTTGACCAAGAATAACTTTCTCATACTTTATGATAAATGACCCATCCAAAGCTCATTTTTAAGAGGATTCAACTTCCTACAATCCATCTTCATACCCCAAGATCAAAAAATGCACTCACAAGAAGTTATAAATTTGGACATTATAGGTCATTTTTGAAAGTCAACAAAAACACCTTTTTTTCCATAGCTTATAACTTGAGCATGGAATATCAAAATGATATGTGACCAAAAGGGTTGGTTATATGACATCTCAAGCTTTCTAAAAAGTCCACAAACACTTCAAAAAGTTCAAAATTGAAGAAGTTATGCATTGTTGAAGTTGGACTTTTTTGCAAAATTGCCAAAAGTCAACTATCCCCAAAACTTCAAATTTTGTCAAATGGGCCCATTCTTTTCCACTTGATTTGAGCTTGCATAGTTACCCACGTGTCCTAGCTTCAGCCATGATCCCATATTTTATTTTTATTATTTAATTTGATTTTTAATTGAATTTATTCATTTTAAATCAAATAAAATCATATAAAATCCAAAACTTTGATAACATAAGATTTTTTGGCTGTTTCAGGCTTTGATTACCATCATTATCATCATCAAACTCGAATCAAACTAAATCATGTGCAAAAAGATTGAAATTGGACAAATTTGGAAGGTTTTACAGGAGATATCAAATCAAATTCATATGCATTGATATGAAGGAATTCAGTCCATGACTCTTACCCTAATACACTACACAATACATAAGCAAGCAAGAGGATACGAAACATGGGTTAGAAAGTGCAGAGAGAGGCAGAACAAGATTGGAAAAATTCACTAAAAAGCTTGAGATCGAAATCATAGTTAAAGGTGTTTTCAAGAGCTGAGACATATCTCAATTGATTCCTGGGCGTTCACTCAAGCTATCTGGATCCAAAGCAAGCTTGTTCAGACATCCAAACACGCTGTAAGTGTCACGAAACATAACCCTGTTCTTGAAGTCGAAACTCACCATTCTTGCATCCATTGAATGAAATAACTGCATATTTGTAATCTTCACATCATTTGTAAACTTTTGGCATCATTTAATTTCGTTTATCTAACTTGTAATGCAAAACACCATAGCTAGGGTTCTTGGAAGCGTTTTTGGGGTTTTCTATTTCAGGAACAATTGACCACCAAGAAGTGTATGGTTGTGACCGGGAGGGTGAGACAAACACAACCATGCCCTTGGAATTCATTTTTATAGCCTTAGGAGGATTTTTGAGATGAACAACTTTGTAGCTACGGACTTCTGTCCGTTGGTATAGGTCTGTGCATTTTTAGCCACGGACATGAGGTTGAAGATGATGCGTGGCGCCCCATCATTGGGCCATTCAAACCAAGCGCGCATTTTATTTATTTTTCTGGAAACTATTTCATTTTTTATATAATATTATTTGTTTGTATTATAATGACAGTTGAAACAAGGTGGTGTAGTGGCAAGGCAAGCAATGTAATTCCTTCAGGATATGAGTTCAAATCCTAGGTCCCCTACTTCCTCAATATTTTTTCCTTTTAGGTGATTGTATGCACGTTTCAGCTTGTAGTGCACCATACTCCCTCAAGCATCCAAGAGACAGATGGCCAATGGCCAGATCTGAAGGCTAGGGATTGAAGGACCATCAAGGCACTGATCAACGCATGCACACTGAATTCCAGAAAGTCAAAAGGGCCAGCACATATTGGGCCACAAATTTGCTACCAGCACCCCCATAATTTAGGCCCAAACTCTCTCTTTCACTCATTTTATTTTATTTTAATTGTTTTATTATTTTCATTTAATTTACTAACCAATCATAAAATTCCTCTTTTATTAAATAAAATCACCAAAAAAATATTTTTATTCAATCAAATTTTAACTTTTATTTTTTATTAATAAATACTAATTAATTAATTTAGGTTTTAATTCTAGAATAATTTTAACCTATTTTGCAAATAATTAAAACTAATTAGATTTAATTAGGTTTTAATTACTAATTCAATTAATTTTATTTTCTTTCTTTAAATAATCAAAACTCCAAAAATAATTTATTTTTATTAATTAATTTATTTAATTTAATCTAGTGATTAATTTAGATTATTTCTTTCTTAAAATAAAAAAAAACCTAAAAAAGATTTTTTCTTTAACCAAAAGGGTCAAAACCCTAATCATGCGCTCGATTTAATTTCCCGCACGCGTTATTTATTTTTATCCAATAATGTACTTGCTCCCGGATTGTAATAGTAAATAGGACTTTTATTTATTTTTTCTCATTTTATTTTTTCAAAAGGGTTTGTCTTTGGCGATGTAAATACCCGACGCCTTGTAATTTAAATTCCGCCTTTTAATTCCGCAAATTATAACTGCTAGATGTTTGATAATAGGGTTCGCATGACAAGATTGAATGTTAATCTTAAAATCAAATTAGATCACCCTTCACATGTACAAAGATAAAAAATAACTGAAAACGACACACTCGCACATGCGCACTCTTAGGATACACCCCACTTGGTTGCCTTCATACACGGTCATTGAGTATAGGTCGTTTTAGAGGTCGCCCTCTTGTCTAAAAGATCATAGTCGCCTCGAAATGGTTGCCTCGGATATTGTTGTCTCAAACAAATGATCTAAGAGATTAGGGTTACCGCTAAGGCATCCTAACATTGCTCTAGTGACCGTAAGTCCCGCATTCGAATTGACCCTTAAACTCCAACGACGGTGCTACCTACTCATAAATAGTAGGATAGCATTGTCTAAAGGAAATTAGCATAGAACGATTCCTTTTTCGAGTAGGTAGATGGTTCTTAGATACTTGCTCTTTCAAAAACAAAAACTTTTCACACTTACACTCCTTTTCGAACAAAGTTTTCAAAAACACTTCATACGCTCTTGAAGACAGAAGCAAGAGTTAAATCGAAGTTAAAACAAAAAAAAATTTTAAATCCCACAAACACAAAGAAAACAATTTTGAAAATGATGAGAAAGTACCTAAGAGCCCGTAGATAACTACGGATAGAAAGGGTGTTAATACCTTCCCTTTCTATAATCTACCCCCCGTACTCAGAAATATCTCGAAAAAGGAATTTTTTTGTTCTTTTTTCCTTTCCTTGTTGGATAAAATAAAAGTCGGTGGCGACTCTTGCTTACCACGACATTTTGCGAAACAAAACGCAAAACACAAACCAGCATTTCAAAAAGAACAGTCAGTTCTTCCCACCGTATCACAAAAGCGGAAAACACGAAAAGCAAAAATGGATTACCAAATAAAAATCCTCAACAAAGAATAAAGTCGTATGATCAGACACCAAAAATGAAAGAGGTGAGTGACTGCCATATCCTCCTCGACCATGGTAAATTCCTTCTGAGGGATGAGTGCTCGTATTGGTTTAACTGAATTTAGGATTGAAGAACATCACGAAGAATGGGTGGGCACCAAATATTCTGAGCCTTAAATCTTTTTTTCTAAAACAGTGAACCAGGCCACGTTACAACCCTTAAAAGTCCTAACTGAAGCATGGGTTAATTCGAAAGCACACTGTAACAAGAAATACAATAATCTGACTCCTATGAGGCTTGCAAAAAAAAAACTTTTGAGTTGGTATCACACTATCTTTTTAAATTTTTTCCATACAAATTTTTTGTTTGTTTAATCTTTTCAATAAAGGTTTTTAAAGTTCAAGACAAACATGAGCTTTGCATTACAATTACCATTCTTAGAATAAACAATCTTTGCATATGAGCAAGTGCTTAAACATCAAGTAAGTTTTCATAATGAGCATCAGATGAAAATTTGATCATCTCAAGGGACAAATTGCTTCAGGATACCGTTTAAAGGTAAATCATTTGTGAGAATGGTCTTAACCTGGGGAAAATCTTCTATTGACTCTGTTAAGTAAAAGAATACCAGTTTGAGAAATGGTCTAAAAGATTGTAAAAGTTGGTTTCCCGGAGTCTCTGTCAAGCAGTGGTGCATTACTTTCAGTTGGTCCCAAGGGACATATTTCTTCAAGTATCTGATTAGAGACTGAAGCAGTTCAAGTTGATAAGTATGGTTGTGAAGTAACCTACTTTCAAGATATAGGCCAACCACTCTAAGGTTATGTTGTCTTCAAAAAATCCTCAGGTTTCTCATCCCTCCGTGAGCATGTGGTAAAGGAAAAGATTTTTCGAGAAGCTGTTAAGCAGGGGTAAGCGTGTCGAATACTCTGTCGAGTAAGTATGCAGCCAATCTGAGGTATTCAAGTCAAGATTTTTATCCCTCAAAGTGCAGTCAAACTGGGGCAGTTGTGCTAATATTTGACAAATCTCTCTGAGAATGCGTGGAATAGAGGAGAATCTTCCCAGAATTTGAATATGTATGGGCATTCACTTAAGTATGGTTGAAGCCATCTCCAACTTTGGTTAGTCAGGAGCCATATTCCAAAATTCACAACACTGGGGAAAATTGTCTTCAATAGTATAAATCTCAAAAAGTCATCTCGAGGCAATTTTCTGCAAAAAGCCTTACAAACTGGGGCAAGAATTTATGTAAGGGTTATCTCTCTTCTTCAGTGGTTGATCAGATCAAGTCCATACGCAGGCTAAATGACCTATGAATTTGAAAATCATGCCGAGAAGTCGGGATTGTTATCTTCGACTTATCAGAGAGTCAAGTCTATTTGATAATATCCTTTGTCCCGAGTCAAGGATATTATCCCCAGTTGAAGTTTGGATTGTTATCCTCAGTAAGATATAAGCGGTGATGCAAAGATCATTTGGGGTTGTTTACACATACAAGTTGTGATGGAAATATTGCTTCCTAGGGGGATGCCTACTCCCAGTAAAAGACCTGTGCTACTTGACATAGACCTATCTACCAAGGGGTTTCTCTTCTAAGATATTTTCTCCCCAGTAAAGGATCCTCATTTCTATGCAGGTGGAAAATGTTCTTTCTCCCTGGAAATGTAAAAGTGGTTTAAAGTCTAGATGATTCCTTTTCATTGGACTTCAATTTATTTTTGCAGCATCTCCTCTAAAGTCCACTTTTTAGTGGCATTCCTCCTCGGAGTCGATAGGTTGAAGTTGCAATCTTGCATCGCGGTTTTTACCCGGTGATTGATAGTTCAAGTTGTCTATTCTTCAGTAAGATTTTCCATTCCAAGCAGGGGCATGTCGCCCCAACTTCTGTTTTTGCAAGTACTGTTGGTCTTTCATGACAAGAAGCGTACTAACAAATGAATCAAGAAGGGTAGCATGAGGATTTTCGTATAATGAGATCCAATTGTCCCCAGTGGAACTATTCTTCTTTCCGTAGTGGAGCAAGTGTCCTATCTTCCTAGTGAGGTGTATAGGAGAATTCCAGTCACGACTCTTTCGTTACCAGTGATAGAAGATTTTGTTGAGATATCCCTAGTGGAGTTTCTATCCTGGGATGTTGTTTCTTCCCCAAGTGAATATCTTTTACCTCCCAGCATTGTTATCCCCAGTGTGGTCCGAGTAGAATTATTTTTATTTAAGAATTTCTATACTCCCCAGTAGAAGTTATCTTTGTCAAAGAATTTCTATGCCAGAAGTTTCCATTCCCAGTAAAGCCTTCCTCTTTCCAACAGAGGATAAAGAATTTACTCCCCAAGAAGTTGAGGGTTTGATCAGAATTCAAGATTTTCACTGAACTACAATTTATTTTTGTAATGTCCTCCCCAAGAAGTTACTTCCCTAGTGATATCAATCGTTCGAGGTTGATGGTTTCGAATCTCAGTTCCCCATTGAAGTTCATATGGCATGCTCTCTACCAGAAGATCAGATGTACAAGAATAATCATTCGAAAGTTCATTATCTTCTCAGAATTCGATTATTGATATGTTTTCCAGTGCATTATTAAACATGCATCATTACATTGCATCATTACATTGCATCTACTAAAACACGTAGCATTTCCATTGTATGGAGCATTACGCTATAAAAAATTTAAACATGCATGTGTATAAGTCTGTTATGTCCACCTGTGGTAACCAGATTGTTATGCACTCAGATTTAATTTATCTCCACAACAATCCTAGGGTAATTTTATTATGTTTCCCCATCGGAGTTTGTTTTGACTCACCACTAGTCGGGTCTTTGGTATCTATGCATTTCCCTAGTGAGTTTGTGGTTTGCGCTTGTCCCTGTAAGCCTTTGGTTATTTTACCCGTATTTGCTTCACCGTTAGAGTGTGAGTAAGAGTTGGTGTATAACCTTTCTTGCTTCTAAAGTGTTTGAGTGTCCATACTTGGTGTGTGGTAATTCAGATAATTGCCACTTTGCGACCTACCAAAAGTCCAACGTGTTTTGGCAATCCTTGTTAGATTCTGTTTGACCATTCTCTTTCTCTAGTAGAGTTCACCTCCGATCTGTGCTCTTTAAAGGCCCTACGTTAGTCGGTTCCTTGTTTTGGTCTATCCGCGTTAGTCGGGTCCTCCTTTCGTTAGTCTAGTTAACTTTTTATGTTAAGAGTCTTTCAGTGTCTCTTCAAAGTCCAGTTGTCTGGCGTCCTTGTTTAGGCAAGTGCGTCCTTTTTATTAAGGCTTTATTCGGTTAGTCTCATTCTTGTGTTCACTATCAACTCTAAATATTTGTTTCTTGATGCTCAATTTCGCTCTTGTGTATCTAACTCTGACCAAATATGCATAACTTTATCCCCTGTGAAGTTCACCTTTGGTTGCCGGTCCTTTTTTAAAACCCCTCTTCGGCTGGTATCCTTTGTTAAAAACCCCCGCTTAGGCTGGTATCCTTTGCTAAAACCCCGCTTCGGCTGGTATCCTTTGTTAAAATCCCGCTTTGGCTGGTATCCTTTGTTAAAATCCCGCTTCGGCTGGTATCCTTTGCTAAAATCCCGCTTCGGTTGGTATCCTTTGTTAAAACCCCGCTCCAGCTGGTATCCTTTGTTAAAATCCCGCTTCGGCTGGTATCCTTTGCTAAAACCCCTCTTCGGCTAGTATCCTTTGTTAAAATCCCACTTCGGCTGGTATCCTTTGTTAAAATCCAGCTTCAGATGGTATCCTTTGCTAAAATCCCACTTCGACTGGTATCCTTTGTTAAAACCCTGCTTCGGCTGGTATCCTTGGTTAAAACCCTGCTTCGGCTGGTATCCTTTGTTAAAATCCCGCTTCGGCTGGTATCCTTTTCTAAAACCCCGCTTCGGCTGGTATCCTTTGTTAAAATCTCGCTCCGGCTGGTATCCTTTGTTAAAATCCCGCTTCGGCTGGTATCCTTTGCTAAAATCCCACTTCAGCTAGTATCCTTTGTTAAAACCCCGCTTCAGCTAGTATCCTTTGTTAAAATCCCGCTTCGGCTGGTATCCTTTGCTAAAACCCCGCTTCGGCTGGTATCCTTTGTTAAAATCCTGCTTCGGCTGGTATCCTTTGTTCAAACCCCGCTTTGGCTGGTATCTTTTGTTAAAATCCCGCTTCGGCTGGTATCGTTTGTTAAAACCCCACTTCGGCTGGTATACTTCGCTAAAATCCCGCTTCGGCTGGTCTCCTTTGTTAAAATTCATCTTCTGATGGTGTCATTTCTTTAAAATCCACCGTCGACTGGTATCATTTGTCAGGAGTCCCATTCGTTTGGTCTCTTTCCTCAGTAAGTTCGCCTTCGATTAGTGTTCCTTCATCAGAGCCTCCTTCGGTCGGTCTCTTCTTTTTGTATGTTTAACCTTGACCTGACATCCAATAGATTTACTCAGCTAACTAATGTAATCCAAAAAGCAAAAAAATATAACAAAAAAAATAAAATAGGAAAAATGAAAAAAAGTATAATAATACCTGATTGGCTTTAGAGCGCAAATTTCTGAGTTCTTTTAGTATTTAATCTTCTTCTACCTTGAAAGTTCGAAAGGCTGGCGCCAATCTCACCTTCAGGTTGAAGGCGATTAAATAGGGGCAGCTGTTGCACCCCAAAATTTGCCCTCCTAGTTCCTTATATTTTGGCTTAGGCTTAGCACCGCATTCATATCTTTTCATTAGGTCATTAACATACATTTGCATTCGATGAAGCGCTTGAGGTTCAAAGTTCAGTGGCTGTGCGATATTAGGGTTTTGTAATGGTTAAGGTGTTCATATCCGATAAAGCCTGATTCTTCTGATTATCCTTCAAGCAGTGAAATGTGGAATTAGGGTTGCAACCTATGCTTATTGGGGGTTCCTAATTAACTTCTTAACATTGGTGTTTTTATTCAATGGCCATTCCTGTGTTTAATAGAGAAGAAGATTTCTATGGGTGGATTCTATGTGTTGAAAAGTATTTCAAAGAACAAGGAACACCAAAAAAAGATGTTGTTAGAAGTTTGGGGTCAGATTGCATAGTCATTCTCATCAATAGTGACTTTGGCGGTCTCAATATCGACTTCCATCGTGTTGGGACACATTCACTACTGTATTTATTTGGCACTTTAAGCCGGAATGGAGATCTATTTTACTGTTTGATGAGGAAGAATTGACGAAACTCGACGATTTCTCAAATTTGTCAATTGAAGATGAGAAAGAGGGACATGTGTCGTATGGATGCAGATGTTGCTAATTTCATGATTCCATCGAAATCGCCTGATCCTAGTTTTTGGCTGAATAATTCTACCACCTTCTTTCAAGGTAAGAATTTCATGTGACTCTCAACAAAGTTCACTAACCATCTCATACCATACTTAATTCCAAAATCTCATTTTATCCTCAAATATTGACCATGTTGTGGAAAGAATCAACTAGAGATAAATCCATTTGTTGCTCATGTATTCTTTCCTGCATTTATTGCTTGTCTTATTAAGACTTCAATACATAGTTTTGTTGCTGGACTTTTGTGTTGCAGAACAAGTGAATTAAGAAGATATAGTAACATTGTATTCTCTTATGCTTCACACCACCTGTTTTCTAAAATGCTTAGACCAATATCTCAAACACTTGAGAGGACTGCTAGTGTGTCAGCTATGAAAAAGAAATTTCCCGTTCTCGGTTGAAACCAACATGTTATACCATACCTGAAGTGGAATTAGTTTCGGTTGCAGATTTGCCTTCTTCATTCTCACGTTCACCATACATTATTAACCACAAATGTCATGGGCCGCGCCTCCTCAAATGTTTTTCTGAGGCCATTGTGCTTTCCAAACAAAATAGTGGAACATTTGATGATAAGAGTTTTGATACTGTGATTGAAATTTCTTCTGGTGATCTTAGTTATGTCTATGTGAACAAATGTATTTTGGAGTTATATTTTAAAGAGTTAAAGTTTTTTGTCTTTAATGATGATATATGTTTTACGTGTAAGGATATCAATGTTGAATTGTTTCAACAGGAACATAAGTTACATGTGTTAACTTCTTATGTGAGAAAAAGAATGGACAATACTGGAATTCTAGGTGTGAGTTTCTTTGGCATGTATACCTTAGAGATTATGCTATGTTTAAAAATCATCCTATTGACACGGGACAGGAAGATAATGTGAATATACCCCCTCATATTTACCTTGCTATACTTGATGTGCTTACTATTTCATTGACACTAGACTTATGGCCATTTATGATATTGATGTTCTTACTCTTGTGGCTTGTAGAATTATTCTAACAAATCACTCTCTTGTTAAAGCAATTATTGGCTTCATTCGACCTCAGAGGCTTGGACTTGTGGGAACCTCATTGTCTTTTGAGATTAATTATTGGTTGAAGAGGGACATAATAACTTCTTTTGCTTGGATTGAATTTTCTTCGATATTCACCAGTTGGATATTATTCAACAAAGCTATTTCCATTACTTTGGGGTTTTTTTTTAGATTGCAAGAAAAAGGGTTAGTGAGCTTCACTGTGGCCTATCAATTTGAAGTGAGATCAAGATTGGCAGCAAAGTTTTTTAGCAAATACAAAGGCAAATACTCATTCACAATGGCAAGACCCTTGTCTACAGAAACATGGGCATTGATTATGATCAATTTGCGGCTGAATATGGTTTCACTAGCAGAGTCTTTCTGTTCAAAGTGTGGGATCCAGGAAAGGTACCAACAATGCCATGATTGAATTTGTGACAAATTCTGGAAATTTAACTGCCAAAACGATTCTAGGTCTGCACCGAATCTGAACCCAAAGACGACAACCCTGCTATGTTCATAAACATGGTTTAATAGTCCTCAATTTTGGAAAACTCAACTACAAATCATCCCTGCATTTAGTTTATACCAGAAATCAGGAAAAAAACAACGAAAAAGAGAAGAAGGTCAATGACTAAGCTTCATTCATTAACAGTAAAGCAGAGAAAATTATAAGAGGAATATATCAGTTCAGCCGCATTTGTTCAATGAGAAAAATCAGAAATCAGAAAAACTTAATTGCGACCAATCGTAACCATTTTTTTATACTTCCTAACTTCTCCAAGAAACAGAGCTAACCGAAACTAAATCATAACAGAATTTCAACAAATAAACAACCATAACAAAAAAACTAACTAACCTCTAACAATCTGTATAACAACCAACTTTTAACAAAAACTCCTAACAAACTCCCTAACTGCTAACCGACTGTAACTGAATTTAAAACTCTCTAACTGTAACTAACTTCCTCATCTCCTAATAACCTAGTACTAACCCAGTTTTAAAACTAACAGAATTTCACTTCTAGAACCAAAACTGTCAAAGCTAACTTCTAACTGACTATACCAAAATTTATTAAATTAAAAAAAAACTCATAAAATATAGAAGGGGAGGGTGAAGTCTGAAACGGTGAGAATATAAAATCAGAGGAGAAAAAGTATCAGATATTACAGCTCATCAAATTTTCATCAATAAAATCCACACCATCCAAATAAATAACTAACTCTCCTAATCTATGGTTCAAATTGATTCAATTTATAACCAATTTCCATAACTAACTTCTAACAAAATTTCATAACAAAACCTTTAACCAACTTTCTACACAACTAACAAACTTCTTAGAAATCCCAACAAACTAACTGTATAGGATGATAACAGAATATAAAAGAAGGAGAGGAGGAAACTCAAAGAGAATGATAACTCACCAAAATATCTCTTCAAATTGCTCGAAGCTTCTCCCACAAGGACTCTGGATTCTTTATCTACAACGATTCTTCATCAACCCTGCATCCTCTTCATCATTTTGCTTCAACCTGCACCTTCTTCTTCCACCACTGCACCATCATTCTTCAACTTCTTCAACTCCTTTAATCTTCAACTTTTCTTTTTCTGTTTCATCATCATCAACAGTTAGCAACTCGGCTTCAAGCTTCAACCAAAACACAGCTACGCATACGCAATCAAGAACAACGATAAGGCGCAAAGAAACAGACGCACGAAGAAGAGAAGAAGAAGAAATTAGTGAAGAATTTACCTCTGGATTTCTCATCTTCGCAATAGTGTTGAAGAACAACCGAACTCATCTCCAGTAGGTAACACCTTATAATCTCTTCCATTATTATATAATGTGTTTTGTTGTTATATTAGATCGACGAGATTAAATCGCAAGCGAATCGAAGGTGAGGACAAATGAAATCGAAGGGAGATCTGGGGGGATGAGGCCGGAACGAAGCTCTTGACGGTGACAATTGATGATGTGAGGCGGTGTGATAGCAACGACGGCAGAGGTGAGGAATAAGGAGAAAAAGAATGAATGAAGAGCAGAGAGGGAAGGACTCTGTGTTCTAATGGAGTTTAGGAGTCACAATTCTAACCTAAACGCCAAAACGTCGTTGTTTCCTCAATTTTTATTTTCTTAACTTTTTGTTTTAATTTAATTAAGTCCTTTCAATAATGCTGAATAATAATCAGAATGGATTTGGAATGTTGTTGGGCTAAGACGCGTTGGGCCAGCACCCTCATTCTAGCCCGTTCGTCTTTTTTTTTGGGGCAGCTAAAAAAGCTGTACAAAAAAGAAAACTGTTTGTGGACCAGTTCCGAATTAGGCTTAGAGTTGTTTCAGTTACTGTATCTCCTATTCCCAGATTGCACCCCCTGGGTTATTTCTTACTATTTGCAATTTCTTTTGAATAATTTTTATTATAGCTTAGACTTGTTTTAATTTTCTTCACAAAATAAAAATAATAAAAATCAGTAAAATATATTAGATTTTTTTTCTTATTTTGATTTTTAGGAATTAATTCGTGGTTATCTAATTATTTGAAATTCATGATTCACCTTTGCTTTGTTGAGATTTAAATCTCATGCAGGTTTACTATGCGATATGCAGATACGCTTGAATTTTAGATTGTGATTTATTTTCACATCGATGATGCTTCAACACTTATTCTGAGTATTGGATTTCTAACTCTTTTCTTTGTTAATGTTAGCAGCTCGCGAGATCATCGGGTTTCTTTACTTTTTGCTTTGATCTACAGGCTAGTACTCGTTTGGTATATTTTCTTTCTATTTTCACCCCGCATTTATCGCTTCCCATAGATCATATGAAGTATGATAACATTAGGTGTAGAAATAGGCTAGTTTCCCCTTGATTTTTCTTTTTTTGCATATGCATTTAAAACAAAAACTTCTTTTTTACAAACTTCAAAAATACTTAAAAATTACTGACGTGAATCACGCCTTTGTTGAACATGGGAGATAATAAGCGGGTTTCTTCTCGATCTTATTGTTTTTCCATTCTAAGCCTCGGCATGGTTCAAGTCTCAATGAATCATTTCATGAATAAGTGGAGAAATGGCTAAAATTTCTCTCTTGAGATTAACTAGCTATTATCCACAAGCAAAAATATCAACAATACAAACTCTTTTTGCCTTCGGGCCTTTCTTCCAAAACTTTTTCAGAAGAATATATTAATTCACTTCTGTGATGATGCGTAAGTCTCCAAAGGTCGAGTTGCGGTAGAAGGCGAAATTAATATTGTTCGTCAAAAACACAATCCAATTCAAACTTTTTTGTGCGCCCAAGCACATTTTCTCCAAACTTTTTCAAAAGAGCAAGTTAATTCACTTATGTGCTGACGCGTAAGTCTCCAAAGGTCGAGTTGCGACAGAAGGTGAAATTAATACTGTTCATTAAAAAAATACAAACCAACAAAAACATATGAGCCGAACTACGGCTGCTCTGATTCCTTAAAAGGGATACGTAGGCATCGAGGTAGGGATCGAACGAGCATAACTTTTATTTTTCCCTACATTCTTTTCTCTTTATTTTGCATGCATTCTCCCTTTAGCAGTAATAAAAAATAAGCGTAGATTAAACACACCCATAAGATAGATAACAAGAGTGGATACCGTAGAGTACTACGGGCGTGTGGGGTGCTAATACCTTCCCCCCGCGTAACAGACTCCCTTACCCTTATCTCTCGGTCGCAAGACCGTGACTTCTACCATCTTAGGTTTTCTCGATGTTTACCTTTCCCTCCATATGGGATAAAAGACGTTCGATGGAGACTTTGTTGTTTGATGATTTTCAGCCGGTTGTTTCAACACCCTCAATGCGTGCCATGATCTGTTCTTCCTGAACCTTATTGTCAACCAGATTCTTTCCAAACTAGTCACCAAAATATGCTTTCACATCAAGAGAAAGCAAACCAGCAGATGATGAATTAAGACCTTTACTAGTAGGTTTCACAATCCTATCCTCATAGATGAAACATCCATAAGTATGAATAAAATAATGTTCCCAGCTTTCATCCATGTAGTATTTCATCGTATTTATAATAGGAGCATCAACCGAATTTGGTGATTTCACTAAATCAGCAACAGATGGAGCAATAACGTTCAATTCAAGAATGAACGAATGATGAACTTGACCCAATTGTGGCGTGTGTTACTTATAAGCATCCAGGTCAGATTGAGGTCAAAATCAAACGCTCTTGCCTAATTACGAGGTTTCCTATACATTATTTTAACCATAATCAAGTGAAAAATATGCATTTCAAATATAATCTTGACTAATATTAAAGTTGGCCATATCCAGACGATTGTTGGAACTGAAGGTAGCATAGGAAATAAGTAGTTTGATTGCCTCTAACCTTGCAACAATGCAATGGTTTCAGAGAAATCTACACCTTCTTACTGATTATAGCCTTGAGCTACAAGTCTAGCTTTATTCCTTACCACTTCTATTTGTTTGTTGAGCTTGTTTTTAAAGACCCATTTTTTTCCAATAATGTTGTTCTGATGAGGTTTAGGTACTAGATCTCAAACATCACTCCTCTGAAATTGGCTCAAATCTTCTTACATAGCTACAATCCATCAATCATCTGATAGTTCTCCATCAATAGAATTTGGTTCAATCATATAAATAAGTCCCAACATGGAATCTTCTTCTCCGAAGGCAAATCTTGTCTTCCTAAGACTATCCTTATTTTCAATTATCAGCTCTTCTGGATGAGAAGACTTGTACAAAAAGGTCTTCTTGTATTGTGTTGCTAACTGGGAACCATATTGAGCTTGTTTATTTGCACCTTCATTTGGACGAGCTTTTGAATTTGGATAAGATTTTGGACAACCATCTTTTGAGAAAAACACAAGAAGGGGGCTTGAATTTTGTTATTTTTTTCTCCTTTTTATCTTACAAATCTCTTGTCAAATTTTGATCACACATACCAAATCTGAGTTAGAGTCTGATAGTGATAGCATGGCAATAAGGTTGATAAGAAATTAAAAATAAGAGCAAGAAACACACAAGAAATTATCCTGGTTCCTCCTACAAATCAGGAGTAGTCTAGTCCCCTTGCACTTCCAAGAGATTTCAACTATAACCAAATCTGGTTACAATTGCTCAAGCACACAAGAAATATACTTCAAACACCTAATGACACAAGGGACTTCAATGCTCAAGCATACAAGCAAGAGACTTCTAATTGCTTAAGAAAACATGCAAGAGACTTCAATGCTCAAGCACACAAGCAAGAGACTTCCAAATGCTCGAGCACACAAGCAATAAACTTCCTACAATCTATCTAGCATATAAATGATATTAATAGTTTGATACTTATACTTGATATACAATCAGAGGTGTAAACAAAATATAACACAAAAAACTCTAAGACTTAAGAATTTCTAAAAATGTATAATTGATAAGAAGTTCTAAGTTAACTTATTCCCTTTGTTTTGATAGAGTAACTTATTTTTTCTTGTCAAGGCACGTTGTTGTATGTTTCTCTAAGTCTTCACCTCTTTTTTATAGAGAACCGTGAAAGAGTTGTTAAAGAACACATCTTACGCAAGTGATTTTTTTAGAGAAGCATCAACAGATCTGTTACAAACCTTCCTGGTATGGTTAATGTCGTTGCATTTCCATTTGAAACTCCTTTGCTACAAAAGGAATTATTAGTGGCAATTCTTTAGGCTTCGTAAACTTTTTATTAAGTTTTCATGTGACCATAAGAAGACAAATTGACCTCTGAGTCTGATAGTGACTTGTCATACATTCCTTGGTTCTTGAGATTTGACTGGCTTTAGGTTCTGATCAGAGTTTGAGTCTTAGCTTATGATCCTTTAGACTTCGAGTATTCAAAGGTTGGCTTAATCTTCATATGTTGGCCTTCTCGAAGTCTAGAGTCTTTAAGTTTTGATCATCAGAAGCTGGCTTTATTAGAAGCTGATTCTTCAGAGTCCGATCTTTAGAATCCACCTCTAGAGAGCTTCTCTTTAGATGTTTAATGCATTATCATAACTAACTTTCAATCAGAATATGAATCTTTGTACCTTCACACATGAACATACATTAGTCTACCAAATTATTCTTTAAATACTTTATCATTAAAACTTAAGGGATATGGTATAAACCAATTTTATTCCAACACAGACAAACTTGTATGTACCATATCTCTAAGGTTTTGATGATAACAAAATATTTAAAGAACAATTGGGTATACTAATAATGTTCAAGTGTGCAATACTATAGAATAAAATTTGTGATATAAAATTAGTACCGGTTCTGAAAAAGAACATTTAAAGAGAAGCTAAAAGATCCAAAATTTGTAGGATAAGAACCTGCGAGTTAGACTCTAAAGGACATCAACTTCTAAATACCAGAGTCTAAAGAAAGTAAACATCTGAAGATCCAAACTATGAAAACATAGACTCTGAAGTAGGTCAACACAAGGATGAAGAAGACTCTTAAACGTCACTATCAGACTCAAAGGTTATTTTTCTGCTTCTAATCACATGCATAACCAAACAAAAATCTGCACAGACAACAGGGATGCAACAAATAATTCCTTTCAATGCAAAGGAAATTTAAATGTATTTTAAATGGTATTAGCCATATCAAGAAACATTCTAACGTCTATGGTCAAGCTTCTCCAAGACTCTCTTGTGCAAGATGTTTTCTTCAACAACTCTTTTTTGTCTCTCTATATAAGGAGCTGATGACTTGAACATAAAAAAACTAATCTTTGACAATTAAAAAGAGTTGTTACTCAGTAAAATCAAAAGCATAAGTTTAACTTATAATTTCTTATCATTTGTATATCCTAGAAACTATTAATTCTTAAGAGTCTTATTGAGTTGTATTATGTTTACACCTCCGATTGTATATTAATTGTAATATCCAAGCAATCTTTTATCTAATTAGGATAGTTTGTTAGAGATATATTACTTGTGTATTTGAGCATTTAAGTGTCTTACTTGTATGTTTGAGAATTTGAAATCTCTTACTTATGTGTTTTAGCATTGAAAGTATCTTGCTTGTGTGCTTAAGTATTGAAAGTTTATTGCTTGTGTGCTCGAGCATTTGTAATCATTTGATTATAGTGAAATCCATTGTAAGTGCAAGTGGACTGGACTACTCTCGTTTTATGGTAGGAACCGGGATAAAATTGCTCGTGTCTCTCTTTCCTTCTCTCTCTAACTCTAAACTTGTTTTTATCAGCTGCAAACAATTAACCGTGCGTCAGATTCTAGATCCTGTGTTCAAAATATGCTAATAATGTTTTAAAAAAAGAAATAAAAAGTAAGATGTATACTCGCATCATAGGAATTTATGATGAGTTATAGGACATACTTGAATATGTCATTAATATTCTAGTTAATGGAGTGTGTGGGACTTCTGGTAGATTCTTTACCTTACTTTAAGTACATTAAGATGATTGTTAATCTACTGCTAAAACCATTTTTAATTTTGTGGTCCACCTCTGAAGGTAATCAACAGGTAAAAGTGGCAAAGGCTAATCTTTTTGTCTAATAATATGAATTCGTCGGAACAAAGGAAGATGAAAATATTGAAAGCATGTTCTAAAGGTTTCAAGTTTTGGTATCTAGACTTCAAGTTATTAGAAGTCTTCTTGTAAAATATAGACCAAAGGCGGCATCCATCTAAGAAGATAAATAATTGAACAAAATAAGTCTTGAAAGTTTGATAAGAAATCTCTAGATTCATGAGATGGAGCTAATAGGAGATGAACCTGATAAGAAATTAAAGTCTCATGCCTTGAAATATGTTGGTCAATCTGCCAAGTCTCCTCAAGTTTGGGAATATGAAGAATTTGTTTATGCACAAAGTTTAGAAGAAGGATAAGATGATGAAGAGATGGAATTTTTAATCACGATATTTCAATATTCGGCTAAGAAGAACATATGGCCCTTAAGAAGCAACAACAACTTTAGAGGATCAAGTTCCAGAGACAAGAAGGATTACCAGAAGAGATGCTTCAACTACAAAAAGAATGGTCACTACATTGTTGACTGTCCAGAGTTACAAAAGGACAAGTAAAAGAAGGGAAGTTATCAGAAGGACAACTTTAAAAACAAAGTCAAGAAGAGTCTCACGGAAACATGAGATGAGCCGGTCAAAGAAGAAGAATATAACAAAGATAAGGAAGAAGCCAATATAGGTGTCAAGGCTCTAACATCTTCAAACACATAGTCTGACTCAGACTTTGGTTCAGATTCTGAAGAAGAAGATGACATATTTTCTAAACTATCTTGTTCAGGTTTAATTACTCTTATTCAAGACCTTATGGGTCGTTGTCAAGAAAAAGCCAAACACATCAAAATTTTGAAAAAGAAATTTGAACTAAAAACAAAAGAATTAAAATCTCTTAAAATTAAAATGAAGAGTTAGAAAGAATTCAAATTGTTCAAGTAGAAAAGATGTTTGATAAATATCTAGATGAGCATCAACTTTCTCTTCAGGAATTTGTCATAAATGGCTTTAATAGGACAAAACTTGCATCCATGACTTATGGTGTAAGTATGAGCAATAGATAAGGCATTGGATATTCATAAAATCCTTTTAATCCAAGAACGAGAACCTTAATTAAACCAATGAAACCCTTTTGATCAATCTTTGATTAGAAAGAGTTATATTCTCACTTTGTACCTTCAGTTGAAAAAGCAAAGGTTCCAAACCAGTCAGCACCAGAGATTGTAGAGTCTAAGGTTCTAAACAATTTAGAACCTAGTACTTCAAAGTCCAAGGTTCTGAAGAAACCATAACCAAAGATTCTAAAGTATGAAGTTGTGAACAAAAAATAACTTAAGATATCAGAGTCTAAGGTTCTGATGGTTTCACAACCAAAGGCTAAGGTTGATTCAAGAACCAAAAATTTTAAACCAATAGTCTTGAATGATCCCAAAACTTACTATATGAAATCTAAGGTACAAAGTAAGAAAAATCCTTTCAAAACTAACCACAAAGGACCCATAAGACTATGGGTACTTAAATATGAAAATTTATTTGCATCAAATATGCTTCAAGGGAGAAGCAAAGTAACACTCATGGTACTTGTATAATGGTTGCTTACGACATAGGACATGAGAAAGGCTTATGTTCCAAACACTAACTCTGAAAGATGGAGGAACTATGGGGTTTGGAGGAAACCAAAAAGGAAGGTTCATTAGTACTGGTACTATTGGTAATTCTTCTATTTCAATTAATAATATTTGGCTAGTAGATGGACTAAAACATAATCTACTGAGCATTAGTCAATTTTGTGATAATGGTTATGAAGTTGTGTTTAATAAAAACAATTGTATAGTCATAAATGAGTCTGATAAGTCTATAGTGTTCAAAGGTAGGAGAAAAAGAAACGTTTATAAAATTAGTTTCTTTGAATTGGAAGATCATAAGGTACTTTGTCTTCTATCAGTGGGTGATGAAAAGTGGATCTGGCATAGATGGTTAGGTCATGCTAACTAGAGAATAATCTCTACACTTAACAAGTTAAAACTTGTTAAAGGTTTTACAGAACTTAAATATCACTCATATGCTCTTTGCAGAGCATGCCAAGTACGGGAAATTAATAAAACCTCTTTTAAATTAAAGAACATTGTCTCTACATCCACATTCTTAGAACTACTTCACATTGATTTATTTGGTCTAGTTGGCACTACATCAATCAATAGGAAGAAATATAGACTAGTAATAGTTAATGACTATAGCAGATGAAATTGGATTAAATTACTTAAAACTAAAGATGAGTCATATAATGATTTTAGCATCTTCTACATACAAGTACAAAATGAAAAGGAATCGGAAAATTTAAAAGTCAGAAGTGATCATGGAGGGGAATTTTAAAATAAGCAATTTGAAAATGTTTGGGAAAAACATGGAATTCTCCATGAGTTCTCTTCTCCTAGAACTTCACAACAAAATGGAGTTGTAGAGAGAAAGAACAAATATATACAAGAAATGGCCAGAACCACGATTCATGAAAATAATTTACCTAAGTACTTGTGGGCAGAAGCTATAAACATAACATGTTATGTCCAAAATAGAATCTATATTAAACTTATTCTAAACAAAACTTTATATAACCTTTTCAAAGGAATAAGGCCAAGTATTTCTTATTTTCATCAGTTTGGATGTACATGTTATATATTAAACAATAAAGTCTATCAAAAGAAATTTCATGCCAAATCTTAAAAGGGTATCTTCTTAGGATATTATGAATGCTCAAAGGCATACAAAGTGTATAACTCTGAAATATAAATGGTTGAAGAGTCAATACACTTCTAATTTAATGACAAAGAGCCTGGAAATAAAATTTTAGAGCTAGTTAAAAGTGTCGCATATATTTATGTATATCAAGTTTCTTCATGAGCTGATGGTTCATAAGCCACCAGATCTTCAGAAGTAGTTGGACCAGAAGTTGATTCAACTCCAGAAGTTGACCCAACATCTAAAGCTCATCTAGATGAAGAAGATTTTGAAGAAACTCGTAATGGTTCACAAGAAGCAACACAATCCAATAAGTCCTTCAAGTACAAATCTTCACATTAAAAAGAGCTAATAATTAGAAATTAAGATAGTCCTTTGAAGATAAGATCTATATTAAGAGAAGAATACTCAATGCTAGTGTCACGGCGGGAAAAATTAAGATTAAGCTATTGATTAACTTAACTTAAAAGAACAAGAGTCACCACCAAACATTATTGTTTCCAAAGGAAAGGAAAATATCGAGAAAACCCAATGTGAAAAGCAAAAAAAATGAGAGATCTGGATACGGGGGTTGTGTGATACGGTGGCAGAACTGACTGTTAATATTGGTTTTGCATTTTGTATTCGCAAATGTTGCGGTAAGCAAGAGTCGCCACCGACTTTTCTTTTATCCTAATTAAGGAAAGGGTGAAAAGAAAAGAAAAAGACCTTTTCAAGATTATTTAGAGTAAGGGGGTAGATTATGGAAAAGGAAGGTGTTAGCACCCTTTCCATCCGTAATTATCTACGGGCTCTTAGAGGTTTTCTCTTATTGAAAGTACTTTGTCCTTTGTGTGTTTTAAAAAAAATGTTTTGAAATGCCTTAGTCCGGAGATTTGCTTTGAGTTTAACTCTTGTATCAGTCCACAAGAGTGTTAACAAAGCAAATGTTTTTTTTTAAAATTGTTTTTGAAAAGTAGTATTTGTGTAAGTGCAAAAATGTTTTGAGCACACTTCTAACAGCTATCTACTTTTATACTAAAAAAGGGTAGTTCTTTTCCTCCTATCCTTTTGACAGTGCTATCGTACTATTAGAGAGTAGGTCGCCCTATCGTTGGATTTTTGAGGGAAAATCAAAGGGATGTTACACTCACGAAGGCAACTTATGGAGACGCTTTAGAAATTTTGTTTAGGGACTAGATCATTTACCGAGAAGGCAACTGTAGGGTCATCGAGGGACTATGATCTTTTCGATTTACGGGTCTTTGCTAAAGCATCCCCATTTTGAGGGACATGACTACTTTATTTCTGAAGGCAACCAAATTGGGCATATCTTAGAGGTGCATATGTGTAATTGATTCATTTCAGTTATTTTTATCTTTTGTGTTAGGTTTGCTAACATTTTGTTATTAGTCTTTCCATACAATCCTAGTTTACTAGCAGTTAATATGTATAGAGTATAAAGTGCAGAAGTATAAACCTATACTATTACATGGATTTGGGGAGGGGGATTTACAATGTACAAAATTTGGGGAGTGTAGAAATTAAAGGCAGAAAATAAAGCCCAACTACTATTACATCTCAGTATGCAGTTACAATAATGTAAAAATGTGAAAAATAAATAACACGCAAATGATTGAAAAATAGTATAAAAAACCTAATAAGAAAAATCCTTTTTTGTTGTTTTTTGATTCAAGAAAATAATTAAATTGAAATTATCCTAAAGCCTATTTAGAAAATAAAATTAATCAAGAAAAATAGTCTAAATTCTTTTTTAGTCCTTTTTTATTATTTAAAGAAAATAATTAAACATGAATTAAGTCCTAAATTCTAATTTTATTTTTAATTAAATAAAAATAGTTAAAATAGTTATTAATTAATCCGCAAAATTAATTTAATAAAAAAAACTAAAACTATATTTTTTTGTGATTTTATTTGATTTGAAGTTAATTTTAAAAAATCAATAAAGAAATGAGTGAAGCAAAGTTAATGATACGAAGAGCCCTCCTTCAATTCAAGGGGAAACACGGCCTTTCGATTTAGGGAAGAATAATGGTTTTCGACCCAAGGGGACAGGCCTTCGATCTTGTGAAGGCAAGCCTTCAACCCATCAGAGAACGTTGCTGAGGCGCCTGATGACTTGGCCTGAAAGCATTAAAATCTGGAAGAAAAAATGTCAACAATACAAAAGCATGACTTAGGCGTGAACCCAAGTCTTTTTCCAGTTCGAGCTCCCATTAATTAGACTTCTTTGAATTCGAATTTGGGCTCATTCGCCTTAGAAAAAAACCAATGGTCTCTTGGGATACGATGAAAAACACGTATCGTGCCTTCTATCTTTGTATGTTTATGAGAACGTTGTGCTATCTTATATCCTGGGCATGAATTAGACACTAGGAAATATCAATATATAATGAAAACAAGAACATGAGTTTGAAAGTTTACCAAGGATGATATGCTTCGACTGGGGTGTGAATTGGCTAGTGTTTGAGAATACTTCCTGCAGACTTCAGGGAATGAATTGAGCATTGTTGAAAATTCCTTCGATTGGGACCACGTATGAGGATTTTGATACCTTTGGGGTGGTTTATGGAGCAATGTGTGCATGTAAGTCCCCCTTTGGCTTGCAAGCACACTGCTTATATAGAGTAGAAGGGAGGGGACAAGAAGACTATAAATTAAACAACCCTAAACAAATGTTTTCAAAGCCATGAATGAAGTTTTATAACATTGCAAAAGTCATGGAAACTTGTCCCTTTTTAAATTTGAATGAACTTGAACATGCTTCCCTCTTTCGAACTCCTTTAATCCCTGCCCTTCGATTGGCCTCAAGTTGCCTCCTTCGATTGGCTCTTTTGTGTAGCCTTCGAATGGGCCTTATGCATGCTTCTTCGAATGTACCTCTTATGTACCATTCGACTGGCTCTAGTATTACTTCCTTTGAATGGGTCTTTAGATGGTCCTTTTGTATACCCTTCGAATGGGCCTTTGGTGTGTCCTTCGAATGGGCTATCATGCGTGTTGAAGTGTGTATAATTGTTTCAAAGGGGGGTCAACACCCAGTCGAAGCTGGCACAAAGGCAGCCTATGCCTTGTGGATGCTAGCATGAAGCAAGTCAAGGTAGGCGTAAATGAGGCCATTGCCTAGGCGAAGCTGGCATAAAGGTAGCCAACACCTTGTGGGTCGAAGGAAACCTTTTTTCCTGGTGGATCAAAAAGAAGATTTTTTCCTGGTGGATCGAAGGTAAACCTGAAGGAGTCTTGGCCTTGTATGCTGAAGGCAAGTTGAAGAGGGGCCTTTGCCTTGTGAATCGAAGACCAGCGAGATGAGCCTTTTGCCTTGTGAGTTGAAGGCCAGCTTGAAGAAGTTCTTGCTTTGTGCGCTGAAGGCACGCACAAAGGGATAATTTTCCTAGTCGATGTAGGAATCAAGCTTGCTCCAAAGACATCAAATGCCCAAACTAAGCAGAAATCCAGCTTTCATGCAGGTAACCAGTGCATTGTGAATCAAGCCAGCATGCAAAGCTAATGGTGCAATCGAAGGAGAATTAACAAGAGGCCCTTCCTTTTTTGATCGAAGGAGGTTGTTTCAAAGGAACCCATACCCAGTCGAAGCTAGTATGCAGCAAACAAAGCAAAAGACCAAGGCTTCAATTGAAGCTTGGAAATTTGAGGCTATCTTGGAGGAGGTTTAGGTGCTCAATTGAAGCCTGTCAAAATGCCAGTCGAAAGAACCTTTAACATGCCAATCAAAAGACCTTGTTTATCTTCAAAAAAAATATTTTTCTTTAATCAAGTGTTTATAATCACCTAGTAAGAGAAAAATCTTAGAAAATATGAGAGGATAAATTTTGGGGTACAACAACTACCCCTATTCAATCGTCTTAAACCTGAGGATTTAGATTGGCTTGTCCTCCTTTCGTGACTAAAGGTGGAAGATGATTGAACACTAAAGTGCCTAGAAATTTGCACTCGCATGAAATAACACTGATGATTGATGATCTAGGAAATGGGCTTACAGATGCCATTTGGAAGAGATGACAGGGAGTCATCAAAGATGGGCTTAAAGATGCCATCCAAAGTAGATGCTGATTTCAAACATGGTCCCTTTGGGGGTTCCTATTCCTAATGTCTGAGGAGGAGTCCTCTGGGGAATATATGTTTATAGATTTCTCCTGCTTGAGGAAAAATCTGTGGGGAATACAGTATAGAAACTTTAGTTATCCAAGGCTCTGCCGAGGAGTTATCTCTGGAGATATGACAATTTGCTGTATTCTGGTTAAAGTCCAGGCTTACAGTAATTTGTTGGGGATAATGGAATTAACCGTTATCTGGAAATATATTAGAAAGAGCCTGTTTAGGGTTGTTCCAGGATGAGTCCGTGTTAGACTGTATGAGAAGAAAATTGTGTAATATTTCTTCGTCTGGTCATGTAGATAACTTTCCTGTCTGGTTTCAGGTGTTAATCTACAATCAGCTTGTTCATAGATAGTTGTCCTGTCTGCGTTTAGGTATTAATCTGGAATTTGAAAATTGTCGGTCGTTGAGATAGTTGTACTAGTTGGTTTCAGGTATTAATCTCTAACCAAAGAAATAAAGATAGTTTTCCTGGCTTATTACACGTATTAATCTTCAATCTCTTCATGTAGATAGTTATCCTGGCTTGTTACAGATACTAATATACAATCGATCGTCCACAAATAGTTGTCCTGGCTTGTTACAGGTATTAATCTAGAACTTGTTTTGCTGGTTACATAGATAGTTTCCTCGTCTGGTTTCAGGCATTAATTTGTAGCTTACTGCATTTTTTGGTAAACTCGTCTTGTTTCGGAAGTTCATACCACTTGGTCACGCAGATAGTTTCCCCGTCTGGTTTCGGGCATTAATCTTTGACCTGCTGTAAAAGTTGATAGTATTTGTCTGTTTGCTAATTTAATCTGAAAAGGTAAAATCAGTTTCATGTGATGTTATGATGTATGAATCTCATGATGATCCCAACATAAATGAGATCATGATATATGTATTTGTATTCACATGCCATGATTTATGAACATGTAATGCTGTTGTGCAGTATCTTTGTCAGGGAAAATAAATTCTTGATTGCTGTTAAAGAGCACTGGGAAGCTGAATCCTAGACTGCTGTTGGTGAGTGAAGAAAGTGATTCTTCAACTTCCGCTGGGGATATTGAATGGAGATAGTTTTGTTTGCGATTCCCTTTTTCTGCCGAGGATCTTCGACTTCTATTTGAGAATGATTTTGCCGAGGGGAAGAGTTCTGTTGGAAGATTTCACCAATTTTGAGAAATAAACTCCACTGGGGGATGAATTTTCATAGCTAGAGCAATAAACTCTAATGGAGATAAGGCTTTATAAACTACTTGAGATTTATACACTTTGTTGCGGAAGGTGAACTCCATAACCTGCTTGGGGATTTTGTTGAAATCCTGTAGGGGAATCTTGAGAAGCTTGGCGACTTCACTGGGAGATTTTGGAGCAGTACTTGGGGATTTTTTCTCTGCCGGGGATGTGAGAACAACTGACATCCATAGGTTATCTGCTGAGAATATGGCAGTGACTTTGTAGTAGAATACCCTTCCTCTATACCTGTTGGCGTAGGTATCTGTCGGGGAAGACATTTGTGAGGATCTCGTGGATGGCCCTTAGATATTGTCCCGTTTCTTAGAGTCATTAGAAATTATCTTTCTGTTTTTATGCATGTATTTGTAAGAAGTAATCACATTCAAATGCATATGTTCAAAAATAATCACTGGACGTTTTTGCACACAAAACAGAAAAAATAAAAATAGAAGTTTTGCACTTTCAAAGGAAAAGTTTTGTATTAACTTGACATAAGCATTTTTGTACAAGGAGACAAACATCCTAGTAAGAGAATGACGTCATTAGAATACAAATTATACAAAATAGTATAAAAAGAAATACATCTATGTGAAATAATCCCATTGGGTTCCCATTCTGCTATTGCCTTTATGTCCTTGAGCATCTCATCACTTTCGTTGCTTGTCCGAAGTTGATTGGATTGATTAGTACCGCTTTGAGCTTGACAATTTATACTGAAGATCGGATGTAAGGTGATCCAACGGAACATAGTTATACACTTTAAATCCATAACTTTTACCTGGACCTCCCTTTCGGGTTTTCAGTCCACCAGGATACCCTTTTTTGCCCAAGCCACCTTTTCAGGTTTTCGACTTGTCGGGTGTACAGATTTTTTTATGTATATCCTAAATTTTTGTCCGAACCCCTTTTGGTTCGCCGGGATGCCCTAATTTTTATGTAGGCCAGTCGACCTAGCGGGTCTTTGTTTATGCGTAGTATCTTTTAACTATGTCCACGTTTACAGGGTGCGGAAGGTCGTCATCGTCCATGGTGGTTAAGATCATGGCTCCACCAGAAAATATGGTCTTGATCACAAATGGCCCGTCGTATGTGGGAGTCCATCTTCCACTGGGATCACCTTGTGGCAGTATGATGCACTTGATTACCAGGTCACTGCTCTGATATAACTGACGTCTGACCCTCTTGTTAAAAGTTTTGATCATACATTTTTGGTACATTTGACCATGGCAGACAGCCGTGAGCCTCTTCTCATCAATCAAGTTTAATTGATCAAGTCCAGTCTGGACCCATTAGTCTTCACTCAGCCCTGCATCCTTCATGATTCTCAAAGAAGGGATCTGGACTTCTATGGGCAGGACAACTTCCATACCGTATACCAAAGAGAAAGGAGTTGCGCTTGTCGATGTGCACATTATAGTGCCGTAACCATGAAGAGCAAATGGTAACATCTTATGCCAATATTATCATGTCACTATCATCTTCTGTATGATTTTCTTGATGTTTTTGTTAGCAGCTTCAACATCGCCATTCGTCTTCGGCCGATAAGGAGAAGAGTTCTGATGCTAGATTTTGAATTGTGTGCAGAGCTCGGTGATCATAGTATTATTGAGATTGGTACCATTATCTGTAATGATTCTTTCTGGAATACCGTACCGATAGATAATGTTATGTTTGATGAATCGGGCCACGACGTTCTTGGTAACAAAAGAAAATGAAGATGCCTCAACCCACTTCATGAAGTAATCAATGGCAACCAGGATGAAACGGTGCCCATTAGAAGCTATCGGTCTAATTTCTCCAATCATGTTGATGCCCCACATTGCGAACGACCAAGGAGAAGTCAAGACGTTCAGATGAACCAGAGGTACATGCACCTTATCAGCATAAAATTGGCATTTGTGACAAGTCCGTGAATGCTGATAATAGCCTGCTTCCACAGTGGACCAGTAGTATCCTGCCCGTGGGATATTTTTAGCAATTGAGTGCCCATTAGAGTGAGTTCCAAAGGTACCTTCGTGTAAGTCAGTCATAATCCTTTCTTCCTCACTTTTGTCTACACACCGGAGCAAGGTAGCATCATGATTGTGCTTGTAGAGGATCCTGTTACTGAGGAAGAACTTGGAGGAGAATCTTCTTAAGAACTTCTTGTCATTGACTAAAGCTCCCTCAGGATACTCTTGGGCTTAAAGATATCTTTTGACTTCATGGAACCAAGGCTTGTCCACTACTTCTTCAGTACCAATCTCGTGACAATATGTTGGCTCGTCCATCCTTTCAATAGTGATCTGAGGAGCCTCATTATCCCACTTGACTTTGAACATGGATGACATCATAGCTAGCGCGTCCGCTAGTTGATTTTCCTCTCGTGGAAAATTCTCAAAGGTAACTTCATCAAAATATGGGATTAGTGTCAACACATGCTCTTTGTACGGGATGAGATTGGGGTGCTTCGTGTCCCATTATCCTTTGATTTGGCTGATTACCAAGGCCGAGTCTCCAAACACACTTAACAACTTGATTCTTAGATCAATTGTAGCTTTGAGACCCATGATACATGCTTCATACTCATCCATATTGTTGGTACAGTTGAAACATATCCTGGCAGTGAAAGGAGTATGACAGCCTTCAGGAGATATAATCACAGCGCTGATGCCATTGCTAAGAGCGTTCGAAGCTCCGTCAAAAAACATAGTCCATCAGGATCCTTTTTCAGGTCCTTCATCCGGTCCAGGTTCTTCACAATCAATTACTAACATGATGTTCTCCTACGGGAAATCAAAATTTATGGATTGGTAGTCATCCACAGCCTGATGAGCCAAATGATCAACTAGTACGCTTCCCTTAATTTCTTTCTGGGTTGTGTATTGAATGTCATATTCGGTCAGGATCATTTTCCACCTTGCTATTCTTCCGGAGAGAGAGGGCTTCTCAAAGATGTACTTGATAGGATCCATTTTAGATATCAACAAGGTAGTGTGAGTCAGCATATACTATCTTAGTCAGCGAGCAGCCCATGCCAAAGCACAACAAGTTTTCTCGAGCAGTGAGTATCTTGATTCACAATCGATAAACTTTTTGCCAAGGTAGTATATTGCATGCTCTTTTCGACCAAACTCGTCATGCTGCTCCAGCACACACGCCATTTAATTATCTAATACTGTTAAGTACATTATCAAAGGTCTTCCTTCAACCAGAGGCATCCAAATTGGAGGCTCTTAGAGATATTCCTTGATCTTGTCAAATGCATATTGGCAATCATCATTCCACTTCACTGCTTGATCTTTCTTCAGTAATTTGAAGATTGGCTCACAAGTAGCGGTCAGATGTGAAATGAATCTGGAAATATAGTTTAGGCATCCCAAGAATCCCCTAACTTCCTTCTCAGTGCAAGGAGTCAGTATTTCTTATATAGCTTTAACTTTTGCAGGATCCACTTCAATGCCTTTACCGCTGACAACAAAGCCTAAGAGCTTACCAGATCTTACTCCAAAAGTGCACTTATTCGGGTTCAGCCTCAATTTGTATTTCTTCATCCTGTCAAATAGTTTCTGTAAGTGATCAAGGTGTTCCTCCTCAGTTTGAGACCTGGCTATCATGTCATCAACATAGACCTCTATCTCATGATGAATCATATCATGGAACAAAGCTACCATAGCGTGCTGATAGGTTGCCCCAGCGTTCTTAAACCCAAATGGCATAACCTTGTAATAGAAAGTGCCTCACTGTGTGACAAAGGTCGTCTTCTCCATATCCTCAAATGCCATCTTGATCTGATTATACTCGGAGAAACCATCCATGAAGGAGAATACCTTATGTTGTGCAGTGTTGTCAACCAGAACATCAATGTGGGGAAGCGAAAAGTCACCCTTGGGGCTTGCTCTATTCAGGTCTCTGTAATCCACACACATATGTACCTTACTATCCTTCTTAGGTACTGGAGCTACATTAGAGACCAATTGTGGATATGACGTGACAACTAAGAAACCGATATTGAATTTTTTCATGACTTCAACCTTGATCTTTTCTGACATATCTGGCTACATACGACGAACCTTCTGTTTCATTGGAGGGAAGTCCTCTTTTGTAGGTAGGAGATGAACCACAATATTGGTTTCAAGTCCCGGCATGTCTTCATATGACCAGGAAAAAACCTCAACTTAATCATGTAGCATTTGTATTAACCGCTGTTTGACACTGGGCTCCAAGTTAGCACCTACTTTGACTTTTTTGTTGTCCTCTTCAGTATCCAAGTTCACTGTCTCAACTGGTTCCTCATGAGGTTTTATTTCCCTTTCTTCCTGTTCTAATAGTCTGGTAAGTTCTCCTGGTACCTCACAATCTTCCTCAACTTCGTCCTCGGCTTGGTTGATCAGATTTTCAAAGTCACAACGAGAAATAGCAGAACCGTTATCAATGGGAACCAAAGTGGATGTGGATCTGCAGTTTGATATGTGAGTGTATGTAAGAGCATAGTTGTATATTTTTGATAAAGTAAAGAGGCAGAGAAGAAAAAAAAAGAGCGTAAAATTTGTATGTGAAAACATCGAATGCTTTATTAATGACATATGAAAATTAAACATGATAACCCTCACAAATAAACCATTACGCCTCGGGTAAGACACAAGGTCTTAGAGTGTGCATTATCCATTTATTACATATCCAAAAACAAAAAGGACAATTACTCCTGAATAAAAGTAATCGGCACAAAGTCTTTAGTCTTCCAGTTGGTGAGTCCTCCGCTAACAGTTGGGTAGGTCCACTGGTTTGTGTCACAGTCCTCCATAGGATTAACCCCATGATTGCTGATGCGTATGGGTGGTCCTCCGACACGAGCACGACGAACAACCCTTTGAGCTCTTGATGTAAAACCCAAACCAAATTTGTCAGATTTGTAGGGAATATCTGGAAGTTGGCCCCAAATTATACACCCACCTTCTTCAACAACTGCCCTAACATCTTTCAGAGAAGCCATCTTCAGCGGAGGCCTAGTAGTCTTTGGAACACTGGCAGAGATTTTGGTTGCAGCAATAGTCTATGGAACCTGCTCAAAGTTATGAAAGGGGGTCTCAATGAACTCGCTGTCCATTTCAACGTATCTGAAAGATTTCAGGTGGCTCACCATGTACTCCTCCTCCCTGTGAACTATGATAATCTTCCCATTGACTGGGTACTTCAGCATCTAATGTAGGGTGGAAGTCATAGCGACATCCCCATGGATCCAAGGCCGACCCAATAAACAGGAGTAAGATGGGCGGATATCCATCACATAGAAAGTGGAATTAAAAGTATGAGTACCCACTTTGATAGGGATGTCCACCTCCCCATGCACCATTCTTTTAGAACCGCTGAAGGCTCTCACCACAATATTACTAGGTGCAACACGGTGGGAGAACTGACTTGGTTATTTTGCGTTTGATCGCAAATGTTGTGGTTAGCAAGAGTCACCACCGACTTTTCTTTTATAAAAAAGGAAAGGCTGAAAAGAACAGGAAAGACCTTTGAGATGTTTTCTTGAGTTCGGGGGGTATATTATGAAAAGGGAAGGTATTAGCACCCTTTTCATCCATGGTTTTAGATGGGATCTTAGTTACTTGCTAGATCACTTTCTTTTGTTTGAAAATGTGATTTGTGTGGTTTTTTGAAAGTATTTTAAAAAGGCGCCATCGTTTAGGAAAACTTTGTAATGATTCTCGTTCGTAAGAATGTATACAAAGTGTTGATCTTTTGAAAATGTTTTCAAGTTTAAAAGATGTTTTTGAAAGTGTTGGTGTTTGTTTTTGAAGATAGCAAGGATGTTTTTGTTTTGAAATTGAGAAAGCAACTAGGAACAATCTACCTACTCAAAAGTCTTTCATGTTTATTTCCTCTTTCATTTGACATTGTTATCTTACCATTGATTTGGTAAGTAACCCTACCTTTGGATGTAAAAGGGGCGGGCAAGGGTCATCGTATAGCCATGATTAGCAATATTGTAAGATACCTTAGCATTTTCTTTAGGGACTAAGATCATTTTGAAAGGCAACATGAATAACGTCATCGTGGGACTATGATCTTGTATTTTTTGATTGTTTTTGCTAAGATACCTCACATGCATAATATGGCCATTTTTGTAATGCAACAATGTGGGTTTACCCTAAGGGTGTATATGTGCAAGTGTATTGATTTTCATGCTTGATTTGTCTTTGAATTAGGGTTTTCTATTTGTTGGTTTTAATCTTTTCATACAAACCCTAATTACTAGCATTTGTATATAAAGCATTAAATTGCAGAATTTAAATATCCTACGCTATTACAATGCTTTAAGGGATGGGGGTACAAGTTTATGAATGGCGAATTGCAAGAAATTAAAACCCTAATTATCTATTACAACCATATTGAATTTGAATAAATGTACAAAAATGAATAAATATAATGTACAAGTATGTAAATGTAAAAAGAAATGTGATTTTTTGTTTGGTTTTCATGAAAAGGATTTTTGACCTAGTTAACTAAAATAAAATAATTAACTAAAAAGAAAATTAAGATTAAATTAATAAAAGAAAATAATTTATTAAAGAAAACAAGTTTTCTAGGGTTTTTGTGAATTTAATTAAACTAGTAAATAAAAATAATTAAGTAAAAGTCCTAAGTTCTAAATTGATTTTAATTTACAAAATAATATAATAATAATTAAGACTAATTATCTAAGTATTTAAAAAAAGGAAATTAATTTATTAAAGGAAATGTTTTTTTGTTCTTTTAGTTTTATGAAGAAAAATAAACTAAATAAATATAAATAATAAAATATAAACATATTTGGACTTTTATTAATAAAAATAATAAAAATAATAATAATAACAAAGAAAATAAAAATATAAAATTAAAGTCAGGGGGGTTAGAAAGTGAAACAAGGGATAATGTTAAGAAAAAAGTCAGGCCCAAGGTTCTGCTGGCCCAAGCGCTACCTGAAAGGAAAAAGACAAAAAAATATGGAAAAAATGCAAAAGGTAGCGCTGAGGTTCGAACCCATGACCTCTACCAATAACGCGCACTACCTTACCACTGGGGTGGTTGTACATCCGTTAACTTAACTGAAATGATAAATACATAACACAAAACAAGTCCTGAATATGGAACTTCATCTTCAACCTCCAGCCATACCACTTGTATCTCATTCATTTCTCAACAAAAATGGAAAATGCAAACATGAAAGTTGTGCTATTTTTCCTCACGAATCTAACCATGTAAACCATTAAAGTTATAGATCAAAGATGAATGAGAATTTCTATGGCACTAATTTGAACCCTAATTTTTTCAGAAACTTCAAACTTAAAATTCTCTAAGCTCAAGCCATATAAATGAAAACTATGGATATGTACAACTTTAGGGCAATGATATCTACATTTTATCTTCACAAATGAATCAATAATAATGCTTGTAGAGAGAGCTCAAAGTTAAGGAAACTTACCTCAAAACTGGAAATTGTATTCTGAGTTTGAGCACTCCTCAAGGTGTTGTGATGATCAAAATAGCTTTAGTGACCCTTCATGATGCTAATGCAATGTTTAGTTTGTACTGGAGATGGTTGAATCGTGCTGGAGAAGTCCAAGTGCAAAGCTCTATTTTTGAAAATAGAATATGGTGCAAATGGTGTTACAGTCGTGTAACGGGGTGTGGGATGAGTTCTAAATGGTGTACGGAAGCTTTGTGATTGAATTTAAGTGAGAACGCACGATTGAAATGTGAGTTTGGAATTCAAAGTCAGAAATGACACAAAAATGGAGTTTATGTGCAAATTCTAATTTCAGGGAGTTTTAGGGAGTTTCTAGGCTTATCAATTCGTGTGTTAGCTTGCATACAATGCCTTTATTTATAAGCAAGAGGTTTGGATACTTGAGGTGGTCAGAATCACAAGATCACAAGTTATGGGATTTTGACTTGTTTTTGAAGCAAGCTTGCCAAGTATGGTTTCAAGGCAAGATATAAAGCTATCTATAGTGGTTACCAAATTTAAACATGCTTATCTTACTTTGTAGGGGGAGTTTGTGCAAAAGGAACAAGCGCAAAGCTCAATGCAAGTTGACTTTGCATAAAGCTTGCTTTATGTAAATGGCAATGGTGCCTTTGTGCCATTAATGGAAAATTATCTTGGATAAAGCTTGAATCAAATGGATAATAGCTCAAAATCAAGTGTAATCTTCTTATTATGGAGATATCTTGAGGTTTAGAGGCCTACAAATCAAGATTGTGTAGCATAGGCTTGATATTTGAATTCTTGTTCATCACAAAAATGACCTATAATTTCAGTTTGAAACCCTAACTTCCTCTCTTCGATTCTATTTGCTCAAGAATGATCTCAAGGAGTTCTGGGACATTTTGGAAAGCTTGTAATGTGATCTACAGCCCCTCTTTGAATCAATTTTTAAAATTCCACTTGGAACTATATGAAAAATTTCCATGAAGTTAGGTCAAAATCCTGCCTAAACTAGGGCAAAAATTTCACTAAGGGTTTAGTTTCATGACCATGACTTCATGGATTAATAACTTGAGATCCAATCATTTCTAGGAGAATTTGTGTAAAGAAAAGTTTTATATTTTATGGAGATCTACAACTTTCATGTTGAAAGTTTCTTTTGAATCATCTTGCATCATGGTTAAAAATTGGCTTAAAGTTGTGAAAAAATATGAAGTTTTCAACACTTAGAAAACTTTCTAAGTTTGGAAACTTTGACTTTTCAAAATGAAATCTTGACTTTTTGATTTCTTCATGAACAAGTTTCATATTTTTACATGGTTTGATGAATTGTGATCTTTGACACTTGATTTTGACCAAAAAGTCAAAGTTTGACTTTTCAGTATACAGTTGACTTTTGATTAGTTGACTGAAAATCAGCTATCAATCAAATGACCTTGAGAAATGTTTTGATTCATTCCATTAGGTCAAAATGATGCAATTGAAATCTTGAGATCATGCCTCAAACCAATTAACCAATTTTTAGGTCAAAAATCAGAAATTGCCTTTTCTCAGTCAAAACCCTAATTTTGACCCCTTTTGATGATCTGATCAAATTTCTTGAGGAATTATGGCCCAAACTTGATCAAATGATACATGTGAGTTTATAGTGTTGATATGGATAAAAAATTATGGAGTTTGACTTTAAATTGGCCACAACTGACTTTTTCTCAATACAGGTGATTTTTAGGTCAACTGGCCAATTGACTGAGCAAAAATGTGATCCAAGACTTGAAATTTGACATGAGAAATCTTGGGGGTCTGTAATGATCCATGAAAGTCATATGAGGCATTAAAATTTCAATTATCCTTGTGAAATATCAAACCCTAATTTCAGTCATCAGTGCTTAAGGAGATGTCTTGAGCTGATCAACCCTTGTGCAGTCTTGAACCAAAGGAGATCTTGTGAGAAAATATTTGATAAATGAGAGGGAAAATGTTGGGGTAAACCAGTCTCCCCTGTTCAATCTTCTTAAACCTGAAGAGTTAGATTGGCGGATCTGCCATTCATGACTTGAAGGTGGAAGATGATTGGACACTAGAGTGCCAAGAAATTTGCACTCGAAGATGAAGTGGAAATGGGCTTATAGGTGCCATTTGGAGTAATGATGGAGATTTGCCGGAGATGGGCTTGTAGATGCCATCAAAGGTGACTGTTGACAAACAACAAACTAAGTATGAACTTGATTTCAACTGGAAAAGAATTAGAACAAATCTTTGGAGCGATTTATCTGAACCAGAAGAAGCCTTGCATGTTGTTTAACTGGGAAGAATCAAAATAAATCTTGGAGCGATTTATCTGAACCAGAAATGTTCCTTTGGAAAGTATCAGGATAAACCGTTGAGGGGTTTAAACTAAACCAAAAGAGGTCTTTAATTATTCTTTAACTGGAAAGAATCATAGTAAATCTTTGAGTGATTTATGTGAACCAGAGAAAGCATTTGCGAGAAAGAATCAGAATAAACCATTGAAAGATTTATCTGAACCCGATGTGTTCCTTTGGAAAGTATCCGGATAAACTGTTGAGGGGTTTAAACTGAACCAAAAGATATCTTGAATATTCTTTAACTGGAAAGAATCAGAATAAATATTTGTGCGATTTATCTGAACCAGAGAAAGTGTCTGCGGGAAAGAATTAGAATAAATCATTGAGAGATTTATCTAAACCCGAAGGGATCTAGAGAAGAATCAGAGCAAATCATTGAGAGATTTATCTGAACCAGAGAAGACGTCTGCGGGAAAGAATCATAATAAACCAATGAGAGGTTTAAGTTGAATCGGCAGGGATCTGGAGAAGAATCAGAATAAATCATTGGGAGATTTATCTGAACCAGAGAAGACGTCTGCGGGAAAGAATCAGAATAAACCGTTGAGAGAACTGAACCGGTAGGGGTCTGAAAGAAATATATGTTGTGTAGATGGTTGACCAATCCTTTCTTGGGAATTGATCTGTAATTGACTTGTTGAAAATTTGATGATAACTTTCGGTTGATTGATCTTTCCTGAAAAGATGAAAGGTTAGTTGCATGCGATGTCAGGATGTATGAAATGCATGATGCAATGATGTTCTCAAAATAAATGAGATTGTGTCGTATGTATCTGTGATGTCAATGATATGACGTATGGATGTAATGTATGGACACTTTAATTGTTATGCCGCAGTGTTGCTGGAGTCAGGGAAAATAAATCCCTGAGCATTGCTGAGTGCAGGTCTTCATGATTTGAAGTGCTGATGAGTTTCCAATTGCTAGAGAAATAAACTCTATTGTGTAAGGGAAACAGCGTGTATTGCTTGTAGGCCTCGTGAAATCCTGTTGGGGAATCTTGAGAAATTGGGTGACTTTCACTGAGGAATCTTAGGAGCAGTAACTGGAAGTTTTGTTCCGTCTGGGATGTGAGAGAGCTTGATATCATTAAGCTGCATACTAGAGATACATTAGTGATCCTGTTAGTGGGATGTCCTATTTTCCGCTCTTGTTGGAAAAGTATCTGCGGGGGATTTTATGGAATAGTATAAAGATATTATCCTATTTCTTAAAGCCATTAGTGATTGTCTTTCTATTTTCTGCCCTCTCCTTTGTTCATTTGTAAACAGTAGTCATGTTCAAATGCATATGTTCAAAAATAAATCATTGGACGTTTTTGCAAACAAAACACAGAAATAAAAGAAAATCAGATGGTTTTGCACTTTCAAAGGGATATCTTTGTATTAACTTGAATAAGTATTTTTTGTACAATGAGACGAGCATTCTAGTAAGAGAATGTCGTCGTAGAAAAATGAAAATTTGATACAAAGAAAATATAGCTATGTGAAATAATCCCATGGGGTTCCCATTCTGCTATAGCCTTCGTGTCTCAGAGCATCTTGTACACTTGCTGCCTTGTTCGAAGTTGATTGGATTGATTAGACCCGTTGAGTTTGTTAGTCGATGTTGAAGGTTGTTTGTATGGTGATCCAACGGGACATAGTCAAACGCTTTAATTCCCTAACTTTTCCTGGACCGCCCTTTCGGGTTTTTAGTCCACCGGGATACCCTTTTTTGCCCAAGCCGCCCTTTCGGGTTTTCAGCTTGCTAGGTGTACAGAATTTTTTTTTTGTATTTTTTTTCCTAATTTTTGCCGGAACCTTTTTGGTTCGCCAGGATGCCCTTTTTTTGTCTAGGTGTGTCAACCTAGAGGGTCTCTTATGCGTATTATCTTTTGACTATGTCCGTGTTCACAGGGTGCAGAAGTTCGTCGCCATCCATAGTGGTTAGGATCATTGCTCCACCAAAGAATATGCTTTTGATCACAAATGGTCCTTCGTATGTATGAGTCCATTTTCCCCTGTGATCACCTTGTGGCAATATGATACGCTTGATTACCAAGTCACCAACCTGATATCCCTGACGCCTGACCTTTTTGTTAAAATCTTTGATCATACGTTTTTGGTACATTTGGCCATGACAGAAAGCCGTAAGCCTCTTCTCATCAATTAGGTTCAACTGGTCAAGTCGAGTTTAGACCCATTCATCTTCATTCAGCCCTTCATCCTTCGTGATTCTTAGAGAAGGTATTTGGGCTTCAATTGGTAGAACAACTTCCATGCCGTATACTAAGGAAAAGGGAGTTGCCTCTCTTAATGTGCGTGCCATGGTACGGTAATTGTGGAGAGCGAATGGTAGCATCTCATGCCAGTCCTTGTAGGTTACTCTCATTTTTTGTATGATCTTTTTGATGTTCTTATTTGCGGCTTCAACAACGCCATTTATCTTTGGCCGGTAAGGGGAAGAATTATGGTGCTGGATCTTGAATTGCGCACATAATATGGTGATCATAGTATTATTGAGATTCGTACCATTATCTGTGATGATCCTCTCTGGGATACCGTACCGACAAATGAGATTCTGTTTAATGAATCAGGCCACAACATTCTTGGTAATAGAGGCAAAAGAAGTTGCCTCAACCCACTTCGTGAAGTAGTCAATGGCCAGCAAGATGAAGCGGTGCCCATTAGAAGTTGTAGGTTTAATTTCTCCAATCATATCGATGCCCCACGTGGCGAATGACCAGAGAGCAGTCAGGACGTTTAGAGGCATTGGAGGCACATGCACTTTGTCAGCATAGATCTGAATCTTGTGACAGGCTCGTGAATGCTGATAGCAATCTGCTTCCATGGTAGACCAGTAATACCCTGTCCGTAGGATCTTTTTAGCCATCGTATACCCACTGGAATGGGTGGCAAAATTGCCTTCATGCATTTCAGCCATGATCTTTTCTGCCTCAACCTTGTCTATGCAACGAAGCAAAACAGAGTCGTGATTGCGCTTATAGAGAATGCCATTACTGAGGAAGAACTTAGCAGAGAATCTTCTCAAGAACTTCTTATCATTGACTGATGCTCCCTCCGGATACTCTTGGGATTCGAGATACCTCTTAACTTAATGGAACCAAGGTTGGCCCACTACTTCTTCAGTGTCGATCTTGTGACAGTAAGCTGGTTCGTCCATCCGTTCAATGGTGATCTGGGGAGCCTCGTTACCCCACTTGAGTTTAAACATGGATTACATAGTGGCTAGCGTGTCCGCTAGTTGATTTTCTTCTCGTGAAAAATGCTCAAAAGTAATTTCATCGAAATGTGGGATTAATGTCAACACATGTTCTTTATAGGGGATGAGGTTAGGGTGCTTCGTGTCCCATTATCCTTTGATCTGACTAATGACTAAGGTTGAATCTCCAAATACACTTAAGGACTTGATTCCAAAATCTATGGCAGCTTTGAGGCCAAAAATACACGCTTCGTATTCTGCCATATTATTAGTACAGTTGAAACAAAGTCTTGCGGTGAAGGGAGTATGACATCCTTCAGGGGATATGATTACAGCACCTATGCCATTGCCGAGTGCGTTGGAGGCTCAGTCAAAAACCAAGGTCCATCGGGATCCTTGTTCAGGTCCGTCATATGGTCTGAGTTCTTCACAATTTTTTACCATCATGATGTCTTCATATGGGAATTTGAATTTCATGGAGTGATAGTCATCCACAACCTGATGAGCAAGGTGATCGGATAGTATACTGCCCTTTATTGCTTTTTGGGTAGTGTACTTAATGTCGTATTCAGTCAGAATCATATGCCATCTCGCTATTCTCCCCGAGAGGGTAGGCTTCTCGAATATGTATTTAATTGGATCCATCTTGGATATCAATAAGGTAGTATGGGTCAACATATACTGTCTTAACCGGTGATCAGCCCATGCCATAACGCAACAAGTTTTCTCGAGTAGTGAATATCTTGTTTCACAATCGGTAAACTTTTTGCTCAGGTAGTAAATAACGTGCTCTTTTCGGCCAGACTCGTCATGATGCCCCAACACACACCCTGTTGTACCCCAAAATTTTCCCTCTCATTTATCAAGAATTTGCTCACAAGATATCCTTTGGCTCAAGATTGCACTAGGGTTGATCAGCTCAAGACACCTTCTTAAGCACTGATGACCAAAATTAGGGTTTGAGATTGCACAGGGATATTTGAACTTACAATTCCCCATATGACTTTCATGGATCATTATGGACCCTCAAGATTACTCATGTCAAGTTTCAAGCTTTGGATCACACTTTTGCTCAGTCAAGTGAGCAGTTGACCTAAAAATCAACTATATTAGGGAAAAAGTCAACGATGGCCAATTTACAATCAAACTTCATAATTTTTGATCCACATCAACATTTTAAACTCATATGTATCATTTGATCAAGTTTGGATCACAATTCCTCAAGAAATTTGATCAAATCTTCAAAAGGGCAAAATGGTCAAAATTAGGGTTTTGATTGGGAAAGGGAAATTTCTGATTTTTGACCTAGAAAATGATCAATTGGTTTAAGTCATGATCTAAAAATTCCAATTGCATCATTTTAACCTAATGACATGGCTCAAATCATTGCTCAAGTCCAATGGATTGACAGATGAATTTTCAGTCAATTGATCAAAAGTCAATCGTATACTAAAAAGTCAAACTTTGACTTTTTGGTCAAAATCAAATGTCAAAGATCATAATTCATCAAAGCATGTCAAAATATGAAACTTATTCATCAAGAAATCAAAAATTCAAGATTTCATTTTGAAAAGTTAAAATTTCTAAACTAAATTTTTTTTCTAAGTGTTGGAAATTTCTTATTTTTTCACAACTTTGAGCAAAATTTTCACCATGATGAAAGATGATTCAAAAGAAACTTTCAACATGAAAGTTGTAGATATACATGAAATCTAAAACATTTATTTACATAACTCCTTCCAAAAGTGCTTGGATCTCAAGTTATAATTTTAAGAATACATGGTCATGAAACAAAACACTTGATGAAATTTTGCCCTAATTTGGTCAGGATTTTGACCTAACTTCATGGCACTTTTTCATATAGTTCCAAGGGTAATTTTCAAAAGTGATTCAAAGAGGGGTTGTAGAGCACACTACAAGATTTCCAAAATGCCCAAGAACTCCTTGAGATCATTTTTTAGTAGGGAGAATCTAAGAGATGAAGTTAGGGTTTTCACACTTGAATTACAAGTCATTTTGTGATGAACAAGATTCAAAATTCAAACTTATGTTGCATAAACTCTACTTTGCAGGCCTCAAACTTGTTAGGAACTCCATAATTAATTGCTTGCATAGCTGTTAGAGGTCTCAATTCAAGCATTCAATGCAAGGCCATGATTTATATCCATTTTGGGAAGAAAGTGCACAATACCATTTTTATAAAGTAGCTTTTTGCACAAAACTTGTTCTTGAGCCTTGCAATTTCTTTCTTCTGATGATACAAGTCCCATAACTCAAGATAAGCTTATCTAGACACTTATAATCACTCAGACCATGCTTATACTTCCTCTTGAAACTTGTTTTCCCACTTTTCTTGAAAATCAAGTAACATAGCCATTAGCTTATAACTTGTACTTCTGACTCTCAAAAGCACTCAAGCTTTTTGCTTATACATACACAAGTTATTTTCCACAAATCCCACGCATACTTGATCCCTAAAAACACCAAGAACACAGAATCACCAAAAACACCTCAAAACTTGCCATTTCTGAGTTTTGAATCCAATCTCCAAATTTGCTCTTGCGTTTCTTGGCCTTTTACTTTCAAAAGCTTCTAAATAACATACACAAACAATTCCAACACCTGCAACACCACTGTAACACCTCCATCATCATCCACCATTTTCAAAAACAGCACCTTGCACCTTGACTTCTCCAGAACTCCTCAGGCACTTTCAGCTCAAGCTAAGCATCACATTATCTTCCTGGGAACTTGAGGAAGCTAATCCAATCATTGGAACTCACTAAAAGCTACTCAAACTCAAAACACGATACGCTCTTGCAAGGTGAGTTTTCTGACTTTTGAACTCTTTAAACAAGCATCATTAATGGTTTATTTGTGAATAATAAATGTAGGTATCAATGTCCTGAAGCTAACCATGTCCATAGTTTTCATTTATGTTGCTTGAGCTTAGAGAATTTTAAGATTGAAGTTTCTAATTTTTTTAGGGTTCATAATAGGGCCATTAAAATTCATGCTTGTCTTTGAACTATAATTTTATTGCTTTGCATTTCTGAAATCGTGAGGAAATTTGCCACAAGTTTCCTGCTTACATTTTTCATTTTTGTTGAGAATTGAATAAGATACAGAGGTTCAGGCTGGGCGTGAGGTTGAAGATGAAGTTTTTTCCGGAACGTGTTTACCATATATATTTATGGTTTGATATTAATAAACGAATGTATAGCCACCCCAGTGGTAGAAGCGCGCGCCTGTGACTATAGGGACCTGGGTTCGAGCCCCAGTGGTACCCTTTTGGGATTTTTTCACATATTCTGACCTTTTTTTTGGCAGCGCTGGGCCTCATCCCCTTGGGCTTTATTTTTTTACTTCTGACCCTCCTTGCTGGCTATTCACACCCTGGCCCATTTTATTTTCTTTTTCTCATTTTTATTTATTTGTTTTCTTAAATATATTATCTAACACTAAAAAAAATCAGAAAAAATATATAAATATTAGATTTATATTTTGATATAGTTTTTTTTTTACACAAAAATTATTTTATTTAATCATACTTTATTTATTTCACTAATTGATTTGTAAATTTAATTAGAAATTAGGTTTTTTAGTTATTTTCTTTTACAAAATTTAAATATATTATTTTGAAATATAAAAAGACCAAAAACATTTTGTAATACTATAAATTATTTTTAAGGCAAAAATACCAAAAATATTCTTCTTATAAACTTAATTTCTTTTTTAATCAATTAATAGATTAGGGTTTTATTTAAATTCTTTTCCTAGTAAATTTAGGTTTTACTTTTTACTAATTTAATTAATTATTTTTCTTTTAGTTAATTAGGTTAAAACAAAACCCCCCCTTTTTCCTAAAAAATCCAAATAAAAGTCTATTTTCTTTCCATTTTACATTCTTGTATATTTACTCATTTTTGTACATTATTTATCCAAATTCAATATGGTTGTAATAGATAATTAGGTTTATTTTCTAGCAATCCCCATTTGTAATTTGTACACCCCCTCCCACAAGCATTGTAATAGTGTAGTAATTTTAAATTCCACAATTTATCGCTTTATATACAAATGCTAGTAATTAGGGGTTGTATGGAAAAACTAAAACCAATCAATTAGAAAACCCTAATCAAAGACAAAACCAAGCATGAAAAGCAATACACTTGCACACAAGCACCCTTAGCGTAAAATCCACTTGGTTGCTTTACAAAATGGCCATATTACACATGTGAGGTATCTTAGCAAAAACAAGAAAAAATATAAGATCATAGTCCCTCGATGACGCTATCTATGTTGCCTTTCAAATGATCTTAGTCCCTAAAAGATAATGCTAAGATACCTTGAAACATTGCTAATCATGGTTATACGATGACCCACGCCCGTCCCGTTTACATCCAAAGATAGGGTTACTCACCAAATCAATGGTAAGATAACAATGTCAAAGGAAAGAGAAAATGAACATGAAAGACTTTTGAGTAGGTAGAATTCTCCTAGTTACTTGCTCGCTTTCAAAACAAAACATCCTTGTTATTTTCAAAACAAACACCTACACTTTCAAAACATCTTACAAAACTTGAAAACATTTTCAAAAGATCAACATCTTTGTATACATTCTTACGAACGAGAATCATTACAAAGTTTGCCTAAACAATGACACCTTTTCAAAATACTTTCAAAAACCACACAAAGTACATTTTCAAACAAAAGAAAGTGATCTAGAAAGTAACTAAGAGCCCATGGAAAACCATGGATGAAAAGGGTGCTAATACCTTCCCTTTTCATAATCTACCCCCCAAACTCAAGAAATAATCTCAAAGGTCTTTCCCGTGCTTTTCCACCGTTCCTTTTGGATAAAAGAAAAGTCGGTGGTGACTCTTGCTAACCGCAACATTTGCAATCAAGCGCAAAACACCCAAGTCATTTCTCCCACCATATCACAGAACTTGCGACTCTGCTGGGGAAATTTATAAAAGTGGGATTACCTTAGGGCTATGCCACATTTATTTGCTTTATTTGTTTGACTTGTATGCTTTACATTATGGTTCTTTGTTTGTGTTTTAATCCTCTACCCGGATTTGGGATACCTTATAGGTAAGTAGCAATACGTTGTTGAAACTGTGCGGGGTATACCGACATGGTCTAAGTAATAGCTATGTTAGTGCGACATATTTGTGGGTACTGGTAGCCCTTGAGTTAATCAAGGAGAATACGGCGCCACTGAGTGATGTCATAAAGAACTAATGAACTTTTAGAACCTTTACTTGACCAACTTGGCCATTAGGACGTAGTGAGATTACCGCCTTTAGTGCAGTCTGAAGTTGGTAGATACTCGATACTACACTCATTGAGGTTTGTTTTTTTGGAATATTTCGGTCGCCGTTAAAGATGCTTGTGCTGAAACAATGACCAAGGAAACAAACCAGTGATATTGAGCTTCTTAGAACCCGGTTACTATTGCTAGGACAAGTTTTAAGCCAACTAAACTTCAAGAGGGTACTTACCTATGATACTCCATGCAAGCCTAAACCTAAGGACTTGTTTGATTTGTTTTTGTATATTTACTTGTACATAACATCATAAACATCATAACATCATATTCATACTCACTAACCATTTAAAGGATCTTGGGATTTATCTTTGTTCTATTTTGTAGGACATGGATTATATTCGCAGGAAAACCATTCAAGTCAATCTTGTAAGGATCCTTCCACAACTTAAAGAGCTAGATTCAAGGATTCCTGAAAATTCTCTGTTCACCGAAAGACATGGTCGCTTACTAAACTTGTTCACCTCCAACACTAATGAAGACATGATAAAGGTGCTCTTCAAGTTTTTTGATCCTTTACACCATTGCTTCACATTTCCCGATTATCAACTTGTGCCAACTTTGGAAGAATTCTCCCAACTCTTGAGGATTCCTATTCTCAATCAACTACCTTTCAACGGTACGGAAAGAGATCCAAAGCCAGAAGAGATTGCTCAAGCTCTACACTTGCAACCATCTGATGTCACAACTAATTGGGAAACAAGGAAAGGTGTTAAGGGTTTCCTAGGAAAGTTCTTGTTTGAGAAAGCCCAAAACTGTTGGAACTCTCTGGATTTGCAACCTTTTGAAGAAATTGTAGCTCTCCTCATCTATGGGATGGTTTTGCTTCCAAATCCTGACCAACTCATAGATATGAACGCTGTCAAAATCTTCATATCTCATAACCCGGTGCCTACTTTTCTAGGGGACATCCTACATTTCTTTCACAATCTCACTATGAGGAAAAGGGGTATCCTTATGTGTTGTACTCCTCTTTTAGCAAGATGGTTTATTTCGCATCTTCCCCAATCTGTATTGAAGAATAAGAAATGTTCAAGATGGTCACAAAGGTTGATGACGCTCAAAATTCAGACATCCATTGGTGTTCCCGATCTATAGAGAATGTTATCATCGTCGACCATTGTGGAGAATTCCCTAATGTCCCTCTACTTTGCATTAGGGGAGGTATCACCTACAACCTCTGCTTAGCCTTAAGACAGTTTGGTTATGCTCAAAGGGATAGCCCACATGAGATGCTCATTCAAGGTTTGGTATTTGACTACGAGAGCAACGATCAAGGTCATCGCCAGAGATTTATCCGAGCTTGGAGGATGTTGAATAAGGTAGATAGCAAGACATTGGGGCATAAGAATTCCATCCCTCTCGAGCCTTACCTCAAATGGGTACGAGCTCGTGCTCAAAGTCCTATGATGCCTTACCCCTCCATTCTCCCGGTAATCCTAGAGCCTGTTGTGGAAGGAGATGTTCCATACACTATCCTGCATCCTGACATGCCCACCTCTCTTGTAGACTTACAAAGGGATTTGATACAGCTTAAGGGGGAGCGAGACACCTTCGAGGCCCGGTTCTACGCCAGCAAGAAGAAGAATCTGGAGCTCACCAAGCAACTTCATGAAGAGCAGACTCTAAACGCCTACATCGCACCAAATAGGATGCGCACAACCTTTTTATCTTAGAGTTTTTATTTCTGTGTAAGCCTAAAGAGGCATTGATGTAATCAAGCTTTAATTTATTAATATAACGCGTGTTTCCTTTTTGTCTAAAAACAATTTGAATCTTTAAAATCCTTGAAATCATTGCATATGCATCTACCATTCATTATAACATAATAAAGTTTCTTACAACAAGTCTCCTCATCTTTCTACTGTTTATTTCAGTAAGATGGATCTCGAGCAGACGGTGAAGGACCTCCTAGCACAAAATGCTCAGTTTCAACAGATGTTCTTAACTCTAGCCAAAGGATAAGAAGGGTTGAAGACCTTGCTGGTTGAAGAGAAAAAGAAGAAAACAAAGAAAATAACCAGAGTTCTAAATATTGGAAGAAGATTACAAGGACAAGCAAGAAGGACCCTAGACTTTGTAACGTCATCTGGTGAGAAAGACAATCAAGATGGGAAAGGCAAGGAAGCAGTTGCCCAGCCAAATTTAGAAGAGGAAGAAGAAGATTATTCTGAAGAACAATATCCCCCGGCTGGCGACAAGTATAAGCATCTGGAAGAACGGTTAAATGCAATGGAAATTCAAAATGTTCCTGGACTGGACTTTGAGGAGTCGCCGTTAGTATCTGGGATTGTCATTCCTCCAAAATTAAAGGCACCGGCGTTCGCCAAATACGACGGAGTTTCGTGTCCCAAAATGCATCTCCGGTCCTATGTGAGGAAAATACAGCCTCACACTGCTGACAGAGATTTATGGGTACACTTCTTTCAAGATAGTATGTTCGAAACTCAACTTGAATGGTTTTATCAGTTAGAAAGAGCCAATGTTCGTAATTGGAAAGATCTTGCCGCTGCCTTTTACAAACAATGCTAATACAACATAGACCTTGCTCCCACCCGTACTCAACTCCAGAGTATGGCCATGGTTTCAAGTGAAGGCTTCAAAGACTACGATCAAAAATGGAGGGAATTAGTAGGAAGAGTCCATCCTCCCCTATCTGAAAGATAGTTAGTAGACATGTTTTTGGGTACCCTATCCGGCCCTTTCTTTAACCACTTGATTGGGAGTTCCTCGGCAGGTTTTACCGAATTGATATTGAACGGAGAAAGAGTGGAAGCCGGGATAAAGAATGGGAAGATTCAAATAGGAGCATCCTCTACTGCTGTAAGGAAACCATTTATTGGAAAAAAGAAGTTGTTGTCGTATATCCTTAGAGAAATCAAGATAGGACTGAACGTCGTCCAATGGTGGGGGCTGTCATGATTCCTAAACCTTCACCTGCTCAGCAAAGAAGCAACCAGCCAAGAACAGAAATACCAAAAAGACAGTTCACTCAAATTAATATGACACTATCTCAAGTATTGCCACATTTGTTAAGATCCAATCTAGTGACTTTGAAAGAAGCTCCAAAGAATCCTAACACAACCTCTCCTCATTATCATCCTAATGCCTGTTGTGCATACCATTCTGGGAGTCCCGGACATGACACTAACAACTGTTGGGCTCTGAAAAACAAAGTAAAAGACCTTCTTGAAGCCAAAGAGATTGAATTCGACGCGCCATAAATTCCCAATGTTATCACTGCCCTTATGCCCAAGCACGACCCTACTCCTGACTATCAAAAATAACTTGTTGAATGACGGTGTATTCCCAGGCTGTGATGAAAGATGTCATTTTTGTTTATCCTCACCAACCAGCTGTCATTTGTTAAGAGCAGGCGTTTAATGCCTAATAGATGACAAGGAGATTTTGATCGAGAAGAATTATATTCCAACTATTTCTTATAATGATGTTTCCATAGTGACCATTTCCGCCAATTCTTCCAGGGTCTCCACCAAAAGAACCATTAGAATTACATCAGTTCCTAAAGTAGCTCTGTTGATAATTACAATGCTTGGACCAATCCCGTATTCGTCAGACAAAACCGTCCCATGGAATTATGGAGGTGATGTCTACTTTCACGGTATCAAGCAAGATTGGCCAGCTGCTGAAAATTCAAGTTCCGAGAAAGTTGACTCCGATATCGGTAACATCACAAGGACTAGCAAGATAACCCGAAGTGGAAGGGTATTCTCTCCAGAAATTTCTCCTCCCAAAGTTATTTCTGGACCTGTAATCATTCCTGATGCTCCTCCAAAGCCTATTCCCAGTCCTGCAATCATCTATGCTGATACTCCTGTTGGCAAAAATACTGCAGTCCTTATTATCACCCCTACTGACATTCCCACTATCGAGTCAACCGAGACTCGAGGCAAAAGTATTATGGTTGAGCCTGTCCGGATGAAGGCACAATCAGTAGCTATCCCTGGGACCTCCCGAAAAGAGATGGAGGAAATTCTAAAGATTATAAAAAGAAGCGACTACAACGTAGTCGAATAACTGGGGAAAACTCCATCAAAAATTTCCATGCTGGCTTTATTGTTATGTTCCGAGGCTCATGCAAAGGCCTTGGTAAAATTCCTTAAAACTTTCCATGTACTCCAAGAAACATCTGTCGATCAGTTCTAAGACTGCGTAGCCAGCTTTACCACAGATAATGGTTTAGGTTTTTTGGATGCTGATTTAACGCCAAGGGGGAGGAAGCATGACGAGGCATTACATGTCTCGGTCGAATACAGGGGCACGACTTTGGATCATGTCTTGGTTGACACTGGTTCGTCTATGAATGTGTTGCCTAAGAAGGCTCTTGATAGGCTTGACTGTGAAGGATTGACCTTGAAACCTAGCAACATAGTAGTGAGGGCCTTCGATGGCTCAAAAGTTATGGTGCATGGGGAAGTGGGCATCCCCATAAAAGTTGGAACCCAAACATTTGATTCAACTTTTTATGTAATGGATATTCGCCTTTCATATTCCTGCTTATTAGGCCGACCGTGGATACACAATGCTGGTGTCGTTACCTCTACGTTGCATCAAATGCTGAAATATCCAATTCAGGGGAAAATCATCACCGTTCATGGAGAAGAAGGGTATATGGTCAGTTGTGATCGGTGGATCTGGAACTGACTGTTTAACGCTGGTTCGCGAAATGTCGCGGAAGCAAGAGTCGCCACCGTCTTTTATTTTCTCCAAATGGAAAGGACAAAAGCACAAAAAAATTCCTTATAGAGATTGCTCTCGGTTCGGGAGGTAGATTATAGAAAGGGAAGGTGTTAGCACCCTTTCTATCCATGGTTATCCATGGGCTCTTAGATACTTGCTCATTGTGTTTTCAAAATGGTTTGTTTGCTTTTCAATTATGGGTTTTTAAAAAGTTTCTTTGAAAATTCCAGTTCGACTCTTGTATCGGTCCTCAAGAGTGTTTGAAAAAATGCTTTCGAAAGCTTTTTGAAAATGTGTTGGTGTGAAAAGTATTTTTTGATTTGTTTTTGAAGTTTAGAGCAAGTATCTACGAGAACCTACCTACCCTAAGGAATTCGTCTGTGTAAATGTCCTTTAAAGTAGTGCCATCCCACCATTGAGAGGTAGGTAGCACCACCGTTGGAGGTGTTCGGGTCAATTCGAGGTTCGGGACATGGTGATCACCGGAGCAATAGGAAGACACCTTAGAAGCTACCCTCATGCCAGGTTCCAGGATCATGAGGACTTACTAAGACATCCTCTACTCGACGATCACCTTTCGAGGCAAGGCAACAGTGAGGCGTACCCTAGGGGTGGTGTGTGATTTGTGTGTCAGGTTCATTTGCATTTATCTTGTTCATGTCAAAGTGATCTAGGCGTTTGTTTTTATTTTGGGCCATTCATTCTTGCATGCATTTATTTAACAGTTTAAAAAAAGATGCGGAAATTAAAAGTTCCTAAACTATTACAAAGGCGCGGGTCCACATCGCCAAATTAAAATCCAGGACCCGATTTGACAGAAAGTAAATAAAGTAAAGTGCGAGAAATTATAAAATTACACGGCTTTGGGAGAATTACATTAATATTTACAAGAAAGAAATAAATAAAATGCGCGAATTGGAATTAAAATTGGAAACGAGGGCGTTGGACCCTTTTTAATGAAATTAAATTATTATTAAGCAAATTAATTAAATTAAAATAAAAAAAGAAATTATTTTTGGGTTTTTTTGGTACTTATGATTTTAATGAGAATAATTAAATGAAAGAAAATATTAACCCTAATTCTAGTTGTTTTTTAGTTTATTAAGTAAACATGTTAAAATTATCTACAATTAAACCTAATTTAATTAATGCAATTTGATTTATAAAAAATAAAATAATTAATTATGGTGAAAAAAGGAAAAGAGATAAAAATGCTTGAAAACTTAATTCTACAAATTTTAAGGTTATTAGAAAAAAATATTGAAATTAAAACCTAAATTTAACCTAATTAGTTAGGGAGATTTATTTACAAAAATATTAGTTAAATAAAATATATTTAATTTTTTGTCTTTTCTGATTTTTTTGTTATTTTTTATATTTTATAAAAATAAGCTAAATTAGAGAAATTAATTAAAAGGAATAATTGGAATAAATAAAATAAGGAAGAAAATAGAAATCAAAACCTTGGGGGGTCTGTCCCCAAATTGGAGGGTTAAGTCCAGTAATTCAGGCCCATTAAGCTTTTGGCCTTGTTGACTTTTTGACTAGCATGCATGTGTGTTGACCAACGAGTATGGTGCTCCTCTGATCAGGGCCAATGGATCAATCTCAGTGGGCGCGTGGCATAGTTGGACCCAGGGGTGTATGATGATCTTCAGGGCATAATCTACATGGGAACATAATTAAGATAAAAATATAAGGGAAAGGGAGGGGGACCTGGGATCGAACCTAGGTCCTGTTGATTACCAATTCTATGCCTTGCCAAACGCGCTGCTTTATTTCTTTGTATATTATATAATCAATAAATATAATAAAATAAAACAAACGATAGTGCTTTTTTCCGCGCGAAAATTTGAACGAACCAACCAACGCCTTACACCACATCTTCTTCTTCTTCGTTTTGCTTTTTGCCTGAAACATAAAAGAGTTAGCGGGGGTTTTGAACCCCCCCAAAATATGCCATATCCAATAATAGCGAATAGGCCGTGGTAGCACATAAATTAGGCGCGAGGGTTGATTTAGAATCGTCCAAGCGTGCTGAACTCAACCATGGTATTATGGTGTCTCAATTTTACAGTAGTGAGAAACGCCCAAATTAAAAGCTTGGTAACCCTAACCTGTATCAATGGTGAAATCTCCAATTTGGCACAAAAACTCAATTAAAATATGCAGTTAGCTTTATAATCAATCACTCAATATAAATTAATAAAGAAAACACACGAAAAATGCATGAGATTCATGATTCGATTATGGAAATTTTCGTGCAAAGCTTGACTCAGATATACCACCTCCTTGAGTATGGGACAAAGTTCTTGATTGGAATCGTCTCTTGGTAACCTTGGCAAGCTAATGGAGTGGTTATTTGATCTTGAAAAGCCCTGCGAGACGGTTTTCAGTATTTGAGTTTTTCACCAAAAATGCAAAAGTGATGATGATGTTCTTGCGCAGCTGGGGGATTATGGGCACGAGGGTTAGCATATGTATATATGTGTGAGTGATTAGGGTTGAGAATTTGATCAAAAAATCCATGAATTGATGAAGAGATATTTGATTTTTATGGCATAAGTTTTCAAATCTTTTTCATGCAAACTTGGTTCAAATCATGTCCAATTATCAATATTCTTTCCAAATCTGATTATACACAAAATCTTGAGACTATTTCATGCACAAAAAGATTTAAAAAGTTAGGTTTAGTATTTTCCACATATTTATTTTAATTAAATGAATTATTAATTATTAAAAATCCAAATAAATAAATAAAAATGATGAAAAACTTCCCTTTGGGCCAAATGCTCGTGCACATGTTTTAGATGATGGATTTTGGAAGAAAAAGAGGCCCATTAGCGATTTTAGGACATTTGAAGCAATGTTGACTTTTCAAAATATCCAAAAATTTCCCAACTTCCACAAGTCATAACATGCTCAATTTTTAAGCTTTGCTCATGTTCTTGGACATTTTGGAAAGGTCTTTGAGTCCTCTAACCAATGCCTTTGGTCCCATGTCATTTTGATTTACCAATCTCAAGTTATGGCCTTTGACTTAAAGTCCCTTTTTGTTGACTTTTGAAAATGACCTATAATGTTGAAATTGATAACTTTTTGTGAGAGCATTTATTGGACTTGAAGTGTGAAGGGGAGTTGTAGGAAATGTCTTTCTCTTCAAAATGAGCTTTGGATGGAATTTTTCTGATAATCCATGTGGAAGTTATGCCCTGGTCAATTTACAGTTGACTTTTTCAACTGTCCAAATATGGAAACTTTTGCATCTTGAGACTTTTTGAGCCAAGCTTTGAGAATCATGATCAAGCATTGATCAAATGATGTTTGTGGCTTAAAAATGAGATGTTGACCAAAAATTTGGGCTTTTGACTGTCAAATGACCATTTTGCCCCTACAGTTGACTGTAGTGCAATTATGGTTTTTGACTGTGCAATTTTGTACTGTAAGTCTTGAAACTTGGTATGAGGATGCTTGACCATATTTATAGGCATGTGGGACTTGATTGGACCCTTGGAAACTTCAATTTCTTTGTCAGAACCAAAACCCTAATTTTGACTGTTTAGGAGGCTCTTGAACTGTGCAATCCCTTGGGGAATTTCTGAAGCTTTGACTTGCAATTCTTGAAGAATATGGGAGGGAAAATTTTGGGGTACAACAGTTGCCCCTGTTCAATCTTCTTAGACCTGAGGATGCAGATTGGCTGACGTGCCTTTCGTAATCCGAAGGTGGAAGATGATTGAACACTAGAGTGCCCAGAAATTTGCGCTCACATAGTGAAATATCAGCAATGTGATGACGGGAATGGGCTTACAGATGCCATTTGGAGATGGATGGATAGTATGATGGGCTTATAGATGCCATGCTAAGAGGTGATGGATAGGTGGATGGGCTTATAGATGCCATCTGGATGTTGATCGCGTAAGAGATTCCTTAGCGAGAACTTGCGTACCTGCAAAAGAAAAGGATTACCTGACCTGTTACAGGAGATGATCTTCAAATTCTTTGTTTCGATGTGTCCTGAATGGTTACAGGAGCTGAATCTGGAGCTTCAAACGGTGATGAATGAACCAGGGATGGTTACTACCTCAACAGGAACGGTGAGAGCACCTTGGACGACTTCAACCTCAACAGTAATCATTGAGAGAATCTTGGGCGACTTCAACTTCAACAGTAACGCTGAGCGAATCCGGGGATGATTACTACCTCCGCAGTATCGGGGAGAGAACCATAGGCGACTACAACCTCAACAGCAATCATTGAGAGAGTCTTGGACGACTTCAACTTCAACAGTAACGCTGAGCGAATCTGGGGATGATTACTACCTCCGCAGTATCGGGGAGAGAACCATAGGCGACTACAACCTCAACAGCAATCATTGAGAGAATCTTGGACGACTTCAACTTCAACAGTAACGCTGAGCGAATCTGGGGATGATTACTACCTCCACAGTAACGGGGAGAGAACCATAGACGACTTCAACCTCAACAGTAATCATTGAGAGAATCTTGGGCGACTTCAACCTCAACAGTAATCATTGAGAGAATCTTGGGGACTTCAACCTCAACAGTAATCATTGAGAGAATCTTGGGAGACTTCAACCTCAACAGTAATCATTGAGAGAATCTTGGGCGACTTCAACCTCAACAGTAATCATTGAGAGAATCTTGGGCAACTTCAACCTCAATAGTAATCATTGAGAGAATCTGGGCGACTTCAACCTCAACAGTAATCATTGAGAGAATCTTGGGCGACTTCAACCTTAACAGTAATCATTGAGAGAATCTTGGGCGACTTCAACCTCAACAGTAATCATTGAGAGAATCTTGGGCGACTTCAACCTCAACAGTAATCATTGAGAGAATCTTGGGCGACTTCAACCTCAACAATAATCATTGAGAGAATCTTGGGCGACTTCAACCTCAACAGTAATCATTGAGAGAATCTTGGGCGACTTCAACCTCAACAGTATCATTGAGAGAATCTTTGGCGACTTCAACCTCAACAGTAATCATTGAGAGAATCTTGGGGACTTCAACCTCAACAGTAACGCTGAGAGAATCTTGGAGCGATTACTACCTCCGCAGTAACGGGGAGAGAACCACAGGCGACTACAACCTCAACAGTAATCATTGAGAGAATCTTGGATATCTTCTACTTCAACAGTAACTCTGAGAGAATCTTGGGGCGATTACTTCCTCCGCAGTAACGGGGAGAGAACCACAGGCGACTACAACCTCAACCGTAATCATTGAGAGAATCTTGGATATCTTCTACTTCAACAGTAACGCTGAGAGAATCTTGGGGCGATTACTACCTCCGCAGTAACGGGGAGAGAACCACAGGCGACTACAACCTCAACAGTAATCATTGAGAGAATCTTGGATATCTTCTACTGAGTCTTCATCAGGAAAATCTATTAGGGGTCGATTTAGCTGGACTAGAGAAGGCCTTGGACTGGATAAGAAACAAAAAAATCTTAAGGTCGATTTAACTGAACCGGTCTAGGTCTTGAAATCTTCAACTGGATAAGAAACAGGGAGATCTTAGGGTCGATTTGACTGAACCAGAGAAGGCCTTTGACTGGATAAGAAACAGAAAAATCTTAGGGTCGATTTAACTGAACTGGTCTAGGTCTTGAAATATAGCTGAGAACTTAACTAAATCTTTTCCTGAAAGGTAAAGGTCAGTCATATGCAATGCATGATATGGATCAAGCAATGATATTCTCAATATAAATGAGGTTTGTGAGATATGATGCGTATATGCATGCTATAATGTATGAAGATGTTTATGATTGTATGTTTTCGTCCTAGGAAAATAAATCCTTGACGGGTGCCGGGAAGTCAATCCTGGGCTGATGTTGAAGAATAGATTTTGCTTCCGCTGGGGATGATAGTTGCAAGAATACCGGTAGGAGAAGATAACTCTGTTGGGGAATAAACTTGGCGAATGGATTACTCTGCGGGGAGAAAAGTACTCTAGCGATCTTGCTGGGAAGCAATACTCTGTGGGGAGAGAGATACTTTGCTGAGTTGTTGATAAAGATAATTTGCTGGGGGTACCCTTGTTGTGTTGGAAGTGTTAATAGACTTCGCTGGGGATAAGAAGATTTCGTCGAGGACGGTCTTTTCGTGGCTTTTGGCTGAGGATAACCCAGTTATATCCTGGTAAGGAAGTAACTCTTTGGATAAAGCCTGGAGACGTGTTCGTGCTCTGCGAGAGATAAGCTTCCAGAATCTACTGGGGATAAGCTTACTGCTTGGAGATGGATTCCAACTTTTCCTGGGGAAACTGGATTGGACTCTCCTGGGGAAGTTTTGAGATGTATCGGAAGTGATTCCTTTGAATGTTTGATATACTGCTGGGGAACAATCTTTAGGTCAAGACTGCCGGGGATGCTTGTTAAGAATGTATATATGCTGCTGGGGAATGTTGAGATCTGCTGGAGGATACCCAACTTCTTTAAGTTTGACTGTAACTTTGCTTGGGGAGAGTGCACTGACTTGCTGGCTCACTCTCTGGGGAATTAAGATATCTGGTTACGTTCTTTAGCTGAACCTACCTTTGTACCTTGGTGGACAGAGCAATTAGATCGCTTAGACGACTCATTATTGCCCCTGTTTCTGATGTGGGAGAGGAAGACCTGTGAGGTGCTGATAGTTGTTGATGGACCAACCTTCTTCTGGTAGGCAGGTGATAAGATGACGGGACATAGTCGTACGCTTTAATCCCTAATTTTTGCCTGGACCGCCCTTTCGGGTTTTCAATCCACCGGGATACCCATTTTTGCCCAAGCCGCCTTTTCAGGTTTTCGACTTGCCGGGTGTACAGATTTTTCATTTCATCCCTCATTTTGCCCGAACCCTGTTGGTTCGCCGGGAAGCCCTAATTTTTGCCTAGGTGTGTCAACCTAGCGGGTCTTTGATTTTGCGTAGTATCTTTTTTTTCGACTATGTCTATGCTCTCATAATGTAGGGAGTTGCCCCTGTTAGAAGTGTTTTGTCATGCCCCAGAAGATGTTTGATCAGGCAAGATTCATCATTGGAGTGCCCCAAGTGACTCAGGCAGAGATTTGCCCCAGGCTTTTGGCCTTTGAGAGATTCTCTGAATCTTGATTGGACTGCCCCAGATGATGGGCAATGATCAGGCCATGCCCTTTGATTGGAAGAGCTTTTGTTCATTAGGCATTCGTCGTGCGAATTTCCTGCTGTCCAAACAAATAGTCATATGCAAACAATGTTATATCAAAAATGCAAAGCTTATGCCTGTCTTGAAGTTTTTTGAAAATGCATTTTTTAGTAAAAACAAGTGAATTTTGTAAACTGCAATGTCAACTCGTTATTTTACCGCAAGCCTTAAGGAGTCAGGATACCTTTTGTAACAGTATGCTTTCGAACTAACCCATGCTTCAGCTAGGACTTTTTAAGGGTTATAACGTGGCCTGGTTCACGGTTTAAGAAACAAAGGATAAAGGCTCAAATTATTTGTACCCACCCGTTCTTCGTGATGTTCTTCAAACCTAAGCTCAGTTGATCGTGCGTTAGACCTTGTTTGAGTCTTTGCTCTGATTTTCCGGTGATGGTTCGGATGTTGACAATTTATTTTGAATAGGCAGTCATTCCTTTTTTTGTTATTGAGGGTTTGTATGACCTCTTTCTTTTTGATGTCGCTATCCCTACATTTTGCCTGAACTGTTTCTTTTGTGATTACAGTCAGCGGGATGCCCCAGTTTTGTAAGTCTCCTTCGTAGGTTTTGACTTATTGGGTTTTTATTCTTTGAGAGATGATGACTGCCTGTCTGTATGATTGTTCGGAACCATCACTGTCTTTTGTTTTGTAAGGACCTCTTTGGTGTCATTCGTTATGCACTTGGATCAACTGAGAGAACTACCCTGCCCCAGGTTATGATTAAGGGTTTTAAATTTCGAAAAGAAAAACTCCTACTTCTTTGGCTCAGAGGGGTTGACGAGGGATTATCTTCCTTATAACTCCAGTGTTTAGGGATTGAAACAATGCCTGTACCTCATCAGCGGGGTCTGTTCAAAAGCATACTGTAAAGATCGTGGTATCGTTTTCGTCATCCTCCCTCAAGAGGCTTAGAATTATTAATCGAGCGTTGATCATCAGAAAAAATATGAAAATATTTTGCATATAGTGAATACGAATATATTGCTTCAAAACAGACATATGCGATGCATTAATGAAATAACAACGTTTAACATGAGTAAATGTTTGAACAAAAGAAAATTACAACTTGAACATTCGAATGAACAAAAGTTTTCTAATCTCAGGGCTTGTCACTTCAAATGGTGAGCCTTGGAGGGATGGTAGAAAAACTCAGCCGGACCATCTTGTGTGAACTCCAGTGCCCCTTCATCAATCAGGTCCTGGATCTTGTTCTTCAGAGCCCAACACTCATTTGTATCATGTCCTGGACTGGCAGAGTGGTAGGCACACCTTTTATTGGGATCATAGACAGGAGATGTTGTGTTGGGGTTCCGGGGATGAGCCCTTAATGTGATCAAATTCAACCTCAGCAGGCGTTGTAAAGCTTGGAACAGCGACATGTTGAGCTGGGTTAATTGCCTCCTGGGCTTGTCTGGCTGAAGTTGGTGAGGTTGATGCTGAAATTGTGACACTGAAGCCATTTGAGGAGCTCTTCCCTTACCTCCTTGTCTCAAAGATGGTTGAATGATGACTGGACTTTCAACCTTAGATGTTTGCCCCAGTTGGTTACCCCGAAGCAGTTGGTTGACGATAACCCCGAGCTCTTCTTGTCTTTGAGCTAAGCCTTGAATGGCGGTCACTTGCCCCAGCATCTGGGCTTTCAATGCATCCACCTCGGCTTGCATATGTTTCAGCCGTTCGTCCTCAGCGCTTTTCCTGACCAAAGTCTCCATGAGAAGTGTCCTCAGCTCCTCCTGCCCCTTGGATAGATTCAGGAGGATTTCCCCGAACCGAGTCTCTTGAGCAAGAAAGTCCTGGTTATCTTGTTGGGAAGCCATTGCTGAAATAAACAGCGGGAAAGGTAAGTGATCTGCAACAAGGGTACCTGTCATGCAATGATGTGTATGTATGCATGCAATGTTTTCAAGGATCTCGCAGGGTAAACAAGAGAATTTGTTAGCATTTGGATCCGGTAACTTGATTGAAAGAACTTCATATTTGTTGAGAGTCTTTCTTCCAAGGGTCAAAGGCTCACCATATCGAGTGGGTCATAGCCCCTGACTCAAGTCATCAACCTTGTTTTGCTTTCCAAACAACCTTGGCTAGGGGAACCTTCTTCAAGAGTCAAAGCTCACCATATCAAGTGGGTCATAGCCCCTGACTCAAATTATCAACCTTGGCTAGAGGAAAATAAATCCCCTTTGCCCCTTGCTAGACATTTTGATTCATCATGACCTGCATCACAGACCCTTGAGATCCTTGAAATGGGTTAGTCCTTATGCAGGATGTATGCAATGGTATGATGTTATGCTATGCATGGAGTGATGTAAGTCGGCCCTGTAATGAGTCCCAATTAAGGACTGTTAAACCTGCAAGGAACTCATGTGTCAGATAACAAGCATGCAAATAGTCAAGTTTGAAGGCACACAAGTCACACAAAGAGCCCTTAGAGTTTAGGCCAGCATGAGGTCTAGGTATTACCCTCTTTCAGTTTGTTGGTTCATACCTGTCCTATTAGAAGTAACCGGGTTCTAAGGGTCCCAATGTCACCGGATTGCTTTCATTGTTCATCGTTTCGATTTAGCCACTGAACTGGCGGCCGAAATATTCCAGGAAAGCAACCCTCAATTGAGTGTAGTATCGAGTATCAACCAACCTCGGACTGCACCAAAGTCAGTTATCTCAATACCCTTAAGAGGCCAAGATAGTTCAATTAAGGTTCCTAAGGTCAGTTGATGCTTCACGACACCACGCGGAGGCCCCGTACTCTCCTTGACTGAACTCAAGGGTTACCGGTACATACCAAAGTGCCACATCAACGTAACAGACTGTTTCAACCATGTCGGTATACCCCGCACAGTTCCCTCACAGCCTTGTTGCTAATTTCTAAGAAGGTATTCCCCAGATCCGGGTTAGGACCTATAGAACTCCCAAGACAGTCCCACAATTTAAAGCAAGCAAATCAATACAATTGAAAACACAGTTATCTTAGTCCTAAGGTACACCTCACTTCAAAGTATTCCCCAGCAGAGTCGCCAGTTCTGTGATTGGTGGATCTGGAACTGACTGTTTAACACTGGTTCGCGAAATGTCGCGGAAGCAAGAGTCGCCACCGTCTTTTATTTTCTCCAAATGGAAAGGACAAAAGCACATAAAAATTCCTTATAGAGATTGCTCTCGGTTCGGGAGGTAGATTATAGAAAGGGAAGGTGTTAGCACCCTTTCTATCCATGGTTATCCATGGGCTCTTAGATACTTGCTCATTGTGTTTTCAAAATGGTTTGTTTGCTTTTCAATTGTGGGTTTTTAAAAAGTTTCTTTGAAAATTCCAGTTCGACTCTTGTATCGGTCCTCAAGAGTGTTTGAAAAAATGCTTTCGAAAGCTTTTTGAAAATGTGTTGGTGTGAAAAGTATTTTTTGATTTGTTTTTGAAGTTTAGAGCAAGTATCTACGAGAACCTACCTACCCTAAGGAATTCGTCTGTGTAAATGTCCTTTAAAGTAGTGCCATCCCACCATTGAGAGGTAGGTAGCACCACCGTTGGAGGTGTTCGGGTCAAATCGAGGTTCGGGACATGGTGATCACCAGAGCAATAGGAAGACACCTTAGAAGCTACCCTCATGCCAGGTTCCCAGATCATGAGGACTTACTAAGACATCCTCTACTCGACGATCACCTTTCGAGGCAAGGCAACAGTGAGGCGTACCCTAGGGGTGGTGTGTGATTTGTGTGTCAGGTTCATTTGCATTTATCTTGTTCATGTCAAAGTAATCTAGGCGTTTGTTTTTATTTTAGGCCATTCATTCTTGCATGCATTTATTTAACAGTTTAAAAAAAGATGCGGAAATTAAAAGTTCCTAAACTATTACAAAGGCGCGGGTCCACATCGCCAAATTAAAATCCAGGACCCGATTTGACAGAAAGTAAATAAAGTAAAGTGCGAGAAATTATAAAATTACACGGCTTTGGGAGAATTACATTAATATTTACAAGAAAGAAATAAATAAAATGCGCGAATTGGAATTAAAATTGGAAACGAGGGCGTTGGACCCTTTTTAATGAAATTAAATTATTATTAAGCAAATTAATTAAATTAAAATAAAAAAAGAAATTATTTTTGGGTTTTTTTGGTACTTATGATTGTAATGAGAATAATTAAATGAAAGAAAATATTAACCCTAATTCTAGTTGTTTTTTAGTTTATTAAGAAAACATGTTAAAATTATCTACAATTAAACCTAATTTAATTAATGCAATTTGATTTATAAAAAATAAAATAATTAATTATGGTGAAAAAAGGAAAAGAGATAAAAATGCTTGAAAACTTAATTCTACAAATTTTAAGGTTATTAGAAAAAAATATTGAAATTAAAACCTAAATTTAACCTAATTAGTTAGGGAGATTTATTTACAAAAATATTAGTTAAATAAAATATATTTAATTTTTTGTCTTTTCTGATTTTTTTGTTATTTTTTATATTTTATGAAAATAAGCTAAATTAGAGAAATTAATTAAAAGGAATAATTGGAATAAATAAAATAAGGAAGAAAATAGAAATCAAAACCTTGGGGGGTCTGTCCCCAAATTGGAGGGTTAAGTCCAGTAATTCAGGCCCATTAAGCTTTTGGCCTTGTTGACTTTTTGACTAGCATGCATGTGTGTTGACCAACGAGTATGGTGCTCCTCTGATCAGGGCCAATGGATCAATCTCAGTGGGCACGTGGCATAGTTGGACCCAGGGGTGTATGATGATCTTCAGGGCATAATCTACATGGGAACATAATTAAGATAAAAATATAAGGGAAAGTGAGGGGGACCTGGGATCGAACCCAGGTCCTGTTGATTACCAATGCTATGCCTTACCAAACGCGCTGCTTTATTTCTTTGTATATTATATAATCAATAAATATAATAAAATAAAACAAACGATAGTGCTTTTTTCCGCGCGAAAATTTGAACGAACCAACCAACGCCTTACACCTCATCTTCTTCTTCTTCTTCGTTTTGCTTTTTGCCTAAAACATAAAAGAGTTAGCGGGGGTTTTGAACCCCCCCAAAATATGCCATATCCAATAATAGCGAATAGGCCGTGGTAGCACATAAATTAGGCGCGAGGGTTGATTTAGAATCGTCCAAGCGTGCTGAACTCAACCATGGTATTATGGTGTCTCAATTTTACAGTAGTGAGAAACGCCCAAATTAAAAGCTTGGTAACCCTAACCTGTATCAATGGTGAAATCTCCAATTTGGCACAAAAACTCAATTAAAATATGCAGTTAGCTTTAGAATCAATCACTCAATATAAATCAATAAAGAAAACACACGAAAAATGCATGAGATTCATGATTCGATTATGGAAATTTTCGTGCAAAGCTTGACTCAGATATACCACCTCCTTGAGTATGGGACAAAGTTCTTGATTGGAATCGTCTCCTGGTAACCTTGGCAAGCTAATGGAGTGGTTATTTGATCTTGAAAAGCCCTGCAAGACGGTTTTCAGTATTTGAGTTTTTCACCAAAAATGCAAAAGTGATGATGATGTTCTTGCGCAGCTGGGGGATTATGGGCACGAGGGTTAGCATATGTATATATGTGTGAGTGATTAGGGTTGAGAATTTGATCAAAAAATCCATGAATTGATGAAGAGATATTTGATTTTTATGGCATAAGTTTTCAAATCTTTTTCATGCAAACTTGGTTCAAATCATGTCCAATTATCAAGATTCTTTCCAAATCTGATTATACACAAAATCTTGAGACTATTTCATGCACAAAAAGATTTAAAAAGTTAGGTTTAGTATTTTCCACATATTTATTTTAATTAAATGAATTATTAATTATTAAAAATCCAAATAAATAAATAAAAATGATGAAAAACTTCCCTTTGGGCCAAATGCTCGTGCACATGTTTTAGATGATGGATTTTGGAAGAAAAAGAGGCCCATTAGCGATTTTAGGACATTTGAAGCAATGTTGACTTTTCAAAATATCCAAAAATTTCCCAACTTCCACAAGTCATAACTTGCTCAATTTTTAAGCTTTGCTCATGTTCTTGGACATTTTGGAAAGGTCTTTGAGTCCTCTAACCAATGCCTTTGGTCCCATGTCATTTGGATTTACCAACCTCAAGTTATGGCCTTTTACTTAAAGTCCCTTTTTGTTGACTTTTGAAAATGACCTATAATGTTGAAATTGATAACTTTTTGTGAGAGCATTTCTTGGACTTGAAGTGTGAAGGGAAGTTGTAGGAAATGTCTTTCTCTTCAAAATGAGCTTTGGATGGAATTTTTCTGATAATCCATGTGGAAGTTATGCCCTGGTCAATTTACAGTTGACTTTTTCAATTGTCCAAATATGGAAACTTTTGCATCTTGAGACTTTTTGAGCCAAGCTTTGAGAATCATGATCAAGAATTGATCAAATGATGTTTGTGGCTTCAAAATGAGATGTTGACCAAAAATTTGGGCTTTTGACTGGCAAATGACCATTTTGCCCCTACAGTTGACTGTAGTGCAATTAGGGTTTTTGATTATGCAATTTTGTACTGTAAGTCTTGAAACTTGGTATGAGGATGCTTGACCATATTTATAGGCATGTGGGACTTGATTGGACCCTTGGAAACTTCAATTTCTTTGTCAGAACCAAAACCCTAATTTTGACTGTTTAGGAGGCTCTTGAACTGTGCAATCCCTTGGGGAATTTCTGAAGCTTTGACTTGCAATTCTTGAAGAATATGGGAGGGAAAATTTTGGGGTACAACATCAGTCATCTAAATTCCTTCAGATATGTGGAATTAGATAGTGAATTTATTGAAACTCTATTCCAGCACTTTGAAGAAGTCCCGCAAACTGTGGCAGTAACCAAGGCTGTTTCCCAAGTCCCAAATATTACAAGGCCTCCGCTCAAGATGTTGTCTTTGAAAGATGCCAAGGCAGTGATCGAAGAAGGTGGGTGTATTATTTGGGGCCAACTCCCAGATATCCCATACAAATCTGACAAATTTGGTTTGGGTTTCACTTTAGGAGCCCAGAAAGCTGTATGTCATGCTCGTGCCGGAGGACCACCCTTGAAGATCAGCAACCGTCAAGTCAACATAGTAGAGGATGATGAAGACAACTATAACCTGGAGGATTGGATTTTCCCAACTTTCAGTGGAGGTCTCAGCATCTAGGAAGCTAGACATTTTGTCCCAATCACTTTTATCCAATATTAATTTGTCTTTAAATTTTGTCGGATTTGTAATATTAAACAATTCAGACTCTTAAAACCTTGTGTCTTACCCGAGGCACAATGGTCCATTTGTAAGGGTTATTATCTCATTTCCATATGACATCAATGAATCATGGACGTTTTTGCATACAAAACTTTGTGCTCATTGTTTTTATTTTTACATTTAATTTCTTTCAAAGATAGCTATACTCTTACACACACTCACATTCAAAATGCAGATCTACATCCATTCGGGATCCCATGGGTAACAATTCTGCTATGGCCTTTTGTGACCCTGAAAATCTAGTCTACCAAGTCGAAGATGAAGGTGAGGAAGATTGTGAAGTGCCAAGGGAACTCGACAAGTTACTACAATAAGAAGAGAGGACCATACAACCCCACGAAGAACCAGTGGACACAATTAACTTAGGTACCGAAAAAGACAAGAGAGAAGTCAAGGTGGGTGCCAATCTGGAACCCAGTGTCAAAGAGCGCCTGATTCAGTTGCTACATGATTATGTTGAGGTCTTTGCCTGGTCGTACGAAGACATGCCAGGACTTGATACAGACATCATGGTACATTGTCTACCAACAAAAGAAGAATGCCCACCGATAGAACAAAAGGTCCGTCGCATGTGGCCAGACATGTCAGAGAAGATTAAGGAGGAAGTCATGAAACAATTTAATGCTGGATTCTTGGTCGTCACCTCCTATCTATAATGGGTTACCAATGTTGTTCTCATTCCTAAAAAGGACGACAAGGTACGAATGTGCGTGGACTACAAAGATTTGAATAGGGCAAGCCCTAAGGATAATTTCCCACTTCCCCACGTCGATATTTTGGTTGACAATACATCACAACATAAGGTGTTTTCCTTCATGGATGGTTTCTCAGGCTACAACCAAATCAAAATGGCACCTGAGGACATGGAGAAAACAACCTTTGTCACACAATGGGGCACATTCTGCTACAAGGTTATGCCATTTGGGTTGAAGAACGCAGGGGCAACCTATCAGCGTGCCATGGTAGCTCTATTTCACGACATGATACATCGTGAAATAGAGGTCTATATGGACGACTTGATAGCCAGATCTCAAACAGAAGAAGAGCATCTTGGTCATTTGCCTAAATTATTTGAGAGGCTAAAGAAATATAAACTGAGGTTGAACCCAAATAAATGCACGTTTGGAGTGAGGTCCGGTAAACTCTTAGGCTTTGTCGTCAGCGGTAAAGGTATTGAAGTAGATCCTGCCAAGGTGAAAGCAATACAACAAATGCCTGCTCCTCGTACCGAGAAGGAAGTCAAAGGATTCTTGGGACGATTAAACTACATTTCCATATTCATTTCTCACCTGACAGCTACTTGTGAACCAATCTTCAAATTACTGAAGAAAGATCAAGTAGTCAAATGGAATGATGAGTTCCAAACTGCCTTCAACAAGATCAAAGAATACCTGCAAGAACCAGTCGAGGGAAGACCCTTGATCATGTATCTAACCATTTTGGAAAATTCAATGGGGTGTGTGTTGGGGAAACATGACGAGTCTGGCCGAAAAGAGCATGCTATTTATTACCTGAGCAAAAAGTTTACCGACTGTGAAACCAGATATTCAATGCTCGAGAAAACTTGCTGCGCTCTGGCATGGGCTGATCTCCGGATAAGACAGTATATGCTGACCCATACTACCTTATTGATATCTAAAATGGATCCAATAAAATACATTTTCGAGAAACCTGATCTCTCTGGGAGAATAACGAGGTGGCAGATGATCCTGACAGAATATGACATCCAGTATACTACACAAAAAGAAATAAAGGGCAGTGTACTAGCCGATCACCTTGCTCACCAAGCTGTGGAGGACTACCAATCCATGAAGTTCGAATTCCCAAATGAAGACATCATGATGGTAAACAACTGTGAAGAACTCAGACCATATGACGGACCTGAATAAGCATCCCGATGGACCCTGGTTTTTGATGGGGCATCCAACACACTCGGAAATGGTATTGGTGTTGTACTTATATCCCCTGAAGGATGTCATACTCCCTTCACTGCAAGACATTGCTTCAACTGTACAAACAACATGGCAGAATATGAAGCGTGCATTTTTGGTCTCAAGGCTGCCATAGATTTGGGAATCAAATCCTTAAGTGTATTCGGAGATTCAGCCTTGGTCATCAGCCAGATCAAAGGAGAGTGGGACACTAAGCACCCAAACCTCATCCCATACAAAGAAAATGTATTGACATTAATCCCATATTTTGAGAAGATTACCTTCGAGCATTTCCCGCGCAAAGAAAATCAACTAGCAGATGCGCTATCCACATTGTCATCCATGTTTAAACTCAAATGGGATAACGAGGCTCCCCAGATCATCATTGAATGAACGGATGAACCATCTCACTGTCACGAGATTAATATTGAAGAAGCAGTGGACAGGCCTTAGTTTCACGAAGTCAAGAGGTATCTCGAGGCTCAAGAATATATGCAAGGAGCTTCAGTCAATGATAAGAAGTTCTTAAGGAGATTCTCTGCTAAGTTCTTCCTTAGTAATGGTGTTCTCTACAAACGCAACCATGACTCTGTTTTGCTCCGTTGTGTAGACAAGGTTGAGGCAGAAAATATCATGGCTGATCTACATGAGGGCACTTTTGGCACCCATTCCAGTGGGCATACGGTGGCAAAGAAAATCCTACGGGCAGGTTATTACTGGTCTACCATGGAAGCAGATTGCTATCACCACTCTCGAACCTTCCATAAGTGTCAGATTTATGCTGACAAGGTGCACGTACCTCTGGTTCCTTTGAATGTCTTGACGGCTCCTTGGCCCTTTGCTATATGGGGCATCTATATGATTGGGAAATCAAACCAACAGCCTCTAATGGACACCGGTTCATCTTGGTAGCCATTGACTATTTTACAAAGTGGGTTGAGGCGGCCTCTTTCGCATCCGTTAACAAGATTGTTGTAGTCTGGTTCATTAAACAAAATCTCGTCTATCTGTATGTGTGATACGGTGGGAGAACTGACTTGAGGTTTTGTTTTTGTGTTTGCAAATGTTTCGGTTTAGCAAGAGTCGTCACCGCCTTTTTATTTTGTCCTAAGGAAAGATCAAAAAGCACAGGAAAGACCTTTGAGATGTTTTCTTAGGTTTGGGGAGTAGATTATGAAAAGGGAAGGTGCAAGCACTCTTTTCATCCATGGTTATCCATGGGCTCTTAGTTACTTGTTTAGATCACTTGCTTTTGCTTTTCAATTGTTTGAAATGGTGCTTTGTGTGTGGTTTTGAAATATGTTTTGAAAAGAGGCCATCGTTGTGGAAACCTTTGTAATGATTCTTGTTTGAATGTATACAAAGGTGTTTTTGTCTTTTGAAAAGATTTCAATGTTTTGAAAGTTTGATTTGGGAAATGTTTTGAAATGGTGTTGTGAAGTGTGTTTGAAAATAGCAAGGAGGTTTTGCAAGCTTTTGATCAAGTAACTAAGAGCTATCTACCCTAATTTACTCAAAGATCTTTCCTAATGTTTTTAACCCTTTTGACAGTGTTGTTTTACCATTGCATTTGGTAAACAACCTTGTATTAGGATGTTAAACGGGACAGGCATGGGTCATCATATAGACCATGATAGCAATTGTGTTAAGTATCTTTGGCAAATTTTTGTGGGACTTGATCATTTTATTTAGGCGACCAAGATAGCGTCATCGAGGGACTATGATCTTTTATTTTGTTTTTGTTTTTCCAAAGTACCCAACATGCATAACATGGCCCATTTTTAAGGCAACAAGTGGATTGTAACCCTAGGGGGTGCATGTGTGTATTGTGTTTGATTTTCTTGTATTTTTGTCTTTGTATTAGGTCAAGCTACTTATTGATTTGGATTTTTGCATACAAACCCTAATCTCTAATCATGGCATAATTGAAAGCATAAAGTGCGAGAATTAAAAGTCTAAGCTATTACAACATGATTATGGGGATGGGGATACAATCTTTGAATGGGGGTGTATTTGACAAGAAATATAATCCTAATTTACTATTACATCCAAATTGAATTCAAATGCATAAATAAATGGAAAATATTTAAATAAACAAAATAAACAAATATATCAAATAATATGAATTATGCAAAAAGTTTATGTTTATTTTCTAAGTATGTAAAAATATTTAATGTAAAATAAAGAAATAAATAAAAGATTAATTTTGTTAGGTTAAGGGTGAAACCCTAATTTCTTTAAAAAAGTAAATATATTAATTATTTTATTTATATACAATAAAAATAAAATAGTATGTGTAAAAAATCAAATATATTTAGAAAAAAGTATTTTTAAGTATAAATAATAATAAAAGTAAAAATGTAATATTTTATATTTTTATTCTAAAATATCTAATAAAATAAGAGTATATATATATATATATATATATATATATATATATATATATATATATATATATATATATATATATATATATATATATATATATATATATATATATATATATATATATATATATATATATATATATATATATATATATATATATATATATATATATATATATATATATATATATATATATATATATATATATCAAGTTTTGAATAAATTAGATAAAAGTAATTAAATTGTTTTTTATGTTAGGAAAATAAAAATAAAATGCAAAATAAATGTGAAAACATTATGAAAATATTTTTGAGTATTTTTTATATTTGGAAATAAATAAATAAAATCAAAAATGAAAATAAAAATTCAAAAATATAAAATAACAAGAAATAGGGCCAGGGGGTGCAAAAATGAAAAAGGGAGGTGCCAGTAGTGAGCCAGGCCAAGCCCAGCCCACCACTTCATCTTCAACGTTCAGCTTTTGAAAACGCGCGCGCGCCCTGTACAACTGCAAGATCCTGTATACGAGCTCTATTGCAAAAACACATAACATCAAACTTGTAGAGCATTTCAAGACGAATCCAACCATATAAACAACTTGTTTTAACTCTCAATGACCTGAGAGAATTTCTCTGGCCCTAAAATTTAACCTAATTTTTCAGTATGTTCATGGATGAAGTTCTCTTAGCATGCTTAATATAAATGAAAACTGAGCATATGTACAACTTCATGGCAATGAATACTACATTTCTTATTCACAAACCTAAGGCTAAATGTTCCTAAATAGAGAGATAGGAAGTTGACAAAAACCTGTTTCAGCTGACTTCGTGTATGGAAATGTAGAGCTTTTCAACAAGGCTTGAGATGTCTGGGAGCTTGCTTGGACTTCACTTGACCTTCTCCAATAGCCTGCTTGCCTTGAATGTCCCTGAATCAGCCTATAAAAATCAACCTGCACAAGCTCAAAATGAAAATGGAAAACTCTGTAAATGGAGTTACAGTTGGTGTTTGAGGTTTGGGATAGCTTGTATGGATGGAATGGAATGTGTTTGAACAGGTTTTGGCCAAAACGCACGAGCCAAATGAGCTATGGAAGTCAAGTTGCAGATTCTGCCCTGTTTTGCCAATGGGGTGTGATTTCTGGCTATGGGGTGTTTAGAGGCTCAAGCAATCGTGTTTCTGGCTCAAAAGGGTGTGAGAAAGATGTTCAAACTGTTTGTATAAGTTTATCTTGGCTGGTGTTCAAGTTCTCATGTGTTTTGCATATTTCTTGTATATGAAGCAAAAGTGGGAAGTGATATGTAGCAGGCCTGTACAGGCTATCCAACACCTTGTAACCTCTTCTCTTGGCCCCTCTAATTTATGGATTTGATTAGCTGCAAGAGATCTTGGACCAATGCTCAAAGATTATGGTTTGACATAAAGAACATTTAAGCAAAAATGGAAATGTGCCTTTTTCTACTTAAGGCTTAATATTGTGTACAATGTCCTAATGACCAAAACAATAGCTTAGCCCAATGGATTTGCATTAAATTATTGAGTGTGAAATGGTTTAGAGGCCTGTAAACTAGTGTAAGGCATGCTGACTTGAAATTGCAACTTGTATGAACAGGAATATGCCATGGATGAAAAGTGAGTTTTTGCCAACTTCAAGCCTTCGATTCTCCCTAACCACAAATGTGTTTGGAGATTACTTGGACAATTTGGAAAGCTTGCAACATGCTATATAATACATATTTGAAATGAAATTTGATATTCCAAGTGGAACAATGTGAAAAATTGCCATGAAGATAGGTCAAAATCCTGCTAAACTAGGGCAAAATTTCACTAAGTTAAAAGTTTTAGGGACCCTTGTTCCAAAACTCATAACTTGAGATCCAAGATTCTTTTGAGAAAACTTTGTGAATCAAAGTTGTAGAATTTATGGAGGAATACAACTTTCATGTTGGAGGTTTTGTTTAAATCCATTTGCATCATGGTGAAAATGTGGGGCAAAGTTAGGAAAAATTAAGAAAATTTCATAACTTAGAAAAATTCTAAGTTATGAATTTTTTCAATTTTAAACGCTAATTTGCAATTTTGGGTTTCTTGATGAACAAGTTTCATTTTTTGACACATCTTGATGAAAAATGACCCTTGTCACTTGATTTTGACTAAAAAGTCAAAGTTTGACTTTTCAGTGTATAGTCAAATTTTGATCAGTTGACTGAAAAATTCATCTGTCAATCCAATGCATTTGAGATCTTTTGAACTTGTTGAATAGGTCAAGATGATGCCATTGAGTCCCTGAATCCATGATTGATCCCAATTTGTCGTTGGCTAGGTTAAAACTCAGAAATTGCCTTTGTGCAGTCAAAACCCTAAAAATGACCATTTTGCCCTTTTGGTGATCTGATCAAATTTCTTGTGGAGTTGTGGTCCAAACTTGATCAAATGGTTCATATGAGTTCATAATGTTTATGTGGGTCAAAATACACGAGGTTTGACTGTAAATTGGCCACATTTGACTTTTTTCCCCAATACAGCTGATTTCTATGTCAACTGTCCAATTGACTGGGCAAAAATTTGATTCAAGGCTTGAAACATGGTATGGTCAAACTTATGAGTCCAACATGAAGTATGAAAGTCACTTTGAGCATTAGAAGTCCAAAATTCTTTGTGCAAACTCAAACCCTAATTTAAGTCAATAGTGCAAGGAGATGTCTTGAGCAAAGCAAACTCTAGCTTGATCTTGAGTTCAAAGAGCCTTGTGATGAGCAATGTTGATAAAATGAGAGGGAAAGTTTTGGGGTACAACAGTTGCCCCTGTTAAATATTCTTGAACCTGAAGAGTTAGATTGTCAAGTTTGTCTTTCGTGACTCGAAGGTAAAAGTGGATTGGACACTAGAGTGCCCGTAAATTTGCACTCGTCAAAATAATGCTGAGGGAATGGGCTTAAAGATGCCATTTGAGATGATAGAATCTTGCTAGAGATGGGCATAGAGATGCCATCAAAAATGTTTGTTAAATATCAGTAGAATGAACATCAGAATGGTATCCGTATCTGGAACGTATCTGAGTTGTATTTGGAGATTGGATTTGTATGAGCAAAGGAATGGTGTCCGTGTCTGGAGTGTATCCAAGATGTAACTGTATTTGATTCTTGAATGAATATCAGAATGACTGCCGTGTTTGGAGTGTATCTGTATTGTAAATGGGTGACAGAAAAACATCTGTGTATAGAGCACCTCTGACCTGGGGATAAATTCCGAATGAGTGACATAATGGGAATCGCGTCTGGGACGTATCTGGACTGTATCTAAAATTGAAGTATGTATGAGTAGCAGAATGACTTCCGTGTCTGGATTGTATCCGTACTGTAACTGGGATCCGGATAAATGACAAAATGACTTCCATTTCTGGAGTGTATCTGAATCTGAATTTGATAGTTGAATCTGAATGAGAAATAGAATGGCCTCTGTGTTTGGAGCGTATCTAGTCTGTATCTGATTGCTGAAGTCTGAATGAGTAGTAGAATGACCGCCATGTCTGGGGTGTATCCATACTGTATCTTGACTTGAAAATCTGAATGAGTAATAGAATGACCGCCATGTTTGGGGTGTATCTATACTGTATCTGAAATCTTTGAATATTTGTTAAAGATAGCTTTTTTAATCTTATCCTGAAAAGGGTAATATGTTAGCTAAAGCACAAAGTTATGTTGCATGATATGTATGATGCAATAAAATGTGTTCTATCAATGTTTATGGTATATGAATGTAATGTATGCGCATGTAAGCCGATTAGTTGTCTTGCTGAGGAAAATAAATCCTAGATAGCTGGAGATAATGAAATCTTTGACTGCTGTCGGGGAAAATAAGCCCTTGACTGCTGCTGGAGATTCAAAACCTTTAATTGTTGAGACTGAGAATATCCTTTGGACTACTGTGGAGAATTGAAAATCCTTGGTAACTTATGGGGAAATGAGAATCCTTTATGACTTTCCTGGGAAAATAAGGATAACTCCGACGATTTCTACTGGGGAATTAAAACCTGGGAGGCTTCAACCGGAGAAATGGGAATAAGAATCTTCGTTCTGTTGAGAAATAACTTTGTGGGGGAGAGTGTTTATCCTGCTGGGGATATCAGGAGTTTGGTTTGTATGCCAATCTACTGGGGATTCCTGTTTTGCTGTTTGAGGAGAACTCCGCTGGGGATCGGGAGTTTAGAAACTTAGCTCTGATGGCGATTTTGAAACTTGACTCCGCTGGGGATATGTAATTCAAGGTTTTAACTTTGTTGAGGATCTGAATGACATACTGTAGGGGATTTTTTCTGGAATAGCCTAGAGACATTTTTCCCGTACCTTTAAACTATCAGTAATTATCCTTTCTCCTTTCATTCTATTTGTAGGTAGTGATTACATTCAAATGCATATGCTCATTTTAATAAATCATTGGACGTTTTCAAATAAAACATAAGTGTAAAAAGAAAGAAAAGGAGAATAAATTTCTGCACTTTGAAGTATCTTTGTATTAACTTTGTGTAAGTATTTTGTACAAAGGAGACAGACATCCTAGTAAGAGAATGTTGCCAAAAAATGAGAAAAATTTATACAAAGAAAGATGGCTATGTGTAAATAATTCCATGGGGTTCCCATTTTGCTACAGCCTTCATAACTCTGAGTATCTTGTCCATTCGTTGCTTCGTTCGCAGATGATTGGATTGATCAGAAGCCTGGAGCTTGTCCGTGAAGAGATGGTCTTTAAAATGATCCGATGAGACATAATCATACGCTTTAATTCCCTAACTTTTTCCTAGACCGCCCTTTCGGGTTTTCGGTCCACCGGGAAACCCTTTTTTGCCCAAGTCGCCCTTTCAGGTTTTCAACTTGCAGGGTGTACAAATTTTTTTATTTATCCCAAATTTTTGCCTGAACCGCCCTTTCGGGTTTTCGATTCACCGGGATACCCATTTTTGCCCAAGTCGCCCTTTCGGGTTTTCAACTTGTCGGGTCATTTATGCGTAGTATCTTTTGACTATGTCTGCGTTCGCAGGGTGCGGCAGGTCATCGCCGTCCATGGTGGTTTGAATCATTGCCCCACCAGAAAAGATGTTTTTGATCACAAATGGTCCTTCGTAAGTAGGAGTCCACTTGCCCTTGGGGTCACTTTGCGGCAAGATGATCCGCTTGATTACAAGATGTCCTACTTGATATACCTGACGCCTGACTTTCTTGTTGAAAGCCCTAATCATCCGTTTTTGATACGTCTGACCATGACAAACAGCAGTGAGTCGTTTCTCGTCGATCAAATTAAGTTGATCAAGCCGGGTTTGAATCTAGTCGTCTTCACTTAAACCAAAATCCTTCATAATCCTCAAGGAAGGAATCTGAACTTCCATAGGTAAAACAGCTTCCATGCCATATACCAAAGAAAAAAGGGGTTGCCCCTGTTGAAGTACGTGTCATGGTACGATATCTGTGCAGAGAAAACGATAACATCTGTTGTACCCCAAAATTTGCCCTCCCATATTCTTCAAAGATTTGTCAAGATCAACCTCTAAATGGTTCAAAATCTCTCAAGGGTGGCACTGTCCAAACACCCTCCTAAGCAGTCAAATTAGGGTTTTGGTTCCTTCAAGGAAGTTGAGGTTTTCAAGGGCTCAATCAAGTCCCATATGCTCATATACATTGTCAAGCACCTACATGTCAAGTTTCAAGGCTCACAAGGTCAAGTTGCACAATCAAAAACCCTAATTGCTTCACAATCAACTGTAGGGGCAAAATGGTCATTTGGCAGTCAAAAGTCAAAATTTTTGGTCAACATCTTATTTTGAAGCCACAATCATCATTTGGTCAAATCTTGACCATGATTTCACAAGAATGGCTCAAAAATCATCAAGGTGTCAAAAGTTTCTATTTTTGGACAGCTGAAAAGTCAACTGTAACTTGACCAAGGCATAACTTTTTCATGGTTCATAAAAAAAATCCAATCCAATGCTCATTTTGAAGGGGAGGACATTTCCTACAATTCATCTTCACATTCCAAGTCCAAGAAATGCTCTCACAAAAAGTTATCAATTTCAACATTATAGGTCATTTTCAAAAGTCAACAAAAAGGCACTTTAAGTCAAAGACCATAACTTGAGATTGGTAAATCAAAATGACATGGGACCAAAGGAATTGGTTAGAGGACTTCAAGACCTTTCCAAAATGTCCAAGAACATGTTCATATGATCAAAATTGAGCAAGATATGCATTGGAGAAGTTGGGAAATTTTTGTGAAATGGCCAAAGTCAACTATCCTTGAAACTTCAATTTTTGACAAAAGGGCCCACTTTTTTCCACTTGGTTCAGCCTTGTCATGCCACCCACGTGTCCCATGATTAATTTCAAGATTAAACATTAATTTTTCTATTTTTTATTTAATTTTATTGATTTAATTCATTTTAAATCCATAAAATTCAAATAAAAATCAAAAAAATTAATTAAATGATATCTTGTGGTTTGAATGACCTTGATGAAGCATAATGCACCTACCAAATTTGTGTAAGGTCCATTTTAAGCATAAAATTCAAATTTGAACAAAATTGGCAAATTGCTTTAATGGTGGTTATGGAGAAATCCAAAGTTTAATTGCAATGGTTAAGAGCTCATAATAGTGACTGATTCTCACTCATTACTATATATACAAGCCTTGCAAGCCTCATTCAAAAACGAAAAAAACTGCACAAACGTCCAGAGCAAAGTTCAAAATTTGTCAAAAAAAGTGTGAGATCAAAAGGAGTTTTGCAAGCATTTTGAGGCCAAAAGGAGAACGTGACTCTCTTCTTTGCCATACCCTGAAGCTAAAGCAACCCTTGCCACGTCCTAAGGTCCATTATCAGGCACTGTAAGTATTCCCAGGTCCCCTCAAAATCCCATATTATTTTTTCTTACATACTTGTGTGCAGGCTTCAAAGAAGGCTTATCATGCGCCTCACAAATCCAAAGCGCCAAGTGTCTCCAAGTGCAAATCCAATGGCCACAAGGGAAGGAGCATCATGTTCTCAGGTCAACACAGGCGCATGCAATCTCCAAAGTCAAACCAAGATGGCTTCTGAATGGGCCTCACAATTCCATTAACACCTCCAATCTGGCCCGAAACCCCCCTTGGGTTTGCAATTTTTATTTTGTCATTTTTATATTTTGTTTGTCTTATTTTATTTTTTCCCTTTTATTAACTATTAACATAATTAATTTATTTTCTATAAAAAAAATCAAAAAAGAACTAATATTATTATTATTAATTTCATTTTATTTTTGTAAATAAATACTAATAAATTGAATTAATTTTGATTAGGCAACTTTAACTTTTTTTAATAACTAAAATAAATTTAGAATTAGGTTTTATTAACTTTTAATTTTATTTCCTTTTATTTTACTTCATTAAAAACATAAAAATACAAAAAAAAACTTTTATTTTTTTTAATTAATTAATTAATTAGATTAGTTATTAATTTTAATTTCATTTAATCACAAAAAAGGACAAAAAAATTCATTTCTTTTCTTAAAAGGGTCAACACCCTAAAGACTTCCCGATTTAATTCTTTCGCGCACATTTATTTTTATTTTTATTATATATGTAACTGTCTCCAGATATGTAATAGTTAAATAGGTTTTTACCGCTTTATTTAATTTCTCGTACTTATTTACCAAAACGGGTTTTTGTCTTTGGCGATGTATAGACCCGCGCCTTGTAATAGCATAGAATTTATATTCCCGCAATTTACTTTCCGCACCCCTAACTGTTAAATGCATGAAAGAATGTATGTAAATAAAATCAATTCGTAGCTCACAAATAACATGTACAAGATAACCTTAACTGAAAAACAACACACAAAGCACATGCCACTCCTAGGGTACGCCTCACTGGTTGCCTCGAACGTGGTCATCAAGTATAGGGTGTCTTAGAGGTCGCCCTTCTGTCCAAAATATCCAGTTGCCTCGAAACGGTTGCCTCGGATAAAAAAGGATCTAGGTCATTAGGGTTACTTCTAAGGTGTCCTACCATTGCTTCGGTGACCACACTGTCCCTAATAATCGAATTGACCCGAACACCTCCAACGATGGTGCTACCTACCTCTCAATGGTGGGATAGCACTATCTGAAGGACTCTTACACAGCTTAATTCCTTAGGGTAGGTAGATGACTCATGGGTACTTGCTCTTTTCAAACAAACAAAAACAACTTTTCACACCTCACACTTTCTAAAAAGTTTTCAAACAAATTTTTCATACACTCTTGAGGACAGATACAAGAGTTACTTAGAAATTTTTTAATCTAAACTTTTTCAAACCCACACACACATTTGAAAAGCAAACAAATTTTGAAAACATAAGAGCAAGTACCTAAGAGCCCGTGGATAACCACGGATAGAAAGGGTGCTAACACCTTCCCTTTCTATAAATCTACCTCCCGAACTAAGAAACATTCTCATAAGGAATTTTGCTGTGCTTTTTTCCTTTCCATGTTGGAGAACATAAAAGACGGTGGCGACTCTTGCTTTACCGCGACATACGCGAAACCAGCTAAAAAACAGTCAGTTCTATTTCCACCGGTCACAGAACTGGCGACTCTGCTGGGGAAACTTTAAGTGAGGTGTACCTTAGGACTAGATCATACTTATGTTTTCAATTGCTTTGCTTTGATTGCTTTATATTTGTGGGCTTTGCATCAGACTTTCATAGATCCTAACCCGAATCTGGGAATACCCTTTTAGGTAGCATAAGCTGTGAGGGACCTGTCCGGCATAGACCGACACGGGTGAAGCAGTGGCTACGTTGGTGTGGCACCTTGGTTTGTACCGATATCCCTTGTGTTGCAACGAGGAGAATATGGGTCTTCTGAGGAGTCATTAAGCACCAACCGACCTTAGAACCCTAATGTGACCCAACTTAGCCATAGAACAGTAGCAGTATGCTACACCCATTGAGGCTAAACTCTCGTGATGGTTCTGGCCGCAAGAAAAGATTGCGACACTGGAGTTATGACCGATTGAGGGTAGTCAATGATATTGGGATCCTCTATAACCCGGTTACTTTTGATAGGACAGGTCTTATCCAACGAAACTGAAAGATGGTAGTACCTGAAATTCATGCTGGCCTAAACTCTAAGGGCTCTTTTGTGTGACTTGTGTGCCTTCATACTTGAACTACTTGCATACTTGTTATCTAACAACACAGGTTCCTTGCAGGTTTTGTTTACAGTCCTTAATTGGGACTTATTATAGGGCCTACTTACATCACTCCATGCATAGCATAACATCATACCATTGCATGCATCTTGCATAAAAACTAATCCATTTCAAGGATCTCAAGGGCTTGTGATGCAGGTCATGATGAATCAAAGTGTCTAGCAAGGGGCAAAGGGGATTTATTTTCCTCTAGCCAAGGTTGATAACTTGAGTCGGGGGCTATGACCCACTCGATATGGTGAGCCTTGACTCTTGAAGAAGGACTCTCAGCAACATGAAGTTCCTTCAATCAAGCTACCCAAATTCAAATTCTAACAAGTTTCTCTGTTTACTCCGCGAGATCCTTGAAAACATTGCATGCATACATACACATCATTGCATAACAGGTACCCTTGTTACAGGTCACTTACCTTCTCCGCTGTTTATTTCAACAATGACTTCCCAACAAGACAACCAGGATCTTCATGCTCAAGAGACGCGGTTCGGGGAGATCCTCCTAAATCTATCCAAGGGGCAGGAAGAGCTGAGAACACTCCTCATGGGGACTTTGGTCAGGAACAGTCCAGAAGACAGTAAGGACGAATGGTTGAAACGTCTACAAGCTGAGGTGGATACAATGAGAAACCAGATGCTGGGGCAAATGGCTCTTATCCAAGACTTATCTCAAAGACAAGGAGAGCTCAGGGTTCTCGTCAACCAACTACTTCGGGATAACCAACTGGGGCAAACGTCTAAGGTTGAAGAGCAAGCCATCATTCAACCACCTGTGGGGCAAGAAGACAAGGGAAAAGCTCCTCAGTTTGCTTCAGGGTCACTAGTCTAGCATCAACCTCATCAATGCCAACAGGGTAATCGGCGTAAGCGAAATACGTCTGGAAGACATTTCTCGGAGACTGGTATACCATCATCACTGATACTGAGACGCTTGTTGGAGGTCAAGCTGATTGCTTTAAAGGATCCTCCTAAGAAGCTCAACATAACCTCCCTGAAGTACAATCCTGATGAGAGGTGTGCCTACCATTCTAACAGTCCTGGACATGACACCGACGGCTGTTGGAGCTTGAAGAACAAGATCCAGGACTTGATCGACGGAAGGGTGCTGGAGTTCATGCCGGGTGGCAAAATGAAAATCTTCTGCTGAGAATCTCCCATCTGAGATGACTAGTTCAAGCTAAAAAAACTTTTGTTCATTCGAATGTTCAAGTTGTATTTTTCTTTGATTATTCAAACATTTATTCATATCAAACGTTGTTATTTCATTAATGCATTGCACGTGTCTGTTTTGAATCAATATATTCGCATTCGCTATATTCAAAATTGCTTTTATTTCTTGATGTTCAACTCTCGATCTAAAATTCTAAGCCTCTTGAGGGAGGATGACGAAAACGATACCACGACATTTACAATATGCTTTTGAACAGACCCCGCTGATGAGGTACAGGCATTGTTTCAATTCCTAAACACTGGAGTTATAAGGAAGATAATCCCTCGTCAACCCCTTTGAGCCAAAGAAGTAGGAGTTTTTCTTTTCGAAAATTAAAACCCTTAATCATAACCTGGGGCAGGGTAGTTCTCTCAGTTGATCCAGGTGCACAACGAATGGCAGCAAAGGAGTCCTGTCAAAATCAAAGACAGTGGTGGCTCCAAATAATCATAAAGACAGGCAGTCATCATCTTTCAAAAATAAAAGCCCAACAAGTCAAAACCTGTGAAGGAGACTTACAAAACTGGGGCATCCCACTGACTGTAATTCCAAAAAAGGAAACAGTTCAGGCAAAAAACAGGGATAACGAAAAAAAAGGAAGAGGTCTTACAAACCTTCGACAAAAAAAAGAAATGACTGCCTATTCAAAACAAATTGTTAACATTCGAACCATCACCGGAACGTCATAGCAAAGACTCAAACAAGGTCTGACGCACGATCAACTGAGTTTAGGTTTGAAGAACATCACGAAGAGCGGGTGGGTACAGATAAATTTGAGCCTTTATCCTTTGTTTCTCAAACCGTGAACCAGGCCACGTTATAACCCTTAAAAGTCCTAGTTGAAGCATGGGTTAGTTCGAAAGCATACTGTTACAAAAGTATCCTGACTCCTTAGGGCTTGCGGTAAAATAACGAGTTGACATCACAGTTTACAAAATTCACTTGTTTTTACTGAAAAATACATTGCAAAAAAAACTTCGAGACAGACATGCGCTTTGCATTCTTAAAATAATATTGTTTGCATATGACTATTTGTTCAACAGCAGAGAAATTCGCACGAAGAATATCTAGTGAACAAAAGCACTCCCAACCAAGGGGCAGGGCATGATCATTGTCCATCATCTGCGGCAGTTAATTCAAGATTCTGAGAATCTCTCAAAAGGCCAACCAGCTAGGGGAAAACCTCCGTCTGAATCACTTGGGGCATTGGACGATCAAACGAAGATCTTCTGGTGGCATGGTAACACTGCACTACTGACAGTGACAACTCCCGGCATCCTGAGAGCACGGACATATTCGGAAAAAAAACACTATGCATAAGCAAAGACCCGCTAGGTTGACACACCTAGGCAAAAATAAGGGATGAAATGAAAAAAAGCTGTACACCCGGCAAGTCGAAAACCTGAAAAGGCGGCTTGGGCAAAAATGGGTATCCCGATGGACTGAAAACCCGAAAGGGCGGTCCAGGCAAAAGTTAGGGATCAAAAGCGTACGACTATGTCCCGATATCTCGTCACTTGCCTACCAGAAGAAGGTTCATCAATCGGCAGTCATCAAGCGCCTCCACAGGTATCTTCTCCCACAGAAACAGGGGCAGTAATGAGTTGTCTAAGCGATCTAGTTGCTCTGTCCACCAAGGTACCAAGATAGGTTCGGCTGAAGAACGTAATCAGGATACCTTCACTCCCCGTTAAGTAAGACAAGATTCAATAACTCTCCCCGAGCATAGCTGGTCTCCCATCAACCCTGAAAAGGAACAACATCTCCAGCAAGTCAGCAACACTCTCCCCAAGCAGAGTTAGCCTACAGTCAGCCTTAAGGAAGTTGGGTATCCCCAGAAAATCTCAATATTCCCCAGCGGAGTATACAGATTATTCCTCAGCAAGCATCCCCGGCAGTCTTAATATAAGATTGTTCCCCGGCGGAATACAGACATCCAGTGGGGCCATTCCCCAGTACAGTCCAAAAGTCTCCCTAGGAAAGTTGAATCAATCTCCCCAGTAGATTCTAGAAGCTTATCCCCAGTAGATTCAGGAAGCTAATCCCCTGTAGAGTGCAAAAGCATCTCCCCGGCTTTATTCAAAGGTCATTCTCCACCAGAGCCTATAACTGGGTTATCCTCAGCTAATTACCACGGAAAGATCGTCCTCGGCGAAGTTCTTCCTATCCCCAACGGAGTTCATCAAATTCCTCAACATAACTTCTCAATGGAATCCCCAGCGAAGTTATCACCAAATCTCAGCGAAGTATCTCTTCCCACAGAGTCATTCCCCACAGAGTAATCTCTTCAACAATTTTATTCCCCAACGGAGTCGTCTTCTCCTACCGGTTTATTCTTGTAATCATCATCCCCAGCGGAAACGAAGAACTTTGTTCTTCAACATCAGCCCAAGATTCAACTTCCCGGCATGCGTCAAGGATTTACTTTCCCAGACGAAGATACATTCATAAACATCACATCATGCATATGCGCATCATGTCATACAATCTCATTTATGTCAAGAACATCATTGCTTGATCCATATCATGCATTGCATACGACTGACCTTTACCTTTCAGGAAGGATACAGTTAAATAATCAGCTATGTCAAAGTAGACAAATACAGTCAAAAGAGACCAATCCAGTCAAAAAAGACAAATCCAGTCAAAGAAGACAAATCCAATCAAAGAAGACAAGTCCAGTTAAATCCCAAAGGTTTTTCTGATGCTCATCCAGTCAAAGAAGACAGGTCCAATTAAATTACTTCTTAAAGTCAAAGAAGACAACCCATCATTGAAGACAACTCGTCATTGAAGACAACTCGTCATTGAAGACAACTCGTCCTTTAAGACAACCTGTCAGTATAGACACCCGTCATTAAAGACATCCCGTCATTAAAGACATCTCGTCATTGAAGACAACCCGTCATTGAAGACAACTCGTCCTTTAAGACAACTCGTCATTGAAGACAACCCGTCATTGAAGACAACTCGTCATTTAAGACAACTCGTCATTGAAGACAACTCGTCATTTAAGATAACTCGTCATTGAAGACAACCCGTCATTGAAGACAACCCGTCATTGAAGACAACTCGTCCTTTAAGACAACTCGTCATTGAAGACAACCCGTCATTGAAGACAACTCGTCATTTAAGACAACTCGTCATTTAAGATAACTCGTCATTTAAGACAACTCGTCATTTAAGACGACTCGTCATTTAAGACAACTCGTCATTGAAGTCAACCCGTCCAAAGAGACAACTCGTCAAGAAAGACAAAACCTCCTCTGGTTCAGTTAAATCCTAAAGATTTTTCTGAGATAACCTGTCAGTAGAGACAACCCATCAACCTTTTGAAGTTCCAGATTCGATACCTGTATCTAGCCAGGGCATGTCTGTGAGCGACTGAGTGAGGATCAACACCTGTAACAGGCCAGAAAATTATCTTTCTCAGGTACACAAGTTCTCGCTAAGGAATCTCTTACGCGATCGACACCTAGATGGCATCTATAAGCCCATCCTCCCATCCATCACAGTTCCAAATGGCATCTATAAGCCCATTCCCAACAAGGTTCTGTCACACTTCCAGATGGCATCTATAAGCCCATCCTCCTATCCATCATCTCTCCAAATGGCATCTGTAAGCCCATTCTCTCCCTCACATTGCTGGTACTCTACTATGCGAGTGCAAATTTCTGGGCACTCTAGTGTTCAATCATCTTCCACCTTCGGATCACGAAAGGCACACAAGCCAATCTACATCCTCAGGTCTAAGAAGATTGAACAGGGGCAACTGTTGTACCCCAAAATTTTCCCTCCCATATTCTTCAAAGATTTGTCAAGATCAACCTCTAAATGGTTCAAAATCTCTCAAGGGTGACACTGTCCAAACACCCTCCTAAGCCAGTCAAATTAGGGTTTTGGTTCCTTCAAGGAAGTTGAGGTTTTCAAGGGCTCAATCAAGTCCCATATGCTCATATACATTGTCAAGCACCTACATGTCAAGTTTCAAGGCTCATAAGGTCAAGTTGCACAGTCAAAAACCCTAATTGCTTCACAATCAACTGTAGGGGCAAAATGGTCATTTGGCAGTCAAAAGTCAAAATTTTTGGTCAACATCTTATTTTGAAGCCACAATCATCATTTGGTCAAATCTTGACCATGATTTCACAAGAATGGCTCAAAAATCATCAAGGTGTCAAAAGTTTCTATTTTTGGACAGCTGAAAAGTCAACTGTAACTTGACAAAGGCATAACTTTTTCATGGTTCAAAAATTTCCTACAATTCATCTTCACATTCCAAGTCCAAGAAATTCTCTCACAAAAAGTTATCAATTTCAACATTATAGGTCATTTTCAAAAGTCAACAAAAAGGCACTTTAAGTCAAAGACCATAACTTGAGATTGGTAAATCAAAATGACATGGGACCAAAGGCATTGGTTAGAGAACTTCAAGATCTTTCCAAAATGTCCAAGAACATGTTCATATGATCAAATTTGAGCAAGATATGCATTGGAGAAGTTGGGAAATTTTTGTGAAATGGCCAAAGTCAACTATCCTTGAAACTTCAATTTTTGACAAAAGGGCCCACTTTTTTCCACTTGGTTCAGCCTTGTCATGCCACCCACGTGTCCCATGATTAACTTCAAGATTAAACATTAATTTTTCTATTTTTTATTTAATTTTATTGATTTAATTCATTTTAAATCCATAAAATTCAAATAAAAATCAAAAAAATTAATTCAATGATAACTTGTGGTTTGAATGACCTTGATGAAGCATAATGCACCTACCAAATTCGTATAAGGTCCATTTTAAGCATAAAATTCAAATTTGAACAAAATTGGAAAATTGCTTTAATGGTGGTTATGGAGAAATCCAAAGTTTAATTGCAATGGTTAAGAGCTCATAATAGTGACTGATTATCACTCATTACTATATATACAAGCCTTGCAAGCCTCATTCAAAAACGAAAAAAAGTGCACAAACGGCCAGAGCAAAGTTCAAAATTTGTCAAAAAAAGTGTGAGATCAAAAGGAGTTTTGCAAGCATTTTCAGGCCAAAAGGAGAACGCGACTCTCTTCTTTGCCATACCCTGAAGCTAAAACAACCCTTGCCACGTCCTAAGGTCCATTATCGAGCACTGTAAGTATTCCCAGGTCCCCTCAAAATCCCATATTATTTTTTCTTACATACTTGTGTGCAGCCTTCAAAGAAGGCTTATCATGCGCCTCACAAATCCAAAGCGCCGAGTGTCTCCAAGTGCAAATCCAATGGCCACAAGGGAAGGAGCATCATGTTCTCAGGTCAACACAGGCGCAAGCAATCTCCAAAGTCAAACCAAGCTGGCTTCTGAATGGGCCTCACAATTCCATTAACACCTTCAATCTGGCCCAAAACCCCCCTTGGGTTTGCAATTTTTATTTTGTCATTTTTATATTTTGTTTGTCTTATTTTATTTTTTCCCTTTTATTAACTATTAACATAATTAATTTATTTTCTATAAAAAAAATCAAAAAAGAACTAATATTATTATTATTATTAATTTCATTTTATTTTTGTAAATAAATACTAATAAATTGAATTAATTTTAATTAGGCAACTTTAACTTTTTTTAATAACTAAAATAAATTTAGAATTAGGTTTTATTAACTTTTAATTTTATTTCCTTTTATTTTATTTCATTAAAAACATAAAAATACAAAAAAAAAACTTTTATTTTTTTAATTAATTAATTAATTAGATTAGTTATTAATTTTAATTTCATTTAATCACAAAAAAGGACAAAAAAATTCATTTCTTTTCTTAAAAGGGTCAACACCCTAAAGACTTCCCGATTTAATTCTTTCGCGCGCATTTATTTTTATTTTTATTATTTATGTAACTGTCTCCAGATATGTAATAGTTAAATAGGTTTTTACGGCTTTATTTAATTTCTCGTGCTTATTTACCAAAACGGGTTTTTATCTTTGGCGATGTATAGACCCGCGCCTTGTAATAGCATAGAATTTATATTCCCGCAATTTACTTTCCGCACCCCTAACTGTTAAATGCATGAAAGAATGTATGTAAATAAAATCAATCCGTAGCTCACAAATAACATGTACAAGATAACCTTAACTGAAAAACAACACATAAAGCACATGCCACTCCTAGGGTACGCCTCACTGGTTGCCTCGAACGTGGTCATCAAGTATAGGGTGTCTTAGAGGTCGCCCTTCTGTCCAAAAGATCCGGTTGCCTCGAAACGGTTGCCTCGGATAAAAAAGGATCTAGGACATTAGGGTTACTTCTAAGGTGTCCTACCATTGCTTCGGTGACCACACTGTCCCTAATAATCGAATTGACCCGAACACCTCCAACGATGGTGCTACCTACCTCTCAATGGTGGGATAGCACTATCTAAAGGACTCTTACACAGCTTAATTCCTTAGGGTAGGTAGATGACTCATGGGTACTTGCTCTTTTCAAACAAACAAAAACAACTTTTCACACCTCACACTTTCTAAAAAGTTTTCAAACAAATTTTTCATACACTCTTGAGGACAAATACAAGAGTTACTTAGAAATTTTTTAAACAAAACTTTTTCAAACCCACACACACATTTGAAAAGCAAACAAATTTTGAAAACATAAGAGCAAGTACCTAAGAGCCCGTGGATAACCACGGATAGAAAGGGTGCTAACACCTTCCCTTTCTATAAATCTACCTCCCGAACCGAGAAACATTCTCATAAGGAATTTTGCTGTGCTTTTGTCCTTTCCATGTTGGAGAACATAAAAGACGGTGGCGACTCTTGCTTTACCGCGACATACGCGAAACCAGCTAAAAAATAGTCAGTTCTATTTCCACCAGTCACAACATCTCATGCCAATCTTTGTAGGTGACTGTCATCTTTTGAATGACCTTTTTGAATATGTCGGGCCTCATTCGGCGGACTTTCTGTTTGATTGGTGGACAGTCTTCTTGTGATCGGTGGATCTGGAACTGACTGTTTAACGCTGGTTCGCGAAATGTCGCGGAAGCAAGAGTCGCCACCGTCTTTTATTTTCTCCAAATGGAAAGGACAAAAGCACAGAAAAATTCCTTATAGAGATTGCTCTCGGTTCGGGAGGTAGGTTATAGAAAGGGAAGGTGTTAGCACCCTTTCTATCCATGGTTATCCATGGGCTCTTAGATACTTGCTCATTTGTGTTTTCAAAAATGGTTTGTTTGCTTTTCAATGTGGGTTTAAAAAAGTTTCTTTGAAAAATTTCAGTTCGACTCGTACGTCAGAGTGTTTGAAAAATTTGCTTTGAAAGCTTTTGAAAATGTGTTGGTGAAAAGATGTTTTGATTTGTTTGAGATTAGAGCAAGTATCCTTGAGAACCTACCTACCCTAAGGAATTCGTCTGTGTAGATGTCCTTAAAAGTAGTGCCATCCCACCATTGAGAGGTAGGTAGCACCACCGTTGGAGGTGTTCGGGTCAATTCGAGTTTTAGGGACATGGTGATCACCAGAGCAATGGGAAGACACCTTAGAAGCTACCCTCATGCCAGGTTCCCGGATCATGAGGACTTACTAAGACGCCCTCTACTCGACGACCACCTTTCGAAAGGCAACAGTGAGGCGTACCCTAGGGGTGGTGTGTGCGAATTGTGTGTCATGTTTCAGTTATTTGTCTTGTCATGTTTGTCGTGTTCTACGCTTGATTTTAATTTGTCCATTCATTCTTGCATGCATATTTAAGAGTTATAAAGTTGCGGAAAAATAAATCTACGACTATTACAAATGGCGCGGGTCCACATCGCCAAAATTAAACCGGACCCGATTTAGCGGAAAGTAAATAATGCGAAGGAAATAAAAGTGCAAAAAGTAAAGTTACATGGCTTTGGGAGATTTACATAATTACAATGAACGACATAAAGTAAATATGCGAAATAAAATTATTAAAACAATGAGCGTTGGACCCTTTTGCAAGATATTTAAAATTAATAAGGAATTAAAATTAAAATTAAATGAGAATGGTATTTGTGTTTTTTAGATTTAATGAGAAAAAGGAGTTAATTGAAATTAAATTAAACGGCAAATCCTAATTCTAATATTTTTATTTATTATGAAAGAATTAAAATATAATCTACATTAAACCCTAAATTATTTATGTACAATTTTTAATTATAAAAAATAAATAAATAAATAATTATTACTGTGGAAGAAAAAAGGAAAAAATTAAAAAGGAAGAAAAATGTTTATTAACCTAATTCTATATTTTTTTACATTTTTTGTTAAAAAGAATTAAACTTATAACCTAATTTACTAAATTATTTACATGTTTATTTGAAAATAATCATAATAAAATAATTATTATATTTTTTATATTTTCTGATTTTTGTGTGTTTTTGTATTTTGTTAAAAATAATTAGTTAAATAAACATAATTAAATAAAAGCAATTATTAAAACAAGAATAAAAATAAATAAAAAGATTAGGGAAGGCAAACCAGGGTGGGGTGTAGTCCCCAATTCAGGAGGTATAGGCCTGGAATTTTGGCCCAATTAATTGTGAATCGTTGACTTTTCCAATCAGGTGTAATGCATTGACTGGCGTATATAGCGTTCTTTGAATCCTGGCCCTTGATCTGGGTGAGATGGACGCGTGTGTGGCTTGAGAGAGTGAGCGTATGGTACACCTGGACGTTAGCAAAGCATAGGAACCTGCATTGAAAAATATTATGGAAATTGCCAGACCTGGGACTTGAACCCAGGTCTTTGAGGTCATATGCACAACGTGTTACCACTGAGCCAAGCGCGTTCAATTTAACATATAATATAACGCAAATAATATAAAAGAAAAGTAAAGTTAGTGGAGGGAAGCGCGCCAGATTTTGAATTAACGAATTACAGCATGCCACATAGTCTTCTTCTTCATTCCCTTTTTTATTTTCTGAAACATAAAAGCAATAAGCAACGGTTTTAACCCGTTGCTATAGAAGGCATCTCAGAAAATAGCGAATAGGATCCTGTTGGACATAAATTCATCGCGAGCAATGTTTCCTGTTCATTGGAGCACGCTGATTGCAATGGTAGTGATTTGGAATCCTAATTTTACTTGGTTTGGGAAACCCCAATTTTGTAACCTGCAAACCCTAAGATTTCAAACATGGCATAATCTTGTATGATCAATAAAAACGCAATTAAACACCACAGTTAGTTTTAGAACTTCACAAGGAATAAGAATCAACAAATAAAAATGCAAAAAGATGCTTGAATGATGCTATACAATTTCAAGAATTTTGTTTTACGGTTTGAGTTCTTGATACCAATTCAGGATGTTTTGCCTATTGTTTGTGATAGGTACACGTTCAGGGATGTTTCAGGATGCTAATGGAAGGAAAATTGAAGCTTGAATCGACCTCTAAGGCACTTTTCAGATTTGAGTTTTTAAGAGAAATTTTCAATATGCAATGGCTTGTTTGGGCGCAGCTTGCAGTCTCTAGGCATTAGGTTTATGTTCTAGTACTTGTATGGAACGATTTAGGTCAAAAAAGTTGAACAAAATCCATGGCCATAATGGTTTTTGAAGATTTGATTTCAATGATCTTTTCATATCTTTTTTCTCATGTATTTTGTATCAAATCTGATCAATTAGCACCAAACCTTTCCCTATTAACATGTGCACGAATTATAGAAGCCAAATCATGCATAAAAAGATTTTTTTAGGTTAGGTTTATATTTTTCATGTATTAAAATAATTTAAATGAATTAATATTAATATAAATTCAAATAAATAATTAAAAAATATGAAAATACTTCCCTTTGGGCCTAATGGTCGTGCATAGGCTTGGCATGAAGAAATTTGGAAGAAAAATGGGCCCATTTGCATTTTTGGATCATTTGAACCATTGTTGACTTTTCAAAATTCCCAAAAATTTCCCAACTTCCACAAGGCATAACTTGCTCAATTTTTAAGCTTTTCACATGTTCTTGGACATTTTGGAAAGATCTTTGAGTCCTTTAACCAATTCCTTTGGTCCCATGTCATTTTGATTTACCAATCTCAAGTTATGGCCTTTGACTTAAAGTCACTTTTTGTTGACTTTTGAAAATGACCTATAATGTTGAAATTGATAACTTTTTGTGAGAGCATTTCTTGGACTTGGAATATGAAGATGAGTTGTAGGAAATGTCTTTCTCTTCAAAATGAGCTTTGGATGGAATTTTTCTGATAATCCATGTGAAAGTTATGCCCTGGTCAATTTCAGTTGACTTTTTCAACTGTCCAAATATAGCAACTTTTGTATCTTTGATGATTTCTGAGCCAAATTTTGAGAATCATGATCAAGCATTGATCAAATGATGTTTGTGGCTTCAAAATGATATGTTGACCAAAAATTTGAACTTTTGACTGTCAAATGACCATTTTGCCCCTACAGTTGACTGTAGTGCAATCTAGGGTTTTGACTGTGCAATTTTGAACTGAATGCCTTGAAACTTGACATGAGGATGCTTGACCACATTTGTAGGCATATGAGACTTGATTGGGCCTTTGAAAAGTTCGTTTGCTTGACCAGAACTCAAACCCTAGTTTTGACTGTATAGGAGACAGTTGAGCTGCACAACCCTTGGGGAACTTTGTGACTTTGACTTGACAAATCTTGATGAATATGGGAGGGCAAATTTTGGGGTACAACAGTTGCCCCTGTTCAATCTTCTTAGACCTGAGGATGCAGATTGGCGGACGTGCCTTTCGTAATCCGAGGGTAGAAGATGATTGAACACTAGAGTGCCCAGAAATTTGCGCTCACATAGTAGCATTGTGATGGGGGGAATGGGCTTATAGATGCCATTTGGGGGTTGCTGGATAGGGTGATGGGCTTATAGATGCCATCGGGATGTTGATCGCGTAGGAGATTCCTTAGCGAGAACCTGCATACCTGCAAAAGAAAAATGAGTACCTGACACGTTGCAGGAGTTGATTTTAGATGCTTGGTATAGATGTGTCCTGACTGGTTACAGGAGCTGAGTCTGGAGCTTCAAACGCTGATGAATGAACCAGGGATGGTTACTACCTTAGCATGAATGATAAGGGAACCTTGGGCGATTTTAACTTCAGCAACGCTCGTTGAGAAAAATCTTGGGTGTCTTCTACTGGAATAAGAATCAGGGAGATCTTAGGGTCGATCTGACTGAACCAGAGAGGAGGCCTTGGACTGGGTAAGAATCAGGAAAATCTTAGGGTCGATTTAACTGAACCGGTCTAGGTCTTGAAACATCTTCAACTGGATAAGTATCAGGGAGATCTTAGGGTCGATCTGACTGAACCAAGAGAAGGCCTTTGACTGGATAAGCATCAGAAAAATCTTAGGGTCGATTTAACTGAACCGGTCTAGGTCTTGAAACATCTTCAACTGGATAAGCATCAGAGAGATCTTAGGGTCGATCTGACTGAACCAAGAGAAGGCCTTGGACTGGGTAAGAATCAGGAAAATCTTAGGGTCGATTTAACTGAACCGGTCTAGGTCTTGAAACATCTTCAACTGGATAAGCATCAGAGAGATCTTAGGGTCGATCTGACTGAACCAAGAGAAGGCCTTGGACTGGGTAAGAATCAGGAAAATCTTAGGGTCGATTTAACTGAACCGGTCTAGGTCTTGAAACATCTTCAACTGGATAAGTATCAGGGAGATCTTAGGGTCGATCTGACTGAACCAGAGAAGGCCTTTGACTGGATAAGCATCAGGAAAATCTTAGGGTCGATTTAACTGAACCGGTCAAAGTCTTGAGACATGATTGAGGATTTCAACTGCATCTTTCCTGAAAGGTAAAGGTCAGTCATATGCCATGCATGATATGGATCAAGCAATGATGTTCTCGATATAAATGAGACTTGTATGATGCAATACGTTATGCATGCTATAATGATGTATGTGATGTTTTATATATGTTTCTGTCTAGGAAAGTGAATCCTTGACGGGTGCCGGGAAGTCGTATCCTGGGCTGATATTGAGGAATAGATTTTGCTTCCGCTGGGGATGATAACTGCAAGAATACCGGTAGGAGAAGATGACTCCGTTGTGGAATAAACTTGGCAAATGGAAGATTCTGCGGGGAGAGAGAATACTCTGACGACCATGCTGGGAAGCAATACTCTGTGGGGAGAGGAATGCTTTGCTGAATGTTGATAGTAACTTGCTGAGGATATCTTGTTGTCGGAAGTATTAATGGACTTCGCTGGGGATAGGAAAGAACTACGTTGACGACGACCTTTCCGTGGCTTTTGGCTGAGGATAACCCAGTTATATCCTGTTAAGGAAATAACTCTTTAAATAAAGCCGGACGACGCGTTCGTGCCCTGCTAGAGGATAGGCTTCCAGAATCTACTGGGGATAAGCTTATTGCTTGGGGATATGATTTCCGACTTTGCTGGTGAAGCTGGATTGGACTCTTCTGGGGGAAGTTGAACTGCGGGGGAAGTGAGTCCTTTGAATGTTGATATACCGCCGGGGAACAATCTTTAGGCCAAGACTGCCGGGGATACTTGTTAAGAATATGTATGCTGCTGTTGGAGAATGTTTGAGATCGGCTGGAGGATACTCAATTTCCTTTGATATTTGATGATGACTTGGAGAAGAATGTACTGTTTTGCTGAACTACTCTCTGGGGAATTAAGATACTCGGTTACGTTCTTTAGCTGAACCTACCTTGGTACCTTGGAGGATAGAACAATTAGACTGCTCAGGCAACTCTTTATTGCCCCTGTTTGCAGTGTCACCTGCAATTAATTCCTTTGTTTCGTATGCAAATATTCACGAGTTAGCAAATTATTGTCAATGCATACATCACAAATTGAACCTTGGACGTTCTTCGCAAAACAAAACAGGAAAAGAAAAAACACTTGGCACTTTTAACTGAAGATATATTTTTATTGATTTTTGAATGGCCTGAAAATAGGCGTTTTGTGTACAAGAGGCTGACGTCCTAGTAAGAGGTACGTCGCCGATCAAAAGACTTTATACAAGTTTTGTACAAAAGAAACTAAAACAGCTGTGTGAAAGATGAATGATCCACTGGGTTTCAACTCTGCTATTGCCTTTATAACTCCGAGCGTCTCATCACTTGATGACCTTGGTTGAAGGTGAAGTTGACTGATCGATGCCGTTTGATGTAGATACCGGATTCTGGATGCAAAGTGATCAATGCGACATAGTTTTACGCTTTATCCCTAATTTTTGCCTGGACCGCCCTTTCGGGTTTTCGGTCCACCGGGATACCCATTTTTGCCCAAGCCGCCTTTTCAGGTTTTCGACTTGCCGGGTGTACAGATTTTTCATTTTCATCCCTTCATTTTGCCCGAACCCTTTTGGTTCGACGGGAAGCCCTAATTTTTGCCTAGACATGTCAGCCTAGCGGGTCTTTTTCATGCGTAGTATTTTTTAACTATGTCTGCATTGGCGGGGTGAGGAAGGTCGTCACCATCCATGTTGGTTAAGATCATTGCTCCTCCTGAGAACACATGCTTAACCACAAATGGCCCTTCATACGTAGGGGTCCATTTGCCCCTTGGATCACTCTGAGGAAGGATGATTCTCTTGATAACCAGATCCCCAACTTGATATTCTTGTGGTCTGACCTTTTTGTTAAATGCTCTGATCATACGCTTTTGATACGTCTGACCATGACAGATAGCAGCAAGTCTCTTTTCGTCAATAAGGTTGAGTTGGTCAAGTCGTGTCTGGATCCAGTCATCTTCGTTCAGGTTTGCATCCTTCATTATCCGGAGAGAGGGCATTTGTACTTCGATCGGCAAGACTGCCTCCATGCCATAAACCAGAGAGAAGGGAGTTGCCCCGGTTGACGTCCTGGCTGAGGTACGGTACCCATGCAGAGCGAACGGTAACATCTCGTGCCAATCTTTGTAAGTTACTGTCATTTTTTGCACGATCTTCTTGATGTTCTTGTTAGCTGCTTCTACAGCCCCATTCATCTTCGGTCTGTAAGGAGAAGAATTGTGGTGCTGTATCTTGAACTGTTCGCAAAGCTCAGCAATCATCTTATTGTTTAGATTGGTACCGTTGTCTGTAATAATCCGCTCAGGGACGCCGTATCGACAAATCAGATTGTGCCGAATAAACCGTGCCACAACAGTCTTGGTTACCGTAGCATAGGACGCTGCCTCGACCCACTTTGTGAAATAATCAATCGCCACTAGGATGAAGCGATGTCCATTGGATGCCGTAGGTTTTATTTCGCCGATCATGTCTATGCCCCACATTGCAAACGGCCAAGGCGCAGTCAGAACATTCAGGGGAACCGGAGGAACATGCACCTTATCTGCATAGATCTGGCACTTGTGGCATGTCCTGGAGTGTTGGTAGCAGTCGGCTTCCATTGTGGACCAGTAGTATCCTGCCCGTAGGATCTTCTTAGCCATAGTATGTCCACTGGAATGCGTACCAAAGGTCCCTTCATGTAACTCTTCCATGATTCTTTCCGCTTCAGTCTTATCCACACAACGCAGTAAGGTTGAATCATGGTTTCGTTTGTACAAGATGCCGTTGCTTAGGAAGAACTTGGCTGCGAACCTCCTCAGGAATTTCTTATCGTTGATAGAGGCACCTTCAGGGTACTCCTGAACTTCCAGATATCTCTTCACTTCGTGGTACCAAGGCTTCTCAGTTACCAATTCAGTTTCGAGATCACAACAGTATGCCGGTTCGTCCAATTTCCAGATGATGATCTGGGGAGCTTCGTTATCCCATTTGACCTTGAACATTGAAGACATTGTAGCTAACGCGTCCGCTAACTGATTCTCTTCTCTTGGAAAATGCTCAAAGGTTATCTCTGTGAAGTGGGGAATCAGGGTCAACACACATTCTCTGTAAGGAATCAGGTTTGGATGTTTCGTATCCCACTCTCCTTTGATCTGATTGATCACAAGAGCGGAATCTCCGAAAACACTTAGAAATTTGATCCTTAGGTCAATCGCAACTTGAAGACCCATGATACACGCCTCATACTCCGCCATGTTGTTGGTACAGTTGAAACACAGCCGGGCAGTGAGTGGAGTATGGGTACCTTGAGGTGATATGATGATGGCGCCGATGCCGTTTCCCAAAGCATTGGATGCTCCGTCAAAGTGCATAGACCATCGGGATCCTGGTTCAGGTCCTTCATCCGGTCCAGGTACTTCACAATCTGTTACTATCATGATGCTTTCATCCGGAAACTCGAAGTTCATTGATTGATAGTCATCTACAGCTTGATGGGCTAAGTGGTCTGCCAATACACTCCCTTTGATGGCTTTCTGGGTTGTGTACTGAATGTCGTATTCCGTCAAGATCATCTGCCATCTTGCAATTCTCCCAGACAGAGCAGGCTTTTCGAATATGTATTTTATCGGATCCATCTTTGAGATCAACAAGGTAGTGTGAGTCAGCATATACTGTCTTAGCCGGCGAGCAGCCCATACCAAAGCGCAGCAAGTTTTCTCAAGCAGTGAGTATCGGGTCTCACAGTCGGTAAACTTTTTGCTAAGGTAATAAATGGCATGCTCTTTTCGGCCAGACTCGTCATGCTGCCCCAGCACACACCCCATTGAGTTGTCTAGCACTGTCAGATATAGGATCAGAGGTCTCCCTTCAACCGGTGGCATAAGGATAGGTGGTTCTTGGAGATACTCTTTGATTCTGTCGAAGGCAGCCTGACATTCATCGTTCCAACGTACTACCTGATCTTTCTTCAGCAGCTTGAAGATTGGCTCACAGGTAGCAGTCAGATGAGAGATGAATCGAGCAATATAATTCAGGCGTCCTAAAAAGCCTCTGACTTCCTTCTCTGTCTTGGGAACTGGCATCTCTTGAATAGCTTTGACCTTAGCAGGGTCCACTTGAATACCTTTATCACTGACCACGAAGCCTAGCAACTTCCCAGATCTTACCCCGAAGGTGCACTTGTTCGGGTTCAATCTCAGCTTGTACAGTTTCAACCGGTCAAACAACTTCTGCAGATGATCTAGGTGCTCTTCCTCGGTCTGGGACCTAGCAATCATGTCGTCCACATACACTTCTATCTCGTGATGGATCATGTCATGAAATAAGGCAACCATGGCACGTTGGTAGGTTGCCCCAGCATTCTTCAATCCGAACGGCATGACCTTGTAACAGAAGGTGCCCCACTGAGTAACAAATGTAGTCTTTTCCATGTCTTCAGGTGCCATCTTGATCTGATTGTAGCCTGAAAAGCCATCCATGAAAGAGAATACTTTGTGTTGGGCTGTATTATCAACAAGGACATCAATGTGAGGTAAGGGGAAGTCATCCTTGGGGCTGGCCCTGTTCAGATCCCTGTAATCGACGCACATTCTGACCTTACCGTCCTTTTTAGGTACCGGCACCACATTAGCAACCCACTGAGGGTAAGAAGTCACTGCAAGGAACCCGGCATCAAACTGTTTCATGACCTCGGCTTTAATCTTCTCGGACATCTCTGGACGCATCCGACGAACCTTTTGTTTAACTGGAGGGCAGTCTTCCTTAGTCGGCAAGTGATGGACGACAATATCGGTATCCAACCCTGGCATGTCTTCGTAGGACCAGGCAAATATCTCCATATAGTCATGCAGCATCTTGGTTAACCGTTGCTTCACGCTGAGCTCTAGGTTGGCACCAATCTTTACCTCTTTTCTATCTGCCTTAGTACCCAGGTTTATGGTTTCCACTGGCTCTTCATGGGGTTGAATTGCCCTCTCTTCCTGAAGTAACAGTCTTGCAAGCTCGCCAGGCACTTCGCAATCATCTTCACCTTCGTCTTCGGCTAAGTTGATCGGATTTTCGAAGTCATAATTGGCATTAGCAGAGCTGTTATCAGTGAGATCCAGAGTGGATTGGAACCTGTATGAGTGAGTGTGTGTGTAAATACAGCTGTTTTTGAAAATTATGTAAAGGAAATGAAAGACAGAAAAGGAACACAATATTTGCAATGCGAAAGACGTCCAAGATTTTCATTCATGATGTATAAAATGACAGTTTGTATGCCCTCACAAATAGAACCACGGTGCCTCGGGTAAGACACCGGGCCATAGAGTTTATCATTGTCTATTACAAAATATAACGAAACAAAGAAATTTATTACTTAGTAACAAAAGAAACAGGGAGATTGTCCTTCGCGCTCCAATTGTTAAGTCCACCGCCAGTTGCTGGGTAGATCCAGCTATCAAACTCAGCTTCATCAACTTCCTCTTCATCCCCAATAGCATTAACTCCATGAGCAGGCAGGGGAGCTGTTACCACATTAGGCTTGTCAGACGCCTCAAACTGTACCTCCTTAGCATCAATGAGGTCCTGCAGCTTGTTCTTTAGTGCCCAGCAGTCGTCGGTAGAGTGCCCCGGGCTTTCTGAATGGTAAGCACAACGAGCATTCGGGTTGTACTTGGGGGATGCAGTATTTGGAAACTTCGGCGCCTCCCTGACAGTCACTAAATTAGTTGCGAGCAACTGCGGCAGGATCTGCGACAAAGTCATGTTTAAACGGGTGAACTCCCTCCTGGGTCTTTCAGCTTTTTGAGGATTGTTTGGCCGGGGAGCGGCAGCAGGCTTAGCAATCATGACCGCACTGACAGATTGGCGGTGTTCACTTCTCTCTGATCTCCTAGAACCATACACGGCACTAGACTCCTTCTTAAATGGTTTCTTTTCCGAACTAGATGATGATGCACCCTTGGCAATCTTCCCAGACTTCAACCCAGCTTCAATCCTCTCTCCTGTCAAGATCAAATCAGTGAAACCAGCAGAAGAATTACCGATGAGATGGTTGAAGAATGGCCCAGATAGGGTCCCCAAGAACATGTCAACCAACTCCCGATCAGTCAATGGTGGCTGCACCCTGCCAGCCAGGTCTCTCCACTTCTGAGCGTACTCCTTAAAACCTTCGCTTGCGCCTAACGCCATACCCTGGAGCTGGGTACGTGTGGGGGCAAGGTCGGCATTATACTGATACTGCTTGTAGAAAGCAGTAGCCAGCTCCTCCCAGTTACGAACTTTGGTCCCATCCAGCTGATAGAACCATTCGAGATGAGTCCCTGAAAGACTCTCCTGGAAGAAGTGGATCCATAGATTCTTGTCCACAGAGTACGGCTGAATTTTCCGCACATAGGACCTCAAATGCAGCTTGGGACAAGATGCCCCGTCATACTTGGAGAAGGTGGGTGCTTTGAATTTATGCGGGATAATTACACCAGTCGACAAACCCAGATCTCCGAAATCCAGCCCAGGTGCCTGCTGCACCTCCATAGCTTTCAGCCTGTCCTCCAGTTGTTTGTATCTGTCATCTGCAGGAGGGTACTGCTCTTCATCAAAATCCGTCTCGTTGTCGGAGACTTCTGGAGTAGGAAGCTTCACTTCTGCCTGAGAAGGACTCTTGCCAACAGAAGAAACAACCTCTTCATGCTGCAGAGTATTACCCAACCTTCGGCCCGAGTTGAATAGAACAGTTCTTCTTTTCTTCTTCTTCTCCTTCTTCAGGAGCATAGTCTTCAGTTCTTCTTGGCCTTTAGCCAGACCCATGATTAGTTCTTGAAACTGCGCATTCTGCGCCTGGAGAGCCTTGATTGATGTCTCAGTCGATTCAGATCCGGGATTCATGATGCTGAAATAAACAGCGAAGAACTGTAAGCAACCTGAAAAGGGGAAAAACCTGCTATGCACATGATGTATGAAATGCATATGCAATGCATTCAAGGGTTCGAAAGTTCAAATTTGTTGTAGACAAAAAGAACACACGTTATCATTAAAGAAATCACTGTTTGATACAAGGCCTCATGGGCAAAAGTACAAAAAACAAGTCAATCCCAAAATACACTGCGCATCCTTTTCGGAGCTATGTAGGTGTTGAGATTCCTCTCCTCATGCAACAGGCGAGTGAGCTCCAAGACCTTCTTTTCACTGGCATGCAGACTAGTCTCAAGAGAATTCCTTTCCTCCTTAAGCTGGATCCAGCTCTTCTGCATTTCTTCCCAGGATGTGGGCATATCAGGGTGCTGAATAACATGAGACACTTCCCCCTCCAAGACAGGTTCTTTGATTACTGGAAGCATGTGAGGATAAGGCATCACTAACTTCTGAGAGCGGGCGCGTACCCATTTGAGATAAGGCTCCAAAGGGATGGAATTCCTATGCCCCAGTGTCTTACTGTCTATCCTACTAGGCATCCTCCAGGCTCTGATAAATCTCTGACGAAGTCCTTGAGTATCACTGTCGAAGTCAAAAACTATGTCAGGAATTAACATGTCATGAGGACCGTCCCTCCGAGCATAGCCAAACTGTCTCCAAGCCAGGCATGGGCTATAAGTAATACCTCCTCTGATTCCAAGTAAAGGAACATTAAGGTACTCCCCACAACGATCAATGATAGTGACATCTCCTCTGGATCTAGGACACCAATGTATATCTGCATGTGTAAGAGTCATCAACCGTTGTGACCATCTCAAACCCCGCTCATTCTTCAGGACTGATTGCGGAAGGTGCGAAATAAACCACCTTCCCAGGAGAGGAGTTCAACACATAAGGACACCTCTTTTTCTCATGGTTCGAGTGTAACATGAGTGAAGGATGTCCCCCAGCAACGTAGGTATAGGATTCCTGGACATAAAGATTTGAACGGCACTGATATCAATGAGCTGATCTGGGTTAGGGAACAACACCAAACCATAAACAAGGAGGGCTACCACTTCTTCAAAAGCTTGCAGGTCAAGGGAGTTCCAACATTCATGAGCTTTTTCAAACAGAAACCTGGCTAAGAACCCTTTGATACCACTTCTGACTTCCCAATGTCCCTTGAGGTCAGATGACTGTAGGTGCAAGGCTTTAGCAATCTCTTCCAGCTTAGGTTCCTTTTCTGTACCGTTGAAGGGTAGCTGATCAAGGATAGGGATCTTCAGGAGCCGGGAGAACTCCTCCAAGGTAGGTACCAACTGATAGTCCAAGAAGGTAAAGCAGTGATGCAGAGGGTCAAAGAATTGGAACAAGACCTTTATCATATCTTCCTCAATGTTGGTGTTGACCAAGCTGATGAGGCTTCCATGCCTGTCACTGAATGAAGAGTTCTCGGGAATCCTGGATATAAGCTCCTTAAGCTGAGGAGGGATCCTTACAAGATTGACCTGAATTGTCTTTCTACGAACAGTTTCCATGTCCTACAAAACAAGAACAAAGATGAAAATTCGAACCCCTGAAATGGTTAGTCAATGCATATGATGCTGGATGATGTCATGATGCTATGATTAAACACACCACATATATTTACAAGGACAAACATGTAGGGCAAACAAGGCACACAAGACAAGCCCTTAAGGTTTAAGGCCAGCATGGGGTCTGGGTAGTACCCTCTTGAGTTGGTGGGTTCATACCTGTCCTAATCAAAGTAACCGGGTTCTAAGGTTCCCAATATCACGGGATTGCTTTCATTGTTCATCGTTTCGATTTAGCCACTGAACTGGCGACCGAAATATTCCAGGAAAGCAACCCTCAATTGAGTGTAGTATCGAGTATCAACCAACCTCGGACTGCACCAAAGTCAGTTATCTCACTACCCTAAAGAGGCCAAGATTGTTCAATTAAGGTTCCTAAGGTCTGTTGATGCTTCACGACACCACGCGGAGGCCCCGTACTCTCCTTGACTGAACTCAAGGGTTACCGGTACACACCAAAGTGCCACATCAACGTAGCAGACTGTTTCAACCATGTCGGTATACCCCGCACAGTTCCCTCACAGCCTTGTTGCTACTTTCTAAGAAAGGTATCCCCCAGATCCGGGTTTAGGATCTATAGAACTCCCAAGCAACCCACAATTTAAAGCACACAAAGCAATACAATTGAAAACATAGTTATAAGCTAGCCCTAAGGTACACCTCACTTTAAGTTTTCCCCAGCAGAGTCGCCAGTTCTGTGATCGGTGGATCTGGAACTGACTGTTTAACGCTGGTTCGCGAAATGTCGCGGAAGCAAGAGTCGCCACCGTCTTTTATTTTCTCCAAATGGAAAGGACAAAAGCACAGAAAAATTCCTTATAGAGATTGCTCTCGGTTCGGGAGGTAGGTTATAGAAAGGGAAGGTGTTAGCACCCTTTCTATCCATGGTTATCCATGGGCTCTTAGATACTTGCTCATTTGTGTTTTCAAAAATGGTTTGTTTGCTTTTCAATGTGGGTTTAAAAAAGTTTCTTTGAAAAATTTCAGTTCGACTCGTACGTCAGAGTGTTTGAAAAATTTGCTTTGAAAGCTTTTGAAAATGTGTTGGTGAAAAGATGTTTTGATTTGTTTGAGATTAGAGCAAGTATCCTTGAGAACCTACCTACCCTAAGGAATTCGTCTGTGTAGATGTCCTTAAAAGTAGTGCCATCCCACCATTGAGAGGTAGGTAGCACCACCGTTGGAGGTGTTCGGGTCAATTCGAGTTTTAGGGACATGGTGATCATCAGAGCAATGGGAAGACACCTTAGAAGCTACCCTCATGCCAGGTTCCCGGATCATGAGGACTTACTAAGACGCCCTCTACTCGACGACCACCTTTCGAAAGGCAACAGTGAGGCGTACCCTAGGGGTGGTGTGTGCGAATTGTGTGTCATGTTTCAGTTATTTGTCTTGTCATGTTTGTCGTGTTCTACGCTTGATTTTAATTTGTCCATTCATTCTTGCATGCATATTTAAGAGTTATAAAGTTGCGGAAAAATAAATCTACGACTATTACAAATGGCGCGGGTCCACATCGCCAAAATTAAACCGGACCCGATTTAGCGGAAAGTAAATAATGCGAAGGAAATAAAAGTGCAAAAAGTAAAGTTACATGGCTTTGGGAGATTTACATAATTACAATGAACGACATAAAGTAAATATGCGAAATAAAATTATTAAAACAATGGGCGTTGGACCCTTTTGCAAGATATTTAAAATTAATAAGGAATTAAAATTAAAATTAAATGAGAATGGTATTTGTGTTTTTTAGATTTAATGAGAAAAAGGAGTTAATTGAAATTAAATTAAACGGCAAATCCTAATTCTAATATTTTTATTTATTATGAAAGAATTAAAATATAATCTACATTAAACCCTAAATTATTTATGTACAATTTTTAATTATAAAAAATAAATAAATAAATAATTATTACTGTGGAAGAAAAAAGGAAAAAATTAAAAAGGAAGAAAAATGTTTATTAACCTAATTCTATATTTTTTTACATTTTTTGTTAAAAAGAATTAAACTTATAACCTAATTTACTAAATTATTTACATGTTTATTTGAAAATAATCATAATAAAATAATTATTATATTTTTTATATTTTCTGATTTTTGTGTGTTTTTGTATTTTGTTAAAAATAATTAGTTAAATAAACATAATTAAATAAAAGCAATTATTAAAACAAGAATAAAAATAAATAAAAAGATTAGGGAAGGCAAACCAGGGTGGGGTGTAGTCCCCAATTCAGGAGGTATAGGCCTGGAATTTTGGCCCAATTAATTGTGAATCGTTGACTTTTCCAATCAGGTGTAATGCATTGACTGGCGTATATAGCGTTCTTTGAATCCTGGCCCTTGATCTGGGTGTGATGGACGCGTGTGTGGCTTGAGAGAGTGAGCGTATGGTACACCTGGACGTTAGCAAAGCATAGGAACCTGCGTTGAAAAATATTATGGAAATTGCCAGACCTGGGACTTGAACCCAGGTCTTTGAGGTCATATGCACAACGTGTTACCACTGAGCCAAGCGCGTTCAATTTAACATATAATATAACGCAAATAATATAAAAGAAAAGTAAAGTTAGTGGAGGGAAGCGCGCCAGATTTTGAATTAACGAATTACAGCATGCCACATAGTCTTCTTCTCCATTCCCTTTTTTATTTTCTGAAACATAAAAGCAATAAGCAACGGTTTTAACCCGTTGCTATAGAAGGCATCTCAGAAAATAGCGAATAGGATCCTGTTGGACATAAATTCATCGCGAGCAATGTTTCCTGTTCATTGGAGCACGCTGATTGCAATGGTAGTGATTTGGAATCCTAATTTTACTTGGTTTGGGAAACCCCAATTTTGTAACCTGCAAACCCTAAGATTTCAAACATGGCATAATCTTGTATGATCAATAAAAACGCAATTAAACACCACAGTTAGTTTTAGAACTTCACAAGGAATAAGAATCAACAAATAAAAATGCAAAAAGATGCTTGAATGATGCTATACAATTTCAAGAATTTTGTTTTACGGTTTGAGTTCTTGATACCAATTCAGGATGTTTTGCCTATTGTTTGTGATAGGTACACGTTCAGGGATGTTTCAGGATGCTAATGGAAGGAAAATTGAAGCTTGAATCGACCTCTAAGGCACTTTTCAGATTTGAGTTTTTAAGAGAAATTTTCAATATGCAATGGCTTGTTTGGGCGCAGCTTGCAGTCTCTAGGCATTAGGTTTATGTTCTAGTACTTGTATGGAACGATTTAGGTCAAAAAAGTTGAACAAAATCCATGGCCATAATGGTTTTTGAAGATTTGATTTCAATGATCTTTTCATATCTTTTTTCTCATGTATTTTGTATCAAATCTGATCAATTAGCACCAAACCTTTCCCTATTAACATGTGCACGAATTATAGAAGCCAAATCATGCATAAAAAGATTTTTTTAGGTTAGGTTTATATTTTTCATGTATTAAAATAATTTAAATGAATTAATATTAATATAAATTCAAATAAATAATTAAAAAATATGAAAATACTTCCCTTTGGGCCTAATGGTCGTGCATAGGCTTGGCATGAAGAAATTTGGAAGAAAAATGGGCCCATTTGCATTTTTGGATCATTTGAACCATTGTTGACTTTTCAAAATTCCCAAAACTTTCCCAACTTCCACAAGGCATAACTTGCTCAATTTTTAAGCTTTTCACATGTTCTTGGACATTTTGGAAAGATCTTTGAGTCCTTTAACCAATGCCTTTGGTCCCATGTCATTTTGATTTACCAATCTCAAGTTATGGCCTTTGACTTAAAGTCACTTTTTGTTGACTTTTGAAAATGACCTATAATGTTGAAATTGATAACTTTTTGTGAGAGCATTTCTTGGACTTGGAATATGAAGATGAGTTGTAGGAAATGTCTTTCTCTTCAAAATGAGCTTTGGATGGAATTTTTCTGATAATCCATGTGAAAGTTATGCCCTGGTCAATTTCAGTTGACTTTTTCAACTGTCCAAATATAGCAACTTTTGTATCTTTGATGATTTCTGAGCCAAATTTTGAGAATCATGATCAAGCATTGATCAAATGATGTTTGTGGCTTCAAAATGATATGTTGACCAAAAATTTGAACTTTTGACTGTCAAATGACCATTTTGCCCCTACAGTTGACTGTAGTGCAATCTAGGGTTTTGACTGTGCAATTTTGAACTGAATGCCTTGAAACTTGACATGAGGATGCTTGACCACATTTGTAGGCATATGAGACTTGATTGGGCCTTTGAAAAGTTCGTTTGCTTGACCAGAACTCAAACCCTAGTTTTGACTGTATAGGAGACAGTTGAGCTGCACAACCCTTGGGGAACTTTGTGACTTTGACTTGACAAATCTTGATGAATATGGGAGGGCAAATTTTGGGGTACAACACTTCTCTTGTAGGGAGACGATGAACCATAATATCTGTATCTAGTCCCGACATATCTTTATAGGACCAGGCAAAGATCTCAATGAAACTCATTCAACAGCTGAACTAAGCGCTCCTTGACATTTGGCTCCAGGTTGGCTCCCACTTTAACCTCTTTTCTGTCTTCCTCTATTCCCAGATTGATAGTCTCTAACAACTCTTCATGGGGAAGAATAGACCTTTCTTCTTGTTGCAAAAGTCTAACTAACTCTCCAGGCACTTCATAGTCTTCATCACCTTCGTATTCGGCATGATTGACCAAATCTTCAGAGTCGCTGAAGGCCAAAGCAGAATAGTCACCCATGGAATCCGGAGTGGATGGGTACCTGCATTTTGTGAGTGTGGGTGTGTGTAAGGGATATCCATCCTTAAACAAAATAAAATGTAAAAGGAAAGAAAATGAAACACAAAAGTTTATAGATGAAAAATGTCCATGATTCATTAAAAATGGCATATGAAAATGAAGAATCAAAGCCCTTACAAATGGACCTATATGCCTCGGGTAAGGCACAAGGAAAAAGAGTGTGCGAATTGTTTAAAAGTTATTACAGACCAACACAGGAAATATTCAAAAGATAAATTACTGATTGATGAAAGTAATGGGAACGAAGTCTTTCGCCTCCCAGTTGTTTAGTCCCCCTTCAATGGTTGGAAAGATCCAATCTTAAAAATTGCCTCCTTCTTCATCATCTTCTAAAGCATGAACCCCATGGTGAGTGATCTTTAAAGGTGGTCCTCCAGCCCGGGAGTGACACACGGCTTTCTGCCTAGCAGCAGTGAAACTCAATCCGAACTTGTCTGTCTTGTGAGGAAAATGTGGCAGCTGACCCCACACTGTACTTCCTCCCTCCTTGATTACAGCCTCTGCATCTTTAAGGGATGACATCCGGGACACAGGCTTGGTAATGATGGGCACATCAGTCATTGTCTTGGCTACCGCGACCTCAGGAGAAACCTCTTCAAAGTGTTGGAAAGGTGTTTCTATGAATTCACCATCTAACTCCACGTAGCGGAAAGAGTTAAGGTGGCTTATCATATACTCCTCCTCACCATGAACTGTTATGATCTTACCCTGGACTGGGTACTTTAGCATTTGGTGTAGAGAAGAAGTGATTGCCCCAACGTTGTGGATCCATGGCCTTCCCAACAAGCATGAATATGAAGGACGGATGTCCATCACATGAAAAGTAGAGTTGAAAATTTCTGTTCCCACCTTAATTGGTATGGCCACTTCTCCGTGAACCATCCGCTTAGAACCGTCGAAGGCTCTAACAATGATATTACTGGGTTTTAGAGTCAAACCTTCACAGTCTAGCCTACCCAATGCTTTCTTTGGTAGGACATTTAAGGATGAGCTGGTATCAACCAGAACATGAGCAAGTGTGGTTCCTCTGCACTCTACCGAAACATGCAGCGCATCATTATGCTTTCTTCCCTTGGACGGTAGATCGGCATCAGAAAAGCCCAGACCATTTTCAGCTGTAAGGCTGGATACACACTCTTGAAACTGATCTGTAGAAGTTTCATAAGGCACATGCGCCGTCTTCAGGAATTTGATCAAGGCTTTGGCATGAGCCTAGGAACAGAGTAATAGAGCCAGCATAGAGATTTTTGAAGGGGTTTGCCCCAGCTGCTCTACGACATCATAGTCGCTCTTCTTAATTATCTTTAAGATTTCCTCCATTTCCTTTTGGGTGGTCTCAGGGATAACCAAAGCTTGAGCCCTCGGCCTGACGAGCGCTTCTTTGATTCCCTTACCTTTATCAGCAATAACAGTAGAGGGTTCAACTTTGGGAGTAACAATTTCTTCAATCACTGGACTTCACACAAATATCTTGATAGGCACAGAAGCACTCGAGGGTCCGAAGACTTGTCGTGGAGGAGCAATCTCCGGAGAGAAGATTCTTCCGCTACGAGTTATATTACTTGTCCCTGTAATATTTCCTACATCAAGAGTTTCTTCATCGGAATTTTCTTGGACTGATTCGATCTGCTTGACACCATGGTAGAAGATCTCTCCTCCATAATTCCATGGTATCGTCTTGTTGGACTTATATGGGATAGGCCCCGACATGGTAATCTTTAGCGGTACAAACTTTGGATCGGGTGTAATCTTAACAGGCCTTTTGCAGGTCTTGGAAAGATTATCGAAAATGGTGATTATAGCAATGTCATTGATTGGAGTAACAGGAGTAACACGAGTAATGGTATCAACAGGAGTTTTTTGAAAGAGTATTTCTTGAGTATCCATCAGGCGTTGGATGCCTGATTTCAACAGCGAACAATCGGATTGCAAGGTTGAACAAAAGTAACAATCTTTTTCACATCCTGGAAAAATCCCGGCTTTCAACAGATTCGTCTTGATCATTGGCAATGGAGTCATTAATTCATCAACAGTGGTAACATGAAAATCTTCCACAATTGCATGGACATTATGACCATGTTTTGGCATAGGAGCGGATATCACATTAGGTTTTTTGGGAGCATCAAACTCTACCTCCTTGGCATCTATCAAATCTTAGATCTTGTTTTTAAGGGCCCAACAGTTGTTGGTGTCATGCCCCACACTGTCCGAATGATATGCACATTTTGCATTTGAGTGGTAATAGGGAGAAGAGGTATTTGGGTTTTTCGGCGCTTCTTTCAAGTTGGTAAGGTTTAACTTTAACAGATGAGGGAGGACCTAAGTCGGTGTCATATTGATCTGATTGAATTGACATTGTTGCCTTTCCACCCTATTCTGATTATCCCTAGGTTGACTGCTTCGAGGTTGATCGGTTGAAGAGTTCTGAATCATCATAGCCCCCACCGTGGGTCGGCGCTCCGTCCTTCCTTGATTTCTCTGGGAGTAAACAGTAGAAGCTTCTTTCTTAGATGGGAAGGTCTTCTTGACAGCAGTGGAAGTAGTTGTATCCTTCTGAATTTTACCACTCTTAATGCCAGCTTCGACCCTTTCACCTGTCAGTATTAATTCGGTGAACCCTGCAGATGAGCTCCCGATTAAGTGATTAAAGAATGGACCTGACAGGGTCCCCAAAAACATGTCAACCAACTCTCTATCCAACAACGGTGGCTGCACCCTTCCAGCCAAATCTCGCCACTTCTGGGCATACTCCTTAAATCCTTCATTAGAGGCCATATCCATACTCTGTAGTTGAGTACGAGTAGGCGCTAAATCTGCATTGTATTGGTATTGTCGGTAGAAAGCGGCAGCTAAGTCCTCCCAGTTATGAACATCAGATCTCTCAAGTTGATAGAACCAGTCCAATTGCGTACCCGACATGCTATATTGAAAAAAGTGGACCCATAAATCCTTATCAGAAGAGTGAGGTTGGATCTTTCTGACGTAGGACCGCAGATGCATCTTCGGATAGGACAAACCGTCGTATTTAGCAAATGTAGGTACTTTGAACTTGGGAGGAATCACGATCCCAGCAACCAACCCTAGTTCTTCGAAATCCAACCCGGGAACCCTTTGTACTTCCATGGCGGCCAGCCGGTCCTCTAAATTCTTATACTTATCATCTGCAGGAGAATATTGCTGCTCAGAGTAATCCTCCTCCTCTTCTTCCTCTTCCTCTTCAGCTTCAGACTCGGAGGGCATTGCAACTCCTTTACCTTTACCAAACCCTTCATCAGACGTCGAGGGGAACTCGAGGACCTTTCTAGCCTGGCTCTCAAACCTTCTTCCCATAGTGGCCATACCAGTCCTATTCTTCTTTTTCTCTTTGTCTTTCTCTTTCCCCAACAGTGCTTTAAGGTCCTCTTGACCCTTTGCCAAGGTCATGAGGAGTTGTTGGAACTGAGAATTTTGTGCTTGCACATCTTTAACTGTCTGCTCTATATCCATCTTGCTGAAATAAACAGTAGAAAGATAAGGAAACCTGGTGTGAATACCTGTTTATGCATATGATGAATGATATGTTATTCATGTAATGCATTCAAGGATTCATAAATTCAAATTTGTTGCAAACAAAATGAACATACGTCATATTAAGAAGAAATTTGTTAGTACATAAATGCCCCATGGGCAAAATATTACAAAATTCTTAATGTAAAAAGACATTACGCATCCTCTTTGGTGCGATGTAAGTGTTGAGAGTCTCCTCTTCATGAAGTCGGCGGGTAAGCTCCAAAACCTTCTTCTCATTGGCATAGAAGCTGGCTTCAAAAGTGTTCCGTTCTTCCTAGAGTTGTATCCAACTCCTTTGCAATTCTTCCAATGATGTTGGCATGTCTGGATGTAGGAGGGTGTATGTAACCTCTCCTTCCATAACAGGCTCCTTGATCACGGGGAGAATGTGAGGGTAACGCATCATAAGACTCTGGGCGTGGGTTCGTACCCACTTGAGATAAGTCTCAAAGGGGATGGAATTCTTGTGTTCCAGTGTCTTACTATCCACTTTGTTGGGCATCCTCCAAGCTCAGATAAACCTTTGTCGAAGTCCTTGAGCGTCGTTGTCGAAGTCAAAAACCAAGTCAGGAATCAGCATATCGTGAGGGCCATCCCTCCGGGCATATCCAAATTGTATTAGAGCTAAATAGGGGTTGTAGGTAATGCCTCCCCTAATGCCAAGAAGTGGGACATTAGGGAATTCACCACAACGATCAATGATGACGACATTTTCTCTGGACCGAGAACACCAATGAACATCAGAATGTGTTAGGGTCATCAATCGTTGTGACCACCTTAAACCCTGCTCATTCTTCAAAACTGACTGGGGAAGGTGAGAAATAAACCACCTTGCTAGAAGAGGAGTACAACACATGAGAACACCTCTTTTCCTCATTGTTCGTGTGTAAAATGAGTGTAGGATATCCCCAAGCAATGTAGGCATAGGATTCCGGGATATGAAGATCTTGACAGCATTCACATCTATAAGCTGATCAGGGTTTGGGAACAAGACCAACCCATAGATGAGGAGTGCCACAATCTCTTCAAAAGCTTGCAGATCTAGAGAATTCCAGCAGTCTTGTGCCTTCTCAAACAAAAACTTTGCCAAGAAACCCTTGATACCACTTTTGGTTTCCCAATGACCCTTGATATCAGATGGGTGCAAGTGTAATGCTTGAGAAACATCTTCAGGCTTTGGTTCTCTTTCTGTACCGTTGTAGGGTAGTTGATGGAGAATGGGAATCCTCAGGAGTTGAGAAAATTCCTCCAAAGTAGGTACTAGTTGGTAATCAGGGAATGTAAAGCAATGGTGTAGGGGGTCAAAGAACTGGAAGAGAACTTTCACCATGTCTTCTTTAATGTTAGAGTTGACCAAGTTGAGAATTCTACCATGTCTTTCACTGAAAGGAGAATTCTCTGGAATCTTGGAAGTAAGCTCCTTGAGTTGAGGAGGGATTCTCACAAGGTTGACTTGAATTGTTTTCCTGCGAAGAGATTCCATGACCTACAAAACAAGAACAAAGATGAAGATCCAAACCCTTGAAATGGTTAGTGGATGCACATGATGCTTTATGATGTTCATGATGTATGCACAAGCACATGTACAAGCAAATCACACAAGATCCTAGTTTCAGGCTTGCATGAGGTTTCATAGGTAAGTACCCTCTTGAAGTTAGTTGGCTCAACCTGTCCTATAAATAGTAACCGGGTTCTAAGGAGTTCAATATCACTGGATTATTTTATGTGTTCATTGTTTTGGTTTAGCCACTTAACTGGCGACCAAAATATTCCAAGAAAACAACCCTTAATGAGTGTAGTATCGAGTATCTACCAACTTTGGACTGCACCAACGCCGGTCATCACACTACCCCTAAAAAGGCCAAGATGATCAAGTAAGGTTCTAAGAGTTCATTAGTGCTTCATGACATCACTCAGAGGCCCCGTATTCTCTTTGATTGACTCAAAGGCTACCGGTACCCACAAATATGTCGCACTAATATAGCTATTGCTTCAACTATGTCGGTATACCCTGCACAGTTTCCACAACGTATTGCTATTTACCTATGAATGTTTCCCAAATATCCGGGTAGAGGATTTCAAACCCAAACAATAGGACCAAATGTAAAGCAATCAAAGCAAACAAGATAATCATGCAAGGGTGATCTAAACCCTAAGGTTACTCCACTTTTAAAGATGCCCCCAGCAGAGTCTCCAGTTCTGTGATACGGTGGGAGAACTGACTTGAGGTTTTGCGTTTGTGTTCGCAAATGTTTCGGTTTAATAAGAGTCGCCACCGACTTTTTATTTTATCCTAAGGAAAGGTCAAAAAGCACATGAAAGACCTTTGAGATGTTTTCTTGGGTTCGGGGAGTAGATTATGAAAAGGGAAGGTGCAAGCACCCTTTTCATCCATGGTTATCCATGGGCTCTTAGTTACTTGTTTAGATCACTCGCTTTTGCTTTTCAATTGTTTGAAATGGTGCTTTGTGTGTGGTTTTGAAAGATGTTTTGAAAAGAGGCCATCGCTGTGGCAACCTTTGTAATGATTCCTGTTTGAATGTATACAAAGGTGTTTTTGTCTTTTGAAAAGATTTTAATGTTTTGAAAGTTTGATTTGGGAAATGTTTTGAAATGGTGTTGTGAAGTGTGTTTGAAAATAGCAAGGAGGTTTTGCAAGCTTTTGATCAAGTAACTAAGAGCTTTCTACCCTAATTTAATCAAAGATCTTTCCTAATGTTTTTAACCCTTTTGACAGTGTTGTTTTACCATTGCATTTGGTAAACAACCTTGTATTAGGATGTTAAACGGGACAGGCGCGGGTCATCGTATAGACCATGATAGCAATTGTGTTAAGTATCTTTGGAAAATTTTGAAGGGACTTGATCATTTTGTTTAGGCAACCAAGATAGCGTCATCGAGGGACTATGATCTTTTGTTTTGTTTTTGTTTTGCCAAAGTACCCAACATGCATAACATGGCCCATTTTTAAGGCAACAAGTGGATTGTAACCCTAGGGGTGCATGTGTGTATTGTGTTTGATTTTCATGCATTTTCTCTTTGTATTAGGTCAAGCTACTTGTTGATTTGGATTTTTGCATACAAACCCTAATCTCTAATCATGGCATAATTGAAAGCATAAAGTGCGAGAATTAAAAGTCTAAGCTATTACAACATGATTATGGGGATGGGGGTACAATCTTTGAATGGGGGTGTATTTGACAAGAAATATAATCCTAATTTACTATTACATCCAAATTGAATTCAAATGCATAAATAAATGGACAATATTTAAATAAACAAAAAAAACAAATATATCAAATCATATGAATTATGCAAAAAGTTTATGTTTATTTTCTAAGTATGTAAAAATATTTAATGTAAAATAAAGAAATAAATAAAAGATTAATTTTGTTAGGTTAAGGGTGAAACCCTAATTTCTTTAAGAAAGTAAATATATTAATTATTTTATTTATATACAATAAAAATAAAATAGTATGTGTAAAAAATAAAATATATTTAGAAAAAAGTATTTTTAAGTATAAATAATAATAAAAGTAAAAATGTAATATATATATATATATATATATATATATATATATATATATATATATATATATATATATATATATATATATATATATATATATATATATATATATATATATATATATATATATATATATATATATATATATATATATATATATATATATATATATATATATATATATATATATATATATATATATATATATATATATATATATATATATATATATATATATATATATATATATATATATATATATATATATATATATATATATATATATATATATATATATATATATATATATATATATATATATATATATATATATATATATATATATATATATATCTGTGTGTGTGTGTGTGTGTGTGTGTGTGTGTGTGTATTAATTATATTAAATATGATAAAATAAAATATATACAAAAATAAAATATATTTAGAATAATATTTTCAGTATGAATAAAAATAAAGAATAAAGAATAAAAGTATAATATATATATATTTTTCATGTTTTGAATAAATTAGATAAAAGTAATTAAATTGTTTTTTATGTTAGGAAAATAAAAATAAAATGCAAAATAAATGTGAAAAATTATGAAAATATTTTTGAGTATTTTTTATATTTGGAAATAAATAAATAAAATCAGAAATGAAAATAAAAATTCAAAAATATAAAAATAACAAGAAATTGGGCCAGGGGGTGCAAAAATGAAAAAGGGAGGTGCCAATAGTGAGTCAGGCCAAGCCCAACCCACCAGTTCATCTTCAACCTTCACCTTTTGAAAACGCGCGTGCGCCCTGTACAACTGCCAGATCCTGTATACGAGCTCTATTGCAAAAACACATAACATCAAACTTGTAGAGCATTTCAAGACGAATTCAACCATATAAACAACTTGTTTTAACTCTCAAAGACCAGAGAGAATTTCTCTGGCCTTAAAATTTAACCTAATTTTTTCAGTATGTTCATGGATGAAATTCTCTTAGCATGCTTAATATAAATGAAAACTGAGCATATGTACAGCTTCATGGCAATGAATACTACATTTCTTATTCACAAACCTAAGGCTAAATGTTCCTAAATAGAGAGATAGGAAGTTGACAAAAACTTGTTTCAGCTGACTTCATGTATGGAAATGTAGAGCTTTTAAACAAGGCTTGAGATGTCTGGGAGCTTGCTTGGACTTCACTTGACCTTCTCCAATACCTGCTTGCATTGAATGTCCTTGAATCAGCCTATAGAAATCAACCCGCACAAGCTCAAAATGAAAATGGCAAACTCTGTAAATGGAGTTACAGTTGGTGTTTGAGGTTTGGGATAACTTGTATGGATAGAATGGAATGTGTTTGAACAGGTTTTGGCCAAAACGCAGGAGCCAAATGAGCTATGGAAGTCAAATTGCAGATTCTGCCCTGTTTTGCCAATGGGATGTGATTTCTGGCTATGGGTGTTAGAACAAAGTTTGAATCTACTACCCTATATTTAAGTGTTGATGATAACAAAGTGAAAAGATATAGTATTTATAAGTTTCATGTATGAACTATCTGCTGCCTAAAATTATTATGTTCTGACTTGCAGATACTCTGATTGATATAAGCAAGATCACATCTATTCAGCATCAGAACTTGATTTCAAACACCAGCATCAGAAGTTGCCATATCAGAATGTCAAAATCAGATGATCAACTCACGTACATGCTGAAGCCTGATGAACAAGACTGCGCTCAACACTCTGATAAAGAAACACAACAGTTCATCAGCAGCGAAGCAGAGTCAGAATGAGCCAAGCCAGAACTTGCATTAAGCAAGCAACGGTACTGTGCATTGAAAGCAAATTAATTCCAACGGCCTCATTCCAGACAAGATCTGCTCAATAAGGAAAGTTTATTATTAGCATTGAATCAAGAATATTGCATCCAACGTTCATCATCTCAGTGCTATATAAACAAGACTTTGAAGATTGAAATGGCTAATGCTCTCCAAATCTCTACACGCACAAAAGCTAATTATAATCTTCTCTCAGTTTTGCTAAACCACACACTCTGATATTCTATCATTGTTTAGCAATCTAGTTTCTAAGCTTCAATTTGTGTATACATCACAGTTGTGATAAAGTTTTGTAGAAAACATTCACACACTTAGTTTTATCTCTTTGTAAGAAAGTGTTACCTTGACAAACCGGGTTGTGGTTTGGATCAAGAAGGCTTTAGCAGTTGTTAAAGCAGTCTGTAATATTCAGTTGAATATAGTGGATTAAGACCTCGTTGGAGAGAGGCGAAATCACCTTGACGGGTGGACTGGAGTAGTTTGAGATCAAACGAACCGGGATAAAAATATCTTGTTCATTGCATTAGTTTTCAGTTTTACAATTCAACCCCCCCTTCTTGTGTTTTTCACCACTTCAATTGGCATCAGAGCGCCTGGTTCTGAGCTAAAACACTTAACCGTGTCAGTACAAGATCCAGCGTCAAAAAAACACAATGGCAGGAAACAATTCTCACATCAGCAATGACAACAATGAGGACAGAGACAGATTCAGTGGCAAACCTCCAGTATTTGATGGAGAAAACTTTGATTACTGGAAAGACAGAATTGAAAGCTTCTTTCTGGCACATGATGCTGATCTGTGGGATATGGTGACAGATGGATACACGCACCCTGTGAATGCAAGTGGTCAGAAGATTGATAGAAAAACAATGTCTGATCAACAAAAGTGTGACTTCAAGAATCACCACAAGGCCAGAACCATCCTCCTCAGCGCCATCTCCTATACTGAGTATGAAAAGATCTCCAACAGAGACACAGCAAAGAATATTTTTGACTCTCTCAGAATGACGCATGAGGGCAACGTTCAGGTCAAAGAAACAAAAGCTCTGGCGCTCATTCAGAAGTATGAGGCGTTCAAAATGGAAGAATCTGAATCCATTGAAACCATGTTCTCTAGATTCCAGATTCTGGTAGCTGGTCTCAAAGTTCTGGACAAAGGATACTCTACTGCTGACCATGTCAAGAAAATCATCAGAAGTTTACCCAAGCAGTGGAGACCTATGGTTACAGCTATGAAGCTAGCTAAAGATCTCAACAAAATCACTCTGGAGGAACTTATCAGCTCCCTCAGAAGTCATGAGATAGAGCTAGAAGTTGATGAGCCTCAGAAGCAAGGTAAGCCTTTAGCATTAAAATCTAACAGAAAATTTGAGTCTAAAGTTTTGCAGGAAGTTGAAGAAACATCTGATGGATCCTCATCAGAAGAAGACAAACTCTCCCTTCTCTCCAGAAGAGTAAATCAACTGTGGAAGCAAAGACAAAGGAAGTTCAGGAATACCAGAAGATCTGATCAGAACGAGTCTTCTTCCAGATACAGAAGGACAAATTCTTCCTCTGGATACAGAAGATTTGAAGGCTCCTCCAGTAGCAAAAATCCAAACACCAAAGACATCATCTGCTATGAGTGCAACGAGCAAGGACACTATAAGAGTGACTGCCCAAAGCTTCATAGGGAAAAGCATAAAAAGAAGTTTGGAAGAGAGAAGAAGAAAAGTCTCATGGCTACATGGGATGACTCTGACTCGTCTGAAGCTGACTCAGAATCAGATGATGAAAGGGCAAACATAGCTCTCATGGCTAACATTTTAGAAGATAGTGAAGCTTCTGAATCAGACTCAGAATCAGACACTGAAGAGGTATTTCCTAACTTTGCTGTTAACTTTACAAAGGCTGAACTTGCTGAAAGCCTTAATGAGATTCTGGAACATTATCAGCAAATTAGAGCTAAATTCAGAGACCTGAAAAGGAATCTTGAATCTGACTCTAATAAGACTGAGAGTCTCAAATTGGAAAATTCTGAGCTGAGAAATAAGATTTCAAAATTAGAAAACACCTTACAAAACTCTCAGAAGGAACCAATTTCTGAAACTCCTAGCAACGTTGATGAGATCATCAAGGAGTATGATCACAGTTTCCAGAAGTTCCTAGCTAAAAGCATAGATAGAAGCAGAATGGCTTCAATGATCTATGGAGTTAGCAGAAACGGAAGGAAAGGAATAGGATACCAAGGTAAGGTTCCTACACCAAAGAATGTCATGGATTTAACCATTAAACACACTCCTCTGAATTCACATTTTGTATATGGTCACACACATGATATCAAATAAACTAGCAGTAAGCACTCTGTGAAACCAAAATTCAACCAGAGTTTTGGTAAAACTAACAAATCAGGACCCAAGAAAATCTGGGTACCTAAGGATAAAATAATACATGTTGCAGATATCTTTAGCAGCAAGTCAGGAACACCAGTCATGGTACCTGGACTCTGGCTGCTCACGACACATGACGGGAAGAAGGCATATGTTCCAAAGCCTGGAACTTAAGCCTGGAGGCCACGTTGGCTTTGGAGGCAATCAGAGGGGAAAGATAATTGGCTCTGGAACTGTAGGTAATGGAAATCTTCCCTCTATTAATAATGTTCTGCTAGTAGATGGATTGATGCATAATCTGTTATCCATAAGTCAATTAAGTGATAACGGTTATGATATAATCTTTAATCAAAAATCATGTAAAGCTGTTAGTCAGAAAGATGGGACTATCCTGTTTAATGGTAAGAGGAAAAACAACATTTACAAAATCAAACTTTCTGAACTAAAGAGTCAGAATGTAAAATGTCTTCTGTCTGTTAACAAGGAGCAGTGGATCTGGCACAGAAGATTGGGACATGTTAGTATGAGAAGAATATCTCAGATTAACAAACTCAATCTGGTCAGAGGACTTCCTAATTTGAAGTTAAAATCAGATGCTCTGTGTGAAGCATGTCAGAAAGGTAAATTTGCAAAACCTTCTTTTAAATCCAAAAATGTTGTTTCTACCTCTAAGCCATTAGAACTTCTGCACATTGACTTATTTGGACCAGTTAAAACTGCTTCAGTCAGTGGTAAGAAGTATGGGTTAGTAATCATAGATGACTATAGCAGATGGACATGGGTAAAGTTCTTAAGACACAAGGACGAGTCACACTCTGTGTTTGTTACCTTCTGTAACCAAGTTCAGAATGAAAAGGATCTTAGAATCGTTAAAGTCAGAAGTGATCATGGTGGAGAATTTGAAAACAAAGATTTTGAGTCATTCTTTAATGACAGAGGCATTCTGCATGATTTCTCTTGTCCTAGAACTCCCCAACAAAATGGAGTTGTAGAACGAAAGAACAGAACATTGCAAGAAATGGCCAGAACCATGATCAATGAGACAAACGTTGCTAAGACTTTCTGGGCAGAGGCAATAAACACAGCGTGCTACATTCAGAATAGAATCTCAATAAGACCTATTCTGGAAAAGACTCCATATGAATTGTGGAAGAACAGAAAGCCCAACATTTCATATTTTCATCCATTTGGATGTACTTGCTTTATATTAAATACAAAGAATTATTTGAACAAGTTTGACTCTAAAGCACAGAAGTGTATTATGTTAGGATACTCTGAACGCTCAAGAGGGTACAGAGTATACAATACAGAAACACAGATTGTGGAAGAATCAATCAGTGTTCGTTTTAATGATAAGCTTGACTCTGAAAAGTCAAAGCAGAATGAAGTTTTTGCAGGTATAGAAATTGAATTTGCAGGTTCTGAAGACAAGCCATCAGAAGCTCTCAACACAGACATTCCTTCAACGTCTGAAAGGAGCACTGCTAGCAATCCTACAACAGCTGCTGATCAACCTCAGAAGAGATTACCCAGAAGCAGCTTGGATTACCCAGAAGAGACTATCCTAGGAAGAAAGGAAGATCCAATCAGAACAAGAGCAAGCTTCAGAAACTCTGAAGAAACACTTATGGGACTTGTGTCTCTGATTGAACCTTCTTCTATTGATGAAGCACTTCTGGATAATGACTGGATTCTGGCAATGCAAGAAGAGCTGAATCAATTCACCAGAAACGACGTATGGGATCTCGTTCCCAGACCAAAAGGATTCAACGTCATTGGAACAAGATGGGTGTTCAGAAACAAGCTAAATGAACAAGGTGAAGTCATCAGAAACAAGGCACGACTGGTTGCACAAGGTTATAGTCAGCAAGAGGGGATAGACTATACAGAAACCTTTGCCCCAGTCGCCAGGTTAGAATCTATCAGACTTTTAATTTCATTTGCTGTTAATAGAGGCATCACTCTGTATCAGATGGATGTCAAAAGTGCATTCTTAAATGGTTATATAGAAGAATAAGTTTATGTACACCAACCCCCAGGTTTTGAAAATACAAAACATCCAGAACATGTTTTCAAACTAATGAAGTCACTGTATGGTCTGAAACAAGCTCCCAGAGCTTGGTATGAAAGGCTAAGTAACTTTCTGCTGGAAAATGAATTCACCAGAGGGAAGGTAGACACTACTCTCTTCTGTAAATCAGTTAAGAGTGACATCTTAGTCTGTCAAATTTATGTTGATGATATTATTTTTGGTTCTACTAATCCTTCTCTTGGAAGAAAATTTGCTAAGTGTATGCAGGCAGAATTTGAGATGAGCCTCATGGGGGAACTGAAATTCTTTCTAGGAATTCAGATCAATCAAACTCCAGAAGGAACTTACATTCATCAGAGCAAATACATCAGAGATCTTCTGAAGAAATTTGACCTCTCAGAATGTAAGCCATCAAAGATTCCAATGCATCCCACGTGCATTCTGGAAAGAGAAGAGGTAAGCAAAAATGTAGAACAGAAAGTCTACAGAGGTATGATTGGTTCTCTCCTCTATCTGACTGCTTCAAGACCTGACATATTATTCAGTGTTTGTATCTGTGCTAGATTCCAATCAGATCCTAGAGAATCTCACTTAACAGCTGTTAAGCGAATTTTCAAGTATCTGAAAGGTACTACTAATCTGGGTTTGTTTTATAGAAAATCTAGTAATTACAGCTTAGTAGGCTACTGTGATGCTGATTTTGCTGGAGACAGAGTGGAACGTAAAAGTACTTCTGGAAGCTGCCAGTTTCTGGGAGAAAATCTGATCTCTTGGTCCAACAAAAGGCAATCAACAATTGCTCTGTCAACAGCAGAAGCTGAGTACATAGCAGCAGCAGGATGTAGCACACAAATGCTCTGGATGAAAAGTCAGCTTGAAGACTTCCAGATTTTTGAGAGTAACATTCCTATACTTTGTGATAATACTTCTGCTATTTGCTTAAGTAAGAATCCCATTTTACATTCTAGAGCTAAGCATATAGAAATAAAGCATCACTTCATTAGGGACTATATTCAGAAAGGTATTTTGAACTTAAAATTTAGATACAGACCATCAATGGGCTGATATCTTTACTAAACCCCTTTCAGAAGATAGGTTTAATTTCATTCTGAAACATCTCAGCATGAAAGTGTGTCCAGAGTGAAAATGTTTTAATTCCATATATTTACCTTCAGAATGTAATTGTTTTACTGTGAACTTCTGATCAATCTCCTTTCAGAAAGATAGAACATGCAGATTGTATCAGATGCAAGTCTAAAGATCTGAGAGTCTAAGCTCAAAGACAGACGTGCTGATCACTACATCAAACAAGTGTCATCCAATCATCAGCATATCTCTGAAGCAGAACGCGTGCACGCTTCTGAGAAGGTAAAGCGCTGATTGGGTGCATTGAGACACATGTATGGTAACCATTTTTAAGTATCTTTCTCAAATCCCCCAAAATCAGCAAGCATTTAATGAAAAGTAATCATGCTTTTAAAATGCAATCATGATTTTTCTCTCTCTTAAAAAACGTTTATCTTTTCAAACCAGTTTTGAAAACTCTATTTAAGCACATTAATCTCTCATTCTCATTCTTTACGCTTTCTCACTAATACTCAAGCTTTTTCTGCATATTTCTGTGATTCATCTCTTGCAACCTACTTTCCTCAGTTTATTCTCAAAACCCTTTTAGTGTGAACATGGCAACCTCCAGCAGCGCTTCTGCAGGTCCTCAGAAGAAAGCATCATCTGAGCAATATCAAGTGCCATTCAGAACTCTCCTCACTCCTGTGAAGAATCTTGAAGTTCTTTCTGAATTAATCATTGATTTTGAAAGCTTGAAGGAGAACGGTTTTGACCTAACTGAAGAAGTTAGGGCTCAGAAGTGGGAAAGGTATTTCGATAGGTTGGTTGGACCAACATTCCCAATGCTAGTCAAGGAATTCTGGATTCACGCCAAGGCTTCAACACATCTAGTCACCTCCTTTGTTTTGGGGAAGAAGATTGTGATCACTGAGGATCACATTGCAAGGCTAATCGGTCACAGTGGCGGTGGCGTCCGTTGTGTGGACATGGCTGAAAGATGTGCTGATGTGGGTGTGATAGCTGCAAGGATTTTCACTCTTGGGGTGCCCAGCAGCAAGATTAAAGATCTGAAGGATCATTACAGAGTGTGGGCTAAGATAATTCTGGGGTGCTTCAACCACAGGAAACCAACCAGTTCTCCTGATTACATAAATGTGGATCAGCAGTTTCTGATCTACTTTATTGATCAGAAGGTAAAGATCAATCTGGCTCACTTCCTGTTCAACCACCTCAGAACAAGTGTGAAGGAAACAAGGGAAGAAGAAAGAACCAAGAGGGATTGGATACCTTTTGGAAGGTTGATATCAGATATTCTGACAGAGAATAGGCTGATTGAACATCTGATAGAAGCTCAAGAGCTAAGCACTATTGAACCAACAATTGGGAAACCTCTGAATGCAAAGAACTTGAAGAAGATGAAGCTGATAGAGAATATTCAGAAGGAACCCAGAGCCACTTCTATTTCTGATATCTCCAGCAGAAGAGTGCCTCTGAGTGACTTTCCGTTATTTTCTGAAATTGAATCCAAACCAGAGGTGATTCTCAGGTACTTGGATGCGTGCAAGGCAGATGGTACAGATCCAAATCTGAATATCAGAGATCTGCATCAACCTCAACCAGAAGTGACTCTGAAGAAGACGAAGAAGAGGAAGGCACCATCAGAAGGATCATCCCAGCAGACGCCCAGAAAAAGAGGTAATTCATCTGTTGCTCCTGTTTTAAATTCTTCTACTATTCCAGCATCTATTCCTCCTCAAACCTCTCATAGAATCTCAATCCCCATCCCTACCATAGATGAAACTGTACAAGAAGAGGACCCTTCTGAGGCATTAAAACTCAGAAGACCCAGAACCAAACATCCCAAACAACCAACAATCTCAACAGCATCAGCAATTGACCAAGTGTTGTCTGACATTGATCAACACACCTCTGATCAACCAAACTCTGAACCACAAACTATTCCTCCTCCACAACCAGAACAACAGCAATCTGCTGAAGAACCAGAACAACAACAACCACTCTCATCAATTCCAGAAGAACCCCTTATCCCTGAACAATCAGAAATTCCGTCTCCCTCTCCCCAACCAGAAATTAATCCACCATCATCTCAAACAGAGTTTCATCACTCTGAAACTCCTTCTCCTCAACCATCTGAACCTCATTCACCTTAACCATCACCTCTGGCAATCCAGCTGCCATGTGGAACAACTGTTATCATGCCCCAGTTACCATCCTCACCAGAATCTACACCACCAAATACTCCCAAAACACCACCCAGTCCAATCATAATTTCTGATACTGATACTCCATCTCCAAAACAAACAGCTGCTCAGAAAACCTCCGAAAACCCCAGCAGGACTTTCATAGACTTAACCAGTCTTGACCGTCTTGCTGATCTGAAACACAAAATTGCCATCCCAAAACCAAAACAACCAGATGTTGGCTCTGGTATTATGAACTTTGAAACAGGTGTGCTGCAATGGATTGCTTCTTTGAAGCAAGTCTGTCCTGGAATGATTGACCCAACTGCTTCTGATAAGCTCTGGTCACAATTCAGACTTTGGGTACGTGCTGAAGCCCTCAAGTTGCAGGATATCAACTATGAGCAGGCACAACAGAACTTCAGCAAGCTGCTGAAGGAAGTTGAAAGTCAGCTGCCTCAGGAAGCTGTGCTCCCTCTGGACAGTGAACCTTGGTCTGAGAAACAACAAGCTGCAAAGGTGCAGTCAGAAGAAGACAAGACCATTCAAGCTGAAGAAAGTCAAGCAGAGGATGTTGCTGAAAGTTCTCAAAAGCCTCCTGCTTCTGATGCTTCTCAAGCTGCCTTGGACAGGCAGACTCTGGAAGAACTAAGGCTGAATGACATGCGTCTGCAGCAGCGGATGGATGAAAGCGATCAGAAGATGAAAGAGAGAATGGATGTGCAGGATAGCAAGATTGACACTGTTGTCAGCATGGTGCACAAGCAGAATGAGACTGCTGAAAAGATCCAAGCCATGCTGGAGAACCTGTTCACACGCTTGCCTCCTCAACCTTAGTCTCTTTTTTCATTCATGACCTTTTTCATGTTTTCCTTGATTTTCTGATGTACTGTTTGAATATGTTTTGTAATATTTTCTTGTTTTGATTCTGAACTCTCTCAATATGATTAGTTTTTCTGATCTTAATTGTTTTAGCACATCACCTACACTTTTTGATTGCTGACAAAAAGGGGGAGAACAAGAATGATATTTTAATCAATAACGGCTAACTAGACAGAAATTCTCAAACATTCTAACTCCATTACTTGAAAATGTTTTTCTGTTTTGCTTAAAGTCTACAGGTACAAGGAAGCTCCTGGACACTCTGAAGACTTGAAGCTCTGAAGCTCTGATCACTATGAAGTTCTGATCCGCTCTGATATTCTGATCCAAAGCAAAGCTCTGACAAGAAAAACTCTGAAGCTCTGCTCTGACATAAAGCTTCTGATAAGTCAAAGACTCTGATACTCTGATGTTCAAAGAAAGGCAAAAAGATCCGATCCTGAAGAACACGTGTAATCAAAGGGAAGTAATAAACTCAGGGGGAGTATCTCTCAACTCTGATATCTCCTTACTTCTTATTCTTTTACTTCTTACTCTGATACATATTCCAGATACCTTTTCACGTTATTATCATTTAAAATATCTAGTTTTTGTCATCATCAAAAAGGGGGAGATTGTTAAAACAAAGTTTGAATCTACTACCCTATATTTAAGTTTTGATGATAACAAAGTGAAAAGATATAGTATTTATAAGTTTCATGTATGAACTATCTGCTGCCTAAAATTATTATGTTCTGACTTGCAGATACTCTGATTGATATAAGCAAGATCACATCTATTCAGCATCAAAACTTGATTTCAAACACCAGCATCAGAAGTTGCCATATCAGAATGTCAAAATCAGATGATCAACTCGCGTACATGCTGAAGCCTGATGAACAAGACTGCGCTCAACACTCTGATAAAGAAACACAACAGTTCATCAGCAGCGAAGCAGAGTCAGAATGAGCCAAGCCAGAACTTGCATTAAGCAAGCAACGGTACTGTGCATTGAAAGCAAATTAATTCCAACGGCCTCATTCCAGACAAGATCTGCTCAATAAGGAAAGTTTATTATTAGCATTGAATCAAGAATATTGCATCCAACGTTCATCATCTCAGTGCTATATAAACAATACTTTGAAGATTGAAATGGCTAATGCTCTCCAAATCTCTACACGCACAAAAGCTAATTATAATCTTCTCTCAGTTTTGCTAAACCACACACTCTGATATTCTATCATTGTTTAGCAATCTAGTTTCTAAGCTTCAATTTGTGTATACATCACAGTTGTGATAAAGTTTTGTAGAAAACATTCACACACTTAGTTTTATCTCTTTGTAAGAAAGTGTTACCTTGACAAACCGGGTTGTGGTTTGGATCAAGAAGGCTTTAGCAGTTGTTAAAGAAGTCTGTAATATTCAGTTGAATATAGTGGATTAAGACCTCATTGGAGAGAGGCGAAATCACCTTGACGGGCGGACTGGAGTAGTTTGAGATCAAACGAACCAGGATAAAAATATCTTGTTCATTGCATTAGTTTTCAGTTTTACAATTAAACCCCCCCCTTCTTGTGTTTTTCACCACTTCAATGGGGTGTTTAGAGGCTCAAGCAATCGTGTTTCTGGCTCAAAAGGGTGTGAGAAAGATGTTCAAACTGTTTGTATAAGTTTATCTTGGCTGGTGTTCACGTTCTCATGTGTTTTGCATATTTCTTGTATATGAAGCAAAAATGGGAAGTGATATGTAGCAGGCCTGTACAGGCTATCCAACACCTTGTAACCTCTGCTCTTGGCCCCTCTAATTTGTTGATTTTATTAGCTACAAGAGATCTTGGACCAATGCTCAAAGACTGTGGTTTGACATAAAGCACATTTAAGCAAAAATGGAAATGTGCCTTTTTCTACTTAAGGCTTAATTTTGTGTACAATGTCCTAATGACCAAAACAATAGCTTAGCCCAATGGATTTGCATTAAATTATTGAGTGTGAAATGGTTTAGAGGCCTGTAAACTAGTGTAAGGCATGCTGACTTGAAATTGCAACTTGTATGAACATGAATATGCCATGGATGAAAAATGAGTTTTTTCCAACTTCAAGCCTTCGATTCTCCATAACCACAAATGTGTTTTGAGAGTTCTTGGACAATTTGGAAAGCTCGAAAAATTCTCTATAATCCATCTTTGAAATGAAATTTGAGATTCCAAGTGGAACTATGTGAAAAATGGCCATGAAGATAGGTCAAAATCCTGCCTAAACTAGGGCAAAATTTCACTAAGTTAAAAGTTTTAGGGACCCTTGTTCCAAAACTCATAACTTGAGATCCAAGCTTCTTTTGAGAAAAATTTGTGAATCAAAGTTGTAGACGTTGTGGAGGACTACACGTTTAATGTTGGAGATTTTGTTTGAATCCATTTGCATCATGGTGAAAATGTGGTGCAAAGTTAGGAAAAATTAAGAAAATTTCATAAGTTAGAAAAATTCTAAGTTATGAATTTTTTCAATTTTAAACCCTAATTTGCAATTTTGAGTTTCTTGATGAACAAGTTTCATGTTTTGACACATCTTGATGAAAAATGACCCTTGTCACTTGATTTTGACCAAAAAGTCAAAGTTTGGCTTTTCAGTGTACAGTCAAATTTTGATCAGTTAACTGAAAAATTCATCTGTCAATCTAATGCATTTGAGATCTTTTGAACTTGTTGAATAAGTCAAGATGATGCCATTGAGTCCTTGAATCCATGGTTGATCCCAATTTTCCATTGGCTAGGTTAAAACTCAGAAATTGCCTTTGTGCAGTTAAAACCCTAAAAATGACCATTTTGCCCTTTTGGTGATCTGATCAAATTTCTTGTGGAGTTGTGGTCCAAACTTGATCAAATGGTTCATATGAGTTCATAATGTTGATGTGGGTCAAAATTCACGAGGTTTGACTCTAAATTGGCCACAGTTGACTTTTTCCCCAATACAACTGATTTCAAGGTCAACTGTCCAATTGACTGGGCAAAATTTTTATTCAAGGCTTGAAACTTGGTATGGTCAAACTTATGAGTCCAACATGAAGTATGAAAGTAACTTTGAGCATTAGAAGTCCAAAATTCTTTGTGCAAACTCAAACCCTAATTTAAGTTAATAGTGCAAGGAGATGTCTTGAGCAGAGCAAACCCTAGCTTGATCTTGAGTTCAAAGAGCCTTGTGATGAGAAATGTTGATAAAATGAGAGGGAAAATTTTAGGGTACAACAATATGGTATCTCGGAGAGGATCATCACAAACAATGGTACAAATCTAAACAATATTATGATCACCACCCTGCGCCAGTAATTCAAGATCCAGCATCACAATTCTTCCCCTTACCGGCCAAAGATGAATGGTGTTGTCGAAGCCGCAAATAAGAACATCAAATAGATCATACAAAAAATGACAGTCACATACAAAGACTGGCATGAGATGCTACCATTCGCTCTCCACGGTTATCGTACCACGACACGCACATCAACCGGGGCAACACCCTACTCTCTGGTATACAACATGGAGGTTGTCTTTCCTATTGAGGTCCAGATCCCCTCTCTGAGAATTATGAAGGATGTAGGGTTGAATGAAGATGACTGGATCCAAACTCTACTTGATCAACTGAACTTGATTGATGAGAAAAGACTTACTGCTGTCTATCATGGTCAAATGTATCAAAAACGGATGATCAAGGCTTTCAACAAAAAGGTCAGACGCCAAGTATATCAAGTCGGGGATATGGTGATCAAACGCATCATACTTCCGCAAGGTGATCCCAGGGGGAAAATGGACTCCTATATATGAATGACAGTTTGTAATTGAAAGCATATTCTCTGGTGGAGCAATGATCTTGACCAACATGGATGGCGACGACCTGCCACACCCTGTGAACGCGGACATAGTCAAAAGATACTACGCATAAGAGACCTGCTAGGTTGACACACCTAGGCAAAACAAGGGCATCCTGGCGAACTAAAAAGGTTCCGGGAAAAATTAGGGATAAAACAAAAAAAAAATATGTACACCCGGCAAGCTGAAAACTCGAAAGGGAGGCTTGGGAAAAAAAGGGTATCCCGGTGGACTGAAAACCCGAAAGGGCGGTCCAGGCAAATGTTAGGGAATTAAAGAGTATGACTATTTCCTGTTGGATCAGCTTACCGACAATCTGCAAACTCGACAATTCTGATCAATTCAATCAGCTTCCAACAAGGCAACAAATAGATAAGATGCACAAAGACACGAAGGCTATAACAGAATGGAAACCCCATGGGACAATTGCACATAGCTATCTTTTCTTTGTATCAAATTTTCAAATTTTTTCGATGACACACCCTTACTAGAATGTTCGTCTCATTGTACAAAAAAGACTTATTCAAAGTCAATACAAAAATATCCCTTTGAAAGTGCCAAACTATCTGTTTTTCTTTACTCTTGTGTTTTGTTTACGAAAACGTCTATTGATTTATTTATGAACATATGCATTTGAACGTAACTACCGTTCACAAATTAACAAAATAGAAAGACAATCACTAATGGCTTTAAGAAATAGGGAAATCTCTCTAAGATATTTCCATAAAATCCACTGCAGTATGCAGTTTAATCCCCAACGAAACAAAACTTCCAGTTATCACTCCTCGGTAGAAGTCGCCAAAATTCTCAGGATTTCCCAACAGGATTTTACAAGCAGCACACGACATTTCCCTTACAACAAAGTTTATTTCTCTAAGTGGAAATTAATCAACACTTCAAAACATGAAGACTTACACCTCGTATCCTCAGCAGCAGTCGGGGATTTATTTTCCCCAATCCAATAAACAGTACAGCAAATTAGCTCACATATGCATACATCGCATCCATATATCATAAACATCGATAACACGAATGCATGTATCACAATCTCATTATACCATGCATTTCATACAACATGAAATTGCATATTAGCTAACATTTTACCCTTTTAAGGATAAGGTTAATCAACAGCTACCATTAACAATGTTTAAAGTTTTTAGATACAGTTCAGATACGCTCCAGACACGGATGCCGTCCTGATACTCATTCAGATTCAACTTTCAGATACAGTTCAGATATGCTCCAAACACGGATGCCATCCTGATACTCATTCAGATTCAACTTTCAGATATAGTTCAGATACGCTCCAGACATGGATGCCATCCTGATACTCATTCAAATTCAACTCTTAGATACAGTTCAGATACGCTCCAGACACGGATGCCATCCTGATACTCTTTCAGATTCAACTTTCAGATACAATTCAGATATGCTCCAGACACGGATGCCATCCTGATACTCATTCAGATTCAACTCTTAGATACAATTTAGATACGCTCCAGACACGGATGCCATCCTGATACTCATTCAGATTCAACTTTCAGATATAGTTTAGATACGCTCCAGACACGGATGCCATCCTAATACTCATTCAGATTCATCTTTCAAATACAATTCAGATACGCTTCAGACACATATTCCATCCTGATACTCATTCATATTCAACTCTCAAATACAGTTCAGTACAGTCTGGGCATGGATGCCATCCCGATACTCATTCAGTTTCATCTTATAAATACAGTTCAGCAATCATTTCTGGATGGCATCTATAAGCCCATCTCCAACGACTTTCCATCATCCCTCCAAATGGCATCTTTAAGCCCATTTCCTATACCATCAACCTTCACATCATCGGGTGCAAATTTTTGGGCACTCTAATGTCCAATCATCTTTCACCTTCGAGTCACGAATGACAAAACTCGCCAATCTAACTCTTCGGGCTTAAGATGATTGAACAGGGGCAGCTATTGTACCCCAAAATTTTCCCTCTCATTTATCAAGAATTTTCTCATGAGATCTCCTTTGGCTCAAGATTGCACTAGGGTTGATCAACTCAAGACACCTCCTTAAGCACTGATGACCAAAATTAGGGTTTGAAATTGCACAAGGATATTTGAACTTATGATGCCCCATATTACTTTCATGGATCGTTATGTACCCTCAAGATTACTCATGTCAAGTTTCAACCTTTGGATCACACTTTTGCTCAATCAATTAAGCAGTTGACCTAAAAATCAATTGTATTGAGGAAAAGTCAATTGTGGCTAATTTACAGTCAAAATTCATAATTTTTTATCCACATCAACATTTTAAACTCATATGTATCATTTGATCAAGTTTGGATTACAATTCCTCAAGAAATTTGATCAAATCTTCAAAAGGGCAAAATGGTCAAAATTAGGGTTTTGACTGGGAAAGGGCAATTTCTAATTTTTGACCTAGCAAATGATCAATTGGTTTAAGTCATGATCTCAAGAGTCCAATTGCATCATTTTGACCTAATGACATGGCTCAAAACATTTCTCAAGTCCAATGGATTGATAGATGAATTTTAAGTCAATTGATCAAAAGTCAATTGTATACTAAAAAGTCAAACTTTGACTTTTTGGTCAAAATCAAATGTCAAAGATCACAATTCATCAAAGCATGTCAAAATATGAAACTTATTCGTCAATAACTCCTTGAGATCATTTTTGAGTAGGGAGAATCGAAGAGATGAAGTTAGGGTTTTCACACTTGAATTACAAGTCATTTTGTGATGAATAAGATTCAAAATTCAAACTTATGTTGCATAACCTCTACTTTTCAGGCCTCAAACTTGTTAGGAACTCCATAATTAATTGCTTGCACAGCTGTTAGAGGTCTCAATTCAAGCATTCAATGCAAGGCCATGATTTATATCCATTTTAGGAAGAAAATGCACAATACCATTTTGATAAAGTAGATTTTTGCATAAAAAATATTCTTGAGACTTGCAATTGCTTTATTATGATGATACAAGTCCCATAACTCAAGAGAAGCTTATCTAGACACTTACAATCACTCAGCCCATGCTTGTACTTCCTCTTGAAACTTGTTTTCCCACTTTTCTTGAAAATCAAGTAACATAGCCATTAGCTTGTAACTTGTACTTCTGACTCTCAAAAGCACTCAAGTTGTTTGCTTATACATACACAAGTTATTTTCCACAAATCCCAAGCATACTTGAGCCCTAAAAACACCAAGAACACAGAATCACCAAAAACACCTCAAAACTTGCCATTTATGAGTTTTGAATCTAATCTCCAAATTTGCTCGTGCGTTTCTTGGCCTTTTACTTTCAAAAGTTTCTAAATAACATACACAAACAATTCCAACACCTGCAACACCACTGTAACACCTCCATCATCAACCACAATTTTCAAAAACAACACCTTGCACCTTGACTTCTCCAGAACTCCTCAGGCACTTTCAGCTCAAGCTAAGCATTACATTTGCTTCCTGGGAACTTGAGGAAGCTAATCCAATCATTGGAACTCACTAAAATCTACTCAAACTCAAAACACGATACCCTCTTGCAAGGTGAGTTTTCTGACTTTTGAACTCTTTAAACAAGCATCACTAATGGTTTATTTGTGAATAAGAATGGTTTATATGATACGGTGGGAGAACTGACTTGAAGGTTTTTGCGTTTGATCGCAAATGTTGCAGTTAGCAAGAGTCACCACCGACTTTTCTTTTATCCAAAAGGAAAGGTGAAAAATCACAGGAAAGACCTTTGAGATTATTTCTTGAGTTCGGGGGGTAGATTATGAAAAGGGAAGGTATTAGCACCCTTTTCATCCATGGTTTTCCATGGGCTCTTAGTTACTTGCTAGATCACTTCTTTTGTTTGAAATTGTGTTTGGTGTGGGTTTTGAAAGTATTTGGTAAAGAGGCCATTGTTTAGGCAATCTTTGTAATGATTCTTGTTCATAAGAATGTATACAAAGATGTTTGATCTTTTGAAAATGTTTTCAATTTTTGTAAGATGTTTGAAAGTGTAGGTGATTGTTTTGAAAAATAGCAAGGATGTTTTGTTTTGAAATTGAGCAAGTAATTAGGAACATTCTACCTACTCAAAAGTCTTTCTTGTTCATTTTTCTTTTCCTTTGACATTGTTATCTTACCATTGATTTGGTAAGTAACCCTATCTTTGGATGTAAACGGGACGGGTGTGGGTCATCGTATAACCATGATTAGCAATGTTTCAAGGTGTCTTATCATTATTTTTAGGGACTAAGATCATTTGAAAGGCAACTTAGATAGCGTCATCAAGGGACTATGACCTTGTATTTTCGTTGTTTTTGCTAAGATACGTTACATACGTAATATGGCCATTTTGTATAAGGCAACCAAGTAGAATAACCCTAGGGGTGCTTGTGCGCAAATGTATTGTTTTCATGCTTGTTTTTGTCTTGAATTGAGGTTTTCTAATTGATTGGTTTTAGTCTTTCTATACAAACCCTAATTACTAACATGTTATATATTAAGCGATAAATTGCGGAATTTAAAGTTACTAAGCTATTACAATATTTGTGGGGAGGGGGTGTACAATTTGTAAATGGGGATTGCAAGAATATAAACCTAGTTAATCTATTACAACCAAATTGAATTTGTATCAATGTACAAGAATTTAAATGAATATAATGTACAAAGAGAATAAATATGTGCAAAAATGTAAAATATGAAGTAAATTGATATTTGTTTGGAGTTTTTAGAGAAAAGGGATTTTGTATTAATATAATGAATTAAAAGAAAAATAATTAATGAAAAGTAAACCCTAATTTGCTAAGAAAACATTTTTAAGCAAAACCTTAAATCTATTAATTGATTAAAAGAAATAAGTTTGTAAGAAAAGTATTTTTGGTATTCTTGTCTTAAAAATAATTATAGTGTTATAAAATATTTTTTGGCCTTTTATATATTAAAATAATATATTTAAATTGGTATAAAAGAAAATAAATAAAACATATTATTTTAATTAAATTTACAACATATTTAGTGAAATGAATAAAATATTTATTAAATAAAAATATTTTTTATGGGAAAAAATAAATAAACTATGTCAAAATAAAAATCTTATATTTTTATATTTTTTATGATTTTTAACATTAGTAAAAAATAATTAAGAAAACAAATGAAATAAAAATAAGAAAATAAAAATAAACTGGGCCAGGGGTGCTAACAGCCTGTAAGGGGGGTGAGGAATAGGAAAAAAAACTTAGGCCCAAAGCTGGAGCCCAGCGCCTGCAAAAAAGGTCAGAAAAAAGCAAAAAAATGTAAAAAATACAAAAGGGTACGACTGGGGCTCGAACCCAGGTCCCATAGGTTTCATGTGCGCGCTTCTACCACTAGGGTGGCTATACATTCGTTAACATAAGCAAAACAATAAATATACAAGGAAAAACGCGCCCTGATGACTTCATCTTCAACCTCCAGCCAGACCAACTGTAACTTGCTCATTTCTCATCAAAAATGAAAACTGTAAACATGAAACTTGTAGCAAATTTTCTCACGCTTTCAGAAATGTAAATCATTAAAACTATGGATAAAAGATAAGCATGAATTTTAATGTCCCTAATCTGAACCCTAAAAATCTCAAATTTCAATTTCAAAATTCTCTAAGCTCAAGCAAAATTAATGGAAACTATGAACATGGTTAGCTTCAGGGAAATGATATCTACATGTTGTTCACAAATAAATCATTGATGATGCATGTAGGAAGAGTTCCAAGTTGAGAAAACTTAACTCAAAACTGGAAATCGTGTTTTGAGTTTGAGTTTGTTTCAAGTGATGGCGATGATCAGGTTAGCTTCCTTGAGGTCCTAGGAAGCTAATGGAATGATTAGCTTGAACAACAGATGGCTGAAATGGTCTGGAGAAGTCAATGTGCATAGCTGAGTTTTTGAAAATGGAGGATGGTGTTAAAGGTGTTACAGTTCTGTAACAGGGTGTGGGATTGATTCTATGTGATGTTTAGAAGCTTTAGAAACCAAAAGGCCAAGAAACGCACGAGTAGATTATGAGTTTCATGTTTTTGGTAAGTTTGTGTAAAAATGGAAGTGTGAAGTGTGATTATGAGTTTTAGGTTCTTTCAAGGCTTGAGCATTTGTGTGTTTGTGTCAAAATGGTTTGTGTATGTATAAACAAAAGTGTTTGAGTGCATTGGCAAGTCATAAGTACAAGTTTCTAGCTTTTGGCTAGGTTACTTAATTTTGAAGAAAAGAAGGAAACAAGTTTCAAGGAGAGGTACAAGCATGGGATGGGTGATTGTAAGTGTTTGAAACATTTTTCATGAGTTATAGGACCTGTTTGATTAGAAGAGAACAAGTGCAAGGCTCAAGAACAAGTTTTGTACAAAAAGTTACTTTATCAAAATGGCAATGTTACCTTTCTTCCAAAAATGGATAAAAAGCATGTCCATGTATTGAATGCTTGAAGTGAGGCCTCTAACAGCTGTGTAAACCATTAATTATGGAGTTCTGAACAAGTTTGAGGCTTGAAAAGTAGTGTTTATGCAGCATGGTTTGAATTTGAATTTTGTTCATCACTAAAATGACTTGTAATTAAAGTGATAAAACCCTAACTTCATCTCTTTGATTCTCCCTACTCAAGAATGATATCAATGAGTTCTTGGACATTTTGGAAATATTTCAATGTTCTCTACAACCCATCTTTGAATTTCTTTTGAAGATTCCCCTTGGAACTATATGAAAAGTGTCATGAAGTTAGGTCAAAATCCTGGCCAAATTAGGGCAAAATTTCATTAAGTGTTTAGTTTCATGACCACATGTTCATAAAATTATAACTTGAGATCCAAGCATTTTTGGAAGGAGTTTTGTAAAGAAAAGTTGTAGATTTCATGGAGATCTACAACTTTCATGTTGGAAGTTTCTCTTGAATCATCTTGTATCATGGTGAAAAAATTGTTCAAAGTTGTGAAAAAATATGAAATTTCCAACACTTAGAAAAATTTGTAAGTTTAGAAAATTTGACTTTTCAAAATGAAATCTTGACTTTTTGATTTCTTGATGAATAAGTTTCATATTTTGACATTTTTTGATGAATTATGATCTTTGGCATTTGAATTTGACCAAAAAGTAAAAGTTTGACTTTTCAGTATACAGTTGACTTTTGATCAGTTGACTGAAAAATTCATTTGTCAATCCAATGGACTTGCAATGTTTTGAACCATGTCACTAGGTCAAAATGATGCAATTGGACTCTTGAGATCATGCCTTAAATAAAATGACCATTTGCTAGGTCAAAAATCAAAAATTGCCCATTCCCAGTCAAAACCCTAATTTTGACCATTTTGCCCTTTTGGAGATTTGATCAAATTTCTTGAGGAGTTGTGGTCCAAAATTGATAAAATGATACATATGAATCTATAATGTTGATGTGGATCAAAAATTATGAGGTTTGACTACAAATTGGCCATAATTGACATTTTCCCCAATACAATTGATTTTTAGGTCAACTGTTCAATTGACTGAGCAAAAGTGTGATCCAAGGCTTGAAACTTGACATGAGTAATCTTGGGTGTCCATAATGATCCATTAAAGTAATATGGGGAATTGGAAGTTCAAAAATCCTTGTGCAAACTCAAACCCTAATTTTGGTCATCAGTGATTAAGGAGGTGTCTTGAGCTGATCAAACCCTAGTGCAGTCTTGAGTCAGGGAAATCTTTTGAGAAAATTCTTGATGAATGAGAGGGCAAATTTTGGGTTACAACAACTGCCCCTGTTCAATCTTCTTAAGTCTGAAGAGTTAGATTGGCAAGTTTTACCATTCGTAACTCGAAGGTGGAAGATAATTGGACACTAGAGTGCCCAGAAATTTGCACTCGGTGATGTGATGGTTTAGGGAATGGGCTTAAAGATGACATTTGGAGGGATGATAGAAAGTTGTTGGAGATGGGCTTGTAGATGCCATCCAAAAGTGATTGCTGAATTGTAATTTGTAAGTTGAAGGAATGAGTATCAGAATGGCGTCCGTGACTGGAGCGTATCTGAACTGTATCTGAGAAGTTGACTCCGAATGAGTATCAGGATGGAATCCGTGTCAGGAGCGTATCTAAACTATATCAAAATTTGAGAACTGAATGAGTATCAGAATGGCATCCTTGTCTGGAGCGTATATGAACTGTATCAAAAGTTGAGAACTGAATCGGTATCTGAATGGCATCCGTGTCTGGAGCGTATCTGAACTGTATCTGAAAGCTGAATATGAATGAGTATCAGAGTGGCATCCGTGTCTGGAGCATATCTGAACTGTATCTGAAAGCTGAATTTGAATGAGTATCAGAATGGCATCCGTGTCTGGAGCGTATCTGAACTGTATCTGAAAACTTTGAACATTGTTAATGGTAGCAGTTGATTAATCTTATCCTGAAAAAAGTAAAATGATAGCTAATATGCAAAGTCATGTTGTATGAAATGCATGGTATGATGCATTCATGTTATCAATGTTTATGATAAATGGATGCGATGTATGCGTATGTGAGATAGTCTACTGCACTGCTGTTGTATTGGGGAAAATAAATCATTGGCCACTACTGAGGATATGTAAGTCTTCATTTTGTGAAGTTTAAGTGTTGATGAATTTCCACTTAGATAAATAAACTCTGTTGTCAGGGAAATGTCGCGTACTTCTTGTAAAATCCTGTTGGAGAAATCTGAGAAATTCAGTGACTTCTACCGGGGATTGATAACTGGAAGCTTTGTTCCGCTGGGGATAAACTGCACACCGTGGAGGATTTATGGAAATAGCATAGAGAGATTTCCCCACCTCTTAAAGCCATCAGTGATTGTCTTTCTATTTTTTTTATTCATAAATAGTAATTATATTCAAATGCATAAATCATTGGACGTTTTTGTAAACAAAATAAGAGTAAAGAAAAACAAATAGTTTTTCACTTTCAAAGAGATATCTTTGTATTTACTTTGAGTAAGTATTTTTGTACAATGAGACAAACATTCTAGTAAGAGAATGTCGTCATAAAAAATTAAAATTTTGATACAAAGAAAAGATATCTATGTGCAATAATTCCATGGGGTTCCCATTCTGCTATAGCCTTCGTATCCCTGAGCATCTTGTCTATTCGTTGCCTCTTCCGAAGAAGATTGAATTGATCAGAACCTTTGAGTTTGTCAGTGGAAGCCAAAGGTTGTTCGTAAGGTGATCCAACGGGATATAGTCATACGCTTTAATTCCCTAACTTTTTCCTGAACCGCCCTTTCGGGTATTCAGTCCACCGAGAAACCCTTTTTTGCCCAAGTCGCCCTTTCGGGTTTTCAACTTGATGGGTGTACAGATTTTGGTTCGCCGGGATGCCCTTGTTTTGTCTAGGTGTGTCAACCTAGCGGGTCTCTTATGCGTATTATCTTTTGACTATATCTGCGTTCACAGGGTGCGGCAGGTCGTCGCCATCCATGGTGGTCAAGATCATTGCTCCACCAGAGAATATGTTTTTGATTACAAATGGTCCTTCGTAGGTAGGATTCCATTTTACCCTGGGGTCACCTTGCAGTATTATGATACGTTTGATCCCCAAATCCCCGACTTGATACACTTGGCGTCTGACCTTTTTGTTGAAAGCCTTGATCATCAGGTTTTGGTACATCTGACCATGACAGACAATAGTAAGTCTTCTCTCATCAATCAAGTTCAGTTGATCAAGTCGATTTTGGATCCAATCGTCTTCGTTCAAACCTGCATCCTTCATAATTCTTAGAGAGGGGATTTAGACCTCAATAGGCAAGACAACCTCCATGCCATATACCAGAGAGTAAGGTGTTGCCCCGATTGATGTGCGAGCCATGGTACGATACCCGTGGAGAGCGAATGGTAGCATCTCATTCCAGTTTTTGTATGTGACTATCATTGTCTGTATGATCTTTTTAATGTTCTTATTTGCGGCTTCGACAACACCATTCATCTTTGGCCGGTAAGGGGAAGAATTGTGATACTGGATCTTAAACTGTTCGCACAGGGATGTGATCATAGTATTGTTCAGGTTCATACAATTGTCTGTAATGATTCTCTCTGGGATACCATAATGACAGATGAGATTCGGTTTGATGAACCGGGCGACAACATTCTTGGTAACGGAAGCGAAAGAAGCTGCCTCTACACACTTTGTAAAATAGTCAATGGCCACTAAGATGAAACGATGTCCATTGGATGTTGTTGGCTTGATTACCCCAATCATATCAATCCCCCACATAGCAAAGGGCCAAGGAGCCGTCAAGATATTTAGAGGAACCGGAGGTATGTGCACCTTGTCAGCATAGATCTGACACTTGTGGCAGGTTCAAGAGTGTTGATAGAAATTTGCTTCCATGGTAGACTAGTAATAGCCTGCCCGTAGGATTTTCTTTGCCATCGTATGCCCACTGGAATGGGTGCCAAAAGGGCCTTCATGTAATTCAGTCATGATTCTTTCAGCTTCAACCTTGTCTACACACCGAAGTAACACAGAGTGATGGTTGCGTTTGTAAAGAATGCCATTACTAAGGAAGAATTTAGCAGAGAATCTCCTTAAGAACTTCTTATCGTTTACTGAAGCTCCTTCTGGATATTCTTGGGTTTCGAGATACCTCTTGACTTCGTGAAACCAAGGCTGGTCCACTACTTCTTCAGTATTAATCTCGTGATAGTATGCTGGTTCATCCCTTCGTTCGATGGTGATATGGGGAGCCTCGTTATCCCATTTAAGTTTAAACATAGATGACATTGTGGCTAGTGCGTCTGCTAGCTGATTTTCTTCTCGCGGGAAATGCTCGAAGGTAATCTTCTAAAAATGTGGAAGCAATGTCAAAACATGTTCTTTGTAAGGGATAAGGTTAGGGTGTTTGGTGTCCCATTCCACTTTGATCTGGCTAATAACCAAAGCTGAATCTCCGAATACATTTAAAGATTTGATCCCCAAGTCTATGGCAGCTTTGAGATCAAAGATGCGCGCTTCGTATTCCACAATGTTATTTGTACAATTGAAGCAGAGTCTTGCCGTAAAAGGAGTATGACATCCTTCAGGAGATATGAGTACAACACCAATACCATTGCCGATTGCGTTAGATGCCTCGTCAAAAACCAGGGTCCATCGGGATCCTTGTTCAGGTCCGTCATATGGCTTGAGTTCTTAACAGTTGTTTACCATCATGATGTCTTCATCTGGGAATTCGAACTTCATGGACTGGTAGTCTTCTACAGCTTGGTGAGCAAGGTGATCAGCTAGTACACTGCCCTTTATTGCTTTCTGGGTAGTATACTGTATGTCATATTTTGTCAAGATCATCTATCATCTCGCTATTCTCCCAGAGAGAGCAGCTTTCTCGAAGATGTATTTTATTGGATCCATTTTAGATATCAACAGGGTAGTATGGGTCAGCATATACTGTCTTAGCCGACGAGCAGCCCATGCCAGAGTGCAACAAGTTTTCTCGAGCAGTGAATATATTATTTCACAGTCGGTAAACTTTTTTCTCAGGTAATAAATAACGTGCTCTTTTCGGCCATACTCGTCATGCTGCCCCAACACACACCCCATTGAATTTTTTAAAACAGTCAGATACATGATCAATGGTCTTCCCTCGACTGGTGGCATCAACACAAGAGGCTCTTGCAGGTATTCTTTGATCTTGTCAAAAGCAGTTTGGCATTCATCATTCCATTTGACTACCTGATCTTTCTTCAGTAGTTTGAAGATTGGTTCACAGGTACCTGTCAGGTGAGAAATGAATCTGGAAATGTAATTTAAACTTCCCAAGAACCCTCTGACTTCCTTCTCAGTACGAGGAGCAGGCATCTCTTGTATTGCTTTCACCTTGGCAGGATCTACTTCAATACCTTTATTATTGACGACAAAGCCTAGGAGTTTACTAGACCTCACCCCAAATGTGCATGTATTTGGGTTCAATCTCATCTTGTATTTCTTTAGCCTCTCAAACAGTTTTTGTAAATGATCAAGATGCTCTTCTTCTGTTTGAGATCTAGCTATCATGTCGTCTACATAGACCTCTATTTCGTGATGTATCATGTTGTGAAATAGAGCTACCATTGCACGCTGATAGGTTGCCCCAACATTCTTCAGTTTGAAAGGCATAACCTTGTAGCAGAATGTCCCCCATTGTGTGACAAATGTTGTCTTCTCCATGTCCTTAGGCGCCATTTTGATTTGGTTGTAACCTGAGAAACCGTCCATGAAGGAAAACACTTTGTGCTGTGCCGTATTGTCAACTTGAATAACAATGTGGGGGAGTGGGAAATCATCCTTAGGGATTGCCCTATTCAAATATCTGTAGTCCATAAACATTCGTACTTTGCCGTCTTTTTTAGGCACGGGAACAACATTGGCCACCCATTGCGGATAAGAGGTGATGGCCAAGAATCCAGTGTTGAATTGTTTCATGACTTATACTTTAATCTTCTTTGACATATCTGGTCGCATTCGACGGACCTTTTGTTTTACTGGTGGGCAGTCCTCTTTTGTAGGTAGACGATGTACCACAATATCTGCATCAAATCCTGGCATGGCTTCATACGACCAGGCAAAGACCTCAACATACTCGTGTAGCAACTAAATCAGACGCTCCTTGACACTGGGTTCCAGATTGGCACCCACCTTGACTTCTTTTTTGTCTTCTTCGGTACCTAGGTTGATTGTATCCACTGGTTCCTCGTGGGGCTGAATGGTCCTCTCTTCTTGTTGTAGTAACCTGGTGAGTTCCCCCTGGTACTTCCCAATCTTCCTCACCTTCGTCTTCAGCTTGGTAGATTAGATTTTCAGAGTCACAGAAGGCCATAGAGGAACTGTTACCCAAGGGATCCTGAATGGATGTAGACCTGTATTGTGAGTGTGAGTGTGTGTAACAGTATAGCTATTTTCGAAAGAAATGAAAATGTAAAAAAGAAAAAAAAACAATGAGCACAAAGTTTGTATGCAAAAACTTCTATGATTCATTGATGTCATATGAAAATGAGATATAACCCTTACAAATGGACCATCGTGCCTCGGGTAAGACACAAGGTTTTAAGAGTCTGAATTGTTTTAATATTACAGATCCGACAAAATGTAAAGACAAATTACTGTGAGATAAAAGTGATCGGGACAAAGTCTCTAGCCTCCCAGTTGCTGAGCCCTCCACTGACAGTTGGGAAAATCCAATCCTCTAGGTCATAGCTATCTTTATCATCCTCTACTGCATTGACTTGGTGGTTGCTGATCTTCAGGAGTGGTCCTCCGACACAAGCGCGGCGTACAACCTTCTGGGCACCTGAAGTGAAACCCAGACCAAACTTGTCATATTTGTATGGGATATCTAGGAGTTGTCCCCAAATAGTACACCCACCTTCTTCTATCACTTCCTTGGCATCCTTCAAAGACGACATCTTGAGCGGAGGCCTTGTGATCTTGGGAACTTGAGACACGGCCTAGGTTACTTCCACATCTTGCGGGACTTCTTCAAAGTCCTGTAATGGAGTTTCAATAAATTCCCCATCTAACTCCACATATCTGAAGGAACTAAGATGGCTGACCATGTACTCTTCTTCTCCATGAACAGTGATGATATTCCCCTAGATGGGATATTTCAGCATTTGGTGCAACGTAGAACTAACAGCGCCAACATTGTGAATCCATGGTCTTCCTAGCAAGAAGGAATATGAAGGGTGAATATCCATTACATAAAAAGTTGAATCAAATGTTTGGGTTCCAAACTTTATGGGGATATCCACTTCCCCATGCACCATCCTTTTTGAGCCGTCAAAGGCCCTCACTACTATGTTGCTTGGCTTCAATGTCAATCCCTCACAGTCAAGCTTGTCAAGAGCTTTTTAAGGCAATACATTCAGAGACGACCCAGTGTCCACCAAGACATGAGCCAGAGTTGGGCCCCTGCATTCCACTGACACATGCAATGCCTCATTAAGCGTCCTCCCTTTTGGCGTTAAATCAACATCTAAAAAAACCTAAACCATTATCTGCAGTCAAGCTGGCTACGCAGTCTTGGAACTGATTGGCAGATGTTTCTTGGGGTACATGGGCCATTTTCAGGAATTTTACCAAGTCCTTTGCATGCGCCTCAAAACATAGTAATAAAGCCAGCATGGAAATTTTAGATGGACTTTGCCCCAGTTGCTCGACTACATTGTAGTCACTTCTTTTTATGATCTTTAGAATTTCCTCCATCTCTTTCCGGGAGGTCTCAGGGATAGCCAATGATTGTGCCTTCATTCAGACAGGCTCAATCAGAATACTTTTACCTCGAGTCTCGGTTGAATCGGCAGCAGGAATGTCAGTAGGAATGATAACAGGAGTTGTAACAGCTTTGTCAGCAGGAGTATTAGTAGAGATGATTGTAGGACTGGGAACAGCCTTTGGAGGAGCAACAAAACAGGAATGATTACGGGTCTAGAAACTTCTTTTGGGGGAGTAATTTATGGAGAGAATATCCTTCCGCTTCGGGTAATCTTGCTAGTCCCTGCAATATTACTGATATTGGAGCCAACCTTCTCAGAACTTGAATCTTCAACAGCTGGCCAATCTTTCTTGATACCGTGGTAGTAGACATCCCCTCCATAATTCCATGGTACGGTTTTGTCTGACGAATACGGGATTGGTCTAGGCATTGTAATTATCAAAGGAGCTACTTTTGGAACTGATGTAATTCTAACGGGTCTTTTGGTGGGACCCTGGAAGAATTTTCGGAAATGGTAACGATGGAAACATCATTATAAGAAACAGTTGGAATAGAAGTCTTCTCGAACAAAATTTCCTTGTTGTCTATTAGGCGTTGAACGCCTGCTCTCAACAAAGGACAGCTGGTTGGTGAGGACAAATAGAAATGACAGCTTTCACCACAGCCTGGGAAAACACTGACATTCAATAAGTTATTTTTGATAGTCAGGAGTGGGGTCATAAGTTCATCAACTGAAGTAACAAACATATCTTCTTCAATGGCGTTGGCATTATGGCTGTGTTTGGGCATAGGGGCAGAAATGACATTGGGCTTTTCTGGCGCATTAAATTCAATCTCTTTGGCTTCAAGGAGGTCTTGTACTTTGTTCTTCAGAGCCCAACAGTTGTTAGTGTTATGGCCGGGACTCTCAGAGTGGTATGCACAACATGCATTAGGGTGATAGTGAGAAGAGGTTGTGTTAGGGTTCTTCGGAGCTTCTTTCAAGGTCACTAGGTTGGATCTTAACAAATGTGGCAATAATTGAGATAGGGTCATGTTAATTCTGGTGAATTGTCTGACTGGTCTTTCTATTCTTGGTTGGTTGTTTCTTTGTTAATCAGGCGCAGGTTTAGGAATCATAACAACCCCCACCATTGGACGGTGTTCGGCCCTATCTTGACTTCTCTGAGGATATACAACAACCACTTCTTTCTTTCTGAAGAATGGCTTCCATACAACAGCAGAGGATGCATCTTTTTGAATCTTTCGATTCTTTATCCCGACTTCTACCCTTTCTCTGGTCAATATCAATTCAGTAAAACCTGCCGATGAAATCCCAATTAAGTGATTGAAGAAAGGACCAGATAAGGTGCCTAAAAACATGTCTACCAACTCTCTTTCAGATAGGGGAGGTTGAAATCTTCCGGCCAAGTCCCTCCATTTTTACGCATAGTCCTTGAAGCCTTCATTTGAAACCATGGCCATACTCTGGAGTTGAGTACAGGTAGGCGCAAGATCAGCATTGTATTGGTATTCTTTGTAAAAGGCTGCAGCAAGATCTTCCCAGTTATGAACATTGGCTCTTTCTAATTGATAAAACCAATCAAGTTAAGTTCCAGACAGATTGTCTTGGAAGAAGTGTACCCATAAATCCTTGTCAGAGATGCATTTTGGGGCATGAGACTCCGTCATATTTGGCGAACACAAGTGCTCTGAATTTTAGAGGAATGACAATCCCCGATACTAACCCCAACTCCTCAAAGTCCAAGCCAGGCACCTTTTGGATTTCCATTGCACTCAACCGTTCTTCTATATGCTTATACCCGTCGTCGGCTGGAGTATATTGTTCTTCAGAATAGTCTTCTTCCTCCTCTTCTTCTTCTGAATCAGACTGAACAATTGTTTCCTTGCCTTTCTCGTCTTGATTGTCTTTCTCACCAGATGTCATCGCAAAGTCTAAGGCTCTTCTTGTCTGCCCTTGGAATCTTCTTCCCATGTTCTTAATTCCGGTTATTTTCTTCGTCTTCTTTTTCTTCTCCTCAACCAACAAGGTCTTCAACTCTTCTTGTCCTTTGGCTAGAGTTAAGAAAGACTATTGAAATTGTGCATTCTGAGCTTGGAGGTCCTTCACCGTTTGCTCGAGATCCATCTTACTGAAATAAACAGTAGAGAGATGAGGAGACTTGTTGCAAGAAACATGCTTATGTTATTATCAATGATAAATGCATATGCAATGATTTCAAGTATTTTAAGATTCAAATTTGTTTTAGACAAAAAGGAAACACACGTTATATTAATAGATTAAAGCTCGAGTACATCAATGCCTTCTCAGGAAAAATCATACAAAAACTCTAAGATAAAAAGGTAGTACGCATCCTCTTTGGTGCAACGTAGGCATTTAAAGTCTGCTCCTCATGAAGTAGTCTAGTGAGTTCCAAAACCTTCTTCTCGCTTACATAGAATTGGACTTCGAAAGTATCTCGCTCCCCCTTGAGTTGTATCCAATCCCTTTATAGATCTTCAAGAGAGGTGGGCATGTCAGGATGTAAGATAGTATATGGAACATCTCCTTCCATGACAGGCTTAATAATTACCGGGAGAATGGAGGGATAAGGCATCATAAGACTCGGAGCACAAGTTCGTACCCATTTGAGGTAAGGCTCAAGAGGGATGGAATTCTTGTTCCACAAAGTCTTGCTATCTACCTTGTTCAACATCCTCCAAGCTCAGATAAATCTCTGGCGAAGACCTTGATCGTCATTGTCGTAGTCAAATACCAAACCTTGAATCAGCATCTCGTGCGGGCCATCCATTCGGGAGTAACCAAACATTCTTAAGGCTAAGCAGGGGTTGTAGGTGATACCTCCTCTAATGCCAAGTTAAGGTACATTAGGAAATTCTCCATAATGGTTGATAATAGTAACATTCTCTATAGATCGGGAGCACCAATGAATGTTTGAATGTTTGAGCGTCATCAACTTTTGTGACCATCTTGAACCTTGCTCGTTCTTTAATACAGATTAGGGAAGATGCAAAATAAAACATCTTTCCAAGAGAGGAGTGCAACACATAAGGACATCTCTTTTCCTAATTGTGCGAGTGTGAAACGAGTGTAGGATGTCTCCTAGTAAAGTAGGCACTGGGTTGCGGGATATAAAGATTTTGACGGCGTTCACGTCTATGAGTTGGTCAGAATTTGGAAATAAAACCATCCCATAGATGAGGAGAGCCACAATTTCCTCAAAAGCTTGCAGGTTAAAAGAATTCCAACAATTTTGGGCTTTCTCGAACAAGAACTTTGCTAGGAAAACTTTGACACCACTCCTTGTTTCCCAATGAGTTGTGACATCAGATGAGTGCAAGTGTAGAGCTTGAGCAATCTCTTCTGGCTTTGGGTCTCTTTCCGTACCGTTGAAAGGTATTTTATTGAGAATGGGAATCCTCAAGAGTCGGGAGAATTCTTCCAAAGTAGGCACAAGTTGATTGTCGGGAAATGTGAAGCAATGGTGTAAGGGGTCAAAGAACTGAAAGAGCACCTTCATCATGTCCTCATTTGTGTTGGAGGTGACCAAGTTGAGTAGGCGACCATGTCTCTCGGTGAATGGAGAGTTTTCAGGAATCCTTGAAGCTAGCTCCTTAAGTTGTGTAGGGATCCTTACAAGGTTGACTTGAATATTTTTCCTGCAAAGAGAATCCATATCCTACGAAACAAGAACAAAGATGAATCCCAAAATCCTTGAAATGGTTAGTGAATGTTGTTGTACCCCAAAATTTTCCCTCCCATAATCTTCAAAGTTTTGCCAAGCATCACCTCAAATGGTTCAAGGTCTACTCAAGGGCTACACAGTCAACCACTCTCCTAAAAGCCAGTCAAATTAGGGTTTTAGTTCTTGCAAGGAAGTTGAGGGTTTCAAAGGCTCAATCAAGTCACACATGTTCATACACATTTTCAAGCACCTACATGTCAAGTTTCAAGGCTCACAAGGTCAAGTTGCACAGTCAAAAGTCCCATTTACCCAACAGTCAACTGTAGGGGCAAAATGGTCATTTGGCAGTCAAAAGTCAAAATTTTTGGTAAACATCTTATTTTGAAGCCACAATCATCATTTGATCAAGTCTTGATCATGATTTCACAAGAATGGCTCAAAAATCATCAAGGTGTCAAAAGTTTCTATTTTTGGACAGTTGAAAAGTCAACTGTAACTTGACCAAGGCATAACTTTTTCATGGTTCATCAGAAAAATCCCATCCAATGCTCATTTTGAAGGGGATGACATTTCCTACAATTCATCTTCACATTCCAAGTCCAAGAAATGCTCTCACAAAAAGTTATCAATTTCAACATTATAGGTCATTTTCAAAAGTCAACAAAAAGGCACTTTAAGTCAAAGACCATAACTTGAGATTGGTAAATCAAAAAGACATGGGACCAAAGACATTGGTTAGAGGACTTCAAGACCTTTCCAAAATGTCCAAGAACATGTTCATAGCGTTAAAATTGAGCAAGATATGCATTGGAGAAGTTGGGAAATTGTTGTGAAATGGCCAAAGTCAACTATCCTTGAAACTTCATTTTTGACAAAAGGGGCCCACGTTTTCCACTTGTTTCAGCTTGGCCATGCCTCCCATGTGTCCCACAATTTATTTCAAGATTAAAAATTAATTTTTCCATTTTTATTTAATTTTATTTGATTTAAATCATTTTAAATCTTTAAAATTCAAATGAAAATCAAGAAAATTAATTAAAGGATATATTTTGTATTGAAATGCTTTGATACACCATCACTCACCTTCCAAATTCGTGCAAGGCCTAATCCAAGCAAGAAATTCAAATTTTGACACAAAAGGCAAGTGGTTTCAATGTTGGTTATGGAGGAAATCAAGAACTTCAATGCAAAGCTTAATGACCATAATTCTGATTGAGATTCTTTACATGACATATATGCAAGCATTCCTTGTACAATTCACAACCTAGAGAACTCAGAGGCAGCAAGAACCAAATTCAAAAATCCAAGCAAAAAAGTGAAAACTGTTTTCAACCTTCCAGTGCAATTCAAGCATCTCTCAAACGGCCAAACCAATTCCAAAAAATTCAAAAGAAATTCGATCACAAATCCACATTCTAATACATCTTTTTCCGATTTCTAAATTTTTGATTTACCCTTTTTCACCAATTTCTCCAATAGTCTTGTACATAGAAAAGGCTGAATTTTCACCACAGTTTCTATTCACTGTATAACTCTCATTCATTACACATATCCCTTCAATCTAACCTTCAAACCTTGACATATGCAACTTGTATCTTTTCTTGAAAATCATTACCCTTTTAATAACACATTACATAGATTCATTTAACAATTTGTACGAAGTTTTTTTTCCAGGAAATATGGAAGACGAGAGCAAATCAGATCCGCCGCAAAATTCAAAAATTCACAAGAATTGCTGTTTCATTTTGCAGAAAGAATAGGAAAGAAGAAAAAAAACTCCTCGAGAGACCGGGTCACTCACAGCAACACCGCGACCATACAACGGCCTTCTCAACAGCCACCGGCAACCTCTCCATCGATGCTGAGAATTGGACACCCTCTGAATGCACCCTCACAATTCCAGATTTCACCTCCATTCTTGGGTCAACACCGCCATTGGTTTCTATTTCTTTTTCTATTTTCCTTTTCTTTTTATTATTATTTTTCTTTAGTAATTATTTAATTAATCAATTAATTAACACTTTTCATAATAAAAATTCAAAAACTGAAAAATGTAAATATTTCATTTATTATTAATCTCACTCTTTTATTTTTGTAAATAAAATACTAACAAATTAATTAGTTAATTAGTTTAATTTTAACCTTTTTACAATAAATAAAAACAATTTAGACTTAGACTTTTCTTTTGACATTTTTAATTCCTTTTTATTTTTATTTTCATTAAAAACATAAAAATAAAAAAATATTTTTCTTTTAATTAAATTAATTAATTAGTAATTAGGCCTAATTTTCATTTAATTACAAAAAAAAAAGAAAACTTAATTCTTATTCAAAAAAGGGTCAACACCCTTAGAACATTCCGATTTAATTTTTATTCGCGCGCATTTTAATTTTAATTCCTTATTTTTGGATTATTATGTAACTGCCTCCGAATGTAATAGTAATTAGGACTTTTACTGCTTTACTTTCCGTACTTATTTACCAAAAACGGGTCTTTGTAATTTTTGGCGATGTATAGACCCGCGCCTTGTAATAGCGTAGGATTTATGTTTCCGCAATTTACTTTCCGCACCCCCTTAAATGCTAAACTTGCATGAAAGAATGTATGTAAATAAAAACAACTCGTAGCTCACTAATAACATGTACAAAAACATAACATGAAAACAACACACAATACACACACCACTTCTAGGGTACGCCTCACTCGTTGCCTTCGAAACGTGGTCGTCAAGTATAGGACGTCTTAGCGATCCTTATGTCCATGATCCAGTTGCCTCGAAACAGTTGCCTCGAACAGTTGCCTCGAAATGGTTGCCTCGGATTAAAAAAAGGATCAAGGACATAAGGGTAGCTTCTAAGGTGTCCTAACTGTTGCTTCGGTGACCACACTATCCCTACAATCGAATTGACCCGAACACCTCCAACAGTGGTGCTACCTACCTCTCAATGGTGGGATGGCACTACCTAAAGGACTTTTACACAGCCTAATTCCTTAGGGTAGGTAGATGACTCATGGATACTTGCTCTTTTAAAAAACAAAACAAAATACTTTTCACACCTTACACTTTCAAAAAAACTTTCAAAACAAATTTTTCAAACACTCTTGAGGACAGATACAAGAGTTATTCAGAAATATTTCAAAGAAACTTTTTCAAGCCCACTCACATTTTAAAAAGCAAACATTTTGAAAACATAAGAGCAAGTACCTAAGAGCCCGTGGATAACCACGGATAGAAAGGGTGCTAACACCTTCCCTTTCTATAAATCTACCTCCCGAACCGAGAAACTATCTCATAAGGAATTTTGCTGTGCTTTTGTCCTGTCCATGTTGGAGAAAATAAAAGACGGTGGCGACTCTTGCTTCCGCGACATTTCGCGAAACCAGCTTAAAAACAGTCAGTTCTATTTCCACCGATCACAGAACTGGCGACTCTGCTGGGGAAACTTTAAAAGTGAGGTGTACCTTAGGACTAAGATCACTTGTGTTTTCAATTGTCTGAATTGTTTGCTTTAATATTGTTGGGCCTGTTTTGGGAGTTCTATAGATCCTAACCCGGATCTGGGGGATACCTTCTTAGAAAGTAGCAACAAGGCTGTGAGGGAACTGTGCGGGGTATACCGACACGGTTGAAGCAGTCTGCTACGTTGATGTGGCACTTTGGTGAGTACCGGTAACCCTTGAGTCAAGTCAAGGAGAGTACGGGGCCGCTGCATGGTGTCGTGAAGCATCAACTGACAGTAGGAACCTTAATTGAACCATCTTGGCCTCTTTAGGGTAGTGAGATAATTGACTTTGGTGCAGTCCGAAGTTGGTTGATACTCGATGCTACACTCATTGAGGGTTATTTTCTTGGGATATTTTGATCGCCAGTTCAGTGGCTAAATCAAAACGATGAACACAGAAAACAATCCAATGATATTGAGCTCCTTAGAACCCGGTTACTTTGATAGGACAGGTTTGAGCCCACCAACTTCAAGAGGGTAGTACCCCAAACCCCGTGCTGGGCTAAACTCTAAGGGCTTTGTGTGACTTGTGTGCCTTCAAACTTGACTACTTGCATGCTTGTTATCTGACACTCGAGTTCCTTGCAGGTTTTGTTTACAGTCCTTAATTGGGACTCATTACAGGGCCTACTTACATCACTCCATGCATAGCATAACATCATACCATTGCATGCATCCTACATAAGGACTAATCCATTTCAAGGACCTCAAGGGTTTTGTGATACAGGTCATGATGAATCAAATTTCTAGCAAGAGGCAAAGGGGATTTATTTTCCTCTATCCAAGGTTGATAACTTGAGTCAGGGGCTATGACCCACTCGATATGGTGAGCCTTGACTCTTGAAGAAGGACTCTCAACAATATGCAGTTCCTTCAATCAAGCCACCGGATTCAAATTCTAACAAGCTTCTTTGTTTATCCCGCGAGGTCCTTGAAAACATTGCATGCATATCATACATATCATTGCATTACAGGTACACTTGTTGCAGGTCACTTACCTTCTTCGCTGTTTATTTCAGCAGTCATCATGAATCCTGAATCATCCAATGGACAAGCTATCAAGGCCCTCCAGGCCCAGAATGCCCAGTTCCAAGAGTTGATTATGAGCCTAGCCCAGGGTCAAAAGGAATTGAAGACTCTGATTCAGAAGAAGAAGAACAAGAGGACTATTTTTTTCAACCCTAGACACAGGTCTGGGAACACACTGCAGAATGAGGCTGAGAGGACTACTCCATCTGTGGGGGAAGGCAGTCACCAAGGGGGAGAGGTTCCTAGCCTTGTGGTCTCTGACACCGAGACAGACTTCAATGATGAACAATACCCCCCTGCTGAAGACAGGTACAAACAGCTGGAGGACCGGTTAAATCCTATGGACATCCAACGTGTGCCTGGGTTGGACTTTGGGGACCTAGGTTTATCTTCTGGGGTGGTGATCCCTCACAAGTTCAAGGCACCTGCCTTTGTAAAGTACGACGGGGTTTCCTGTCCTAAGTTGCACCTCCGTTCATACGCAAGGAAGATCCAGCCCTACACGGAAGACAAGAATCTATGGATCCATTTCTTCAAGGAGAGTCTTTCAGGGACCCAACTCGATTGGTTCTATCAGTTGGATGGAACCAGTATTCGTAACTGGGAGGACTTGGCAACTGGTTTTTATAAGCAGTATCAGTATAATGCCGACCTCGCTCCCACGCGTACCCAACTCCAGGGTATGTCACTTGGGACGAGTGAAGGTTTTAAGGAGTATGCGCAAAGGTGGAGAGATCTGGCTGGAAGGGTGCAGCCGACCTTGACCGACCGTGAGCTCGTTGACATGTTCTTGGGGACCCTGTCTGGTCCCTTCTTCAACCATCTGATTGGAAATTCTTCTGCTGGGTTTACAGATTTGATCTTGACCGGGGAGAGGATCGAAGCTGGCATCAAGGCTGGAAAGATTCAAGAAGCTGCACCTTCTGATACTCACAAAAAGCCTTACACTAGGAAGAAAGAGGCCAATGCTGCGTACAACCAAAAGGGTCACCATAATCAACATGTAGGGGCAGTCCAGATCTCTAATCCTAGGCCTGCTCAACAAGGACAGGGTCATCAACGTAAGGAGGTCGCACCGAAGAGACAATTCACTAAAATCAACATGCCACTGGATCAAGCGCTACAACAAATGTTGAAGGCATGGCTGATTACCTTGAGGGCTCCTCTCAGGAATCCAAACACCTCTGCTCCCAACTACCATCCTAATGAGAGGTGCGCATACCACTCCGATAGCCCGGGTCATACTACAGACAACTGCTGGCCTTTGAAGAACAAGATTCAAGACATGATCGACGCCGGAGAGATTCAGTTTGAAGCGTCAGAGACTCCAAACATAATCAATGCTCCTTTGCCTAATCATTTAAGGCTTTTGTTTATTTGAATTTCCGAGTTGTAATTTTTTGCTTATACAAACAATTAATGTCATAGCAAACTCTTTTATTTCACTAATGCACTGCATATGTCTGTTTTTTGAATTAATCCAATTATTTTCATTATATTCAAATTGCTTTCATATTTTTTGTGATGTCCAACTCTCGGTTAATAATTCTAAGCCTCTTGAGGGGGGATGGCGAAAACGATACCACAATCTACAGTATGCTTTTGAACAGACCCCGCTGATGAGGTACAGGCATCGTTTCAATTCCTAAACACTGGAGTTATAAGGATGATAATCCCTCGTCAACCCCTTTGAGCCAAATAAGTAGGAGTTTTTCTTTTCGAAAATTAAAACCCTTAATCATAACCTGGGGTAGGGTAGTTCTCTCAGTTTATCCGAGTGCACTACGAATGGCACCAAAAAGTCCGTACAAAACAAAAGACAGTGATGGTTCCGAATAATCATAAAGATAGGCAGTCATCATTTCCCAAAATAAAAGCCCAACAAGTCAAAACCTATGAAGGAGACTTACAAAAACTGGGGCATCCCGCTGACTGTAATCACAAAAAGGAACAATTCAGGCAAAAAACAGGGATAACACAATCAAAAAAGAAAGAGGTCCTACAAACCCTCAACAAAAAAGAAATGACTGCCTATTCAAAATAAATTGTCAACATCCGAACCATCACCGGAATATCAGAGCAAAGAATCAAACACGGTCTAACGCACGATCAACTGAGTTTAGGTTTGAAGAACATCATGAAGAGCGGGTGGGTACAATTACATTTTGAGCCTTATCCTTTGTTTCTTAAACCGTGAGCCAGGCCACGTTACAACCCTTAAAAGTCCTAGCTGAAGCATGGGTTGGTTCGAAAGCATACTGTTACAAAGGTATCCTTACTCCTTAAGGCTCGCTGTAAAATCCTGAGTTGACATCACATTTTACAAAATTTGCTTGTTTTTACTAAAAAAGATGCATTTTCAAAAACTTCGAAACAGACATAACCTTTGCATTTTTAATATAACACTGCTTGCATATGACTATTTGTTTGAACAGCATATAGGTTCGCACGACGAATGTCTAATGAACAAAAGCACCTCCAATCAAGGGGCATGGCATGATCATTTTCCATCACCTGAGGAAGTTAAGTCAAGATTCGGAGAATCTCTCAAAAGGCCAACCAGCTTGGGGCAAATCTCCGTCTGAGTCACTTGAGGCATTGGACGATCAAACGAAGATCTTTTGGTGGCATGGCAACACAACAACAGGGGCACCCCCCTACATCCTGAGAGCGCGGACATAGTCGAAAAATACTGCGCATAATCAAAGACCCGCTAGGTTGACACACCTAGGCAAAAATAAGGGCTTCCCGGCGAACCAAAAGTGTTCGGGCAAAAATAAGGGATGAAATGAAAAAAATCTGTACACCCGGCAAGTCGAAAACCTGAAAAGGCGGCTTGGGCAAAAATGGGTATCCCGGTGGACTGAAAACCCAAAAGGGCAGTCCAGGCAAAAGTTAGGGATCAAAGCACACGACTATGTCCCGTCATCTTGTCACTTGCCTACCAGAAGAAGATTTGTCAAATCGGCAGTCCTCAAGCGCCTCTACAGGTACCTTCTCCCACAGAAGCTGGGGCAATAAGAGTTGCCCAAACTATACAACTGCTTTGCTCACCAGGTACAAAGGTAGATTCAGCTGAAGAATTTGACCAAGACACCTTCACTCCCCGTTGAGTAAGACCAGAATCATAAATACTCTCCCCAAGCAGAGTTGGTCTCCCGTCAGCCCTAACAAGGCACAGTATCTCCGGCAAGTCAACAGCGCTCTCCCCAAGCAGAGTTAGCCTACAGTCAGCCTTACAGAAGTTGGGTATCCCCAGAAGATCTCAATATTCCCCAGCGGAGTATACAGACATTCCTAACAAGCATCCCCGACAATCTTAATATAAGATCGTTCCCTGGCGGAATACAGACACTTCAGTAGAGCCACTTCCCCAGTACAGTCTCAAAAAGTCTCCCCAGGAAAGTTGAATCAATCTCCCCAGTAGGAAGCTTATCCCCAGTAGATTCTGGAAGATTATCGCCTGCAGAGTACGAACGCGTCTCCCGGACTTTATTCAAAGGTTATGCTCCACCAGAGCTTATAACTGGGTTATCCTCAGCTAAAAGCCATGGAAAGATCGTCCTCGGCGAAGTTCTTCCTACCCCCCAGTGGAGTTCATCAAAGCTTCCAACATAACATATCAACAGAATTCCCAGCGGAGTTCTCATCAAAACCTCAGCGAAGTATCTCTTCCCCATAGAGTATTCCCCGCAGAGTAACCTCTCAAACAAGTTTATTCTCCAATGGAGTCATCTTCTCCTACCAGTTTATTCTTGCAACCATCATCCCCAGCGGAAACGAAGAACTATGTTCTTCAACATCAGCCCAGGATTCAACTTCCCGGCATTCGTCAAGGATTTATTTTCCTAGACGAAAATACATTCATAAACATATCACCTTTCATACATCTTGCTTACATACACAATGCATGCACATACGCATCATATCACACAATCTCATTTCTCCCTGAGAACATCATGACATCATGCATTGCACAATTGATGTTTTGCCTTTTTCAGGAAAAAGGTCAATCCAAAGACGATTACTATCAACTGTTGCAATTCCAGATTCGATACCTGCATCTAGCCAGGGCATATCTATGAGCGATTGATTCCAGATTCGATTCCTGTATCCAACCAGAGCATATCTACATTAAAGATATTGAAGAGATAGCTTGGAAATGCTCCAGATATGGATGCTGTTCTTTTGCTTATTCAAGACTCCTTCTAGATATAATTCAGATGTGACCCAGGCATGGCGATGTTCTGATACTCATTCCGGATTTCCTTTCAGAGATAGCTTGGAAATGCTCCAGATATGGATGCTGTTCTTTTACTTATTCAAGACTCCTTCTAGATATAATTCAGATGTGACCCAGGCATAGCGACGTTCTGATACTCATTCCGGATTTCCTTTCAGAGATAGCTTGGAAATGCTCCAGATATGGATGCTGTTCTTTTGCTTATTCAAGACTCCTTCTAGATATAGTTCAGATGTGACCCAGGCATGGCGACGTTCTGATACTCATTCCGGATTTCCTTTCAGAGATAGCTTGGAAATGCTCCAGATATGGATGTTGTTCTTTTTCTTATTCAAGACTCCTTCTAGATATAGTTCAGATGTGACCCAGGCATGGCGACGTTCTGATACTCATTCCGGATTTCCTTTCAGAGATAGCTTGGAAATGCTCCAGATATGGATGATGTTCTTTTGCTTATTCAAGACTCCTTCTAGATATAGTTCAGATGTGACCCAGGCATGGCGACGTTCTGATACTCATTCCGGATTTCCTTTCAGAGATAGCTTGGAAATGCTCCAGATATGGATGTTGTTCTTTTGCTTATTCAAGACTCCTTCTAGATATAGTTCAGATGTGACCCAGGCATGGCGACGTTCTGATACTCATTCCGAATTTCCTTTCAGAGATAGCTTGGAAATGCTCCAGATATGGATGCTGTTCTTTTGCTTATTCAAGACTCCTTCTAGAGATAGTTCAGATGTGACCCAGGCATGGCGACGTTCTGATACTCATTTCAGATTCCCTTTCAGAGATAGCTTGGAAATGCTCCAGATATGGATGTTGTTCTTTTGCTTATTCAAGACTCCTTCTAGATATAGTTCAGATGTGACCCAGGCATTGCGACGTTCTGATACTCATTCCGGATTTCCTTTCAGAGATAGCTTCGAAATGCTCCAGATATGGATGCTGTTCTTTTGCTTATTCAAGACTCCTTCTAGATATAGTTCAGATGTGACCCAGGCATGGAGACGTTCTGATACTCATTCCAGATTTCCTTTCAGAGATAGCTTGGAAATGCTCCAGATATGGATGCTGTCCTTTTGCTTATTCAAGACTCCTTCTAGATATAGTTCAGATGTGACCCAGGCATGGTGACGTTCTGATACTCATTCCGGATTTCCTTTCAGAGATAGCTTGGAAATGCTCCAGATATGGATGCTGTTCTTTTGCTTATTCAAGACTCCTTCTAGAGATAGTTCAGATGTGACCCAGGCATGGCGACGTTCTGATACTCATTTCAGATTCCCTTTCAGATATAGCCTAGAGATGCTCCAGATATGGATGCTGTTCTTTTGCTTATTCAAAGACTCCTTCTAGAGATAGTTCAGACGTGACCCATGCATGGCGACGTTCTGATACTTATTCAGATTCCCTTTCAGATATAGCCTAGAGATGCTCCAGATCCGGACGCTGTTTTATTGCTTATTCAGATTCAAACTTCTAAAAGACAACTTAGAGATGCTCCATCCCGGATGCTCTTCTATTGTTCAGTCCAGATACGATCCAGATTCGGATGACATTCTGTTACTCATGCAGTATGGATATACCCCAGACACGACGGTCATTCTACCATTTATTCAGACGTCAGCAATCAGACACAGACTAGATATGCTCCAGACACGGAAGCTATTCTATTTCTTATTCAGATTCACCTATCCACCATCTTTCCAAATGGCATCTATAAGCCCATTCCCGACAAGGTTCTGTCACACTTTCAGATGGCATCTTTAAGCCCATCCTCCCATCCATCATCTCTCCAAATGGCATCTGTAAGCCCATTCCCGCCATCACACTGCTGATACTCAACTATGTGAGTGCAAATTTCTGGGCACTCTAGTGTTCAATCATCTTCCACCTTCGGATTACGAAAGGCACGCCAGCCAATCTACATCCTCAGGTCTAAGAAGATTGAACAGGGGCAACTGTTGTACCCCAAAATTTTCCCTCCCATAATCTTCAAAGTTTTGCCAAGCATCACCTCAAATGGTTCAAGGTCTACTCAAGGGCTACACAGTCAACCACTCTCCTAAAAGCCAGTCAAATTAGGGTTTTGGTTCTTGCAAGGAAGTTGAGGGTTTCAAAGGCTCAATCAAGTCACACATGCTCATACACATTGTCAAGCACCTACATGTCAAGTTTCAAGGCTCACAAGGTCAAGTTGCACAGTCAAAAGTCCCATTTACCCAACAGTCAACTGTAGGGGCAAAATGGTCATTTGGCAGTCAAAAGTCAAATTTTTTGGTCAACATCTCATTTTGAAGCCACAATCATCATTTGATCAAGTCTTGATCATGATTTCACAAGAATGGCTCAAAAATCATCAAGGTGTCAAAAGTTTCTATTTTTGGACAGTTGAAAAGTCAACTGTAACATGACCAAGGCATAACTTTTTCATGGTTCATCAGAAAAATCCCATCCAATTCTCATTTTGAAGGGGATGACATTTCCTACAATTCAACTTCACATTCCAAGTCCAAGAAATGCTCTCACAAAAAGTTATCAATTTCAACATTATAGGTCATTTTCAAAAGTCAACAAAAAGGCACTTTAAGTCAAAGACCATAACTTGAGATTGGTAAATCAAAATGACATGGGTTAAAAGACATTGGTTAGAGGACTTCAAGACCTTTCCAAAATGTCCAAGAACATGTTCATAGCTTTAAAATTGAGCAAGATATGCATTGGAGAAGTTGGGAAATTTTTGTGAAATGGCCAAAGTCAACTATCCTTGAAACTTCATTTTTGACAAAAGGGGCCCACGTTTTCCACTTGTTTCAGCTTGGCCATGCCTCCCACGTGTCCCACAATTTATTTCAAGATTAAAAATTAATTTTTCCATTTTTATTTAATTTTATTTGATTTAAATCATTTTAAATCTTTAAAATTCAAATGAAAATCAAGAAAATTAATTAAAGGATATATTTTGTATTGAAATGCTTTGATACACCATCACTCACCTTCCAAATTCGTGCAAGGCCTAATCCAAGCAAGAAATTCAAATTTTAACACAAAAGACAAGTGGTTTCAATGTTGGTTATGGAGGAAATCAAGAACTTCAATGCAAAGCTTAATGACCATAATTCTGATTGAGATTCTTTACATAACATATATGCAAGCATTCCTTGTACAATTCACAACCTAGAGAACTCAGAGGCAGCAAGAACCAAATTCAAAAATCCAAGCAAAAAAGTGAAAACTGTTTTCAACCTTCTAGTGCAATTCAAGCATCTCTCAAACGGCCAAACCAATTCCAAAAAATTCAAAAGAAATTCGATCACAAATCCACATTCTAATACATCTTTTTCCGATTTCTAAATTTTTGATTTACCCTTTTTCACCAATTTCTCCAATAGTCTTGTACATAGAAAAGGCTGAATTTTCACCACAGTTTCTATTCACTGTATAATTCTCATTCATTACACATATCCCTTCAATCTAACCTTCAAACCTTGACATATGCAACTTGTATCTTTTCTTGAAAATCATTACCCTTTTAATAACACATTACATAGATTCATTTAACAATTTGTACGAAGTTTTTTTTCCAGGAAATATGGAAGACGAGAGCAAATCAGATCCGCCGCAAAATTCAAAAATTCACAAGAATTGCTGTTTCATTTTGCAGAAAGAATAGGAAAGAAGAAAAAAAACTCCTCGAGAGACCGGGTCACTCACAGCAGCACCGCGACCATACGACGACCTTCTCAACAGCCACCGGCAACCTCTCCATCGATGCTGAGAATTGGACACCCTCTAAATGCACCCTCACAAGTCCAGATTTCACCTCCATTCTTGGGTCAACACCCCCATTGGTTTCTATTTCTTTTTCTATTTTCCTTTTCTTTTTATTATTATTTTTCTTTAGTAATTATTTAATTAATCAATTAATTAACACTTTTCATAATAAAAATTCAAAAACTGAAAAATGTAAATATTTCATTTATTATTAATCTCACTCTTTTATTTTTGTAAATAAAATACTAACAAATTAATTAGTTAATTAGTTTAATTTAAACCTTTTTACAATAAATAAAAACAATTTAGACTTAGACTTTTCTTTTGACATTTTTAATTCCTTTTTATTTTTATTTTCATTAAAAACATAAAAATACAAAAATATTTTTCTTTTAATTAAATTAATTAATTAGTAATTAGGCCTAATTTTCATTTAATTACAAAAAAAAAACTTAATTCTTATTCAAAAAAGGGTCAACACCCTTAGAACATTCCGATTTAATTTTTATTCGCGCGCATTTTAATTTTAATTCCTTATTTTTAGATTATTATGTAACTGCCTGCAGATGTAATAGTAATTAGGACTTTTACTGCTTTACTTTCCGTACTTATTTACCAAAAACGGGTCTTTGTAATTTTTGGCGATGTATAGACCCGCGCCTTGTAATAGCGTAGGATTTATGTTTTCGCAATTTACTTTCCGCACCCCCTTAAATGCTAAACTTGCATGAAAGAATGTATGTAAATAAAAACAACTCGTAGCTCACTAATAACATGTACAAAAACATAACATGAAAACAACACACAATACACACACCACTTCTAGGGTACGCCTCACTCGTTGCCTTCGAAACGTGGTCGTCAAGTATAGGACGTCTTAGCGATCCTTATGTCCATGATCCAGTTGCCTCAAAACAGTTGCCTCGAACAGTTGCCTCGAAATGGTTGCCTCGGATTAAAAAAAGGATCAAGGACATAAGGGTAGCTTCTAAGGTGTCCTAACTGTTGCTTCGGTGACCACACTGTCCCTACAATCGAATTGACCCGAACACCTCCAACAGTGGTGCTACCTACCTCTCAATGGTGGGATGGCACTACCTAAAGGACTTTTACACAGCCTAATTCCTTAGGGTAGGTAGATGACTCATGGATACTTGCTCTTTTCAAAAACAAAAGAAAATACTTTTCACACCTTACACTTTCAAAAAAGCTTTCAAAACAAATTTTTCAAACACTCTTGAGGATAGATACAAGAGTTATTCAGAAATCTTTCAAAGAAACTTTTTCAAGACCACTCACATTTTAAAAAGCAAACATTTTGAAAACATAAGAGCAAGTACCTAGAGCCCGTGGATAACCACGGATAGAAAGGGTGCTAACACCTTCCCTTTCTATAAATCTACCTCCCGAACCGAGAAACTATCTCATAAGGAATTTTGCTGTGCTTTTGTCCTGTCCATGTTGGAGAAAATAAAAGACGGTGGCGACTCTTGCTTCCGCGACATTTCGCGAAACCAGCTTAAAAACAGTCAGTTCTATTTCCACCGATCACAAATGTGTATGATGTTTTGATGTTCATGATGTTATGCACAAGTATGTATATACAAATAAACAAACAAGTCCTTAGGTTTATGCTTTCATGGAGTCTCATAGGTAAGTACCCTCTTGAAGTTTAGTTGGCTCAAACTTGTCCTAGTAATAGTAACCGGGTTCTAAGAAGCTCAATATCACTGGCTTGCTTCCTTGGTCATTGATTCAGCACAAGCCTCTTTAATGGCAACTGAAATATCCCAAGAAACCAATCCTCAATGAGTGTAGTATCGAGTATCTACCAACTTCGGATTGTACCAAAGCCGATCATCTCACTACATCCTAAAGGCCAAGTTGGTCAAGTAAAGGTTCTAAAAGTTCATTAGTGCTTCATGACATCACTCAGCGGCCCCGTATTCTCTTTGATTAACTCAAAGGCTACCGGTACCCACAAATATGTCGCACTAACGTAGCTATTTCTTAGACCATGTAGGTATACCCCGCACAGTTTCCACAATGTATTGCTATATACCTATAATGTATCCCAAATCCGGGTAGAGGATTCAAACCCAAATAAAGAACCATAATGTAAAGCATACAAGTCAAACAATGCAAGCAAGTAAATGTGATCTAACCCTAAGTTAACCCTACTTTTAGAATTTTCCCCATCAGAGTCGCCAGTTATATGATACGGTGGGAGAACTGACTTGAAGGTTTTTGCGTTTGATCGCAAATGTTGCCGTTAGCAAGAGTCGCCACCGACTGTTCTTTTATCCAAAAGGAAATGTGAAAAAGCACAGGAAAGACCTTTGAGATTATTTCTTGAGTTCGGAGGGTAGATTATGAAAAGGGGAGGTATTAGCACCCTTTTCATCCATGGTTTTCCATGGGCTCTTAGTTACTTGCTAGATCACTTGCTTTTGTTTGAAATTATGTTTGGTGTGGTTTTTGAAGGTATTTTGTAAAGAGGCCATTGTTTAGGTAATCTTTGTAATGATTCTCGTTCTTATGAATGTATACAAAGATGTTTGATCTTTTGGAAATGTTTTCAATTTTTGTAAGATGTTTGAAAGTGTAGGTGATTGTTTTGAAACACATCAAGGATGTTTTGTTTTGAAATTGAGCAAGTAATTAGGAACATTCTACCTACTCAAAAGTCATTCTTGTTCATTTTTCTTTTCCTTTGACATTGTTATCTTACCATTGATTTGGTAAGTAACCCTATCTTTGGATGTAAACAGGACGGGCGTGGGTCATCGTATAACCATGATTAGCAATGTTGCAAGGTATCTTAGCATTCTTTTTAGGGACTAAGATCATTTGAAAGGCAACTTAGATAGCGTCATCGAGGGACTATGATCTTGTATTTGCTTTGTTTTTGCTAAGATACCTTACATGCGTAATATGGCCATTTTGTATAAGGCAACCAAGTAGAATAACCCTAGGGGTGCTTGTGTGCAAATGTATTGTTTTCACGCTTATTTTTGTCTTGAATTAAGGTTTTCTAATTGATTGGTTTTAGTCTTTCCATACAAACCCTAATTACTAACATGTTATATATAAAGCGATAAATTGCGGAATTTAAAGTTACTAAGCTATTACAACATTTGTGGGGAGGGGGTGTAAAATTTGTAAATGGGGATTGCAAGAATATAAACCTAGTTAATCTATTACAACCAAATTGAATTTGTATCAATGTACAAGGATTTAAATGAATATAATGTACAAAGAGAATAAATATGTGCAAAAATGCAAAATACGAAGTAAATTGATATTTGTTTGGATTTTTTAGAGAAAAGGGATTTTGTATTAATATAATTAATTAAAAGAAAAATAATTAATGAGAAGTAAACCCTAATTTGCTAAGAAAAGATTTTTAAGCAAAACCTTAAATCTATTAATTGATTAAAAGAAAATAAGTTTGTAAGAAAAGTATTTTTGATATTCTTGTCTTGAAAATAATTATAGTGTTATAAAATATTTTTTAGCCTTTTATATATTAAAATAATATATTTAAATTTGTATAAAAGAAAATAAATAAGACCTATTATTTTAATTAAATTTACAATATGTTTAGCCAAATGAATAAAATATTTATTAAATAAAAATATTTTTTATGGGAAAAAATAAATAGACTATGTTAAAATAAAAATCTAATATTTTTATTTTTTTTTAATGATTTTTAACATTAGTAAAAATTAATTAAGAAAACAAATGAAATAAAAATAAGAAAATAAAAATAAACTGGGCCAGGGGTGCTAACAGCCTATAAGGGGATGAGGAATAGCAAAAAAAAACATAGGCCCAAAGCTGGAGCCCAGCGCATGCCAAAAAGGTCAGAAAAAAGAAAAAAAATTTAAAAAATACAAAAGGGTACCACTGGGGCTCGAACCCAGGTCCCATAGGTTACAGGCGCGCGCTTCTACCACTTGGGTGACTATACATTCGTTAACATAAGAAAAATAATAAATATACAAGGCAAAACGCGCCCTGATGACTTCTTCTTCAACCTCCAGCCAGACCAACTGTAACTTGCTCATTTCTCATCAGAAATGAAAACTGTAAACATGAAACTTGTAGCAAATTTTCTCATAGTTTCAGAAATGTAAAGAATTAAAACTATAGATCAAAGATAAGCATGAATTTTAATGGCCTTAATATGAACCCTAAAAATCTCAGAAATTTCAGTTTCAAAATTCTCTAATCTCAAGCAAAATTAATGGAAACTATGGACATGGTTAGCTTCAGGGCAATGATATCTACATGTTTTGTTCACAAATAAATCATTGATGATGCCTGTGTGAAGAGTTCCAAGTTGAGAAAACTTACCTCAAAACTGGAAATCGTGTTTTGAGTTTGAGCTTGTTTCAAGTGATGGTAATGATCAGGTTAGCTTCCTTGAGGTCCTAGGAAGCTAATGCAATGATTAGCTTGAACAATGGATGACTGAAATGGTCTGGAGAAGTCAATATGCAGAGCTGAGTTTTTGAAAATGGAGGATGGTGTTAAAGGTGTTACAGTTCTGTAACAGGGTGTGGGATTGATTCTATGTGATATTTAGAAGCTTTAGAAACCAAAAGGCCAAGAAACGCACAAGTAGATTATGAGTTTCAAGTTTTTGGTCAATTTGTGTAAAAATGGAAGTGTGAAGTGTGATTCTGAGTTTTAGGTTCTTTCAAGGCTTGAGCATTTGTGTGTTTGTGTCAAAATGGTTTGTGTATGTATAAACAAAAGTGTTTGAGTGTGTTGGCAAGTCAGAAGTACAAGTTTCTAGCTTTTGGCTAGGTTACTTGATTTTGAAGAAAAGAAGGAAACAATTTTCAAGGAGAGGTACAAGCATGGGATGGGTGATTGTAAGTGTTTGAAACATTTCTCATGAGTTATAGGACCTGTTTGATCAAAAGAGAACAAGTGCAAGGCTCAAGAACAAGTTTTGTACAAAAGGTACTTTATCAAAATGGCAATTTAACATTTCTTCCAAAAATGGATAAAAAGCATGTCCATGCATTGAATGCTTGAAGTGAGGCCTCTAACAGCTGTGTAAACCATTAATTATGGAGTGCCTAACAAGTTTGAGAGCTGAAAAGTAGTGTTTATGCAGCATGGTTTGAATTTGAATTTTGTTCATCACTAAAATGACTTGTAATTAAAGTGATAAAACCCTAACTTCATCTCTTTGATTTTCCCTACTCAAGAATGATCTCAATGAATTATTGCAAATTTTGGAAAGCTTTCAATTTTCTCTACAACCCATCTTTGAATTGATTTTGAAGATTTCCCTTGGAACTATATGAAAAAGTGTCATGAAGTTAGGTCAAAATCCTGGCAATTTAGGGCAAAATTTCATTAAGTGTTTAGTTTCATGACCATAGGTTCATAAAATTATAACTTGAGATCCAAGCATTTTTGGAAGGAGTTTTGTAAAGCAAATTTGTATATTTCACGAAGATCTACAACTTTCATGTTTGAAGTTTCTCTTGAATCATCTTGTATCATGGTGAAAAAATTGTTCAAAGTTGTAAAAATATATGAAATTTCCAACACTTAGAAAAAATTCTAAGTTTAGAAATTTTGACTTTTCAAAATGAAATATTGACTTTTTGATTTCTTGATGAATAACTTTCATATTTTGACATGTTTTGATGAATTATGATCTTTGGCATTTGAATTTGACCAAAAAGTCAATGTTTAACTTTTCAGTATACAATTGACTTTTGATCAGTTGACTGAAAAATTCATCTGTCAATCCAATGGACTTGCAATGTTTTGAACCATGTCTCTAGGTCAAAATGATACAATTGGACTCTTGATATCATACCTTAAACCAATTAACCATTTTTTAGGTCAAAAATCAGAAATTGCCGATTCCCAATCAAAACCCTAATTTTGATCATTTTGCCTTTTTGGAGATTTGATCAAATTTCTTGAGGAGTTGTGGTCCAACCTTGATCAAATGATACATATGAGTCTAGAGTGTTTATGTGGATAAAAAATTATGAGGTTTGACTATAAATTGGCCATAGTTGACTTTTCCCCCCAATACAACTGATTTTTAGGTCATCTGCTCAATTGACTGAGCAAAAGTGTGATCCAAGGCTTGAAACTTGACATGAGTAATATTGGGGGTCCATAATGACCCATGAAAGTCATATGGGGAATTGGAAGTTAAAAAATCCTTGTGCAAACTCAAACCCTAATTTTGGTCATCAGTGCTTAAGGAGGTGTCTTGAGCTGATCAAACTCTAGTACAGTCTTGAGTCAGGGAGATCTTGTGAGCAAATTCTTGATGAATGAGAGGGCAAATTTTGGGGTACAACAATACCTTTTTGGTATTTTTTCACATATTCGAACCTTTTTTTGGCAGCGCTGGGCCTCATCCCCTTGGGCTTTATTTTTTTACTTTTGACCCCCCTTGTTGGCTATTCACACCTTGGCCTATTTTATTTTCTTTTTCTCATTTTTATTTATTTGTTTTATTAAATATATTATCTAACACAAAAAAAAATCAGAAAAAATATAAAATATTAGATTTATATTTTGATATAGTTTATTTATTTATTTTTACACAAAAATTATTTTATTTAATCATACTTTATTTATTTCACTAATTGATTTGTAAATTTAATTAGAAACTACGTTTTTTAGTTATTTTATTTTGCACAATTTAAATATATTATTTTGAAATATAAAAAGACCAAAAATATTTTATAATACTATAAATTATTTTTAAGACAAAAATACCAAAAATATTTTTCTTATAAACTTAATTTATTTTTTAATCAATTAATAGATTAGGATTTTATTTAAATTATTTTCCTAGTAAATTTAGGTTTTCCTTTTTACTAATTTAATTAGTTATTTTTCTTTTAGTTAATTAGGTTAAAACAAAACCCCCGTTTTCCTAAAAAACTCCAAATAAAAGTCCATTTTCTTTCCATTTTACATTCTTGTATATTTACTCATTTTTGTACATTATTTATCCAAATTCAATATGGTTGTAATAGATAATTAGGTTTATTTTATAGCAATCCCCATTTGTAATTTGTACACCCCTCTCCCACAAGCATTGTAATAGTGTAGTAATTTTAAATTCCACAATTTATCGCTTTATATACAAATGCTAGTAATTAGGGTTTGTATGGAAAAACTAAAACCAATAAATTAGAAAACCCTAATCAAAGACAAAACCAAGCATGAAAAACAATACACTTGCACACAAGCACCCTTAGGGTAAAATCCACTTGGTTGCCTTACAAAATGGCCATATTACACATGTGAGGTATCTTTGCAAAAACAAGCAAAAATATAAGATCATAGTCCCTCGATGACGCTATCTATGTTGCCTTTCAAATTATCTTAGTCCCTAAAAGAGAATGCTAAGATACCTTGCAACATTGCTAATCATGGTTATACGATGACCCACGCCTGTCCCGTTTACATCCAAAGATAGGGTTACTCACTAAATCAATGGTAAGATAATAATGTCAAAGGAAAGAGGAAATGAACATGAAAGACTTTTGAGTAGGTAGAATGCTCCTAGTTACTTGCTCGCTTTCAAAACAAAACATCCTTGCTATTTTCAAAACAAACACCTGCACTTTCAAAACATCTTACAAAACATGAAAACATTTTTAAAAGATCAACATCTTTGTATACATTCTTACGAACAAGAATCATTACAAAGTTTGCCTAAACAATGGAACCTTTTCAAAATACTTTCAAAAACCACACAAAGCACATTTTCAAACAAAAGCAAGTAACTAAGAGCCCATGGAAAATCATGGATGAAAAGGGTGCTAATACCTTCCCTTTTCATAATCTACCCCCCGAACTCAAGAAATAATCTCAAAGGTATTTCCTATGCTTTTCCACCTTTCCTTTTGGATAAAAGAAAAGTCGATGGCGACTCTTGCTAACCGCAACATTTGTGATCAAACTCAAAACATCCAAGTCAGTTCTCCCACAATATCACACACCCCATTGAATTTTCCAAAACAGTTAGATACATGATCAAAGGTCTTCCCTCGACCGGCAACATCAAAACAGGAGGCTCTTGTAAATACTCTTTGATCTTGTCAAAGGCAGCCTGGCATTTATCATTCCATTTGACTACTTGATCTTTCTTCAGTAATTTGAAGATTGGTTCACAAGTAGCGTTTAGGTGAGAAATGAATCTGGAGATGTAGTTAAGTCGTACTAAGAATCCTCTGACTTCCTTCTCAGTGCGAGGAGCAGGCATTTCTTGTATTGCTTTCACCTTGGCAGGGTCCACTTTGATACCTTTATCGTTGACGATGAAGCCTAGAAGTTTAGCGGACCTCACCCCAAATGTGCATTTATTTGGGTTTAACCTTAGCTTGTACTTCTTTAGCCTTTCAAACAGTTTCTGCAAATGTTCAAGATGTTCCTCTTCAGTTTGAGATCTGGCTATCGTGAAATAGAGCTATCATAGCACACTGATAAGTTGCCCCAGCGTTCTTCAACCCGAATGGCATAACCATGTAACAGAAAGTGCCCCACTGTGTGACGAAGGTTGTTTTCTCCATGTCCTTAGGTTCCATTTTGATCTGGTTGTAGCATGAGAAACCATCCATAAATGAGAAAACTTTATGATGTGCGGTATTTTCAACCAGAATACCGATATAGGGAAGTGGGAAATCATCCTTAGGGCTTTCCCTATTCAAATCTCGGTAATCCACACACATGCGTACTTTGCCGTCCTTTTTAGGAACTGGAACAACATTGGAGACCCATTGTGGATAGGAGGTGACGGCTAAGAATCCGGAGTTAAATTGTTTCATGACTTCAGTTTTGGTCTTCTCTGACATGTCTGGCCGTATGAGACGGACTTTCTGTTTTACCTAAGGGCAGTCTTCTTTTGTTAGTAGACGATGGTCCATGATATCAGCATCAAGTCCTGGCATTCCTTTGTATGACCAGGAAAAGACCTCAACATAGTCATGTAGTAACTGAATTAAGCGCTTCTTGACACTGGGTTCCATATTGGCTCCTACCTTGACTTCTTTCTTGTCCTCTTCGGTACCTAAGTTAACTGTTTCCACTGGTTCTTCGTGGGACTATATGGTCCTTTCTTCCTGTTGTAGTAACCTAGCTAGTTCCCCTGGCACTTCACAATCTTCCTCACCTTCGTCTTCGGCTTGGTAGATTAGATTTTCAAAGTCACAATAGGCCATAGCAGAATCGTTACCAATGGGATCCTGATTGGATGTAGATCTTCATTTTGATATGTGAGTATGTGTAAGAGCATAGCCATCTTTAATAGAAATAAAAATGTAGAAAAATAAAGACAAAGAGAAAAAAGTTTGCATGCAAAAACATCCATGATTCATTGATGACATATGAAAATGAAATAAAAACCCTTACAAATGGATCGTTGGGCCTCGGGTAAGACATAAGGTTTTAAAAGTCTGAATTGTTTAATTATTACAAGTCCTACAAAAATTTAAAGACAATTACTGTTGGATAAAAGTAATTGGGACAAAAACTTTAGCTTCCCAGTTGGTGAGTCCTCTATTGATAGTTTGGAAAATCCATTCCTCCAGGTCGCAGCTGTCATCATCATCCTCCACCGTGTTGACTGCATGGTTGCTGATCTTCAAAGGTGGTCCCCCAACACGAGCATGAAGAACAACTTTCTGGGCTCCTGAAGTGAAACCCAAACCAAATTTGTCATATTTGTAAGGGATATCCGTGAGTTGGCCCCAAATAGTACTCCCACCTTCTTCGATTACTGCCTTGGCATCTTTCAGAGAAGACATCTTTAGTGGAGGTCTAGTAATTTTCGGGACTTGGGAAACAGTCTTGGTTACTTCCACGGTTTGTGGGACTTCCTCGAAATGTTGAAACAGAGTTTCAATGAATTCACTATCAAATTCCACGTATCTGAAGGAGTTCAAGTGACAGACCATATATTCCTCTTCTCCATGGACAGTAATGATTTTTCCCTTGGTTGGGTATTTCAGCATCTGATGTAATGTAGAAGTGACGGCACCAGCGTCGTGAATCCAAGGTCGGCCCAATAAACAGGAATAGGAAGGGCGAATGCCCATCACGTAGAAAGTTGAATCAAAGGTTTGAGTTCCAACTTTAATGGGGATGTCCACCTCCCCATGCACCATTCTCTTTGAACCGTCGAAGGCTCTTACCACTATGTTGCTGGGTTTTAAGGTCAAACCTTCATAGTCAAGTCTATCCAAAGATTTCTTAGGAAGTACATTCAAAGATGAACCAGTATCAACCAGGACATGGGCCAAGGTTGTGCCCCTTTATTCGATAGAGACATGCATTGCCTCGTTGTGTTTCCTCCCTCTAGGTGTCAGGTCAACATCACAAAAGCCTAAACCATTATCAGCGGTCAAACTGGCCACACAGTCTTGGAACTGATCAGCAGAGGTTTCTTGTGGCACATGGGCAATTTTAATAAATTTCACCAAGGCCTTCGCATGTGCCTCAGAGCACAACAGTAAAGCTAGAATAGGAATCTTTGGCGGGGTCTGCCCTAGCTGTTCGACTATGTTATAGTCGCTTCTCTTTATAATTTTCAGAATTTCTTCCATATCCTTCTTGGAGGCTTCAGGGTTAGATACTAATTGCGCCTTCATCCGGACAGGCTCAACCAAAATGCCTTTACCCCTAGTCTAGGCTGACTCGGTGGTAGGGGTGTCAGTAGGGGTAACCATAGGGATTGTAGTAGTAGTGTCAACAGGAACAAAAGTAGGGATGATCACGGGACCGATAACAGTTTTCAGAGGAGCAATCTCTGGGGATAATATCCTTCCACTTCGGGTTATTTTGCTAGTTCCCGCAATGTTTCCGATGTTGGGGTCAGCGTTCTCATAAATTGAGTCTTCATCAGCCAGCCAATCCTGCTTGACGCTGTGATAGTAGACATCACCCCCATAATTCCAGGGGACAGTTTTATCTGATGAGTACGGGATTGGTCCAGGCATAATAATTATCAGTGGAGTCACCTTAGGAACTGATGTAATCCTAACGGTTCTTTTGATGGAAACCCTGGAAGGATTGGAAGAAATGGTTACTATTGAAACATCTTTGTAAGAAGTGGTTGGAACGGGAATATTCTCAAACAAAATCTCTTTGTCATCCATTAGGCGCTGGACACCTGCTGTCAATAAATGACAACCAGTTGGTAGGGATATACAGAGATGGAAGCCTTCGCCACAGCCCGGAAATAAACCGGCCTTCAATAGGTTCTTCTTGACAGTTAGGAGAGGAGTAACAAGTTCATCAACAACAGTAACAAACATATCATCTTCAACAGTGTTAACATCACGGCCATGCTTGGGCATATGAGCGGTGATAACATTTGGGATCTCAGGAGCATCAAATTCAATTTCTTTTGCCTCGAGAAGGTCTTTCACCTTGTTTTTCAAAGCCCAGTAGTTGTTGGTATCATGGCATGGACTTTCTGAATGGTAAGCACAACGAGCATTAGGGTGGTAATGAGGAGAGGCGGTGTTGGGATTCTTCGGGGGCTTCTTACAAAGTTACCAGATTAGATATCAACAAATGTGGCAGGACTTGAGACAGTGTCATATTTATCCAGGTAAGTTTTCTTACTGGTCTTTCCGTTCTAGGCTGGTTGCTCCTTTGTTGAGTAGGTGCAGGTTTAGGGATCATGACAGCCCCTACGATTGGACGATGTTCAATTCTGTCTTGATTCCTTTGAGGGTACACAACACTAACTTCTTTCTTCCCAATAAATGGTTTTCTCACGGCATCGGAGGACGCGTCCTTTTGGATCTTCCCAATCTTAATCCCAGTTTCCACTCTTTCCCCGGTCAAGATTAATTCAGTGAAGCCTGCTGAGGAGATTCCAATTAGATGATTAAAGAAAGGACCGGATAGGGTACCCAGAAACATGTCTACTAGTTCACTTTCAGAATGGGGAGGCTGGACTCTTCCTACTAAGTCCCTCCATTTCTGAGCGTAGTCTTTGAAACCTTCGCTTGAAACCATTGCCATACTTTGGAGTTAAGTAAGGGTGGGAGAAAGGTCTACGTTGTATTGATACTGTTTATAAAAAGCAGCAGCGAGGTCTTCCCAATTATGGATATTGGCCCTTTCCAGTTGATAGAACCAATCTAGCTGAGTTCCGGATAGACTATCCTGAAAGAAGTGGACCTACAAATCTCTGTCAGTAGTGTGAGGCTCTATCTTCCTCACATAAGATCGGAGATGCATCTTGGTACACGAAACCCCGTCGTACTTAGAAAACACTGGTGCCTTGAACTTTGGTGGAATAACAATCCCAGACACCAAACCCAGCTCTTCAAAGTCCAGCCCGGGCACTTTTTGAATCTCCATTGCATTCAGATGTTCTTCCAGATGTTTGTATTTGTCGTCAGCCGAAGGATATTGTTCTTCAGAATAATCCTCTTCTTCTTCCTCTTCAAATTCTGGATGGGCAATTACTTCTTTGTTTTTCCCTTCTTGATTATCCTTTTCACCAGATGATGTTGCGAAGTCTAGGGTCCGTCTGGCTGGCCATGGGAACCTTCTTCCTAGATTCAGAATACCAGTTGCTTTATTTGCTTTCTTCGTCTTTTCTTTGATCAGCAAAGTTTTCAAATCCTCTTGTCCTTTGGCTAGAGTCAAGAACATCTGTTGAAATTGGGCATTCTGCGCCTGGAGGTCTTTTACTGTCTGCTCAAGATCCATCTTACTGAAATAAACAGTAGAAAGATAAGGAGACCTATGGTAAGAAACCTGCTTATGTTATGATGAATGAAGATGCATATGCAATGATTTCAAGGAAATTAGAGACTTAAATTTGCTTTAGACAAAAAAGGAACATACGTTATATTAATAAATCAAAGTTTGAGTACATCATGCCTTCTTTGGGCTTATAAAGAAATACGAAAACTCTAAGATAAAAAAGTTGTACGCATCCTCTTTGGTGCAATGTAGGCGTTCAGACTCTGTTCTTCATGAAGCTACTTGGTGAGTTCCAAAACCTTCTTCTCGCTAGCGTAGAATTGGGCCTCGAAAGTGTCTCGCTCCCCCTTAAGTTGTATCTAATCCCTTTGTAAGTCTTCGAGAGAGGTGGGCATGTCAAGATGCAAGGTAGTGTATGGGACATCTCCTTCCATGACAGGCTCTATGATAACCGGGAGAATGGAGGGGTAAGGCATCATAAGATTTTGAGCACGGGCTCGTACCCATTGAGATAAGGATCAAGAGGGGTGGAATTCTTGTGCCCCAGTGTCTTGCTATCTACCTTGTTCAACATCCTCCAAGCTCGGATAAACCTCAGGCGGTAACCTTGGCCGTCATTCTCGTAGTCAAATACCAACCCTTGATGAACAAGTTTCATATTTTTACATGTTTTGATGAATTGTGATCTTTGACACTTGATTTTGACCAAAAAGTCAAAGTTTGACTTTTCAGTATACAGTTGACTTTTGATCAGTTGATTGAAAATCATCCATCAATCAAATGACCTTGAAGAATGTTTTAAGTCATGCCATCAGGTCAAAATGATGCAATTGAAATCTTGAGGTCATGCCTCAAACCAATTAACCATTTTTTAGGTCAAAAATCAGAAATTGCCTTTTCTCAATCAAAACCCTAATTTTGACCATTTTGCCCTTTTGATGATCTGATCAAATTTTTTGAGAAATTGTGGTCCAAACTTGATCAAATGATACATATGAGTTTATAATGTTGATATGGATCAAAAATTATGGAGTTTGACTGTAAATTGGCCACAGTTGACGTTTCCCCCAATATAGTTGATTTTTAGATCAACTGGTCAATTGACTGAGCAAAAATGTGATCCAAGACTTGAAATTTGACATGAGCAATATTGGGGGTCCATAATGATCCATGAAAGTCATATGAGGCATTAAAAGTTCCATTATCCTTGTGCAATCTCAAACCCTAATTTCAGTCATCAGTGCTTAAAGAGATGTCTTGAGCAGATCAACTCTTGTGCAGTCTTGAACAAGAGGAGATCTTGTGAGAAAATATTTGATAAATGTTAGGGAAAATTTTGGGGTACAACACTAGGTTCAGAGTCAATCCTTCGCAATCTAACCTGTCAAGGGCCTAGTTGGGCAGAACATTCAGTGATGAACCTCTATCCACTAGAACATGGGCCAAAGTAGTGCCCCTGCACTCGATAGAGACGTGCAGGGCATCATTATGTTTCCTTCCTCTGGGAGTCATATCAGCATCAGAGAAACCTAGCCCATTGTCAACGGTTAAACTGGCCACACAGTCTTCAAATTGATAAGCGTAGGTTTCTTGACGCACGTGAGCGGTCTTGAGGAATTTCACTGAAGCCATAGCATAGGCTTCAGAGCACAGTAGCAGAGCCAGCATTGAGATTTTGAAAGGGATCTTCCCCAGTTGTTCAACCATATTGTAGCCCCTCTTATTTATAATTTTAAAATTTTCCTTCATCTCTTGCTTGGAGGATTCCGGGATGACTTCTTTAGGTGCCTCTGTCCGGGCGGGCTGAACAATTACTTCTTTGCCCCGAGTCTCGACCTGTAAAATCAAGCTTCCCAAATAAAGCTTTTGTTTTGATGAAGAAAAACCTTGGCTAACAAAGAAGGCAAAGATTTTGATCAGGCATCTAAGCATCTAAGGATAATATCTTCACTCAAAGCTCTCAACAACTTTAAAGGTATAATAATATTATCTACTTTGATCTTAAGGTATAGATGCTCAAAAATGAAAAAGAAATGTTTAAGAATCATTACTCAAGCTTTTCAAAGATAAAATTTCACTTTTCATCTGCATGCAATCGATTTAACTCTTAGTGCAATCGATTGCACTCTTCAAAAATTTCATATCTTTTGCTTCTGTTTCTTTATGCAATCGATTACATTGTTAGTGCAATCGATTGCACACTTAAATTTTTCAAAACATTTGCTACTGACTTAGCATGCAATTGATTACATTGTTAGTGCAATCGATTGCACTCAGTTAATTTTTCCTACTGACTTTGCATGCAATCGATTACATTGTTAATGCAATCGATTGCACTCTTAAAATTTTTGAAATTATAGCTGTTAAAAAACCTTGTGGAATCGATTACACTAAAGGTGCAACCGATTACACACTGCATGAATTTGAAAAATAAACAGCTTTGTTCATGCCTTTTGATCATGCCTTTTCATTACATCTTTTCACTCAAACTTGGCATTTGTTCATGATATATTTCCAGATCTTCATGATGTTTCAAAAGGGTGTTATGAACATATAAATATTCAATTTCAAATCTAGATCTAACACCTTCTTTCAATAATATTTTTCTGAACTTTCAAAATACAAACTCAAGCATTCTTCATTTTCATGCATAAGTTTTCTGCAGATTTTCATACTTTAAACAGAAAACTTTGAGCAAATATATCTTGAGTCTTTGTACAATATTATTATTGCAAGAAGAAGATTATACATTGTCAAACCACTCTTAGTGATCAATATTACTCTACTCACTCAAACTCAGAAATTGATATTTACTTACTTATTTTCCAGGATTGTTGGAATTAAGTTTAAGTGTTTTTGTTGAAATCTTGTCTTTCCAAGTTGCTGGATACAAGTGTAGTTACATTGAGAGGATTGTTCTCCTAGGTAACTTAGTGAAAATCCAAGAGGATTGTTCTTGGTCCAAGAGGATTGTTCTTGGTTTGGTTGGTAGTTCTTGTGTACGTTTGCCACAATAAGGAAATCTCTTTCATGTTGAAAGGGGACTGGAGTATTCTCGGATTGTAAGGGGAACCAAGATATATCGCCCGTGTCTCTTTATTTTTCTGCATTTTTAAGCTTTCCTAGACTCTCTTATAACCAGAAAAATAAGAACCATCATCACTAAAAACCAGAATTTTTAAAAGTACCTAATTCACCCCCTCTTAGGCGCACTTCGTACTTACAATTGGTATCACAGCAGGTTATAGGTAACCTGCTCCTAAAAGATCCAGAATGGCTTCCGCAAATCATAATCCCGTTTTCAGAGATGGTGGTAGTAACAACAAGCCTCCTCTATTTTGTGGTGAATATTTTGACTTCTGGAAAATACGCATGAAGGCGCATCTAGAAGCACAAGGAGAAGAAATATGGGATGCCGTCAAAAATGGTCCATTTATCCCGGTAACGGTAATCAATGGTTTTGGCTCATCAAAGCCTAAAACTGCATGGGACGATGATGATAAGAAGAAAGTTCTCTATGAAAAAAACGCAATAAACCTTCTTCAAGGTGCACTTAGCATGGACAAATTCTTCTGTGTCTCGACATGCAAGACAACAAAGGAAATATAGGATACCTTGGTACAGACTCATGAAGGAACGGTTGAAGTAAAAAGATCAAGACTAAATACCCTAAGTCAAGAATACGAACTATTTCGAATGCAACCCGGAGAAACCATTCTTGACTTACAAAAGAGATTTGTGCACTTGACAAATCATCTAAGTGCTCTTGGTAAAACTTTGACAAATGATGAATTGAATCTGAAAGTACTTAGGTCCTTAACTAGGGAATGGAAACCAAAGGTAACGGAAATTTCAGAAAAGAAAAGTATCTCCAACATGACATCCGCAACATTATTTGGAAAACTTCAAGAATACGAAACAGAACTCGGAATACTCCAAAAGCATGAAAATCAAGAGAAGAAATCCAAGAATATTGCTTTGAAGATAAACTCCAAGGAAGTTGAAAAGGAAAACAATCCAGAAGAAGATGAAAACTTCATGCTTCTTGTTAAAAGTCTTGGTAAGTTCTTCGATAGAAATGACAAACCTTTTTCTCATTCAAAAGGAAAGAAACATTTTCAGAAAAAGGAAGGCTCCATATCAACACAAGAAATAACATGTTATGAATGTGGTAAGCAAGGTCATATCAAGTCGGATTGTCCAAAACTCTCCAAGAAAGGTGGCTTCAAAAGCAAGAAGGGATTCAAGAACAAAAAGGCTTATGTCGCATGAGAGGACAATGAAATAAGTTCCTCATTCGATTCCGATAGTGATGAAAGTGCAAATCTAGCATTGATGGCCTCACACCATTCCGATGATGAAGACAATGAGGTTAGTAATGAATTTTCTCCTTTTGATAGTGATGCACAAGGTGCTATAGATGTACTATTGAATGAATGCAAAATTCTGTATAAAACCATTTCATCACAAAAGAAACAAATTTCATCCTTATAAGAAAAATATGTTTCAATGGAAAAAGATTTCAAAGAAGAAAAACAAAAATTAAATGATGAACAAAAACAGAATTTTGTATGCAAAAATTGTGATTCACTCTCTTTCCAAATTGTCCAATTAAAAAGAGTCATTAAAAGATATGAAAAAGGGAAAATTGGATTGGAAGGTGTTCTTAGCCAACAAAGATACTCCAATGACAAAAGTGGGCTTGGATATTCAAAATTTTCAAAACCAAGTTCTAACAAAACTATCTTTGTTAAGGCAAGTGATCAATCTTCCAAAGAGAAAGTGAACAAACCTAAAATAGTTCGTCACTATCCGAAAAAGAAAACATTTTCTAAGAAGAAATCTTATCCTTCTAGATATAGAAGTAACTTTGAACCTACTTGTTTTTATTGTGGTATTAAAGGCTATACACCTAATGCTTGCTATGTTAGAAACTTCAGTGTGGCAAGTGGGCATTATGTATGGGTAAAGAAAGGCACTAATTATGAAGGAACCAAAGAAACTTGGGTACCTAACAAAACCTAATTTGTTTTGCAGGTATGCTTGAAGTCCACATGCAATCTTTGGTATCTTGATAGTGGTTGTTCAAAGCATATGACAGGAGACATAAACCAATTTTCACATCTAGCACTAAAGGCCAAGGGTTTTGTCACTTATGGAGACAATAATAAGGTAAGAATCATAGGCAAAGGCAAAGTTGGTGCTCCACCTTTCACATCCATTGAAGATGTTCTTTATGTTGAAGGACTAAAGCACAATCTTCTAAGTATTAGCCAACTTTGTGACAAAGGCTTCAAAATCAAGTTCACCAAGGATGAATGTTTGATAGAAGACGAAGTCACTCATAAGGTTATACTTAAAGGTAAAAGAATCAATGATATATTCATGATTTCCCTTGATGATCCATATTTGAAGGTTAAATGTCTCATGGAAAACTACGATGATTCATGGCTTTGGCACAAAAGAATCGCTCATATTCATATGGAACACTTGAATAAATTAATCAAGCATGATCTTGTCATTAGATTGCCTAAGATAAATTTCGTCAAAGATAGACTATGTGATGCTTGTCAAAAGGGGAAACAAACTAGATCAACTTTCAAATCTAAGAATATGGTGTCCACTACAAGGCCACTACAATTGTTACATATGGATCTATTTGGTCCATCGAGAACAAGGAGTTTCGGAGGTAATGTATATGCTTTGGTTATTGTTGACGATTTCTCTAGATATACTTGGACATTCTTTTAGTGCAGAAAAGTGATGCATTCAAGGAGTTCAAGAAGTATGCTAAACAAATTCAGAATGAGAAGTATCTAACAATTGCCTCAATAAGAAGTGACCATGGTGGATAATTCCAAAATGCTCTATTTGAAGAATTCTGTGGAGAATATCTCACATCTTCTCGGCACCAAGGACTCCACAACAAAATGGAGTGGTTGAAAGAAAGAATGGGTCTCTTGTGGAACTTGCTAGAACAATGCTTAGCAACTCAAACCTTCCAAAATAGTTTTGGGTGGATGCGGTAAGCACGGCATGTTTTGTTAGCAATAGAGTTAACATTAGACCAATCTTAAAGAAAACTCCATATGAACTTTTCAAAGGGAGAAAACCAAACATTGCTTTCTTTAATATCTTTGGGTGCAAATGCTTTGTCCTAAACAATGACAAAGATAATTTGGGTAAGTTTGATGAGAAATCCGATGAAGGTATTTTCCTTGGTTACTCACTCTCTGGTAAAGCATATATAATTCACAACAAAAGAACTTTGGCTATTGAAGAATCTATGCATGTTTCTTTTGATGAATCTAACCCCTCCAAGGAGGATAATATTGTTTGTGATAATGATGATGAAATTTTAGAAGGTCCTCAAGAAAATTCTTCCAAGGATCAACCCATTCAACTAGAAGAATCACCTCAACAAGAATCGAATCTCAATGATCTACCAAAATAATGGAGAACTCATAGAGATCATCCTATTGATAAAATAATTGGTTATATAAGTCAAGGCGTGTCTACAAGATTAAATCTCAAGGATGCTTGCCTAAACATGGCGTTTGTCTCTCAAATTGAACCTTCCAAAGTTGATGAAGCTTTAGGCGATGACCAATGGATCATAGCTATGCCAGAAGAATTGAATCAATTTGAAAGGAATCAAGTTTGGGAACTCATTCCTAGGCCAAGCAACAAACACATTATTGGAAAAAGATGGGTGTTCAAAAAGAAACTTGACGAGAATGGAATAATTGTTCGCAACAAAGCAAGATTGGTAGCACAAGGCTATAATCAAGAAGAAGGAATAGACTTTGAAGAAACTTTCGCTCCAGTTGCAAGGTTAGAAGCTATTCGTCTCTTACTTGCCTATGCTTGTTCATTAAATTTTCAGCTTTTCCAAATGGACGTCAAAAGCGCATTCTTGAATGGATATATCACTGAAGAAGTTTACTTTAAGAAACCCCCCGGTTTCGAAGACTTCAAGAATCCATCTCATGTATATAAATTAAGAAAAGCTCTCTATGGACTGAAACAAGCACCAAGGGCATGGTATGATCATTTAAGCAACTTCTTATGCGAAAAATGTTTCGAAAAAGGCAAAGTTGACAAGACTTTATTTATCAAGAAAATCAAAGGCGACACTTTGCTAGCACAAATCTATATTGATGACATCATCTTAGGTTCTTCAAATCAAGAAATGTGTGAATAATTGTCATCAATGATGCAAGGAGAATTTGAAATGTCCATGATGGGTAAAATGAACTATTTTCTTGGACTTCAAATCAAACAACTTAAAGATGGCATCTTCATCAACCAATCCAAATATTGCAAGGAACTCTTGAAAAGGTTTGACATGGATAACTGCAAATAAATGTCTACACCTATGGGTTCTGGTTCCTATGTTGATCAAGATGAATCAGGTGTTTCCATTGACATCACTAAATATCGAGGTATGATTGGCTCTTTATTATATTTGACGGAAAGCCGTCCTGACATTATGTTTAGTGTTTGTCTCTGTGCCCGCTTTCAAGCTAACCCAAAGGAATCTCATCTCACGGCGGTAAAGAGGATCATGAAGTATCTCAAAGGGACAATAAATGTCGGATTATGGTATCCAAAAGGTAGTGTCTGCAACTTAATTGGTTATTCTGGCGCGGACTATGCAGGATGTAAAACATATAGAAAGAGCACAAGTGGTACCTGACACATTCTTGGTAATGCATTAGTATCATGGGCCTGCAAGAAACAAGCATGTGTTGCTCTAAGCACGACTGAAGCTGAATATATTGCAGCGGGTAGTAGTTGCGCTCAAATTTTGTGGCTAAAACAACAACTTCGTAACTACGGACTCGATCTAGGGTGCATTCCTCTAAGATGTGACAACACCAGTGCAATCAACATCACAAAGAATCCCGTCATGCATTCAAGGACTAAACATATAGACAATCGACATCATTTTCTCCGTGATCATGTTCTTCAAGGAGATGTCGAGGTAACCTTTGTAGATACTCATAATCAGCTTGCCGATATCTTCACCAAACCTTTGGCGAAAGAACCTTTCTACAAAATTCGTCAAGAACTCAACATACTTGACGAACGCGACTTATAATGTGCATTCTACCCTTGATATATCTTTTATATATGTTTTATACATGCCATATATGAATTTATGCTATGTGATATTTAATTTTTCAAGAAACAAAATTGGTTTTTGGACATTTGTGTTACCGTTTTAAGTTCTATAATTTTTGTCAAAATATTGCTCTATTATTATTTGCTTTAGGCATCTTTCCCTTCTTTTTGATAATGTCAAAGGGGGAGAAAGATGTATGGTACTTTATGCTTGTATTTCATGTGTCTTAATTTTCAAGGTACTCTCCAATCAAGATGAAGAATTGCAAAGGATTCCAACCCTCTCTTACATAGGGAGAGTTTTGCATCTTAGGGGGAGAAGCTCTTCCGGAAAGTACATAGCATAAAGAAAGATTGTTTGTAATCATCAAAAAGGGGGAGAATGTAAAATAAAGCTTCTCAAATAAATATTTTGTTTTGATGAAGACAAACCTTGGCTAACAAAGAAGGCAAAGATTTTGATCAGGCATCTAAGCATCTAAGGATAATATCTTCACTCAAAGCTCTCAACAAATTTAAAGGTATAATAATATTATCTACTTTGATCTTAAGGTATAGATTCTCAAAAATGAAAATAAATGTTTAAGAATCATTACTCAAGCTTTTCAAAGATAAAATTTCACTTTTCATCTGCATGCAATCGATTTCACTCTTAGTGCAATCGATTGCACTCTTCAAAAATTTCATATCTTTTGCTTCTGTTTCTTTATGTAATCGATTATATTGTCAGTGCAATCGATTGCACACTTAAATTTTTCAAAATGTTTGCTACTGACTTAGCATGCAATCGATTACATTGTTAGTGCAATCGATTACACTCAGTTAATTTTTGCTACTGACTTTGCATGCAATCGATTACATTGTTAATGCAATCGATTGCACTCTTAAAATTTTTGAAATTATAGCTGTTAAAAAACCTTGTGCAATCGATTACACTAAAGGTGTAATCAATTACACACTGCACGAATTTGAAAAATAAACAGCTTTGTTCATGCCTTTTCATTACATCTTTTCACTCAAACTTGGAATTTGTTCATGATACATTTCCAGATCTTCATGATATTTCAAAAGGGTGTTATGAACATATAAATATTCAATTTCAAATCCAGATCTAACACCTTCTTTAAATAATATTTTTATGAACTTTCAAAATACAAACTCAAGCATTCTTCATTTTCATGCATAAGTTTTCTGCAGACTTTCATACTTTAAACAGAAAACTTTGAGCAAATATATCTTGAGTCTTTATACAATATTATTATTGCAAGAAGAAGATTATACATTGTCAAATCACTCTTAGTGATCAATATTACTCTACTCACTCAAACTCACAAATTGATATTTACGTACTTATTTTCCAGGATTGTTGGAATTAAGTTTAAGTGTTTTTGTTGAAATCTTGTCTTTCCAAGTTGCTGGATACAAGTGTAGTTACATTGAGAGGATTGTTCTCATAGGTAACTTAGTGAAAATACAAGAGGATTGTTCTTGGTCCAAGATGATTGTTCTTGGTTTGGTTGGTAGTTCTTGTGTAAGTTTGCCACAATAAGGAAATCTCTTTCATGTTGAAAGGGGACTGGAGTACTCTCGGACTGTGAGGGGAACCAGGATATATCGCCCGTGTCTCTTTATTTTTCTGCATTTTTAAGCTTTCCTAAACTCTGTTATAACCAGAAAAATAAGAACCATCATCACTAAAAACCAGAATTTTTAAAAGTACCTAATTCACCCCCTCTTAGGCGCACTTCATACTTACACGACCGACCCGGTAGCAGGGATAACAGTAGGACTAACAGTAGGAGTAGCTATGGGAATATTGACAGGGTAAATAGGGATAATCACAGGATTAGCAACAGTTTTAGAAGGATAGATCTCGGGAGAGAAAACTCTTCTGCTTCTTGTTATCTTACTGGTCCCGGTGATATTACTAATGTCAGGATCAGAGTCTTCGGCATCTTCATTTTTAACAATAAGAAAATCTTACTTAACGTTATGGTAATAGACGTCAGCCCCATAATTCCAGGGAACATCTTTATCTGAGGAATATGGTATAGGTCCAGGGAAAGTAATTATCAACGAAGCAACTTTCTGAACAAATGTAATCCTGACAGGTCTTTTGGAGGAGACCTTGGGAGGATTGACGAAAATGGTAATGATAAAAACATCTTCACATGGAGCACTTGTAACTAGAGTCTTCTCAAACAAGATTTATTTATCATTCATCGAGCACTGAACGCCTTCCTTCAACAAATGGCAACCATTAGGTAAGGACAAACATAAGTGGTAACCTTCGCCATAACTCGGAAATAAACTGACCTATAAGAGATTCTTTTTAATAGTCAGGAGTGGAGTAGCTAATTCATCAACAGAAGCAAAAAACATGTCATCGTCAATAGAATTAACACCACGACCATGATTGGGCATATGGGAAGTTATAACATTAGGGGTCTCAGGAGCGTCAAATTCAATCTCCTTTGCTTCAATCAAATCCTACACCTTGTTCTCCAAAGCGCAATAGTTGTTGGTATCATGGCCTGGACTTTCAGAATGGTAAGCACACCGAGCATTTGCATTGTAGTTAGGAGATGTAGTGTTGGCATTCTTGGGAGCCTCTTTCAGGTTAACCAAATTGGATTTCAGCAGGTGTGGTAAAACCTGAGATAGGGTCATGTTGATCCGGGTAAACTTTCTCCTTGGCTTATGTATTCTGGACTGATTGTTCTGTTGCCAATTTGATGCAGGATTGTAAATCATAACAACCCCTACCATCGGATGACACTCAGTTTTATTAAGATTTATTTGGCCATAAGCAGCACTGACCTCCTTCTTCCATGTGAATGGTTTCTTTGTAGTACTAGAGGATGAATCTCTCTGTATCTTACCACTTTTAATGCCAGCCTCTACTCGTTCACCCGTCAAGATCAATTCAGTAAACCCAGCATAAGAACTTCCAATTAGGTGGTTAAAGAATGGCCCAGATAATATGCCCAAGAACATGTCCATCAGCTCCCTATCAGATAACAGAGGCTGGACTCTTCCCGCAAGGTCTCTCCATTTTTGGGAATAGTCCTTAAAGCCCTCACCGGAACCCATAGACATACTTTGCAACTGTGTACGAGTCGGGGCAAGGTCAGCATTATATTGGTACTGCTTGTAGAAAGCAGCATCCAGATCTTCCCAATTACGTACATTGGTTCTTTCTAGTTGATAGAACCATTCCAGCTGAGTTCCTGCCAAACTTTCTTGGAAGAAGTGTACCCACAGATCTCTATCAATAGTGTGGGGTTGAATTTTCCTGACATATGACCTTAAATGAAGCTTAGGGAAGGAGACACAATCGTACTTACTTAGAAAACGTAGGGAACTTGAACTTCCGTGGGATGACCACCCCTGAGACCAGTCCTAGCTCTTCAAAATCCAACCCGGGCACCCTTTAGATCTCCATGGCATTGAGTCGATCCTCTAGCTGTTTGTATTTAGCATCAGCAGGAGGATACTACTCCTCAGAATATTCAGGTTCATCTTCTTCAGACTCCCTTGTATTGTGGTCTTCTTCTCTTGGCTCTCCTTCCTGATTTTCTTTCTCTCTTGACGGAATTGCGAGCTCTGAAACTTGCTTCACTAGTCCTTTGAACCTTCTTCCCAGATTCAGAACACCCATTGGCTTCTTTTTCTTCTTCTTGTCCTTGAGAATCAGTGCTTTCAAATCCTCTTGTCCCTTAGCCAAATTCAGGAACATTTCTTGGAATTGAGCATTTTGTGCCTGAAGTTCCTTAAATGTTTGTTCAAGAGCCATTGCTAAAATAAATAGCGAAGAAGATAAGAAACCTGTCCTGAAACATGTTTATGCAATGATATGTATGATATATGTATGCAATGTTTTCAAGGATTTCTAAGACTTAAATTTGCTTATCCAAAGGGAAAAAAACGTTAATTGCATTAAGAAGTTTAAGTTGTTACAATGATGCCTCTTGGGCTTACAAAGGAAGTAACAAAACAAAAATGAATTCTCAAAACAAAAAGGGACTCAAGTTTCCCACGAGCGCATCCTCTTTGGTGCAATGTAGGCATTTATACTCTTCTCTTTGTGAAGTAGCCTGGTGAGCTCTAAAACCTTTTTCTCGCTGGCTTAGAATTGGGTTTCAAAGGTATCCCGTTCCTCTTGGAGTTGAATCCAGGATTTTTGTAACTCCTCAAAATTAGTCAACATGTCAGGATGAAGAACAATGTAAGGAATGTCTCCCTCAGCAACGAGATCCATGATTATGGGTAGAGTGGCATCATAAGGCATCCTGAGACTTTGAGCACGAGCTAATACCCACTTAAGGTAAGGCTCAAATGAAATGGAGTTCTTACTCCCCAGTGTTTTTCTATCAACTTTGTTTACTATGCCCTAAGCTCTTATGAACCTCTGGCGATAACCCTGAACATCATTCTCATAGTCGAATACGATTCTTTAGACAAGTGTATCATGAGGACCATCCTTCCTAGCACAGTCAAACTGTCACAATGCCAAACAAGGATTATAAGTGATTCCTCCCCTAATGCCTAGGAGAGGGATACTAGGGAATTCTCTACAACGGTCAATGATGGTAACATTTTCCAAGGATCGAGGACACCAATGAATGTCGAAATGTGTGAGGGACATCAACCTATTAGACCATCTTAATCCTTGTTCATTCTTCAACACAGATCGAGGTAGGTGAGAAATAAACCACCTAGCCAACAGAGGAGTGCAACACAGAAGGGTCCCTCTTCTCTTTATAGTGCGGGTATGCAGAGAGTGTAGGATGTCTCCATGTAAAGTAGGCACTGGATTATGAGACAGAAAAACCTTGACCGCATTCACATCTATGAGTTGGTCTGGATTAGGAAATAGTACCATCCCATAAATTAGAAGGGCCAACACTTCTTCAAAAGCTTGTAAATCCAGGGTATCCCAAAAATGATGAGCCTATTCAAATAGAAACTTAGCTAGAAACCCTTTGACGCCTCTTCTTGTTTCCCGATTTGCCACTACATCAGAGAGTTGTAAAGACAGAGCCTGAGCAATCTCTTCCGGTGTTGGGTCTCTTTCCATACCATTCAAGGGTAACTGATCAAGAATGGGAACCCCCAATAACTGAGAAAACTCCTTCATAGTAGGCACCAATTGGTAATCAGGAAAGGTGAAGCAGTGATGTAAAGGGTCGAAGAACTGAAAGAGCACCTTCAACATTTCTTCATTAGGGATTGAGGTGACCAGATTGATAAGTCGACCATATCTTTCAGTGAATGGAGAGCTCTCAGGAACTCTTGATGCTAACTCCTTGAGTTGAGGAGGTACCCTTATGAGGTTGACTTGGACGGTGTTCATGCGAGTAGATGTCATGTCCTACAAAACAACACAAAGATAAGTCCTAAAACTCCTCAAAATGGTTAGTATGATATGCCATGTTATGATGTTATGATATCATGATTATGCTAAGAAAACACAAATATAGCAAGAACAAGAAAATTACACAAAGACCTTAAGTTTAAGGCTTGCATGGGTTTTTAGGTAAGTACCCTCTTGAAGTTTAGTTGGCTCAACCTGTCCTATCAATAGTAACCGGGTTCTAAGGGATCTCAATATCACTGATCTTTCCCACAAGTTTCATTCTGATAGACAATTGAATTGCCACCAAACAAAACTCAAGAGTCAAATCTCAATGAGTGTAGTATCGAGTATCAACCGACTTCGGGCTACACCAAAGACGACTATCTCACTACTTCCTAATGGCCAAGTTGTTCAATTAAAGGTTCTAAGGTCAGATGATGCTTCATGACACCACGCAATGGCCCTGTATTCTCCTTGACTACTCAAGGGCTACCAATACCAGCCAAAGTGTCACATCAACGTAGATATCGCTTTCACCATGTTGGTATACCCCACACAGTTTCCACGATCTATTGCTACTTACCTAAAATGTGCCCCAGATCCGGGTGTAGGATCTATAGTAACAACCCAAACAATCCCAAAAGGTAAAGTAAACAAAGCATACAAAAGCATTTAAATAATGAACTAACTCTAAGGTAACCCCACTTTTATTTGTCCCCAGCAGAGTCTCTAGTTCTGTGATACGGTGGTAGAACCGACTGTTAATATTGGTTTTGTATTTTGTATTCGCAAATGTTCTGGTAAGCCAGAGTCGCCACCAACTTTTCTTTTATCCTAATTAAGGAAAGGTTGAAAAGAATAGAAAAATACCTTTTCGAGATTATTCTGAGTAAGGGGGTAGATTATGGAAAGGGAAGGTGTTAGCACCATTTCCATCTGTATTTATCTACGGGCTCTTAGAGGTTTGCTCATTTTGAAAGTACTTTGTGATTTGTGTGTTTTAAAAAAAATGTTTTGAAATGCCTTAGTGCGGCAATTTGCTTTGCGTTTAACTCTTGTATCAGTCCTCAAGAGTGTTAACAAAGCAAATGTTTTTTTTTTAAATTGTTTTTGAAAAGTGGTATTTGTGTAAGTGCAAAAATGTTTTGAGCACACTTCTAAAAGCTATCTACTTTTATACTCGAAAATGGTAGTTCTTTTTCTCCTATCCTTTAGACAGTGCTATCCTACTATTATAGAGTAGGTAGCCCTATCGTTGGATGTTTGAGGGACAATCGAAGGGACGTTACAGTCACTAAGGCAACTTATGGAGACGCTTTAGCAATTTTGTTTAGGGACTAGATCATTTATCGAGAAGGCAATTGTAGGGTCATCGAGGGACTATGATCTTTTTGATTTACGGGTCTTTGCTAAAGCGTCCCTGTTTTGAGGGACATGACTGCTTTATTTCCGAAGGCAACCAAAGTGGGCGTATCTTAGAGGTGCATATGTACAATTGATTCAATTTAGTTATTTTTATCTTTTGTGTTAGGTTTGCTAACGTTTTGTTATGAGTCTTTCCATACAATCCTAGTTTACTAGCAGTTAATATGTACAAAGTATAAAGTGCGGAAGTATAAACCTATACTATTACATGGCTTTGGGGAGGGGGATTTACAATGTACAAAATTTGGGGAGTGAAAAAGTTAAAGGCAGAAAATAAAGCCTTATAACTATTACATCTCAGTATGCCGTTACAATAATGTAAAAATGAAAAAAAAATAACGCGCAAATGATTGAAAAATAGTCTAAAAAACCTAATAAGAAAAATCCTTTTTTGTTTTTTTTTATTCAAGAAATTAATTAAATTGAAATTATCCTAAAGTCTATTTAGAAAATAAAATTAATCAAGAAAAATAGTCTAAATTATTTTTTAGTCCTTTTTTATTATTTAAAGAAAATAATTAAACATGAATTAAGTCCTAAATTCTAATTTTATTTTTAATTGAAGAAAAAGAGTTAAAATAGTTATTATTTAATCCACAAAATTAATTTAATAAAAAAAACTAAAACTATATTTTTTGTGATTTTATTTGATTTGAAGTTAATTTTAAAAAATCAATAAAGAAATGAGTGAAGCAAAGTTAATGATACGAAGAGCCCTTCTTCGATTCAAGGGGAAATGTGGCCTTTCGATTTAGGGAAGAATAATGGTTTTTGACCCAAGGGGACATGCCTTCGATCTTGTGAAGGTAGGCCTTCGACCTAGCAGAGAACGTTGCTGAGACGCCTGATGACTTGGCCTGAAAGCACTAAAACTGCAAGAAAAAATGTCAACAATACAAAAGCATGACTTGGGCGTGAATCCAAGTCTTTTTCCAGTTTGAGCTCCCATTAATTAGACTTCTTTAAATTCGAATTTGGGCTCGTTCGCCTTAGAAAAAAACAAATGGTCTCTTGGGATTTGATGAAAAGCACGTATCATGCCTTCTATCGTTGTATGTTCATGAGAACGATGTGCTATCTTATATCCTAGGCATGAATTAGACAATAGGAAATATCAATATATCATGAAAACAAGAACATGAGTTTGAAATTTTACCAAGGATGAGATGCTTCAACTAGGGCGTGAATTGGATAGTGTTTGAGAATACTTCCTACAGACTTCAGGGAATGAATATAGCGTTGTTGAAACTTCCTTCGATTAGGACCACGTATGAGGATTTTGATACCTTTGGGGTGGTTTATGGAGCAGCGTGTGCGTGTAAGTCCCCCTTTGGCTTGCAAGCACGCTGCTTATATAAAGTAGAATGGAGGGGACAAGAAGATAATGGATTAAACAACCATAAACAAATGTTTTGAAAGCCATGAATGAAGTTTTGTAACATTGCAAAAGTCATGGAAACTTGTCCCTTTTTGAATTTGAATGAACCTGGACACGCTTCCCTCTTTCGAACGGCTTCATTCCCTGCCCTTCGATTGGCCTCAAGTTGCCTCCTTCAACTGGATCTTTTATGTAGCCTTCGAATGGGCCTTCTGCATGCTTCTTCGAATGTACCTCTTATGTACCCTTCGACTGGCTCTAGTATTACTTCCTTCGAATGGGTCTTTAGATTATCCTTTTGTGTACCCTTCGAACGGGCCTTTGGTGTGTCCTTCGCATGGGCTATCAAGCGTGTTAAAATGTGTACAATTGTTTCAAAGGGGGGGGGGGGGGGGGCAGCACCCAGTTGAAGCTGGAACAAAGGAAGCCTATGCCTTGTGGATGCTAGCATGAAGCAAGTCAAGGCAGGCGTAAAGGAGCCCATTGCCTAGGAGAAGCTGGCACAAAGGTAGCCAACACCTTGTGGGTCGAAGGAAACCTTTTTGCCTGGTGGATCAAAAAGAAGCTTTTTTCCTGGTAGATTGAAGGCAAACCTGAAGGAGTCTTGGCCTTGTATGCTGAAGACAAGCTGAAGAGGGGCCTTTTCCTTGTGAATTGAAGACGAGAGAGAGGAGCCTTTTGCCTTGTGAGTTAAAGGCCAATTTGAAGAAGTTCTTGCTTTGTGCATTGAAGGCACGCACAGAGGGATAATTTGCTTAGTCGAAGCAGGAATCAAGCTTACCCCAAAGACATCGAATGCCCAAACGAAGCAAAAATCCAGCTTGCATGCAGGCAGCCATTGCATTGTGAATCAAGCCAGCATGAAAATCCAATGGTTCAATTGAAGGAGAATTAACAGGAGGCCCCTCCTTTTTGGATCGAAGGAGGATGTTTCAAAGGAAGCCATGCCCAGTCGAAGTTGATATGCAGCAAACAAAGCAAAATACCAAGGCTTCAATCGAAGCTTGGAAATTTGAGGCAAGCTTGGAGGAGGTTTAGGCGCTCAATTGAACCCTGTCAAAATGCCAGTCGAAAGACCCTTTGACATGCCAATCAAAAGATCTTGTTTATCTTCAAAAAATTTATTTTTCTTTAATCAAGTGTTTGTAATCACCTATGTAAGAGAAAAATCTTGGAAATATGAGAGGGCAAATTTTGGGGTACAACAAGTTGGTTATGCAAGAAGGAGGTATTTATACCCCTCACATCTATGTTATTCCATAGGAACCTCTTGGAAATATGTGTTATCATAAAACCAAACTATTTGCAAAAATATTTGGGTGATGAGAAAAATTGTTTTGTTATGTTTTTACTCGCCAAGACTTTGAGATCAGAGCCTCGTAGTTTAGGGTAAAATTAACCATAAAAGTTTGTTGATTGATTTTAAGTTGACAAGAAATTTCGTCATATCCGAGTGGAAAATACAACTTACTACCCACAAGTATGACAGAGTGAGCATTTGCATCATTTTGATATGGAGAATGTCAATCACTTCTCAACATTCAAGTGGAAAATGTCAATCACTTCTCAATATAATGTAGAAGTATAATGGTTTACATCACTACTAGAATAAACTAATATCCAATCTTTTGTAAAAGGTTTTAAAAGTAAAGTGCACAAAGGAACAAAAAGAAATTTGATGAGGTTTTCCTTTTTTAGATTTTTTGGAAATATTTTGATTATGCTCAAGTGTTTTAGCATTTATTAAGAAAAAAAATTACCGGGATCACTTGACAAGGTCAGTGTTTATTAAGAAAGGTTTGAACTTTGAAATAAGAAGTTTTGAAAATAGGGAGAAGTTCTGAAAATTGAAGTGGGTAGGAGATGAAGAGACTATCCTAAAGCATAAAGGTAAGTGACAAGAAATAAAAGGTCTCATTGTAAGGTAGCCCAAGAGAAAGTCTTTGTGTATGCAAGTGAAATAACCACAAGATGGAGTAAGCATTTAACATTGGCCAAGATGATGCATTCCTTTCCCTTTGGATTGTGCCACAAAATAAGAAGATCGCACAAGCAAGCGTTTAAGAAGATAAATCATTCAAGATCAAGTCATAGAAGTAGATAAACACCAAGAGATTCAAAGGAAAACCAAAGTCACAGAGCCATAAAGATAGATTCACGTCTTTAAACAAAGATCAAAGTTATCTTTGAATAAGGTCAAGTCTTGATTTTAAGTTCAAAGGTCTAGATGAATCACAAGGTCTCTGATACAACCTCCAAGAAAATGAAATCACTAAGTCCTAAAGTCCAAGGTTCCAAATACTCCTCAAGCAAGGGATAATAACACAAAGTCCACAAGATTCAGATCCAAGTTTTTTAGGGTTTTATCCATTTTATAAATGTTTTTTCTTGTTTTGAAGCAATTAAGCAATAGAAGCAAAAATATAAAGACATAAAGTAAAAAAGCAAAATAAAATTGCAAGAATTTAAATGACATGAATGTAAATGGCATAAAATTAAATTGCAAAAAAATTAAAGTGTATAAAATACATGTTAGCACAATTAATATGTCAATGTTAGTGTTAATGAGGATTCAACCGATTCGGGACAATTTAGCACTATGTTGGAAGTCACACCTTTGTGAGGCTGGTCAATAACAATTTATGTGTTAAACATGTTAGAGAAATGATACAAAATAATTCTCCTAAAACAATGTCACACAATGATAAAAAAAAGAAAAAAAGATATGGAGATAGAAGAGAGGATCAAGCACACTTGAATTTGAAAAAGGGGTCATCTAACATCAATTTCAAACATTCAAATTCACAATGCAATGGAATAAACTTATCATTAATTCAAAGTACCAAAAATGATCAAATGATCATTTAAATGATAAGTTTTAAATAATGAAAGTTCAATCAACCACAACATTATCCAAAGACCAATTAAAATTTATGAAGCATTTATCAACCAAGTCATGATCCAAAGTCAAAAAAAGTCAAATAAAAATAGATAAAATATTAAATTAAAAATAGTTTTAAAAAGGTTTTCATGTACAAAAGACTTGTGTAATTTTCTTGTAACTTTAGGAACCCAATTTTCCTTTGTAGATGTTGATCAAGAAATTTTGATAAGTTTAAATAGGTTTGATATGTACTTTTCTAAAGTTCACCAAAAATATTAACAACTATCGCAAGATCATACATCAATTTAATCAAGACTCTCACCTTGTAGAAGCCTGATGCGGTTCACAAGAGGAAGTTTTAGAATTATTATAGCAGACTGATGTTGCAAATTTTAGTGAGACATCTTCACCTCAAATTCCTTGGATGATCAGAATTAGAAAATAGAGATTAATAGCCAACGTCCTCATCTGAACTTCATACATCACATTAGTGATCATGATCACATAATTGAAACAGCTCATCATATTTGATGCCAGACCTTTAGTCATGGAGAACATCATTAAAACAAGAGAATCATGAACTATTTAGTTCTTCAACATCTTTACCTTTGGCCACAACCAGGTTATCCTTAAGCTGAGAAGGACTTTTGGGAAATCCATACAATGTTACACAGAAGTGGCAACTTCAATGCAAGACTTGGCCTTTTAGCTTGAGTATCCTGATGTCTATTATGATGTTGAGACATTATGATTTCACATCATTTACTCATCCTGATTGTTGATTGATAAGGTTCTTTGTTGCATGTTAGAGCTTTGAAAAAAAACATATCCCTTATATATTTGAAGTCAACTTCCCAACTTAAAGAAAAACTTTTCCAAAAATCGAACCATTCTTCAACATATTTTACACTTTGGAGATCTTCAAAACCACATCATCCTTCACATAAAAACACTCTCTTTCTTTTCATCCAGTAGATGAGAAAGGGATACTTACATATTACTTCCTTGATGACAGACTTCTTAACTTTTGATGCATAAAATTAGCAAGAAGCAGTTAGCTCATCATCATAGGAAACCACCCTTCTTAGGTCAATATACAGAAAGCCCCTTCAAATGAATCTTGAGACAGATAGGACATTATACTCCAAAAAGCCTTCAAATTTATTGAATTTCTTCACTTTGAATGGCTTTTAAAACTGATCTAACTCCCATTATTAAGCAGCATAAATCTTTACGATGTTAGAACAAATGTTCTAGACATTTGGACTTGACCTTCTAAAAACTCTTCTTCCAAAGAGATGAAAGCATCTAATATCACAAGGGAATTCATGAAAGAACATGAATTGCTTTCATCATCTTTTATCTTCATGCTTACCAGATGAGACGTGAGCAACTAGACATCCACACCTTAGATATGCTTTGTCGTGAGGTCTTGATAAATTTCCAAGCAACATAGGCCATAGATCACATCCTTATTATCCTCCAATCATTTATCCTTTATAAACATTGATATTCACGGTTTTAAGAAACAACTTAACCTCTTCTGACTACCAAGAACAATCCACTCCTTGGCCTTCATAGTTTATACATCATATACATATACAACCATCAGTAGTTGTAACAACATCAACATACAAACAACCATCAATAGTTGTTGTATCAGCAACACAACCATCATTAGTTGTAACAAAAAGACAACCATCAATAATTGTCAACAACAATATAATCAGAGATAACTACCATCAGTAGTAGCAACAGCAAAATCATAAATAGCTACCATCAGTAGTAGCATCAACCAGACCATCAAACAACCATCAATAGTTGTTTCTTAATTCTAAGAAGGATATCATTATGCCTTTTCAGCAGACATGAAGTACCAGAAAGTATATCTCCATGAAGCTTACCCAATGACAAATAAGGTGCCTGCTCTGATACCAATTGAAATTTTGGCATTGATGCACAACATACTTTTAGTGATGTTTTCAACATCAGAGCATGATGTCAGGACATATGTTACAAAATCTGTAGATAGACTGAATACCGATATTAATCTGTAATAATATGCATAATTTAAATACAAGATGATAAATAACAGAGTCAATTGTTAACCCAGTTCGATGCAACTCACCTACTCCAGGGGCTATCAATCCTGGAAGGAAATTCACTATTAGTAGTATTAATTTGAAGCCTAAACAATCCCAGTTTACAGATTCTCGCTTAATCCCTACCCAGTGCAACTTCTACCTAGACACTCCTAGATATGAGAAATATCCATCTCACTTTCAATCACCGAAGTGATAAAAGACCTGCCCTAATCATAATGATAGTCTATAAACCAGTTACAACTGCAGTAACTAGTACAAGGATAAACTCAATAGAAGATTACACTTCCAATACAAATACTTAGTCAAGACTCTTGACTAAGAACAATACTAGGTGTTTCTTAAAAGCTTCCACCAAGAACAATACTCAACTCATTACCTAAAGGTTTATGAGTGAGAACATTAAGTCTACCTCAATGTATCAAAAGATACAAAGGGTGACTTACACCACAAGGAACACGCGAAACTCTCAAAATATAAGCCCTTATTTTTAAATAAAACAAAAGGAACTAACAAGAACTAATTTTCCCTAGCTCTTGGTCTTCCTTTTATAAGCTTCAGCTGTCCATGGGCTTTGAATTCTCTGCCCAATTATTCCTTGATCCATGTGCTGATTGCTGCACAAAATATATCCTTAAATCTTGGAACAAATCTTCAATTATCCTAAATTAGCTCAACAACCAAATTTAGAAACTTTAATGCTGGTGGAGATTTGATTCACGTGTTCTAGATTACATATTCTTGACTTGTAAAAATAACTGAGATATATCCAAAAGGAATCTGAGAAAATCAAATTTAAATATGTCAAGAAAATATCAAACAACAACACCTACTATACCAAATCAAGATTCCATGACATTATCTTTGACATCTAGTTGAAAATCACATAACATAAAACCTGTTATGTCAAACCATGTTTTGCCAAAGTTTAGACAATCACAAAACCACAGTACTAACAAGTAGGCATTGAGTTTCTAAAAAATATTCATTGATATACCTAGTTGGCATTATACGCCATTGTACGAGCACTTCGAATCTTGATGTCTGATTTTCATCTTTGAATTCGGTTCCTATTGGTAATTCCTCTACATCAACACCTCTTATCCCTCTTTGTCCATTTGCTGATGAATATCCTCTCAAAAATCTTGGAGGCATCTTGGAGATTATGAGAAAAAGTTTGGATTTTTGTGTTTTTGAAAGTGGTGTTAATGGATGTTAAGTAAAATGATTGATGCTTATGGTTATGGGATGTAAAATGGTGAAATGGTGAAAGTTGTTTTAATGGAGATTGGGTGCTTTGGATGATTTTTGTTTTTTCCAAAGGAAGAAGTAAGTGAGAGGTTTTATGTTTTGGAGAAGAAGAGGAAAATAGAAGTTTTATCTTTGAAAGTAGAGAGAGAGACAGAGAGAGAGAGAGAGAGAGAGAGAGAGAGAGAGAGAGAGAGAGAGAGAGAAGTCAGAGTTTGGGGGTTTTGGAGTGGATTTTTTTAAAGTGATTGATAAAAGAGGGATTTTGAACACTTTTTATGTTTCAAATACCTGGGAGTTCATGATGAAAAGGCGTTGGCAACTATCAACATTAATGACAGGCAACTCGTCATTGCTTCAAGGGCTGGTTTTTAGGAAAATATAGAAGTAGAACCGATGACGGGTGTCAGTTGGGAAAAAATTTCCCGTCATGAAGAATACAACTGTCATGCTATATGATAGACCCAATCATCATGTCCAGTTTCTTGTGTGCATAATTGGCTCATTTTAGGGATTTTTTGAAGCGATTGATATTATTATTTTCCTACACATTCAAATACACAAAAACAAAAGATATTATTAGATAAAAACCATTGGGATCCCTCCCATGCAGTGCTTTGGTTAAAGTCGTTTAGCTCGACTTTTCAATTTATGATCATCAAGAGAGCTCCTTTAAAGTGAAGTAAACTCCCTTATCTACCTCTTAACCAGTCACATAATAGTTTAGCCTTTGTCCATTCACCATGAATGCATAGGTTAATTCACTTCATACTTCCATAGCTCCTGAGGGAATTTCTTTCTTTACATTAAACGATCCAAACCATCTAGAACGAAGCTTTCCAGGGAATAACCTCTACATGGAATTGAATAGCAGAACAATATATTCTTCTTTGAACTATCTTCTTATGATTCACCTTCTGTTCCATCTTTTCTTTTGTTCCTTGTAGAACTTGGAGTCCTCGTACGCATAAAGCCTGAGTTCTTAAAGTTCATTCTATTGTAGATTCTTTGTTTTTATTGCAACCTTGAAATTTGATGGCATAATAAATTTTATGCTCCAATTCCACAAGAAAGTGGTAGGACTTTCTATAAACAAGCTTGAATTGAGTGGTTCTAATAAGGGTCTTATAAGTAGTTTTATAGGCCCATAGTGCATTGTAGAGCTTAGACACCCAACGATTTCTTGAAGTGGAGATTGTCTTTTACAATATTGTCTTTATCTCATTATTAGAAACTTTGACTTGGTCGATTTTCTATGGATGGTATGGATTTTCCACTATGTGCCTCACTCTGTACTTTCTTCAATAGATTTTCAAATTTTTGCAAGATGAAGTTTGATCCTCCATCGCTTATGACAACCCTGGGTACTCCAAAACTCGGGAAAATAATCTTCTTAAAAAAGTTAATGAAAACTCGTGTGTCACTTGTAGGCGAGGTAATTGCCTCAATCTATTTCGACACATAGTCGACATCGACGAGTATATAACGATTTCCAATAGAGGAAGGGAAAGGTCCATAAAATAGAATCTGCATATGTAATATATTAAGACCTCCATGATGTTATTCAATGGTATCTCATTTCTCCTCGAAATATTCCCAATGCACTGGAACTGATCACACTTTGTAATGAATAGGTGAACATCTTTAAATAGGTGAAGCAACTAGAGAAAAATAAACAATAAAGTTGCCATCGAATATTTATTTATCCCATGGAAGGGAAAGGAGAACAATGAAGAAAACCTGAGAAGGGAGAAATCAAGGTCTAGCAACCAAGAGAACAAGTACAGGAGTCGATTATGCAAGGGGAAGATATTAGCACCCCTCATGTTCGTGGTACTTCACGGGATCCACTCTTGTTTTTCTAATCAAAGGGTGTGTCAAGTCTAATGCTAACAAGTTAAGGGAAAATGCATGAATTCAAAGTATATACAAAAATAAAGTTTTTTATTAGTTGTGTCCTCCGTAGTTGCGAACCTTTGTGCCTACGTACCACCTTCCGTGCAATAGGGGATCAAGGCACTCGTAGTTCTCCTAAAAAGGTGTTTTGATTTGTTTTGTTTTTAGGCGGATAATGTTACATTCACACTCTAGCTGTTGACATATTGAAACCCGACCATTGGGGAATCACGCGTCGTATTATGTAGAGTGGAAATAACATCTCCTTTTTATGAAAAGGTTTTCAAAGAAAATCCTGAAGGCGGCCCGAAGGTAAAAGGTTTCAATTGGTTTGTGTAATGCGGTGGGAGAACTGACTTGGTTGTTTTGCGTTTGATTGCAAATGTTGCGGTTAGCAAGAGTCGCCACCGACTTTTCTTTTATCCAAAAGGAAAGGTTGAAAAGAACAGGAAAGACCTTTGAGATATTTTCTTGAGTTCGGGGGGTAGATTATAAAAAAGGAAGGTATTAGCACCCTTTTGTCCATGATTTTCCATGGGTTGTTAGTTACTTGCTAGATCACTTGCTTTTGTTTTAAAATGTGCTTTTGTGTGGTTTTTGAAAGTATTTTGTAAAGATGCCTCTGTTTAGGAAAACTTTGTAATGATTCTCGTTCGTAAGAATGTATACAAAGTGTTTGATCTTTTGAAAATATTTTCAAGTTTGAAAGATGTTTTGAAAGTGTTGGTGTTTTGAAAATAGCAAGGATGTTTTTGTTTTGAAATTGAGCAGGTAATTAGGAACATTCTACCTACTCAAAAGTCTTTCATATTCATTTCCTCTTTCCTTTGACATTGTTATCTTACTATTGATTTGGTAAGTAACCCTATCTTTGGATGTAAAAGGGACGGGCGTGGGTGATCGTATAACCATGATTAGCAATGTTGTAAGATATCTTAGCATTTTCTTTAGGCACTAAGATCATTTTGAAAGGCAACATGGATAACGTCATCGAGGGACTATGATCTTGTATTTTTGCTTGTATTTTTTGCTAAGATACTTCACATGCATAATATGGCCATTTTGTAAGGAAACAAATTGGGTTTACCCTAGGGGTGTATGTGTGCAAGTGTATTGATTTACATGCTTGATTTGTCTTGATTAGGGTTTTCTATTTGTTGGTTTTAATCTTTCCAATAAAAACCCTAATTACTAGCATTTGTATATAAAGCATTTAAATTGCGGAAATTAAAATTACTATGCTATTACATCATTTAGGGGAGGGGGTGTAAAAATTACAAATGGGGAATTACAAGAAATTAAATCAAAATAATTATTACAACCATATTGAATTTTGAATAAATGTACAAAATAAAGATAAAATGCAAGAATATAAAATGCAAGAAGAATTGTGATTTTTATTTGGTTTTTCATGAAAATGGTTTTTTGACCTAATTAAGAAAATAATTAACTAAAAAATAAGAAAATTAATATTTAAGTTAATAAAAGAAACTAATTTAAAGAAAACAAGTTTTTAGGGTTTTTTGTGAATTTATTTTAGTTAGTAAATAAAAATAATTAAATAAAAGATCCTAAGTTCTAAATTGATTTTATTTTACAAGAGAATAATATAATAATAATTAATATTAAATTATCTAAGTATTTTAAGAAAAAGTAAATTAAATTATGTAAAGGAAATATTTTTGTTCTTTTGTTTTTGTGAAGAATAAACTAAATAAATATAAATAATAAAATATAAATATATTTTTGGATTTTTTATTAATGAAAATAATAATAATAATAATAATAATAATATTAATAATAAAAATTTTATTAATAATAATAATAATAAAAGATAAAAAGGTATTTATAAAATAAAATAAAAAATTAAGTCAGAGGGGTTGATAAGTGAAACAGGGAGTATTGTAAGAAAAAAGTCAGACCCAAACTGTTGGCCCAAGCGCTGCAAAAACAGAAAGCTATCAAAACAAATGGAAAAAATGCAAAAGGCAGCGTGCTGAGGCTCGAACCCATGACCTCTTGATTACCAGCGCGCTGCCTTACCACTGGGGTGTCTATACATCCATTAATATAACTGAAATGATAAATATATAAGGCAAAACAAGTCCTGAACACACTTCATTTTCAACCTCCAGCCAGATCACCTATAACTTCACCATTTCTCAACAAAAATGGAAGACGCAAACATGAAAGTTGCTCCATTTTTCCATACGAATCCAACCATATACATATCATAAGCTATAAATCAAAGATGAATGAGAATTTTTAAAAGTACCAAATTCTGACCTAATTATTTTCAGAGGTTCAATCCTAAAATTCTCCTAGCTCAATCAATATAAATAAAATCTATGGACATGTACAGCTTCAGGGCAATGATATTTATATTTTATCTTCACAAATGCAAGCCTAACAATGCCTAAGTAATGAGATAGATGTTCAAGAAAAATACCTCGAAACTGGAAATTGTGAAATGCAAATGAGCTTGATTCAAGGTGCTGCAATGATCAAGTTAGCTTCCTCAAGTTCCTAGGAAGCTAATTCAATGGTTAGCTTGAGTTGAGAGTGACTGAAATGGCTTGGAGAAGTCAATGTGCAGACTCTTTTTTGGTTATGGAGGTTATGGAAAATGGTGTTACAGTTCTAGAATGAGGATCGGGATGAGTTGTATTTAAGGTAAGGAAGCTTTAGGAACTAAAAGGCAAAAGAACGCACGAGGGAAATATGATTTTGGTGTTCAAGGTCAGAAACCGTGCAATAATGGAGTTTTTGGGCAATTTCTGATTTGAGAGAGTTTTGGTGTGTTTCAGGGTGCTTCAGCTCGTGCTCTAGCTCACAAATAGTGCCTCTATTTATAAGCAACAAGTTTAGAAGCTTGTTGTTAATCAGAATTCAAAATCACAAGTTAAGCATAACATGTGATTTTTGAGAAATCCAAGTTTCAAAGCTTTGTGTACTTGCTAAGTGTGATGCAGTGGGAGAACTGACTTGAGGTTTTGCGTTTGTGTTCGCAAATGTTGAGGTTTAGCAAGAGTCGCCACCGACTTTTATTTTATCCAAAAGGAAAGGTAAAAAAAGCACAGGAAAGACCTTTGAGATGTTTTCTTGAGTTCGGGGGGTAGATTATGAAAAGGGAAGGTGCTAGCACCCTTTTCATCCATGGTTTTCCATGGGCTCTTAGTTACTTGTTTAGATCACTTGCTTTGCTTTTGCAATTGTTTGAAATGATGATTTGTGTGGTTTTGAAAGTTGTTTGGAAATTGTTTTGAAATGTGTGTGTTTGTTTGAAAATAGCAAGGATTGTTTTTTGAAATGATCAAGTAACTAGAAACTATCTACCTACTCAAAAGTCTTTCTTGTACATTTTTATTCCTTTGACATTGTTGACCTACCATTGTTTTGGTAGATAACCCTATCTTTGGATGTTAAACGGGATGGGTGTGGGTCATCGTATGACCATGATAGCAATATTGCCAAGTATCTTAGCAAGTTTTGAGGGACCAAGATAATTTGTTTTAGGCAACCTTTTGATAGCGTCATCGAGGGACTATGATCTTTTGTTTTGTTTTGTTTTGCCAAGTGTGATCGGTGGATCTGGAACTGACTGTTTAACGCTGGTTCGCGAAATGTCGCGGAAGCAAGAGTCGCCACCGTCTTTTATTTTCTCCAAATGGAAAGGACAAAAGCACAGAAAAATTCCTTAAAGAGATTGCTCTCGGTTCGGGAGGTAGATTATAGAAAGGGAAGGTGTTAGCACCCTTTCTATCCATGGTTATCCATGGGCTCTTAGATACTTGCTCATTGTGTTTTCAAAAATGGTTTGTTTGCTTTTCAACTGTGGGTTTAAAAAGTTTCTTTGAAAATTCCAGTTCGACTCTTGTATCAGTCCTCAAGAGTGTTTGAAAAGTTGCTTTCGAAAGCTTTTTGAAAAGGTGTCGATGTGAAAAGTATTTTTGAATTTGTTTTGAAGTTTAGAGCAAGTATCCAGAGTCGTCTACCTACCCTAAGGAATTCGTCTGTGTAGATGTCCTTTAAAGTAGTGCCATCCCACCATTGAGAGGTAGGTAGCACCACCGTTGGAGGTGTTCGGGTCAATTCGAGGTTCGGGACATGGTGATCACCAGAGCAATGGGAAGATACCTTAGAAGCTACCCTCATGCCAGGTTCCCGGATCATGAGGACTTACTAAGACATCCTCTACTCGACGATCACCTTTCGAGGCAAGGCAACAGTGAGGCGTACCCTAGGGGTGGTGTGTGATTTGTGTGTCAGATTCAGATATTTTATCTTGTCATGTTATTGGTGATCTACGCGTTCGCTTTTATTTTTGTCCATTCATTCTTGCATGCCTTGATTAACAGTTAAAAGTGCGAGAAAAGTAAAGTTCTAAACTATTACAAAAGGCGCGGGTCCACATCGCCAAAATTTCCAGGACCCGATTTGACAGAAAAATAAAGAATTAAAATGCGAAAGATTAAAATGTTACATGGCCTTGGGAGAGATACATAAATATTATAAAGAATAAAAAATAAATATGCGAATTGGAATTAAAGTTGAAACGAGGGCGTTGGACCCTTTTTTTAAGGAAACTAAATTACATTAAACGATTATTAATAAAATTAAAATGAAAAGAAATTGTTTTTGGTATTTTTGTATTTTAAGATTTTTAATGAGAAAAATTAATTGAAATTAAAATGCTAACCCTAATTCTAATTGTTTTAATTTATTAAGAAAGTATTAAATTTTAACCTAAACTTAATCTAATTATTTACATGCAATTTAATTACAAAAATAAATAATAGGAAATATTTAATTATTATGAAAGAAAAGAAAAAAGGATAAAAATTATTACAAACCCTAATTCTACCAATTTTGGATTTTTATCAAAAAGTTAAGGTTAAAACCTAAATTAAAAAAACTAAGTTAATTAATGAACTTTATTTACAAAAATACTAGTTAAATAAAATATTTATTATTTTTTATCTTTTTCTGATTTTTTTTTTATGTTTTTTTTTATATATTATGAAAAAAAAATAATTATGAAGAATTAATTAACAATAACAATTGAATCAAAATAACAATAATGAAAAAAAAATATAAGAAACTTGCAAACCTTAGGGGGATTCTGTCCCCAGTAGGAGGGTTTATTAGCATTTTTGGCCCATTTAAATTCATGGCCTGATTGACTTTCGTGGCTAGCATGTAGCTCCATTGACTAGTGCCTATGGTGTCCATCAGATCTGGTCCCTTGGATTGGCATTATTGGCCAAGTGGCACGCCAGAAATTGTGGACGCATGGTGGTCCTTGATGCTAAAATTACATAGGAACGTTAATTGCAAAATAATATGGAAAGGGTGAGGACCTGGGGCTCGAACCTAGGTCCTAGAGATTACCAATACCTAGCCTTGCCAACTGATCCACTTGATTGCTTTGTATATTACATAACAAACAAATAACATAAGCGAATATAATAACTAATGGATTTCTGGCGCGAATTTTTGAACGAACCAATCAACGCTTGCCACTGCATCGTCTTCTCCATGGCTTGTTTATTTCCTGAAACACAAAAAAACATTGGCAACGGTTTTGAACCGATCCCTCAGACACTATTATAAAAAATAGCGATTAGCTCAGGGTGGCTCATAAGTTGAGCGCGACCCCATCACTGAGTTTGTATGAAGGTCCTGATTTTGATGGTCTGGGTCTTGTGCTCCAATTTTTCTGGATAAGAGAATCCCTAATTTTGCAAGTCTGAAAACCTAGGGTGCTTTAATGGCGATTTCGCGTATGAGACACAAAAACTCAATCCAACTACATGGTTAGCTTCAGAATGAGTCAAATAATGCAAACCAAATATTAAAAATCAAGAATAATGCAAGAATTATGATAAGTGAGTATGGAAAAAATCAAGAACAGGGCTCAGTCGTTCTACCAATTCTGGGCGTTAGAGGTCGTGCTTTTGATCCAGGAAGTTTCCCTAATGTCTTAGGAAGGCAATGGATTGATTACTTTGCCTTGAAATGCTTGGGAATCACGATTTCAGTTTTGAATTTTTTGATCAAAGTTGCAAAGTTCTCTTTTGTCTTTCTGCGCAGCTTGGAGGTTAGCAGGCATTAGGTCTTGATCAAGCTTATGTATGGAACCAATTAGGGTTAAAATTTGATCCAAAAAAACCTTTGCATTGATTGAATAATATTTGATTTTCAAGGCAAAATATTTTCTAATCTTTTCATGCAAACTTCTACCAAATCATGACCAATTAGCAAGATTCTTTCCAAATCTGATTATACACAATATCTTGAAATTATTTCATGCACAAAAAGATTCAACAAATTAGGTTTAGTATTTTTCACATATTTAATTTAATTAAATGAATTATTAATAATTAAAAATCCAAATAAATAAATAAAAATGATAAAAAACTTCCCTTTGGGCCAAATGGTCGTGCACATGCCTTGGATAATGAATTGTGGAAGAAAAAGAGGCCCATTAGCAATTTTAGGTCATTTGAAACAATGTTGACTTTTCAAAATATTCAAAAATTTCCCAACTTCCACAAGGCATAACTTGCTCAATTTTTAAGCTTTGCTCATGTTCTTGGACATTTTGGAAAGGTCTTTGGGTCCTCTAACCAATGTCTTTGGTCCCATGTAATTTTGATTTAACAATCTCAAGTTATGGTCTTTGACTTAAAGTCCCTTTTTGTTGACTTTTGAAAATGACCTATAATGTTGAAATTGATAACTTTTTGTGAGAGCATTTCTTGGACTTGAAGTGTGAAGAGTAGTTGTAGGAAATGTCTTTCTCTTCAAAATGAGCTTTGGATGGAATTTTTCTGATAATCCATGTGAAAGTTATGCCCTGGTCAATTTACAGTTGACTTTTTCAGCTATCCAAATAAGGAAACTTTTGCATCTTGATGATTTTTGAGCCAAGCTTTGAGAATCATGATCAAGCATTGATCAAATGATGTTTGTGGCTTCAAAATAAGATGTTGACCAAAAATTTGAACTTTTGACTGTCAAATGACCATTTTGCCCCTACAGTTGACTGTAGTGCAATTAGGGTTTTTGACTGTGCAATTTTGTGCTGAAAGTCTTGAAACTTGGTATGAGGATGCTTGACCATATTTGTAGGCATGTGGGACTTGATTGGACCCTTGGAAACTTCATTTTCTTGATCAGAACCAAAACCCTAATTTTGACTGTTAGGAGGTCCTTGAACTGTGCAACCCTTGGGGAATTTTGAAGCATGCTTTTGACAATTCTTGAAGAATATGGGAGGGCAAATTTTGGGGTACAACAGTTGCCCCTGTTCAATCTTCTTAGACTTGAGGATGCAGATTGGCTGACATGCCTTTCGTAATCCGAAGGTGGAAGATGATTGAACACTAGAGTGCCCAGAAATTTGCGCTCACATAGTAGCAGTGATGATGGGGAATGGGCTTATAGATGCTATGCTAAGAGATAATGGAAGGTGGATGGGCTTATAGATGCCATCTGGATGTTGATCGCGTAAGAGCTTCCTTAGCGAGAACTTGCGTACCTGCAAAAGAAAAATGAGTACCTGACATGTTGCAGGAGCTGGTCTTCAGATGCTTGGTATAGATGTGTCCTGACTGGTTACAGGAGCTGAATCTGGAGCTTCAAATGGTGATAAATGAACCAGGGATAGTTACTACCTCAACAGGAACGGTGAGAGAACCTTGGATGACTTTAACCTCAACAACAAACATTGAGAGAATCTTGGTGGGAATTACCATCTCCGCAGTATCGGGGAGAGAACCATAGGCGATTACAATCTCAATAGCGATCATTGAGAAAACCTGGGATGGAATTATCATCTTCACAGCATTGGGGAGAGAACCATAGGCGATTACAATCTCAATAGCAATCATTGAGAAAACCTGGGATGGAATTATCATCTCCGCAGCATTGGGGAGAGAACCATAGGCGATTACAATCTCAATAGCAATCATTGAGAAAACCTGGGATGGAATTATCATCTCCGCAGCATTGGGGAGAGAACCATAGGCGATTACAATCTCAATAGCAATCATTGAGAAAACCTGGGATGGAATTATCATCTCCGCAGCATTGGGGAGAGAACCATAGGCGATTACAATCTCAATAGCAATCATTGAGAAAACCTTGGATGGAATTATCATCTCCGCAGGATCGGGGAGAGAACCATAGGCGATTACAATCTCAATAGCAATCATTGAGAAAACCTTGGATGGAATTATCATCTCCGCAGGATCGGGGAGAGAACCATAGGCGATTACAACTCAATAGCAATCATTGAGAAAACCTTGGATGGAATTATCATCTCCGCAGTATCGGGGAGAGAACCATAGGCGATTACAATCTCAATAGCAATCATTGAGAAAACCTTGGATGGAATTATCATCTCCGCAGCATTGGGGAGAGAACCATAGGCAATTACAATCTCAATAGCACTCATTGAGAAAACCTTGGATAACTTCTACTGAGTCTTCATCAGAAAAATCTGTTTGGGGTCGATTTAGCTGGACTAGAGAAGGCCTTGGGCTGGATAAGAAATCTTTGGAGTCGATTTAACTGAACCGGTCTAGGTCTTTGGAGTCTTCAAATGAGTCTTCAAAAGAAAAACCTTTGGGAGTTGGTTTAACTAGACCAGAGAACGCCTTTGACTGGATAATAACCAGGAAAATCTTTGGAGTCGATTAACTGAACCGGTCAAGGTCTTGAAATATGATTGAGAACTTAACTGAACATTTCCTGAAAGGTAAAGGTCAGTCATATGCAATGCGTGATATGGATCAAGCAATGATGTTCTCAACATAAATGAGACTTGTAAGGTATGATGCGTATATGCATGCTATGATGATGTATATGATGTTTAGGAATGTATGTTTCGTCTAGGAAAGTAAATCCTTGACGGGTGCCGGGAAGTCACTCTTGGGCTGATGTTGGAGAATAGGTTTTGCTTCCGCTGGGGATGATAGCTGCAAGAATACCGGTAGGAGAAGATAACTCCGTTGGGGAATAAACTTGGTGAATGGAAAACTTTGCGGGGAGAAAAGTACTCTAGTGATCTTGCTGGGGAGCAATACTCTGTGGGAAGAGAGGTACTTTGCTGTGCGTTGATAATAATTTGTTGGGGATACCCTTGTTGTTGTTGGAAGTGTTGATAGACTTCGCTGGGGATAAGAAGACTGCGTTGACGGCGATCTTTCCATGGCTTTTGGCTGAGGATAACCCAGTTATATCCTGGTAAGGAAATAACTCTTAGAATAAAGCCGGACGACGCGTTCGTGCTCCGCAAGGATAAGCTTCCAGAATTTACTGGGGATAAGCTTATTGCTTGGGGAGATGGATTCTCACTTTCCTGGGGGAGCTGGATTGGACTCTCTTGTGGAAGTTTTGAACTGTATTGGGAAAAGGCTCCGTTGAATGCTGGTATACCGCCGGGGAACAATCTTTAGACCAAGACTACCGGGGATGCTCGTTAAGAATGCATGCATACTACTGGGGAATGTTGAGATCTACTGGAGGACACCCAACTTCCTTAAGTTTGATACTATAGCTTCGCTTGGGGAGAGTGCACTGACTTGCTGGCTCACTCTCTGGGGGATCTGGTTACGTTCTTCCGCTGAACCCATCTTGGTACCCTGGAGGACAGAACAATTAGATTGCTTTTAGACAACTCTTTATTTCCCCTGTTTCTGAGGCGGGAGAGGAAGACCTGTGAGGCGCTGATGGTTGTTGATGGACAAACCTTCTTCTGGTAGGCAGGTGACAGGATGATAGGACATAGTCGTACGCTTTAATCCCTAACTTTTGCCTGGACCGCCCTTTCGGGTTTTCAGTCCACCGGGATACCCATTTTTTCCCAAGCCGCCTTTTCAGGTTTTCGACTTGCCGGGTGTACAGATTTTTCATTTCATCCCTTATTTTTGCCCGAACCCTTTTGGTTCGCCGGGAAGCCCTTATTTTTGCCTAGGTGTGTCAACCTAGCGGGTCTTTGATGGTGCGTAGTATTTTTCTTCGACTATGTCCATGCTCTTGGAATGTAGGGAGTTGCCCATGTTAGAAGTGTTTTGTCATGCCACCAGAAGGTGTTTGATCAGGCAAGATGCGTTGTTGGAATGCCCCAAGTGACTCATGCGGAGATTTGCCCCAGGCTATTTGGCCTTTGAGAGATTCTCCGAATCTTGATTGGATTGCCCCAGATGATGGGCAATAGTCATGTCTACCCCTTGATTGGAGGTACTTCTGTTCATTAGGCATTCGTCGTGCGAACTTCTATGCTGTTCAAACAAAAAGTCATATGCAAACAAAGTTATGTTAAAAATGCAAAGCCTATGTCTGTCTTGAAGATTTTGAAAATGCATCCTTTTTCATAAAACAAATGAATGTTTGTAAAACGTGATGTCAACTCCGTATTTTACCGTGAGCCTTAAGGAGTCAGGATACCTTTCGTAACAGTATGCTTTCGAACTAACCCATGCTTCAGCTAGGACTTTTGAGGGTTATAACGTGGCCTGGTTCACGGTTTAAGAAACAAAGGATAAAGGCTCAAATTATATTTGTACCCACCCGCTCTTCGTGATGTTCTCCAAACCTAAACTCAGTTGATCATACGTTAGACCTTGTTTGAGTCTTTGCTTTGATATACTAGTGATGATTCGGATGTTGACAATTTATTTTGGATAGGCAGTCATTTTTTGTTTTTGTGGAGGGTTTGTGAGACCTCTTTTCTTTTTGATTTGATTATCCCTGTTTTTTTTTTTGCCTGAACTGTTTCCTTTTTTGGAATTACAGTCAGTGGGATGTCCCAGTTTTGTAAGTCTCCTTCATGGGTTTTGACTTAATGGGTTTTTTATTTTTTGAGATAATGACTGCCTTTCTTTATTGATTATTCGGAACCATCACTGTCTTTCTTTGTTTTGTAAGGACTTCTTCAGTGCCATTCGTTATGCACTTGGATCAACTGAGAGACTACCCTGCCCCAGGTTATGATTAAGGGTTTTAATTTTCGAAAAGAAAAAATCCTACTTCTTTGCTCAAAGGGGTTGACGAGGGATTATCTTCCTTATAACTCCAGTGTTTAGGATTTGAAACAATGCTTGTACCTCATCAGCGGGGTCTGTTCAAAAGCATACTATAGATTGTGGTATCGTTTTCGTCATCCTCCCTCAAGAGGTTTAGAATTATTGAGAGTCGATCATCAGAAAAAATATGAAAATAATTTGTATTTAGTGAATACGAATATATTGTTTCAGAACAGACATATGCGATGCATTAATGAAATAACAACGTTTGATATGAATGGAATGCTTGAACAATCAAAAGAAAATTACAACTTGAAAGATTCTAATGAACAAAAATTTCTCAATCCTAGCCATGTTTTGACAAGGCAGCAATGATCACATTGGGAGTCTCGGCGGGCTCGAACTCGATCTTTTTAGCATCGATCATATTCTGAATCTTGTACTTCAATGCCCAACAGTCCTCAGTATCTTGCCCCGGGCTACCAGAATGGTAAGCGCACCTTGCTTCTGGGTTGTAATTTGGAGAGGAAGTCTTTGGATTTGCAGGAGGGTCGATCACCGCAATCAGGTTCATCCTTAACATGTGCTACAAAGCTCGTGACCATGACATGTTGATGTAGGTGAATTGTCTCTTAGGCTCGTCCGACCTGTTCTGATCAACCCGCTGTTCTTGGCGCGGTCGTTGTTGGACCTGAGAAGTAGTAGCAACTCGGAGAGGTCTATTCATTTGACCCGACCTTTGCCTTCTTGGAAGCTGTTCTATGACCTGGTCCCTGATTTGGGCTGGTTGCTTCATGCCTTGAGGAAGTTGGCTGATCATGGCTCTCAGCTCTCCTTGCTCCTGAGCTAAACCTTGAATGAGGGCCCTTTTCCCCAGCATCTGGGTTTTCAATGTGTCTACCTCAGCTTGTAGACGTTTCAGCTGTTCGTCCTTGTCATCTTCAGGACTCTTTTTGATCAGATTCCCCATGAGGAGTGTCCTCAACTCTTCCTGCCCCTTGGATAGGCCTAGGAAGATTTCCCTGAACTGAGTCTCTTGAGCGTGAAGGTCCAGGTTATCTTGTTGTGAAGCCATTGCTGAAATAAACAGCAGGGAGGGTAAGTGACCTGCAACAAGGGTACCTGTTATGCAATGATATGTATGATATGCATGCAATGTTTTCAAGGATCTCGCGGGGTAAACAAGAAATTTGTTAGAGCTGGGATCTGGTAGCTTGATTGAAGGAACTTCATATTTGTTGAGAGTCCTTTTTCAAGGGTCAAAGGCTCACCATATCGAGTGGTTCATAGCCCCTGACTCAAGTCATCATGTCTGGTTTTGACTTCCAAACAACCTTGGTTAGGGGAACCTTCTTCAAGAGTCAAAGCTCACCATATCAAGTGGGTCATAGCCCCTGACAACTTTGGCTAGAGGAAAATAAATCCTCTTTTCCCCTTGCTAGATGTTTGATTTATCATGACCTGCATCACAAGCCCTTGAGATCCTTGAAATGGGTTAGGATGTATGCAATGGTATGATGTCATGCTATGCATGGGGTGATGTAGGTAAACCCTGTTATGAGTCCCAATTAAGGACTATAAACAAACCCTGCAAGAAATTCAGTATACTTTGTTATGAGTCCCAATTAAGGACTATAAACAAAACCTGCAAGAAACTTAGTAATCCCTGTCATGGGTCCCAATTAAGGACTAAAACAAAACCTGCAAGTAGTTCATGTGTCAGTTAACAAGCATGCAAGTAGGCAAATACAAAGGCACACAAGTCACACAAGAGAAACCCTTAGAGTTTAGGCCAGCATGAGGTATGGGTATTACCCTCTTGAAGTTGGTGGTTCATACCTGTCCTATCAAAAGTAACCGGGTTCTTAGAGGATCCCAATATCATTGACTACCCTTAATCGGTCATAACTCCAGCATCGCAATCTTTTCTTGCGGCCAGAACCATCGCGAGAGTTTAGCCTCAATGGGCGTAGCATACTGCTACTGTTCTAATGGCCAAGTTGGGTCATTTAAGGTTCTAAGGTCTGTTGGTGCTTAATGACTCCTTGGAAGACCCATATTCTCCCCGTTTCAACACGAGGGATATCGGTACAGACCAAGGCGCCACACCAACGTAGCCACTGCTTCACCCATGTCGGTATACGCCGGACAGGTCCCTCACAGCTTATGCTACCTAAACAGGGTATCCCCAGATCCGGGTTAGGATCTATGTAACTCCCATGCAACCCACAAATTTAAAGCAGACAAGTCAATACAATTGAAAACACAGTTATGAACTAACCCTAAGGTACACCTCACTTTAAGTTTTTATCCCCAGCAGAGTCGCCAGTTCTGTGATCGGTGGATCTGGAACTGACTGTTTAACGCTGGTTCGCGAAATGTCGCGGAAGCAAGAGTCGCCACCGTCTTTTATTTTCTCCAAATGGAAAGGACAAAAGCACAGAAAAATTCCTTAAAGAGATTGCTCTCGGTTCGGGAGGTAGATTATAGAAAGGGAAGGTGTTAGCACCCTTTCTATCCATGGTTATCCATGGGCTCTTAGATACTTGCTCATTGTGTTTTCAAAAATGGTTTGTTTGCTTTTCAACTGTGGGTTTAAAAAGTTTCTTTGAAAATTCCAGTTCGACTCTTGTATCAGTCCTCAAGAGTGTTTGAAAAGTTGCTTTCGAAAGCTTTTTGAAAAGGTGTCGGTGTGAAAAGTATTTTTGAATTTGTTTTGAAGTTTAGAGCAAGTATCTAGAGTCGTCTACCTACCCTAAGGAATTCGTCTGTGTAGATGTCCTTTAAAGTAGTGCCATCCCACCATTGAGAGGTAGGTAGCACCACCGTTGGAGGTGTTCGGGTCAATTCGAGGTTCGGGACATGGTGATCACCAGAGCAATGGGAAGATACCTTAGAAGCTACCCTCATGCCAGGTTCCCGGATCATGAGGACTTACTAAGACATCCTCTACTCGACGATCACCTTTCGAGGCAAGGCAACAATGAGGCGTACCCTAGGGGTGGTGTGTGATTTGTGTGTCAGATTCAGATATTTTATCTAGTCATGTTATTGGTGATCTACGCGTTCGCTTTTATTTTTGTCCATTCATTCTTGCATGCCTTGATTAACAGTTAAAAGTGCGAGAAAAGTAAAGTTCTAAACTATTACAAAAGGCGCGGGTCCACATCGCCAAAATTTCCAGGACCCGATTTGACAGAAAAATAAAGAATTAAAATGCGAAAGATTAAAATGTTACATGGCCTTGGGAGAGATACATAAATATTATAAAGAATAAAAAATAAATATGCGAATTGGAATTAAAGTTGAAACGAGGGCGTTGGACCCTTTTTTTAAGGAAACTAAATTACATTAAACGATTATTAATAAAATTAAAATGAAAAGAAATTGTTTTTGGTATTTTTGTATTTTAAGATTTTTAATGAGAAAAATTAATTGAAATTAAAATGCTAACCCTAATTCTAATTGTTTTAATTTATTAAGAAAGTATTAAATTTTAACCTAAACTTAATCTAATTATTTACATGCAATTTAATTACAAAAATAAATAATAGGAAATATTTAATTATTATGAAAGAAAAGAAAAAAGGATAAAAATTATTACAAACCCTAATTCTACCAATTTTGGATTTTTATCAAAACGTTAAGGTTAAAACCTAAATTAAAAAAACTAAGTTAATTAATGAACTTTATTTACAAAAATACTAGTTAAATAAAATATTTATTATTTTTTATCTTTTTATGATTTTTTTTTATGTTTTTTTTATATATATTATGAAAAAAAAATAATTATGAAGAATTAATTAACAATAACAATTGAATCAAAATAATAATAATGAAAAAAAAATATAAGAAACTTGCAAACCTTAGGGGGATTCTGTCCCCAGTAGGAGGGTTTATTAGCATTTCTGGCCCATTTAAATTCATGGCCTGATTGACTTTCGTGGCTAGCATGTAGCTCCGTTGACTAGTGCCTATGGTGTCCATCAGATCTGGTCCCTTGGATTGGCATTATTGGCCAAGTGGCACGCCAGAAATTGTGGACGCATGGTGGTCCTTGATGCTGAAATTACATAGGAACGTTAATTGCAAAATAATATGGAAAGGGTGAGGACCTGGGGCTCGAACCCAGGTCCTAGAGATTACCAATACCTAGCCTTGCCAACTGATCCACTTGATTGCTTTGTATATTACATAACAAACAAATAACATAAGCGAATATAATAACTAATGGATTTCTGGCGCGAATTTTTGAACGAACCAATCAACGCTTGCCACTGCATCGTCTTCTCCATGGCTTGTTTATTTCCTGAAACACAAAAAAACATTGGCAACGGTTTTGAACCGTTCCCTCAGACACTATTATAAAAAATAGCGATTAGCTCAGGGTGGCTCATAAATTGAGCGCGACCCCATCACTGAGTTTGTATGAAGGTCCTGATTTTGATGGTCTGGGTCTTGTGCTCCAATTTTTCTGGATAAGAGAATCCCTAATTTTGCAAGTCTGAAAACCTAGGGTGCTTTAATGGCGATTTCGCGTATGAGACACAAAAACTCAATCCAACTACATGGTTAGCTTCAGAATGAGTCAAATAATGCAAACCAAATATTAAAAATCAAGAATAATGCAAGAATTATGATAAGTGAGTATGGAAAAAATCAAGAACAGGGCTCAGTCGTTCTACCAATTCTGGGCGTTAGAGGTCGTGCTTTTGATCCAGGAAGTTTCCCTAATGTCTTAGGAAGGCAATGGATTGATTACTTTGCCTTGAAATGCTTGGGAATCACGATTTCAGTTTTGAATTTTTTGATCAAAGTTGCAAAGTTCTCTTTTGTCTTTCTGCGCAGCTTGGAGGTTAGCAGGCATTAGGTCTTGATCAAGCTTATGTATGGAACCAATTAGGGTTAAAATTTGATCCAAAAAAACCTTTGCATTGATTGAATAATATTTGATTTTCAAGGCAAAATATTTTCTAATATTTTCATGCAAACTTCTACCAAATAATGACCAATTAGCAAGATTCTTTCCAAATCTGATTATACACAATATCTTGAAATTATTTCATGCACAAAAAGATTCAACAAATTAGGTTTAGTATTTTTCACATATTTAATTTAATTAAATGAATTATTAATAATTAAAAATCCAAATAAATAAATAAAAATGATAAAAAACTTCCCTTTGGGCCAAATGGTCGTGCACATGCCTTGGATAATGAATTGTGGAAGAAAAAGAGGCCCATTAGCAATTTTAGGTCATTTGAAACAATGTTGACTTTTCAAAATATTCAAAAATTTCCCAACTTCCACAAGGCATAACTTGCTCAATTTTTAAGCTTTGCTCATGTTCTTGGACATTTTGGAAAGGTCTTTGGGTCCTCTAACCAATGTCTTTGGTCCCATGTAATTTTGATTTAACAATCTCAAGTTATGGTCTTTGACTTAAAGTCCCTTTTTGTTGACTTTTGAAAATGACCTATAATGTTGAAATTGATAACTTTTTGTGAGAGCATTTCTTGGACTTGAAGTGTGAAGAGTAGTTGTAGGAAATGTCTTTCTCTTCAAAATGAGCTTTGGATGGAATTTTTCTGATAATCCATGTGAAAGTTATGCCCTGGTCAATTTACAGTTGACTTTTTCAGCTATCCAAATAAGGAAACTTTTGCATCTTGATGATTTTTGAGCCAAGCTTTGAGAATCATGATCAAGCATTGATCAAATGATGTTTGTGGCTTCAAAATAAGATGTTGACCAAAAATTTGAACTTTTGACTGTCAAATGACCATTTTGCCCCTACAGTTGACTGTAGTGCAATTAGGGTTTTTGACTGTGCAATTTTGTGCTGAAAGTCTTGAAACTTGGTATGAGGATGCTTGACCATATTTGTAGGCATGTGGGACTTGATTGGACCCTTGGAAACTTCATTTTCTTGATCAGAACCAAAACCCTAATTTTGACTGTTAGGAGGTCCTTGAACTGTGCAACCCTTGGGGAATTTTGAAGCATGCTTTTGACAATTCTTGAAGAATATGGGAGGGCAAATTTTGGGGTACAACACCAAGATACTTTGCGTGCATACCATGGCCATTTTATTTAGGTAACCAAGTAGAGATACCTTAAGGGTGTTTGTGTGCAAGTGTGTTTTATTGCATGCATGATTTTATCTTGAATTAGGATTTTCTATTTCATTAATTTTATCTTGCCATGCATATCCTAATTACTAGCATTTACATTTTTGAAAGCAATAAAAATGCGGAAATGTAAAATCCTACGCTATTACAATATTTAGGGGGGTGGGGGACACACACTTATACATGGGGATGGTTCAACGAGAAAAATTAAAAAAAAAAGAAAATAATAAGGGGAATAAAAAGAGAAAGAGAGAGAGGGCTAGCGCGCTGCTGAGGGGAAGTTAGAAGTTCTAACCCAGGCCTGCTGCAGGATATCAACCTGTTAGTGAAAATGTATGAGTCGGAACTTCTGACTCTGGTGTGCTGCAAAATAGAAACCTATTAGTGGGGAGGTCAGAACTTCTGACTCCCATGCGCTGCAAAACAAAAATCTGTTAGTGAGGAAGACAGAAGTTATGACCCTGTTGGAAGTGCAATAATTTTCAGAAGTTATGATATTATTGATAGAAAAACAGGCCTCATAAGTGCTGGCGTCAAAGTCAGAGCTTGGTTTCCCCTGTGCTAGTCAGAACAAATGAAGTTTGATTATTTTTCCATAAAACAGAAGGCATGCCTAGGGCAGTCTCAGCAAGTGTCATAGCGTTTCAGAAGACAGAAACAAAAAGGTCACAAGCAGGTTCTACACCGATTCACTTCTCAAAATATGTACAGCAGCAACATGATATTTACATTGTGTTTATTGAGCATGCAAAGCTGATGATGCTTAGCAGCATGGTGAGAGTCAGCATGTGCTTACCTTGCTGTTGGAAGAAAATCTGTGAATTGGAGCTGGCCTTAGCTCTAATGGTGTTCTGGGCAGGTTCTTTTTTGAATGGGTGGATGGAGAAGATATATATATGTATGGTCAGAAACTGTAAGGGCGTTCTCTAGTCAGGAAGCAATTTGGGTATCAATGAAGTTTGGAGGCAGGAAGTTCAAAGTTATGAAACACTAGGAATTTTGGCAGAGTTTCACAATGTTTTCTTGCTAGAGTTTTCTGTTCTTCTTCTAGCAATTTTTCTGGATTTTGGATCGGGGTTTTTCAATGGACAGTGGTGCCCTATTTATAGGCAAGGCTTTGTGAATTTTAAACGTTAAATGGCGCTAATACCATGCAGTAGGTGTTGCCTTGTTCTTGAAGGAAGTTTATGGAAAGTTGTGATGGTGGACAGCTTTTCAGCCTAGGCTGGAATAGTATGCGAAGATTAAGGGAAAGTGATACCCATAAGCGAAAAGTGGCGCATAGATCCATGCCTAAACCTGCACAAGGGTGTTACTATGCCACACATGGAGAGACCCCTTGGATAAATGCTCAAAAGGGGTTGTGAGCATTAATGAGCATTAAATGGTGATAAGATTTGTCAAAAATCAGAAATCTTGTAATAGGAGATTTTGCATCATTACCTTTAACCTGAGCCAGCAGTTCTGCTTTACCAAAAAACAACACAAACCAAGCTCTGACCTTGGCCTCTTGTTGTCCCAGCAAATTCTGAGGGTTTTCTAGATTTTCCAGCATGTTCTTTTGATCTGCCTCTGAAAACTATGGACTTAGAGATTCTGCTTTAGTATTATACCCACTCTTCTGACCTCTTCATCTTCTGATTCCAGTAGGTTCTGAAGAAGTTCCATGCTTTGTTTCCTTCTTTGCATTCTTCTAGCAAACTCTGGCTGAACTTGCGTACTTGCTGAAAGAGCCACGTTCTGTTTAAAGATTACGTGTTGAACCATGTTTACAACCTCTAACTGAGTTGGTGTAGCTGCTGAAGAGCCACCTTCTGACTGAATGTTATGTGCTGAGACAAGTTTGCAACTTCTGACCATTTCTGCCTGGAGGTTGGTTCAGAGGTTCTGAAGTGCCATTTTTCTTAAATACTTAAAAAATCTCAAATACTTAGAAATTTGGTTTTTGAATCTTAGCTGGAATACACTTCCCGTTTCAAGCATGTTTTGCTGAAATAGGATTTTTTTGGATTTGATTTTAATCAAGAGGTCAAGGTTTAGCCTTTCAGCGTATATGACTGTTTTGCCCTTGGGAGCGATCTTCATAAAAAATTTGTAATCCAAAGCTTGGGATTGGATGGGGAGTAAACCTGATAAAAATGAGAGGGCAATTTTTGGAGTACAACAGCTGCCCCTGTTCAAACTTCTTGAACCTGAAGAGTTAGATTGGCGGATCCGCCATTCGTGACTTGAAGGTGAAAGATGATTGAGTACTAGAGTGCTCAAAAATTTGCACTCGAAGATGTATGGTAAATGGGCTTATAGATGTCATTTGGAGGATTGATGGTTAACAGAAAGTCTGAACTGGTGTTTTAACAGAAAACGAATCAGAATAAACCGTTGAGAGGTTTATCTAAACCAGTAAGAATCTAGAAACGAATCGGAATAAACCGTTGAGAGATTTATCTGAACCAGAGAAGGTCATAGATTAACTTTGACTGGATAAGAATCAGATAAATCTTAGAATCAATTTAACTGAACCAGACAAAAGTGTTGGAATATCTTCAACTGGAATAAGAATCAGGGAGATCTTAGTGTTGATTTGACTGAACCAGAGAAGGTCTTGGATTAACTTTGACTGGATAAGAATCAGAAAAATCTTAGAATCGATTTAACTGAACCAAATAAAAGTCTTGGAATATCTTTAACTGGAATAAGAATCAGGGAGATCTTAGTGTCGATCTGACTGAACCAGAGAAGGTCTTGTATTAACTTTGACTGGATAAGAATCAGAAAAATCTTAGAATCGATTTAACTGAACCAGACAAAAGTCTTGGAATATCTTCAACTGGAATAAGAATCAGGAAGATCTTAGTGTCGATCTGACTGAACCAGAGAAGGTCTTGGATTAACTTTGACTGGATAAGAATCAGAGAAATCTTAGAATCGATTTAACTGAACCAGACAAAAGTCTTGGAATATCTTCAACTGGAATAATAATCAGGGAGATCTTAGTGTCGATCTGACTGAACCAGAGAAGGTCTTGTGTTAACTTTGACTGGATAAGAATCAGAAAAATATTAGAATCGATTTAACTGAACCAGACAAAAGTCTTGGAATATCTTCAACTGGAATAAGAATCAGGGAGATCTTAGTGTCGATCTGACTGAACCAGAGAAGGTCTTGGATTAACTTTGACTGGATAAGAATCAGAGAAATCTTAGAATCGATTTAACTGAACCAGACAAAAGTGTTGGAATATCTTCAACTGGAATAAGAATTAGGGAGATCTTAGTGTCGATCTGACTGAACCAGAGAAGGTCTTGGATTAACTTTGACTAGATAAGAATCAGAGAAATCTTAGAATCGATTTAACTGAACCAAACAAAAGTCTTGAAATATCTTCAACTGGAATAAGAATCAGGGAGATCTTAGTGTCGATCTAACTGAACTAGAGAAGGTCTTGGATTAACTTTGACTGGATAAGAATCAAGAAATCTTAGAATCAATTTGACTGAACCAGACAAAAGTCTTGGAATATCTTCAACTGGAATAAGAATCAGGGAGATCTTAGTGTCGATCTGACTGAAACAGAGAAGGTCTTGGATTATCTTTGACTGGATAAGAATCAGAAAAATCTTAGAATCGATTTAACTGAACCAGATAAAAGTCTTGGAATATCTTCAACTGGAATAAGAATCAGGGAGATCTTAGTGTCAATCTGACTGAACAGAGAAGGTCTTGGATTAACTTTGACTGGATAAGAATCATAGAAATCTTAGAATCGATTTAACTGAATCAGACAAAAGTCTTGGAATGTCTTCAACTGGAATAAGAATCAGGGAGATCTTAGTGTCGATCTGACTGAACCCGAGAAGGTCTTGGATTAACTTTGAATGGATAAGAATCAGGGAAATCTTAGAATCGATTTAACTAAACCAGACAAAATTCTTGGAATATCTTCAACTGGAATAAGAATCAGGGAGATCTTAGTGTCGATCTGACTGAACCAAAGAAGGTCTTGTGAGGGCATCTTTCTGAGGAATTTGCTGAAACAACCCTTCAATAGACGTAATTTTTGAGAGGACTACCAGGTCATATAAGTAGTCAACGGTATTTATTTATTTGTCTTTCCCTGAAAAGGTAAAGAGTTAGTCATATGCAATGTCATGATGTATGAAACGCATGATGTCATGATATTATCAAAATAAATGAGATTGTGTCGTATGCACTTTATCATGTATGTAAAATAAGAGGCATGAAATGTGAAATGTTTATGAATGTACTTTCGTCTGGGAAAATAAATCCTTGACAAATGTCAGGGAGTTTGTTAAATCCTGGACTGTTGTTGAAGAGTATGTGTGTCTTCAAACTTTGTTTAGAATGTTTCCGCCGGGGATTCCTATTTTGTTTTTTTGGGGATAAACTCCGCTGGGGAATATTGAAAACTCTGTGGGGAGAATGTTTATTCCTTCTTGGAAAAGAGTTTAGGAGTCTCGGTTGTCCATTGCTCTACTGGGGAGTCGAGGTTGAACTGATATTTGGTCGGGTCTAGGTTTCACAGTAACTTGCCGGGGATTGTATAGTAGTCTACTTGGGAAGAGGAGTTGTGGTCTTTTGATTTGCAGTAGTCGGAGAAGCAAACCCAAACTGGGGAATCTGTAGTTTGTTGGGGAAATAAACTTTGTTGTCAGTCCACTAGAGAGGTGATGAAATTGTTGGGGAAGTCCTCGAGGATTCTTGAAGTTGTCTCTGCTGGGGAAAGGTTTTCAGAGATTAAACTCTGGCTGGGTGTGATGCGGTGGGAGAAATGACTTGAGTTTTTGCGTTTGTGTTCGCAAATGTTGCGGTTAGAAAGAGTTGCCACCGACTTTTATTTTATCCAAAAGGAAAGGTAAAAAAGCACAGGAAAGACCTTTGAGATTGTTTTTGAGTTCGAGGGGTAGATTATGAAAAGGGAAGGTGCTAGCACCCTTTTCATCCATGGTTTTCCATGGGCTCTTAGTTACTTGTTTTAGATCACTTGCTTTACTTTTTCAATTGTTTGAAATGGTTCTTTGTGTGGTTTTGAAAGTATTTTGAAAAGAGGCCATCGTTTAAGCAATCTTTGTAATGATTCTTGTTTGTAAGAATGTATACAAAGATGTTTGTCTTTTGAAAAATGTTTCAATGTTTTGAAAGTTGTTTGGAAATGTTTTGAAAATGTGTGTGTGTGCTTGTTTGAAAATAGCAAGGATTGTTTGAAAGAGATCAAGTAACTAGGAGTTATCTACCCTACTCAAAAGTCTTTCTTGTACATTTTTATTCCTTTGATGTTGTTGACCTACTATTGTTTTAGTAGACAACCCTATCTTTGGATGTTAAACGGGACGGGCGTGGGTCATCGTACGACTACGATAACAATAGTGCCAAGTATCTTAGCAAGTTTTATGGACCAAGATCATTTGTTTTTAGGCAACCTTTTGATAGTGTCATCGAGGGACTATGATATTTTGTTTTGTTTTATTTTGCTAAGATACCTAGCATGCATACCATGGCCATTTTTAGGCAATAAAGTGGGTGAAACCCTAGAGGTGCTTGTGTGCAAGGTGTTGTCATTTTTCATGCATTTTTTTCTTGCATTAGGTCTTGCTATTTGTTTGATTTTTTGTCTTATCATACAAACCCTAATTTTACTAAACATGTATATAATGCGATAAATTGCGTAAAGTAAATCTAAACTATTACAACAATTATTATGGGAGGGGGGATACAAGTTTTGAATGGGGATATTTGCACAAAATAAAACCCTAATTTACTATTACAACCCAATTGACTTTATTGTACAATAAATAAATAAACAATTATTTAAATATGCAATAAAATGTAAATATGCAAAAAAAGTTTTGTAATTGTTTTATGTATGATAAAAATAAAATTATCTAAGTCCTAAAAATAAGGAAAAATAATATTATTATTTTTGAAAGGGGAAACCCTAATTTTGTTTTAAAAGAAAATATTGTTTTCTAATATTTATTTATTCATTTTTGTTCAAGAAAAATAATAATAATATTATGTATAAATATTTAAAAAAAAATATGTATGAAATATAAATATTTAATGTATATAAAATATAAAGTAAAATATTTAAGTATTTTTATTATTATTTACAAGTTTATTTAAGAAAATAAGTTTTATAAACCTAATAAACTATTTTTATGCCAAAAAATTAATAAAAATAATAAAATAAAATGCAAAAAATTAAGAAAATATTTTTGGGATTTTTTAATGTTCAGAAAAAAAATAATAAAGCCAATAATCACAAAAGAAATAAAAAATATGCAAAATGGGCCAAGGGGGTGCAAATAGGAAACATGGGGGTGCAAAAAGTCAGAAAAGCAAGGCCCAGGCGCGCCAGGCCCAGACACTTCATCCCTGTCATTGGCTTCTTCCTCCTGCGCGCCTTTCTGTGCTTCAACCTGTAACTCTTGCATACATGCACAAAAGCAAAATCTTGCAACATAAAACTTATAGCATTTTTTATCACGATTCCAATGATATAAGATTTGAAACTTAACTCTAAGAAACCAGGGAGAATTTCAGTGGCCCTAATTCCTGACCTAATTTTTTCATGAACTTCAACAATCAAATACTCTTAGCTCAGTTAATATAAATGGAAACTATGCATATGTACATCTTGAGCAAGTTAAGGACTACATTTTTTATTCACAAATCGTGACCTAAGGTTTCCTAAATAGAGAGATAGAAACTTGAAAAATATCTTGTTCAGTTGAGTTTGGATATGGCAATGTGGGGACTTTGAATGAGGCCTGAAGATCTTGTGAGCTTCCTTGAAGTTCCCTCAAGCTTCTCCAATGCTCAGCTGGCCTTGTAGATGCTTGAATCTCCCTGTAGAAGTCAACCTGCAAATCTCCAAAATGAAAATGGTGAAGCTTGAAACAGGGCACACAGTTGCAAGACAAGGGCCTGGACAGTTTAGGTGTGATGTAGGGAAGATGTTTCAAGGGTTAAAAGGCAAAACGCATGAGCCAATTTTGAAATGGCTTGAGTTCTGCAGATGATGCATTGTTTGGGCAGGAACTTGGGTTTTTTTGTGTTTGAGAGTGTTTGGGATGTTAGCAATTCGTGTATTGGCTTGTTACAAGGTTCTGAGGTCATTTCAAATGATCCTAAGGCTTGCTTTTATCAGATGTATCAGTTCTATTGACTTTTGCAAGTTTCTTGATTTTGAAGAAAAGTTTGAGGTGACAATACCAAAGCTTGTACTTGCTAGCTTATAGACTGCATAGAGTTGGTACAAGTTGCCTGATGTTTGTGGATCTTGTTTACAACAAAAGATCAGGTCCATGGATCATGATTTGCAAAGTTGTAAAAAGCTAGCTTTATGAAAGTAGTATTATGAACTTTATGCCATAAACGGATTAATTCATTGTACAATGCTCCAAAGATTGAAATAAAGCCATTGTCCAATGGATTAGCATTCAATTATGGAGTGTAGAAAGGATTAAGACCTTTAATACCAAGTACAAGCATGTTTGAAACTGATTTACAACTTATAACATTGTGAAAATGCCTTGAACAAAAGTGATAAATTGTCATTTTCCTTTCTTCGATTCTCCCTAACCATAAATTATCTTGGAGAGTTCTTGGAAATTTTGGAAAGCTTGTAACATGCTTCAAAATCCATATTTGAAATTTATTTTGAGATACCTCTTGGAACTAGGTGAAAAATGTCCATGAAGTTAGGTCAAAATCCTGCCTAAATTAGGGCAAATTTTCACTAAGTTAAAAAGTTTATGGACCCCTATTCACAAAATCATAACTTGAGATCCAAGCATCTTTTTGGAAAACTTTGTTAATCAAAGTTTTATATTTCATGGAGTACTACAACTTTCATGTTGGAAGTTTTCTTTGAATCTAATTGCATCATGGTGAAAAAGTTGTGGAAAGTTGGGAAAAAATAAGAAAATTTCCATACTTAGAAATTTTCTAAGTTATGAAAAATTTTCAAATTAAACCCTAATTTGCAATTTTAGGTTTCTTGATCAACAAGGTTCACATTTTGACATATCTTGATGAATTATGATGCTTGGCACTTGATTTTGACCAAAACGTCAAAGTTTGACTTTTCAGTGTACAATTGACTTTTGATCAGTTGACTGCAAAATTCATCTGTCAATCCTATGCATTTGAGATCTTTTGAACCAAGTGATTATGTCAAGATGATTCTATTGAGTCCTTGAAATCATGCTTGAACCCAATTGGTCATTGGCTAGGTCAAAAATCAGAAATTGCCCTTTCTTAGTCAAAACCCTAATTTTGACCATTTTGCCCTTTTGATGATCTGATCGAATTTCTTGAGGAGTTGTGATCCAAACTTCATCAAATGGTACTCAAGAGCCTATAATGTGATTGTGGATAAAAAATTATGAAGTTTGACTGTAAATTGGCCATGATTGACTTTTTCCCCAATACAGCTGATTTTTAGGTCAACTGTCAAATTGACTGGGCAAAAATGTGATTCGAGGCTTGAAATTTGGTATGAAAAATATTAGGGGTCCAAGATGGTGTATGAAAGTCATATGAAGAATTGATGGTCCAAAAATCCTTGTGCAAACTCAAACCCTAATTTCAGGCTACTAGTGCAAGGTGAGGTCTTGAGCTGAGCAAACCCTAATCCTGTCTTGAGTCCAAAGAGTCTTGTGAGGAAAATCTTGATAAAATGAGAGGGAAAATTTTAGGGTACAACAGCTGCCCCTATTCAATCTTCTTGAACCTGAAGAGTTAGATTGGCGAGTTTGTCGTTCGTGACTCGAAGGTAAAAGATGATTGGACACTAGAGTGCCCATAAATTTGCACTTGTCAAAATGTAGTTGAGGGAATGGGCTTAAAGATGCCATTTAGAGATGTGATAGAATATTGTCGTAGATGGGCTTAAAGATGCCATCCAAGAATGTTTGTTTAATTGTGAGTTGTAAGTCAAAATAATGACTATCAGAATGGTGTCCGTGTCTGGAACGTATCTGAGCTGTATATAGAGACTGAATCTGAATGAGCAAAGGAATAGCCTCTGTATCTGAAGTGTATCCAAGTTGTATCTGAACTAGTAACAGAATGACTTCCGCGTCTGGAGTGTATCTGAACTGTATCTGAACATTGTTATTTGAGTAAGTGACAGAATAATATCCGTGTCTGGAGCGTCTCTGAGTTGGGGAAAATCAGAATAAGTGACAGAATGGCAACCGTGTATGGAGCGTATCTGAACTTGAATTTGAATAAGTGACATAATAACTTCCGTGTCTGGAGTGTATCTGGACTGTATCTGATAGTTGAATCTTAATGAGAAATAGAATGGCTTCCGTGTCTAGAGCGTATCTAATCTATATCTGATAGTTGAAATTTGAATAAGTATCAGGATGGCATCCCTATCTGGAGCGTATCTGAACTGGAATCTGAATAAGTGATAGAATGACTTCCGTGTCTGGAGTGTATCTGGACTGAAATCTGAATAAGGGATCTGAATAAGTGATAGAATGGCTTCCGTGTCTGGAGCGTATCTGAACTATATCTTGACCTTGAATTCTGAATGAGTAATAGAATGACTTTCGCGTCTGGAGTGTATCTTTATTGTATCTGAAATCTTTGAATATTGTTAATGATAGTTGTTAATGTTATCCTGAAAAGGGTAAAATGTTAGCTGAAACATAGAGTTATGTTGCATGTAATGTATGATGCGATAAATATGATATATGAATGTAATGAATGCGCATGTAAGCCGATTTGTTGTATTGTTGAGGAAAATAAATCCTTGACGGCTAGGGATAATAAAATCCTTGACTGCTGCCGGGGAAAATGAATCCTTGACCGCTGCTGGAGATTCAAAATCTTTGACTGCTGAGGATGAGAAATCCTTGGTGACTGTTGGAGATTAAAAAATCCTTGACAACTTCTGTGGGGATGTGAGAATCCTTCATGTCTTGAAGTTGGAGTATTGACAAAATCCGTTGTGAGAGTAATGCCAAACTGCTTGAGAAATTTGCTAGGAGAATCCAGAGAATTTTTATGATCTCTACTGAGGATTACACAATGGGAATCCTTACTCGGCTGGGGAATAGGGAAAACTCTGATGACTTCTGCGGGGAACTAAGAATGAGAATCTTCATTCTGTTGAGGAGTAATGAAAACTTTGGTGACTTCAATGGGGAAATGAGAATGAGAATCTTTAATCTGCTGGGAAGTTTGAACCCTGTGGGGAAGAAGGCTTACTGCTGAAGAGTGAGTTCAGGAGTCTTCGGTCGTCTGCCACTCTACTGGGGAGTTATCCTAGGTTGGGGAGAGACAAAAGTTAACTGTTATCTGGTTGACTTCCAGGCTTCAAGGTAACTTGCTGGGGGAATTTGGATAAACTGAATGGTTTCCGCTGGGGATTGATAGTTAGAAGTCTCGACTTGACTGGGGAAGAAGGTTTCATCTCCGCTGGGGATCTGTAACTTAAAGTTTTTGCTCCGCTGGGGGTTGGGAGTTTGAAGTTTTAACTTTGATGGAGATTAAGGGTTTGAAATTATAACTCCGCTGGGGATATGTATTTCAAAGTTTTAGCTCCGCTGGGGATCTAGATGATGTACTGTGGGGATTGCTCGTGGAATAGCCTAAAGACGTTTTCCTACCCTTTCAGTCTGTCACTAACTGTTCTTTTCCACCCTGTTTATTTGTAAACAGTAATTATGTTCAAATGCATATGTTCATCAATGAATCATTGGACGTTTTTGCAAATAAAAACACAAGTGTAAAAGAAAAAGGCAAATAGTTTTTGTGCTTTGAAAGAGACATCTTTGTATTTATTTTGAATAAGTGTTTTGTACAAAGGAGACAGGCATCCTAGTAAGAGGATGGTGTCATAAAAGTATGAAAATTTTTATACAAAGAAAGATAGTTATGTGTGAAAAATAAAATCCCATGGGGTTCCCATTCTGCTATAGCCTTCGTAACTCCGAATATCTTATCCATCCGTTGCTTCGTCCGAAGATGATTGAATTGATCAGAAGCTCCAAGTTCGTCACTGAAGAGATTGTCCTTAAAGTGATCCGACGAGACATAGTCATACGCTTTAATTCCCTAACTTTGGCCTGGACCGCCCTTTCGGGTTTTCAGTCCACCGGGAAACCCTTTTTTTCCCAAGTCTCCCTTTCGGGTTTTCAACTTGCCGGGTGTACATATTTTTTTTGTTTATCCCTAATTTTTTCCTGAACCCCCCTTTCGGGTTTTCGATTCACCGGGATGCCCTTTTTTTGCCTAGGTGTGTCAACCTAGCGGGTCATTTATGCATAGTATCTTTTGACTATGTCTGCGTTCGCAGGGTGCGGCAGGTCGTCGCCGTTCATGGTGGTTAAGATCATTGCCCCACCAGAAAATATGTTCTTGATCACAAATGGTCCTTCATAGGTAGGAGTCAATTTGCCCCTGGGATCACTTTGCGGCTAGATAATGCGCTTGATTACCAGATCCCCGACTTGATATGTTTGGCGTCTGACTTTCTTGTTGAAAGCCTTGATCATCCGTTTTTGATACGTCTAACCGTGGCAAACAGCAGTAAGTCTCTTTTCGTCAATCAAGTTCAATTGATCAAGCCGGGTTTGAATCCAATCGTCTTCACTCAAACCAGCATCTTTCATGATTCTCAAGGAGGGAATCTAAACCTCGATAGGTAAAACAACTTCCATGCCATATACCAAGGAATATGGTGTTGCCCCATTTGATGTGCGTGTCGTGGTACGGTACCCGTGAAGAGCAAACAGTAACATCTCATGCCAGTCCTTGTAGGTGATTGTCATCTTTTGTATGATCTTCTTGATATTTTTGTTCGCAGCTTCGACAACATCGTTCATCTTTGGCCGATAGGGAGATGAATTGTGATGTTGAATCTTGAACTGCTCGCATAAAGCGGTGATCATAGTATTGTTAAGGTTTGTACCATTGTCAGTAATGATCCTTTCGGGGATACCGTACAGGAAAATAAGGTTCTGCTTGATGAATCAGGCAATAACATTCTTAGTAACGGATGCGAAGGACGCTGCTTCAACCCACTTGGTGAAGTAATCAATGGCCACAAGAATGAAGCGGTGTCCATTGGATGTTGTAGGCTTGATCTCTCCAATCATGTCGATTCCCCACATAGCGAATGGCCAAGGAGCTGTTAAGACATTTAGAGGAACAGGAGGCACGTGCACCTTGTCTGCATAGATTTGACATTTATAGCATGTTCGGGAATATTGACAACAGTCAGCTTCCATGGTAGACCAGTAATAGCCTGCCCTTAGAATCTTCTTAGCCATCGTATGCCCGCTAGAGTGAGTGCCAAAGATACCCTCATGCAATTCGGCCATATTCTTTTCAGCTTCATCTTTGTTCATACAACGGAGCATAATAGAATCATGATTACGTTTGTACAGGATGCCATTGCTCAGGAAGAATTTAGCCGAGAATCTCCTTAATAACTTTTTGTCATTGACTGAAGCTCCTTCAGGGTATTCCTGAGCCTCGAGATACCTTTTGACTTCATGAAACCACGGCTGGTCTACTACTTCTTCGGTATTAATCTCGTGACAATGTGTCGTTCGTCCATCTGTTCAATGGTGATTTGGGGAGCCTCATTATCCCAATTAAGTTTAAACATGGATGACATTGTAGCTAGAGCATCTGCTAGCTGATTTTCTTCTCGCGGGAAGTGCTCGAAGGTAATCTGCTCGAAATGTGGTAACAATGTTAGGACATGTTCTTTGTAAGGGATGAGGTTTAGATTTTTAGTATCCCACTCTCCTTCGATCTGACTGATGACCAAAGCTGAGTCCCCAAATACAATCAAAGATTTGATTCCCAAGTCTATGGCAGCCTTGAGTCCAAAGATACAAGCTTCATACTTTGCCATGTTGTTCGTACAGCTGAAGCAAAGTCTGGCGGTGAAAGGAGTATGGCAATCTTCTGGAGAGATGAGTACTGCACCGATACCGTTTCCAAGTGCATTAGAGGCCCCATCAAAGTACAGGGTCCATCGGGATCCTTGTTCAGGTCTGTCATATGGTCTTCTCTCTTCAATGTTATCTAATGTCATGATGTCCTCGTCATGGAAGTCAAACCTCATGGATTGGTAATCTTCGACAGCTTGATGGGCTAGATGATCAGCTAGCACACTCCCCTTTATAGCTTTTTGGGTCGTGTACTGTATATCGTATTCCGTTAGGATCATCTGCCACCTTTCTATTCTTCCAGACAAAGCAGGCTTCTCAAAGATGTACTTGATCAGATCCATCTTAGATATCAGCAAAGTGGTATGAGTCAACATGTACTGCCTTAGCCGGCGAGCAGCCCATACCAAAGCGCAACAAGTTTTCTCGAGCAGTGAGTATCGGGTCTCACAGTCGGTAAACGTTTTTCTAAGGTAATAAATGGCATGCTCTTTTCGGCCAGACTCGTCATGTTGGCCTAGTATGCACCCCATTGAATTCTCTAGGACGGTCAGATACATGATTAGCAGTCTTCCCTCGACGGGTGGCATTAAGATAGGAGGCTCTAGAAAATACTCCTTGATTTTATCGAAAGCAATTGGACAGTCATCATTCCATTTAACTACTTGATCTTTCTTCAACAGCTTGAAGATTGGTTCACAGGTAGATGTTAGTGAGAAATGAACCTTGTAATGTAGTTTAGGCGTCCCAAGAAACCTCTGACCTCCTTCTCAGTGCGATGAGCAGGCATTTATTTTATAGCTTTGACTTTGGCAGGATCAACCTCGATGCCTTTGTTGCTGACAATGAAACCTAAGAGTTTACCGGACCGGACTCCGAATGTACACTTGTTTGGATTCAGTCTGAGCTTGTACTCCTTCAACCTGACAAACAACTTTTGCAAGTGATCAAGGTGTTCTTCTTCAGTTTATGATCGGGCTATCATGTCATCTACGTAGACCTCTATATCATGATGTATCATATCATGAAACAAAGCTACCATGGCGCGTTGATAGGTTTCCCCAACATTCTTCAGTCTGAATGGCATCACTTTGTAGCAGAACGTACCCCACTGTGTAACAAAAGTAGTTTTCTCCATGTCCTCAGGTGCCATTTTGATCTGGTTATAGCCTGAGAATCTGTCCATGAAAGAAAATACCTTGTGCTGAGCTGTGTTGTCAACCAGGATGTCGATGTGCAGAAGTGGAAAGTCATCTTTAGGTCTGGCCCTGTTTAAATCTCTATAATCCACGCACATTTTCACTTTGCCGTCCTTCTTAGGCACGGGCACAATGTTAGCAACCCATTGTCGATAGGAAGTAACAGCCAGAAATCCAGCATTGAACTGCTTCATAACTTCTGCTTTGATCTTCTTCGACATGTCAGGTCTCATGCGGCAGACCTTTTGTTTCACTGGGGGACAGTCTTCTCTTATGGGTAGACGGTGTACCACAATGTCTGTATCAAGTCCCAGCATGTCTTCGTATGACCAGGCAAAGATCTCCACATAATCATGTAGTAGTCGAATTAGGCGCTCCTTGACACTCGGCTCTAGACTGGCACCTATCTTGATTTCCTTTTTGTCATCCTTAGTACCCAAGTTGATTGTGTCCAACTGTTCCTCATGAGGCTGAATTGCTTTTTCCTCTTGCTATAAAAGTCTGGCCAATTCCCCTGACACCTCACAATCTTCCTCACCTTCATATTCGGCTTGGTTGATCAGATCTTCAGAGTCACTGAAGGCTATAGCAGTATCGTTACCCATGGGTTCTGGAATGGAAGGGTACCTGCATTTTGTGAGTGTGGGTGTGTGTAACGGCATAGCCATCTTAAAACAACAAAATGTAAAAGAAAGACAATGAGCACAAAAGGTTTAAATATGAAAAGCGTCCATGATTCATTAAAATGACATATGAAATGAAATAAGAACCCTTACAAATGGACCTATGTGCCTCGGCTAAGACACATGGTTAAAAAAGTACGAATTGTTTGTGAATTATTACAGTCCAACAGAAATGGAAAAGATAAATTACTGATTTATGAAAGCAATCGGAACAAAGTCTTTTGCTTCCCAGTTGCACAATCCTCCACCAACAGTAGGAAAAATCCAGTCTTCGAAGTTTCCCTCTTCTTCACTGTCCTCTAGCGCATTAACCCCTGGGTGGCTTATCTTCACAGGTGGCCCTCCGGCACGGGAGTGGCGCACGGCCTTCTTACCAGTCGAAGTAAATCTCAAGCCAAATTTTTCTGATTTGAAAGGAAAGTCGGGAAGCTTCCCCCAGATAGTGGATCCACCTTCTTCCACTACTGCCCTAGCATCCTTGAGAGATGACATTCGAGGTGGAGGTCTTGTAATCACAGGAGCTGAGGACACTGCCTTGGTCGCCGCTATTTCTTCATAAACTTCCTCAAAGTGTTGGAAAGGGGTCTCTATGAATTCTCCATCTAACTCCACATAACGGAAGGAATTCAGATGACTTATCATGTATTCCTCTTTTCCATGAATAGTTATGATTTTCCCCTGGATAGGGTACTTGAGCTTTTGATGCAGAGTAGAAGTGACAGCTCCAGCATGGTGAATCCAAGGTCTTCCCAACAGGAAAGAGTAGGAAGGACGGATGTCTATCACGTAGAATGTTGAATTGAATGTCTGGGTACCCACCTTGATCGGGATGTCAACCTCCCCATGGACCATCCTCTTAGAACCATCAAAGGCTCTGACAATTATATTGCTGGATTTCAGGGTTAAGCCTTCACAATCTAGTCTATCCAAGGCTTTCTCCGGCAAGACATTTAAAGATGAACCAGTGTCTACCAGAACGTGTGCTAGGGTTGTCCCTCTGCATTCCACCGAGACATGCAAAGCATCATTATGTTTTCTCCCTTTCGAAGTTAAATCTGCATCGGAGAATCCTAGAACATTGTCAGTTGTTAAACTAGCTACACATTCCTGGAACTGATCAGCGGAGGTTTCTTGTGGCACGTGGGCCGTCTTCAAAAACTTGACCAAAGCTTTAGAATGTTCCTCAGAGCACATCAACAAGGCTAACATAGATATTTTGGAGGGGGTCTGCCCCAGTTGTTCAACAACATCATAATCACTTTTCTTAATGATCCTTAGAATCTCTTCCATCTCTTTCTGGGATGTTTCAGGAATAACAAGTGATTGAGCCTTCATCAAGACAGCCTCCTCTTGAACATTCTTTCCTTTTTTCTCAGCAGCGGAAACAGGGATGGGAATTGTATTGTCATTGTTGGCGGGTACACTTGCAGGTACAATTACTGGTTTAGGTGTAATCTTCGGGATGGCCGCGGGTCCAAAGACTGCTGTTAGAGGAGCAATCTCTGGAGAAAAGATTCTTCCACTACGAGTAATTTTGCTTGTTCCGACAATGTTACTGATGTCAGGATTATCCTCCTCAGAGATTTCTTCTTCAATGGTCTGTTCAATCTGTTTGACACCATGGTAGTGGATTTCTCCACCATAGTTCCATGGTACCATTTTATCGGATTTGTATGTGGTTGGTCCGGGAATTGTTATCTTCAAAGGAGTAGTCATAGGAGTGGATGTAATACTAACGGTTTTTTTAGGAACCCTGGAAGGATTGGCGTATATGGTTATTAATGAAACTTCTAGAACTGGAATGGGTGAGACAGGAGCTTTCTCAAACAAAATTTCCTTGTTATCAATCAATAGTTGGATTCCTTTCTTCAACAAAGGGCAGTCAAATGGGGAGGACAGGCAAGCATGGCAATCTTGGTCACAACCTGGGAACACCCCATCTTTCAACAAATTCATCTTGATGGTTAGGAGAGGAGTTATCAGTTCATCCACAGTAGAAACAAACAGATCTTCTTCCACAGCATTGGCATTATGTCCATGCCTCGGCATTGGTGTGGAGATAACGTTCGGCTTTTTAGGAGCTTCAAATTCAACTTCCTTTGCGTCAATCAAATCTTGAATCTTGTTCTTCAAGGCCTAACAGTTGTTGGTGTCGTGCCCTGGACTTTCTGAGTGGTACACGCATCTGGCGTTGGGATGGTAATGTGGAGAAGTAGTGTTAGGATTTTTAGGGGCCTCCTTTAGCATGGACAGGTTTAACTTCAAGAGATGGGGTAAGACTTGAGCAGGAGTCATGTTTATCTTGGTGAATTACCTCACAGGCCTTTCCACCCTTTGTTGGTTATTCCTCGGCTGATCATTTCTCGGCGGGTTATTTCTCGACTGGTCTGAGGCAGACTTTTGAATCATAACGGTCCCCACAGTTGGTCGTCTTTCAATTCTTCCCTGATTCCTCTGGGCATAGACAACAGACACTTCTTTCTTTCCCATGAAGGGCTTTTTTGCAGCAGCAGAGGTAGATGCATCCTTCTGAATTTTCCCGCTTCTAATACCGGCTTCCACTCTCTCTCCAGTTAAGATCAACTCAGTGAAACCTGCATAGGAGCTCCCAATCAGGTGATTAAAGAAAGGACCTGACAAAGTCCCCAAGAACATGTAGCTCTCTTTTAGATAAAGGTGGCTTCACCCTTCCGGCTAAATCCCTCCATTTTTGGGCGTAGTCTTTGAAGCCCTCATTGGTAGCCATAGCCATACTCTGTAGCTGAATACGGGTTTGCGCCAAGTCGGCGTTTTATTGATACTGTTTATAGAATGCGGCTTCCAAATCTTCCCAATTATGGACATCAGACCTCTTCAACTGGTAGAACCAATCCAACTGCGTTCCCGAAAGACTGTCTTGGAAAAGTGGACCCACAGGTCCTTGTTAGAAGAATGTGGTTGAATTTTCCTGACATAAGATCGTAGGTGCATCTTTGGGAAAGACACCACATCGTACTTAGCAAACAGTGGCACTTTAAACTTGGGAGGGATTATAATTCCAGAAACCAGCCCTAACTCCTCAAAGTCCAGCCCAGGCACTCTCTGTATCTCCATGGCAGCTGACACTCTTCCAAGTTCTTGTATTTGTCATCGGCTGGAGGGTACTGCTGTTCGGAGTAATCCTCATCCTCTTCTTCTTCAGCTTCAGATTCAAATGGCACTACAGTTCCCTTTCCTTTTCCTTCCCCCTCATCAGATGTTGATGGGAATTCCAAAGTCCGTCTGGCTTGTCCTTCAAACCTTCTGCCTAAGATAGCCACACCAGCTCTCTTCTTCTTCTTTTTCTCTTTTTCCTTCTCTAGTAGAGTCTTGAGCTCCCCCTGCCCCTTGGCCAAGGTCAGAAGTAGCTGTTGAAATTATGAATTTTGGGCTTGCAAATCTTTGACCGTTTGTTCAATATCCATCTTGCTGAAATAAACAACAGAGAGATGAGGAAACTTGGTGTGAAGACCTGCTTTATGCATATGATGAATGATATGTATTCATGTAATGCTTTCAAGGATTCAGAAATTTAAATTTGTTTTAAACAAAAAAGGAACACACGTCATATTAATAAGATAGAATCTGTTAGTACATCAATGCCCCATGGGCAAAATAATACAAAATTCTAAGGTAAAAAGATGTTGCGCATCCTCTTTGGTGCAATGTAGGTGTTGACAGTCTGCTCTTCGTGAAGTTGACGAGTGAGTTCCAAAACCTTCTTCTCGCTTGCATAGAATTGGGCTTCAAAAGTACCGCGTTCTCCCTTGAGCTGTATCCAATTCCTTTGTAAATCTTCGAGTGATGTTGGCATGTCAGGATGTAGGAGGGTGTATGGAACCTCTCCTTTCATAACAGGCTCTATAATCACAAGGAGAATGAAGGGGTAAGGCATCATAAGATTTTGGGCTCGGGTTCGTACCCACTTGAGGTAAGGCTCAAGAGGGATGGAATTCTTGTGTCCCAAGGTCTTACTGTCCATCTTGTTTGGCATCCTCCAAGCTCGGATGAACCTTTGTCGGAGTCCTTGGTTGTCGTTGTCGAAGTCGAAAACCAAACCTTGAATCAGCATATCATGTGGGCCATCCCTTAGGGCATACCCAAACTGTCTCAGAGCCAAGCAGGGGTTGTAGGTGATGCCTCCCCTAATGCCAAGTAGAGGGACATTAGGGAATTCCCCACAACGGTCAATGATGATGACATTCTCTTTGGATCGAGAACACCAATGAATATCTGAATGTGTAAGGGTCATAAACCGTTGTGACCACCTCAAACCTTACTCATTCTTCAAAACTGATTGGGGAAGATGAGAAATAAACCATCTTGCCAGTAGAGGAGTGCAACACATGAGAACACCTCTTTTCCTCATTGTACGAGTGTGAAAAGAATGGAGGATATGCCCAAGCAATGTAGGCAACGGGTTGCGAGCCATGAAGATTTTGACAACACTCACATCTACAAGTTGGTCAGGGTTAGGGAACAAGACCATCCCATAGATGAGAAGAGCTACAATCTCCTCAAAAGCTTGTAAGTCCAAGGAATTCCAGTAACTTTGGGCCTTCTCAAACAGAAACTTTGACAAGAAGCCTTTGACACCACTTCTAGTTTCCCAATATGTTGTGACATCAGATGAGTGCAAGTGTAATGCTTGAGAAATCTTTTCTGGCTTTTGATCTCTTTTCGTACCATTGAAGGGTAGTTGATTGAGAATAGGAATCCTCAAGAGTTGAGAAAATTCCTCCAAAGTAGGCACAAGCTGTTAGTCAGGAAATGTAAAGCAATGATGCAAAGGGTCAAAGAACTGGAAGAGAACTTTCAGCATATCCTCCTCAGTGTTGGTGGTGACCAAGTTGAGTAGACGACCATGTCTCTCAGTGAATGGAGAATTCTCAGGAATCCTTGAAGCTAGCTCCTTGAGTTGTGGAGGAATTCTTCCAAGGTTGACTTGGATAGTTTTCCTGCGAAGTGAATCCATAACCTAAGAAACAGGAACAAAGATGAATCTCCAAAATCCTTGAAATGGTTAGTCGATTCATATGATGCTTTATGATGTCCATGATGTTATGCACAAGTATATATGTACAAGCAAATCACACAAGTTCCTAGTTTAGGCTTGCATGTGGTTTCATAGGTAAGTACCCTCTTGAAGTTTAGTTGGCTCAACCTGTCCTAGAAATAGTAATCGGGTTCTAAGGAGCTCAATATCACTGGATTGTTTCCTTTTTCATTGTTTCAATTCAGCCTCTTTATTGGCGACCAAAATATTCCAAGGAAACAACCCTCAATGAGTGTAGTATCGAGTATCTACCAAATTCGGACTGCACCATAGCCGGTCATCTCACTACATCCTAAAAGGCCAAGTTGGTCAAGTAAAGGTTCTAAAAGTCCATTAGTGCTTCATGACATCACTCAGCGGCCCCGTATTCTCTTTGATTGACTCAAAGGCTACCGGTACCCACAAATATGTCGCACTAATATAGCTATTGCTTAGACCATGTCGGTATACCCCGCACAGTTTCCACAACGTATCGCTATTACCTATGAATGTTTCCCAAATCCGGGTAGAGGATTTAAAACCCAAACAATAGAACCAAAGTGTAAAGCAAACAAGTCAAGCATGATAAGCATGTAAAGGTGATCTAAAACCCTAAGGTAACCCCACTTTTAGAAACATATCCCCAGCAGAGTCGCCAGTTCTGTGATGCAGTGGGAGAACTGACTTGAGATTTTGCGTTTGTGTTCGTAAATGTTGCAGTTAGAAAGAGTCACCACCTACTTTTATTTTATCCAAAAGGAAAGGTAAAAAAGCACAGGAAAGACCTTTGAGATTATTTTTGAGTTCGGGGGGTAGATTATGAAAAGGGAAGGTGCTAGCACCCTTATCATCCATGGTTTTCTATGGGCTCTTAGTTACTTGTTTTAGATCACTTGCTTTACTTTTGCAATTGTTTGAAATGGTGCTTTGTGTGGTTTTGAAAGTATTTTGAAAAGAGGCCATCATTTAAGCAATCTTTGTAATGATTCTTGTTTGTAATAATGTATACAAAGATGTTTGTCTTTTGAAAAATGTTTCAATGTTTTGAAAGTTGTTTGGAAATGTTTTGAAAATGTGTGTGTGAGCTTGTTTGAAAATAGCAAGGATTGTTTGAAAGAGATCAAGTAACTAGGAGTTATCTACCCTACTCAAAAGTCTTTCTTGTACATTTTTATTCCTTTGATGTTGTTGACCTACTATTGTTTTAGTAGACAACCCTATCTTTAGATGTTAAACGGGACGGGCGTGGGTCATCGTACGACCATGATAGCAATAGTGCCAAGTATCTTAGGAAGTTTTTGGGACCAAGATCATTTGTTTTTAGGCAACCTTTTGATAGCGTCATCGAGGGACTATGATCTTTTGTTTTGTTCTATTTTGCCAAGATACCTAGCATGCATACCATGGTCATTTTTAGGAAACAAAGTGGGTAAACCCTAGAGGTGCTTGTGTGCAAGGTGTTGTCATTTTTCATGCATTTTTGTCTTGCATTAGGTCTTGCTATTTGTTTGATTTTTTTGTCTTATGATACAAACCCTAATTTTACTAAACATGTATATAATGTGATAAATTACGTAAAGTAAATCTAAACTATTACAACAATTATTATGAGAGGGGGATACAAGTTTTGAATGGGGATATTTGCACAAAATAAAACCTTAATTTACTATTATAACCCAATTGAATTTATTGTACAATAAATAAATAAACAATTATTTAAATATGCAATAAAATGTAAATATGCAAAAAAAGTTTTGTAATTTTTTTATGTATGATAAAAATAAAATTATCTAAGTCCTAAAAATAAGGAAAAATAATATTATTATTTTTGAAAGGGGAAACCCTGATTTTGTTTTAAAAGAAAATATTGTTTTCTAATATTTATTTATTCATTTTTGTTCAAGAAAAATAATAATAATATTATGTATAAATATTAAAAAAAAATATGTATGGAAGATAAATATTTAATGTATATAAAATATAAAATAAAATATTTAAGTATTTTTATTATTATTTACAAGTGTATTTAAGAAAATAAGTTTTATAAATCTAATAAACTATTTTTATGCCAAAAAAATAATAAAAATAATAAAATAAAATGCAAAAAATTAAGAAAATATTTTAAGGATTTTTTAATGTTTAGAAAAAAATAATAATCAAGCCAATAATCACAAAAGAAATAAAAAAATATGCAAAATATAAAAAATGGGCCAAGGGGGTGCAAATAGGAAACAGGGGGGTGCAAAAAGTCAGAAAAGCAAGGCCCAGGCGCGCCAGGCCCAGACACTTCATCCATGTCATTGGCTTCTTCCTCATGCGCGCGTTTCTATGCTTCAACCTATAACTCTTGCATACGTGCTCAAAAACAAAATCTTACAACATAAAACTTGTAGCATTTTTGATCACGATTCCAATGATATAAGATTTGAAACTTAACTCTAAGAAACCAGGGAGAATTTCAGTGGCCCTAATTCCTGACCTAATTTTTTCATGAACTTTAATAATCAAATATTCTTAGCTCAGTTAATATAAATGGAAACTATGCATATGTACAACTTGAGTAAGTTAAGGACTACATTTTTGCTTCACAAATCGTGACCAAAGGATGCCTAAATAGAGAGATAGAAACTTGAAAAATACCTTGTTCAGTTGAGTTTGGATATGGCAATGTAGGGACTTTGAGTGAGGCCTGAAGATCTTGTGAGCTTCCTTGAAGTTCCCTCAAGCTTCTCAAATGCTCAGCTGGCCTTGTAGATGCTTGAATCTCCCTGTAGAAGTCAGCCTGCAAATCTCCAAAATGAAAATGGTGAAGCTTGAAATAGGGCACACAGTTGCAAGACAAGGGCCTGGATAGTTTAGGTGTGATGTAGGGAAGATGTTTCAAGGGTTAAAAGGAAAAACGCACGAGCCAATTTTGAAATGGCTTGAGTTCTGCAGATGATGCCCTATTTTGGCAGGAACTTGGGTCTTTTGAGTTTGGTAGTGTTTTGTATGTTGGAAATTCGTGTATTAGCTTATTACAAGGTTCTAAGGTCGTTTCAAATGATCCTAAGGCTTGCTTTTATCAGATGGATCAATTCTATTGACTTTTGCAAGTTTCTTGCTTTTGAAGAAAAGTTTGAGGTGACAATACCAAAGCTTGTACTTGCTAGCTTATGGACTGCATAGAGTTGGTACAAGTTGCCTGATGTTTGTGGATCTTGTTTGCAACAAAAGATCAGGTCCATGGCTCAGGATTTGCAAAGTTGTAAAAAGCTAGCTTTATGAAAGTAGTATTATGAACTTTATGCCATAAATGGATTAATTCATTGTTCAATGCTCCGAAGATTGAAATAAAGCCATTGTCCACTGAATTAGCATTCAATTATGGAGTGTATAAAGGATTAGGACCTGTAATACCAAGTACAAGCATGTTTGGAACTAATTTGCAACTTGTAACATTGTGAAAATGCCTTGAACAAAAGTGATAAATTGCCATTTTCCTTTCTTCGATTCCCCCTAACCATAAATGATCTTGGAGAGTTCTTGGACATTTTGGAAAGCTTGTAACATGCTCTAAAATCCATATTTGAAATGTATTTTGAGATAACTCTTGGAACTAGGTGAAAAATGTCCATGAAGTTAGGTCAAAATCGTGCCTAAATTAGGGCAAAATTTCACTAAGTTAAAAAGTTTATGGACCCCTATTCACAAAATCATAACTTGATATCCAAGCATCTTTTGGGAAAACTTTGTGAATAAAAGTTGTAGATTTCATGGAGGACTACAACTTTCGTGTTGTAAGTTTTATTTGAATCCAATTGCATCATGGTGAAAAAGTTATGGAAAGTTGGGAAAAAATAAGAAAATTTCCATACTTAGAAATTTTCTAAGTTATGAAAAAATTTCAAATTAAACCCTAATTTGCAATTTTAGGTTTCTTGATCAACAAGTTTCAAATTTTGACATATCTTGATGAATTATGACCCTTGGCACTTGATTTTGACCAAAAAGTCAAAGTTTGACTTTTCAGTGTACAGTTGACTTTTGATCAGTTGACTGCAAAATTCATCTGTCAATCCTATGCATTTGAGATATTTTGAACTAAGTGATTAGGTCAAGATGATGCTATTTAGTCCTTGAAATCATGCTTGAACCCAATTGGTCATTGGCTAGGTCAAAAATCAGAAATTTCCCTTTCTCAGTCAAAACCCTAATTTTGACCATTTTGCCCTTTTGATGATCTGATCAAATTTCTTAAGGAGTTGTGATTCAAACTTGATCAAATGGTAATTAGGAGCCTATAATGTGATTGTGGATCAAAAATTATTAAGTTTGACTGTAAATTGGCCATGATTGACTTTTTCCCAAATACAGCTGATTTTTAGGTCAACTGTCCAATTGACTGGGAAAAAATGTTATTCAAGGCTTGAAATTTGGTATGAACAATCTTAGGGGTCCAAGATGGTGTATGAAATTCATATGAAGCATTGATGGTCCAAAAGTCATTGTGTAAACTCAAACCCTAATTTCAGGCTACCAGTGCAAGGTGAGGTCTTGAGCTGAGCAAACCCTAATCCTGTCTTGAGTCCAAAGAGTCTTGTGAGGAAAATCTTGATAAAATGAGAGGGAAAATTTTGGGGTACAACACTGGGGAAGCATCCTTTGTTGGGATTGGCGTTCAATGCCCCAAGTGACGGAGATGCAGACTTGCCCCTGGTTACTCTGCAATTCTTGAGAGGTTTCTTGGAATCTTGACTAGACTTCCCCATGTGTGCTGGATAGTGACATGTCATGTCCCCCTATTGATAGGAGGAGCGTCATCCTTCTTGAATCGATTTTTTTCATTAGGAGAGCTTTCGTTCACTGGATATTCGTTGTGTGAATTTCTTCGTTGTTCAAACAAATAGCCATATGCAAACAGTGACATTTAAATAATGCAAAGTTTATGCTTGTCTTGTGTGATACGGTGGGAGAACTGACTTGAGGTTTTGTGTTTGTGTTCGCAAATGTTTCGGTTTAGGAAGATTCGCCACCGACTTTTTATTTTATCCTAAGGAAAAGTCAAAAAGCACAGGAAAGACCTTTGAGATGTTTTCTTGGATTCAGGGAGTAGATTATAGAAAGGGAAGGTATTAGCACCCTTTCTATCCATGCTTATCCATAGGCTCTTAGTTACTTGTTTAGATCACTTGCTTTGCTTTTCAATTGTTTGAAATGGTGCTCTTCAATTGTTTGAAATGGTGCTTTGTGTGTGGTTTTAAAAGATGTTTTGAAAAGAGGCCATCGTTGTGGCAACCTTTGTAATGATTCTTGTTTGAATGTATACAAAGGTGTTTTTGTCTTTTGAAAAGTTTCCAATGTTTGAAAGTAGGGTTTTGAAATTGTGTTGTGAAGTGTGTTTTGAAAATAGCAAGGATGTTTTTTGCAAGTTTTTGATCAAGTAACTAAGAGTTATCTACCCTATTTTACTCAAAGATCTTTCTTATGTTTTTTTAACCCTTTTAACAGTGTTGTTTCACCATTGTAATTGGTGAACAACCTTGTGTTAGGATGTTAAACGGGACAGGCGCGGGTCATCGTACAGACCATGATAACAATGGTGTCAAGTATTTTTGGTAATTTTCTTAAGGGACTTGATCATTTTGTTTAGGCAACTCAGATAGCGTCATCGAGGGACTATGATCTTTTGTTTTGTTTTTGTTTTGCCAAAGTACTTAACATGCATACCATGACCCATTTTTGAAGGCAACAAGTGGATTGTAACCCTAGGGGGTGCAAGTGTGCATTGTGTTTGTTTTTCATGCATTTTTTTGTCTTTGATTAGGTCAAACTAATTGTTGGTTTTGATTTGGCATACAAACCCTAATTCTCTAAGCATGGCATAATTGAAAACATTTAAGTGCGTGAAAATAAATCTAAGCTATTACAACTTTGATATAGGGAGGGGGTACAAATTTGAATAGGGGATATTTGACAAGAAATATAAAACCCTAATTACTATTACATCCAAATTGAATTCTTTGTGCAAAATAAAATAAATGGGCAATATTTAATTAAACAAGATAAATAAATATTTAAACAAGATGTACTATGCAAAAAAAGATTTTTTATTTGTTCATGTATGCAAAAGTATTTTTTAATGTAAAAAGGTATAAAGAAATAAAAAGATTAATTTTATTTGTTTTAGGGTAAAAACCCTAATTTCTTTAAGAAAATAAATATCATGTATTATTTATGTACAAAAATATATTAATATGTATAAAAATGAAATATATCTAAAAAGGGGTATTTTTAGTGTAAATAATAATAAAAATAAAAATATAATATTTTTGTATTTTTTATTCCATATTTTATTATAAAATAAAGTATATATGTATATATATATATATATATATATATATATATATATATATATATATATATATATATATATATATATATATATATATATATATATATATATATATATATATATATATATATATATATATATATATATATATATATATATATATATATATATATATATATATATATATATATATATATATATATATATATATATATATATATATATATATATATATATATATATATATATATATATATATATATATATATATATATATATATATATATATATGTCTTAAATATATTAAGGGTGTATAAAATAAAATAAAATATTTACAAAAATAAAATATATTTAAGAAAATATTTTTAATGTGAATAAAAATAAGAAATGAAATTAAAAGTATATTTTTACATTATTTTCAAGTTTAAACAAAATAATATAAAGTATTTAAATTGTTTTCTATATTAGAAAAAATGAAATAAAATGCCAAATAAATGTAAAAAATTATAAAAATATTTTTGGAGTATTTTTTATATTGGAAAATAAAATATCAAAGTCAGAAATGAAATAAAAATGCAAAAATAATAAAAATACAAAGAAATGGCCCAGGGGGTGTGAAACTGAAAATGGGGGGTGCCAAAAGTAAGAAGTAGCCAGGCCGAGCCCAACTACTTCATCTTCAACTTTCGTCCAACAGAAATGCGCGTCTGGCTAGTTCAAACTCGTATCTCCTGTTTCAGTGCTTTTTTGACAAAACTCAAAACATGAAACTTGTAAAGCATCAAACAACGATTTCAACCATATAAAACATTAAATCTAACTCTCAAAGTCCAGAGAGAATTTCTCTGGCCCTAAAATTTAACCTAACTTTTTCGACATGTTCATGGATGAAATTCTCCTAGCACGATTAATATAAATGAAAACTGAGCATATGTATGGTTTCAGGGCAATGAGTACAACATCTTTTATTCACAAACCTAAGGCTAAATGTTCCTAAATAGAGAGATAGAAGTTCATGAAAAACCTATTTCAGTTGGACACGAGTTGGACAATGCAGCAACTTTCAGTGAGGCCTGAGGTTCTTTTGAGCTTGCTTGATGTTCCCTGAACCTTTCCCAATGCTTAGTTTGTTTTGAAATGACCTGAATCCTTCTACAGAAGTCAACCTGCACAAGCTTGTAACAGAAATGGTGATCACTATAAATGGAGTTACAGTTGGCAATGGAGGTTTGGGACAGCTTGAGTGAGTCGAGTGGAAGGTGTTTGAAGTGGAAAGGAGCAAAATGCACGAGCAAAATGAGCTATGGCACTCAAGTTGCAGCAACTGCCCTGTTTTGAAATTTTTTGGTGTTTTGGTGTTCAAGGGTGTTTGAGAGGTCAAAGGCTCATGTTTCTGGCTTATAAGGATATGCAAAACTTGTTTTAAAACTTGGCTTGAGTTCAATATATCAGATATGTGTGTTGTCGACTTTTGGCACAAATGAATTGTTTTGAAAGAAAAGTGTGAAGTGACAATGCTAAGGCTTGTACATGCTAGCTCCAAGCATGCTCATAGTTGGTGTACTATGCCTGAGATTAAGGGACTTTGTTTGCAGCAAAAGGCTTGGTCCAATGCTCAAGAGAAACAACTTTGCAAAAGATATACTTTATGAAAATGGAAGTGTGATCATTATGCCCAAAATGGAATTATTCAATGTACAATGCTCCCTTGATCAGAACAATGCCTCTAACCAATGTATTTGCATTCAATTTTTGAGTGTAAATTGGTTTAGAGGCCTGTAATTATGTACTAAGCTAGTTGGGTCAGATTTTGCAAGTGGTATGAACATGTATTGGCCATGGTTACAAAGTGAGTTTTTGCCAACTTCAAGCATTCGATTCTCCCTAACCACAAAGGTGTTTGAGGAGTTCTTGGACAATTTAGAAAGCTTGCAATATGTAATATAATCAATATTTGAAATTCATCTCAAGTATCCAAGTGGAACTATGTGAAAAATGGCCAAGAAGATGGGTCAAAATCCTGCCTAAACTAGGGCAAAATTTCTCTAAGTTAAAAGTTTTAGGTACCCTTGTTCCAAAAATCATAACTTGAGATCCAAGCTTCTTTTGAGAAAACTTTGTGAATAAACGTTGTAGACTTTGTGATTTACTATAACTTTCATATTGTAAGTTTTGTTTGAATCCATTTTCATCTTGGTGAAAATGTGGGTCAAAGTTAGGGAAAATTAAGAAAATTTCATAACTTAGAAAATTTTTAAGTTATGAAATATTTTAATTTCAAACCCTAATTTGCAATTTTGGGTTTCTTGATGAACAAGTTTCATTATTTGACATATCTTGATTAAAAATGACCCTTGGCACTTGATTTTGACCAAAAAGTCAAAGTTTGACTTTTCAGTACACAGTCAAATTTTGATTAGTTGACTGAAAAATTCATCTGTCAATCCTATGCATTTGAGATCTTTTGAACATGTTAAATGGGTCAAGATAATTTCATTGAGTCCTTGAGTCCATGTTTGAGCTTGATTTTCCATTGGCTAGGTCAAACAGTCAAAAATTGTCTTTGTACAGTCAAAACCCTAAAAATGACCATTTTGCCCTTTTGGCAATCTGGTCAGATTTCTTGTGGAATTGTGATCCAAAATTGACCAAATGGTTCATATTAGTTCATAATATTGATGTGGGTCAAAGTTCATGAGGTTTGACTGTAAATTGGCCACCGTTGACTTTTTCCCCAATATAGTTGATTTTTAGGTCAACTGTCCAATTGACTGGGCAAAAATTTGATTCAAGACTTGAAACTTGGTATGGACAAACTTGTGAGTCCAACGTGAAGTATGAAAGTCACTTTGGGCATTGTAGGTCAAAATATCCCTTTGCAAACTCAAACCCTAATTTAGGTCAACAATGCAAGGAGGTGTCTTGAGTAGAGCAAACCCTAGCTTTGTCTTGAATTCCAAGAGTCTTGTGATGAGAAATGTTGATAAATGGAGAGGTAAAATTTTGGGGTACAACAGTTGCCCCTGTTCAATCTTCTTGGACCTGAAGAGTTAGATTGGCAAGTTTGCCTTTCGTGACTCGAAGGTAAAAGAGGATTGGACACTAGAGTGCCCTTAAATTTGCACTCGTCAAAATATTGTTGAGGGAATGGGCTTAAAGATGCAATTTGGAGATGGTAGAATCTTGCCGGAGATGGGATTAAAGATGCCATCCAAGAGTGTTTGTTGAACTGCAATGTTGTAGGTCAGAAGAATGAGCATCAAAATGGTATCCGTGTCTGGAATGCATTTGAACTGTATCTGGAGACTGAGTTTGTATGAGAAAAAGAATGACGTCCGTGTCTGGAAAGTATCCGAGTTGTAAATGTGTTTGATCTTTGAATGAATATCAGAATGACTGTTGTGTCTAGAGTGTATCTGTATTCTAAATGGGTAACAGAGAAACATCTGTGTATGGAGCAACTGTATGCTGGGGATAAATTCTGAATGAGTGACAGAATGGCATCCGTGTCTGGAGCGTATCTAGAATGTATCTGAAGTTGATATCTGTATGAGTAGAAGAATGACTTCCGTGTCTGGAGTGTATCTGAGACTGTAACGGGAATCTGAATAAGTGGCAGAATGACTTCTGTGGCGACTGCACTGGGAGAATCAAACTTCTGGTGTAAGAGTCAGAATGGCATCCGTGCTTGGAGCGTATCTGGACTTGTAGTTGATAGTTGAATCTGAATGAGAGATAGAATGGTCGCCGTGTCTGGAGTGTATCTAGTCTGTATCGGATTTCTGAAGTCTGAATGAGTAGTAGAATGACCGTCGTGTTTGGGGTGTATCCATACTGTATTTTTACTTGAAATTATGAATGATTAATAGAATGACTGCCGTGTCTGGGGTGCATCCACACTGTATCTGAATAACTATTAACGATAGCCTTTTAATCTTATCCTGAAAAGGGTAAAATGTTAGCTAAAACACAAAGTCATGTTGCTTGATATGTATGATGCAATGAACTGTGTTTCATCAATGTTTATGATATATGAATGTAATGGATGTGCATGTAAGCTGATTAGTTGTCTTGCTGAGGAAAATAAATCCTTGATAACTGGAGATAGAGAAATCTTTGACTGCTGTCGGAGAAAATAAATCCTGACTGACGTTGAGGATCCAAAAATCTTTGATTGTTGAAGACGATAAAATCCTTGCTGACTGCTTGGGGATTAAAGGTCTTTGATTGTTGATAATGAGAAATCCTGAGACCACTGCTGGAGATTGAAAATCCTTGGTGACTTGTGGGGATTAACAAGGGCTTTGACAACTTCTGCGGGGAATGAGAATCCTTCATGACTTTCCTGGGAAATAAGGAAAATTCTGACAATCTTTACTGGGGAGTTAAAACCTAAGAGGCTTCTGCTGGAGAAATGAGACCAAGAATCTTCGATCTGCTGGGAGATAACTCTGGGGAGAATGTTTACTCGGCCAGTGAAATTAGGAGCTTTGGGTTATATGCCAAACTACTAGGGAATCATCCTAGTCGGGGATAAGACAAGAAGTTCACTGTTATCAGCTTGGTTCTTAGACTTTTAAGATAACCTGCTGGGGAAATAGGTTTAGAATATTCTGGCTCCGTTGGGGATATGTATTTCAGGGTTTTTGGGCTCCACTGGGGATCTTGAAATTTAACTCCGTTGGGGACACATACTCTAAGGCTTTAGCTTTGTTGAGGATCCGAACGATGTGCTGTAGGGGATTCCTTCCGGAATAGCACAAAGATATCTTCCTACACCTTCAACCTACCAGTAATTATCCTTTCTCAATTTCGTTTTATTTGTAAGCAGTGATTATATTCAAATGCATATGCCTATTTAACAAAACTTTGGACGTTTTCAAATAAAACATAAGTGTAAAAAGAAAGAAAGGCCAGCAAATTTTTGCACTTTGAAGTATCTTTGTATTAACTTTTGTAAGTATCTTTGTTCAAAGGAGACAGACATCCTAGTAAGAGAATGTTGTCGTAAAAATTGAAAAAATTTTATACAAAAAGAAAGATGGCTATGTGTAACAATTCCATGGGATTCCCATTCTTCTATAGCCTTCACAACTCTGAGTATCTTGTCCATTCGCTGCTTCGTCCGCCGATGATTGGATTGATCAGAAGCTTGGAGCTTGTTGGTAAAGAGATCGTCTTTAAAGTGATCCGACAAGACATAGTCATACGCTTTAATTCCCTAATTTTTGCCTGAACCGCCCTTTCGGGTTTTCGATCCACCGGGAAACCCTTTTTTTCCCAAGTCGCCCTTTCGGGTTTTCAACTTGTCGGGTCGTTTTATGCATAGTATCTTTTGACTATGTCTGTGTTCGCAGGGTGCGGAAAGTCATTGCCGTCCATGGTGGTCAGAATCATTGCCCCACCAGAAAAGATGCTCTTGATCACAAATGGTCCTTTGTAAGTAGGAGTCCACTTGCCCCTGGGATCACTTTGCGGAAAGATGATCCGCTTGATTACAAGATCTCCGACTTGATATAATTGACGCCTGACTTTCTTGTTGAAAGCCTTGATCATCCGTTTTTTATACGTCTGACCATGACAAACAGCAGTAAGTCGTTTCTCTTCGATCAAGTTAAGTTGATCAAGCCGGGTCTGAATCCAATCGTCTTCACTCAAACCGGCATCCTTCATAATCCTTAAAGAAGGAATTTGAACTTCCATAGGTAGAACAACTTCCATTCCATATACCAAAGAAAAGGGAGTTGCCCCTGTTGAAGTACGTGTCGTGGTACGATATCCATGCAGAGAAAACGGTAACATCTCATGCCAGTCTTTATAGGTGACTGTCATCTTTTGAATGATCTTCTTGATATTTTTGTTCGCGGCTTCAACAACACCGTTCATCTTCGGCAGATAGGGAGATAAATTGTGATGATAAATCTTGAACTGCTCGCACAGAGCGGTGATCATAGTGTTGTTCAAATTTGTACCGTTGTCTGTGATGATCCTGTCGGGGATACCATACCGGCATATGAGGTTCTGCTTAATGAAGCGAGCAACCACATTCTTTGTAACTGAGGCGTAGGAAGCTGCTTCCACCCATTTGGTGAAGTAATAAATAGCGACCAAGATGAAGCGATGTCCATTGGATGCCGTAGGCTTGATCTCCCCAATCATGTCAATGCCCCACATTGCGAATGGCCAAGGAGCTTTCAGAACGTTGAGAGGAACAGGAGGAATATGTACCTTGTCGGCATAGACTTGGCATTTGTGGAAAGTACGGGAATGTTGATGACAATCAGCTTCCATGGTAGACCAGTAGTAGCCTGCCCTTAGAATCTTTTTAGCCATCGTATGTCCGCTCAAGTGGGTGCCAAATGTGCCACTATGTATTTCGGTCATGATCAACTCTACTTCAACCTTGTCCACACAACAAAGTAGAACACAATCATGGCTTCGCTTATAAAGGATGCCATTGCTTAGGAAGAACTTGGTAGCAAATCTCCTTAAGAACTTTTTATCATTGACTGAAGCTCCTTCAGGATATTCTCTAGTCTGAAGATACCTTTTGATTTCATGAAACCAAGGTTGTTCCACTACTTCTTCGGTATTAATCTCATGACAGTGCGCATGTTCGTCCATTCGCTCGATGGTGATTTGGGGAGCCTCGTTATCCCAGTTGAGTTTAAACATGGAAGACATTGTAGCCAGAGCATCAACTAGCTGATTTTCTTCTCGCAGGAAGTGCTCGAAAGTAATCTGCTCGAAATGAGGCAACAATGTCAGGACATGTTCTTTGTATGTGATAAGATTAGGATGTTTAGTGTCCCACTCTCCTTTTATTTGACTGATAACCAAAGCCAAGTCCCCAAATACGACCAAAGATTTGATTCCCAAGTCTATAGCAGCCTTGAGACCAAAGATGCAAGCTTCATATTCAGCCATGTTGTTGGTACAGCTGAAGCAAAGTCGGGAAGTGAAAGGTGTATGGCAACCTTTCGGAGAAATGAGTATCGCACCGATACCGTTGCCAAGTGTATTTGAAGCACCATCAAAGTACAGGGTCCATCGGGATCCTTGTTCAGGTCCAGCATACGGTCCGTTACCTTCAATGTTGTCCAATGTCATGATGTCCTCGTCAGGGAAGTCAAATCTCATAGACTGGTAATCTTCAACGGCTTGATGAGCTAGATGATCAGCTAGTACACTCCCTTTTATAGCTTTTTGGGTAGTATACTGGATATCGTACTCAGTCAGGATCATTTGCCATCTAGAGATTCTTCCAGATAAAGAAGGCTTCTCGAAGATATACTTAATCGGATCCATCTTGGAAATCAGCAAAGTGGTATGAGTCAACATATACTGCCTTAGTCGGCGAGCAGCCCATACCAAAGCGCAGCAAGTTTTCTCGAGCAGTGAGTAGCGAGTCTCACAGTCGGTAAACTTTTTGCTAAGGTAATAAATGGCATGCTCTTTTCGGCCAGACTCGTCATGTTGGCCCAGTAAGCACCCCATTGAGTTATCCAGAACAGTCAGATACATGATTAACGACCTTCCTTCGACGGGTGGCATCAGGATAGGAGGTTCTAGTAAATACTCCTTGATCTTATCAAAAGCAGATTGACAATCATTGTTCCATTCAACTACCTGATCTTTCTTCAACAATTTGAAAATTGGCTCACAGGTAGATGTTAGGTGAGAGATGAACCTCGCAATATATTTTAAGCGTCCCAAGAAACCTCTAACCTCCTTTTTAGTGCGGGGGGCAGGCATTTCTTGTATAGCCTTTACTTTAGCTGGATCAACCTCAATTCCCTTGTTGCTGACGATAAATCCCAAAAGTTTACCAGACCTGACTCCAAAAGTGCACTTGCTTGGATTCAATCTGAGCTTATACTCCCTCAACCTGTCAAACAGCTTTTGCAGATGATCAAGGTGTTCTTCTTCTGTCTGTGATCGGGCTATCATGTCGTCTACGTAGACTTCGATCTCATGATGTATCATATCATGAAACAAAGCTACCATGGCGCGTTGATAGGTTGCCTCGGCATTCTTCAGTCCGAACGACATCACTTTGTAGCAGAAGGTACCCCAGTGCGTGACAAAAGTAGTTTTCTCCATGTCTTCGGGGGCCATTTTGATCTGGTTGTATCTCGAGAATCTATCCATGAAGGAAAATACCTTATGCTGAGCTGTGCTATCAACCAAGATGTCGATATGTGGGAGTGGAAAATCATCTTTAGGGCTAGCCCTATTTAAATCCCGATAGTCCACACACATTCTGACTTTGCCGTCCTTTTTAGGCACGGGCACTATGTTAGCAACCCATTGTGGATAGGAAGTAACATCCAGAAATCCATCGTTGAATTGCTTCATTACCTCAGCTTTGATCTTCTCATACATGTCAGGTCTCATTCGGCGAACCTTTTGCTTGATCGGTGGACAGTCTTCTCTTGTAGGGAGACGGTGAACCACGATATTTGTGTCTAATCCAGACATGTCTTCATAGGACCGGGCAAAGATCTCAACATATTCATTCAACAATTGTACTAGACGCTCTTTGACACTTGGTTCCAGGTTGGCACCCACCTTTACCTCTTTCTTGTCTTCCTCTGTTCCCAAGTTGATGGTTTCTAGCAACTCTTCATGGGTCAGAATAGCCCTCTCTTCTTGTTGTAAAAGTCTGGCTAACTCTCCCGGCACTTCACAGTCTTCGTCAACTTCGTACTCAGCATGATTGACCAAATCTTCAGAGTCACCGAAGGCTAAAGCAGAATAGTCACCCATGGAATCCGGAGTGGATGGGTACCTGCATTTATGAGTATGGGTGTGTGTAAGGGATAGCCATCCTTAAACAAAACAAAATGCAAAAGGAAAGAAAATGAACACAACAATTTATAGATGAAAACGTCCAATGATTCATTAAAACATGGCATATGATGATGAAGAAATCAAACCCTTACAAATGGACCTATATGCCCCGGGCAAGGCATAAGGTGAAAATAGTTTACGAATTGTTTAGTTATTACAAACCAAAATAGGAAATTGTTCAAAGATAAATTACTGGTTGATGAAGGTGATGGGAATAAAATCCTTTGCTTCCCAATTGCTTACTCCTCCTTCGACGGTTGGAAAGATCCAATCTTCAAAGTTGTCCTCTTCATCATCATCTTCTAAGGCATTAATTCCATGGTGAGTGATTTTGAGGGGTGGTCCTCCAGCCTTGGAGCGACGCATAGCTTTCTGGCCAGTAGCAGTAAAACCTAGTCCGAACTTGTCCGTCTTATAGGGAAAATCAGGAAGTTGCCCCCACACTGTACTCCTTCCTTCTCTGATTACAGCCTTTGCATCCTTGAGAGATGCCATCCTAGACATAGGCTTGGAAACGATAGGCACATCTGTCCTTGTCTTTGCAACTGCGACCTCAGGAGAAACTTCCTCAAAATGTTGGAAAGGCGTTTATATGAACTCGCCATCCAACTCTACATAGCGGAAGGAGTTAAGGTGACTTATCATGTACTCTTCCTCGCCGTGCACCGTTATAATCTTTCCCTGAACAAGATACTTTAGCATTTGGTGTAAAGAGGAGGTAACTGCCCCGGCATAGTGGATCCACGGCCTTCCCAATAAGCACGAATATGAAGGACGAATGTCCATCACGTAAATGGTAGAGTTAAAGGTCTCGGTGCCCACTTTGATAGGAATGTCCACTTCTCCATGAACCATCCTTTTAGAACTGTCGAAGGCTCTAACAACGATGTTACTGGGTTTGATGGTCAATCCTTCGCAGTCTAGTCGATCTAACGCTTTCTTCGGCAGCACATTCAAGGATGAACCGGTATCAACTAAGACATGGGCAAGGGTGGTTCCCCTGCATTCAACTGAGACATGTAGCGCGTCGTTGTGCTTCCTTCCCTTGGATGTCAAATCAGCATCGGAAAAACCAAGACCATTATCAGCAGTGAGGCTGGCCACGCACTCTTGAAACTGTTCAGCCGAAGTTTCTTGAGGCACGTGTGCCATCTTTAAAAATTTGATTAAGGCCTTAGAATGGGCCTCAGAGCAGAGTAGAAGAGCCAACATGGATATTTTGGAAGGGGTCTGCCCTAGCTGTTCCACGACGTTGTAGTCGCTCTTTTTGATTATTTTTAAGATTTCTTCCGTCTCTTTCTGGGTGGTTTCGGGGATTACCACAGTTTGAGCCTTCATCCTTACAGGCGCTTCTACTATCCCCTTACCCTTATCGGTAGAAGCATCAGAGGGTTTAACTTTAGGTACATCAATTTATTCAATTATCGGGCCTTGCACAGATGGCTTAACAGGTACAGAAGCTTTCGAGGGTCCGAAGACTGCTCGAGGGGGAGCAATCTCCAGAGAAAAAAATCATCCGCTGCGAGTTATCTTGCTTGTTCCCGCAATGTTCCCTATATCAGGGGTTTCATCATCAGAGTTCTCTTGGACTGATTCAATCTGTTTGATACCATGATAGAATATTTCTCCTCCGTAGTTCCATGGTATCGTCTTGTTAGATTGATACGGGACAGGCCCTGGCATGGTGATTTTTAATGGCACAAACTTAGGATCAGGCGTAATCTTGACAGGCCTTTTGCAAGCCTTGGGAAGATTGTCGGAGATGGTTATTATTGCAATGTCATTGGTTGAAGTAGCAAAAGTAGCAGGAGTAACAGGAGTGAAGGTATCAACAGGAGTCTTTTGGAAGAGTATCTCTTGGGTATCCATCAGGCATTGGATACCTGATTTCAACATTGGGCAGTCAGCTCGTATGTTTAAACAAAAGTAACAGTATTTTCCACAGCCTGGGAATATCCCGACTCTCATCAAATTCTATTTAATCACTGGTAACGAAGTCAAAAGGTCAGCAACATTGGTAACATGAAGGTCTTCCATAACGGCATGAACATTATGACCGTGCTTGGGCATTGGGGCAGAAATCACGTTGGACTTCTCAGGAGCATCAAACTCTACCTCTTTAGCGTCTATCAGGTCTTGGATTTTATTCTTAAGAGCCCAACAATTGTTGGTATCATGCCCTACACTATCAGAGTGGTAAGCATATTTTACATTGGAGTGGTAATATGGAGAAGAGGTGTTGGGGTTCTTTGGCGCTTCCTTCAAATTGGTAAGATTCAACTTTAGAAAATGAGGGAGTACTTGAGCTGGTGTCATGTTGATTTGGGTGAACTGCCGTTGTGGCCTTTCTACCTGTTGCTGATTAGACCTTGGCTGATTGCTGCGAGGTAGATCATTTGAAGAGTTTTGAATCATCATATCCCCTATAGTTGGTCGGCGCCCCATTCCTCCTTGGCTCTTCTGAGAATAAACAGTAGAAGCTTCCTTCTTAGCTGGGAAGGTTTTCTTAATAGCAATGGACGCGGAGGCATCTTTCTGAATCTTACCACTTTTAATGCCGACCTCGACCCTTTCTCCGGTCAGAATTAATTCGGTAAATCCCACAGAGGAACTCCCGATTAGATGATTGAAGAAAGGGCCAGACAGGGTCCCTAAAAACATGTCAACCAGCTCTCTATCCGACAATGGTGGTTGCACCCTTCCAGCCAGATCACGCCACTTCTAGGCATACTCTTTAAATCCCTCTTTAGAAGCCATTCCCATACTTTGTAGCTAAGTACGAGTGGGTGCCAAATCAGAATTGTATTGGTATTGACGGTAGAAAGCAGCAACTAAGTCTTCCCAGTTATGAACCTCTGATCTCTCAAGTTGATAGAACCAGTCCAATTGTGTGCCTAATAAACTGTCTTGAAAAAAGTGTACCCAGAGGTCTTTATCAGATGAGTGGGGTTGGATCTTTCTGACATAGGATCTCAGATGCATCTTTGGGCAGGACAGATCGTCATTCTTAGCAAATGTTGGTACTTTGAACTTGGGAGGAATGACGATCCCAGCGACCAACCCTAGTTCTTAAAAATCTAAACCAGGTACCCTTTGCAACTCCATGGCTGCCAACCAATCCTCAAGATTTTTGAATTTAATATCCGCCGGGGGATATTGCTGTTCAGAGTAATCTTTGTCTTCTTCCTCTTCCTCTTCTTCAACTTCAACTTCAGATTCAGAAGGCATCGCAGTTCCTTTTCCTTTACCAGCCCCTTCATCAGACGTCGAGGGGAACTCGAGAACTTTTCTAGCATTGCTTTCAAACCTCCTTCCCATGATGACTACACCAGGTCTTTTCTTCTTTTTCTCTTTCTCTTTCTCCAACAGTGCTTTAAGGTCCTCTTGACCCTTTGCTAAGGTCATGAGGAGTTACTGGAATTGAGAATTTTGTGCTTGCAGATCCTTAACCATCTGCTCCAAATCCATCTTGCTGAAATAAACAGTAGAAAGATAAGGAAACCTGGTGTGAAGACCTGTTTATGCATATGATGAATGGTATGTTATTCATGTAATGCATTCAAGGATTCAGAAATTCAAATTTGTTGCAAACAAAAAGGAACACACGTCATATTAAGAAGAAATTTGTTAGTACATAAGTGCCCCATGGGCAAAATATTACAAAAATTCTTAATGTAAAAAGACATTGCGCATCCTCTTTGGCACGATGTAAGTGTTGAGAGTTTCCTCCTCATGAAGTCGGCGGGTAAGCTCCAAAACCTTCTTCTCACTTGCATAGAAGCTGGCTTCAAAAGTATTTTGTTCTTCCTTGAGTTGGATCCAACTCTTTTGTAATTCTTTCAATGATGTTAGCATGTCAGGATGTAGGAGGGTGTATGGAACCTCTCCTTCCATAACATGCTCTTTGATCACATGGAGAATGTGAGGATATGGCATCATAAGATTCTGGGTGCGGGTTCGTACCCACTTGAGGTAAGGCTCAAGGGGGATGGAATTCTTGTGCCCCAGTGTCTTACTATCCACTTTGTTGGGCATCCTCCAAGCTCTGATGAACTTTTGTCGAAGTCCTTGCGCATCATCCTCGAAGTCAAAAACCAAGTCAGGGATCAGCATGTCATGAGGGCCATCCCTCCGAGCATATCCAAACTGTCTTAGAATGTGTGAGGGTCATTAATCGTTGTGACCACCTTAAACCCTGCTCATTCTTCAAAACTGATTGTGGAAGGTGAGAAATAAACCACCTTGCTAGGAGAAGAGTACAGCACATGAGAACACCTCTTTTCCTCATTGTTCATGTGTAAAATGAGTGTAGGATGTCCCCAAGCAATGTAGGTACAGGATTCTGAGATATGAAATTTTGATAGCATTCACATCTATAAGTTTATCAGGGTTTGGGAACAAGACCAACCCATAGATGTGGAGTGCCACAATCTCTTCAAAGGCTTGTAGATCTAGAGAATTCCAGCAGTCTTGTGCCTTCTCAAACAGAAACTTTGCCAAGAAACCCTTGACACCACTTCTGGTTTCCCAATGTCCCTTGATATCAGATGGTTGCAAGTGTAATGCTTGAGCAACATCTTCAGGATTTGGTTCTCTTTCCGTACCGTTGTAGGGTAGTTGATGGAGAATAGGAATCCTCAGGAGTTGAGAAAATTCCTCCAAAGTAGGTACTAGTTGGTAATCGGGGAATGTGAAACAGTGGTGTAGGGGGTCAAAGAACTGGAAGAGAACTTTCACCATGTCTTCTTCAATGTTGGAGTTGACCAAGTTGAGAAGCCTACCATGTCTTTCACTGAAGAGAGAATTCTCTGGAATCCTGGAAGTAAGCTCCTTGAGTTGAGGAGGGATTCTCACAAGGTTGACTTGAATTGTTTTCCTGTGAAGAGATTCCATGACCTACAAAACAAGAACAAAGATGAAGATCCAAACCCTTGAAATGGTTAGTGGATGCATATGATGCTTTATGATGTTCATGATGTATGCACAAACACATGTACAAGAAAGTCAAACAAAACCCTAGTTTCAGGCTTGCATGAGGTTTCATAGGTAAGTACCCTCTTGAGTTTAGTTGGCTTAAACCTGTCCTATAAATAGTAACCGGGTTATAAGGAGCTCAATATCACTGGATCATTTTCTGTGTTCATTGTTTTGGTTTAGCCACTTAACTGGAGACCAAAATATTCCAAGAAAACAACCCTTAATGAGTGTAGTATCGAGTATCTACCAACTTCGGACTGCACCAAAGCCGGTCATCTCACTACTCCTAATAAAAGGCCAAGATGGTCAAGTAAGGTTCTAAGAGTTCATTAGTACTTCATGACATCACTCAGCGGCCCTGTATTCTCTTTGATTGACTCAAAGGCTACCGATACTCATAAATATGTCGCACTAATATAGCTATTGCTTCAACCATGTCGGTATACCCCGCACAGTTTCCACAACGTATTGCTATTTACCTATGAATGTTTCCCAAAATTCGGGTGGAGGTTTCAAACCCAAACAAGAGAACCAAATCCAAAGCAACCAAAGCAATCAAGATAAGCATGCAAAAAGGTGATCTAAGCCCTAAGGTTACTCCACTTTTAAAGTTTTCCCCAGCAGAGTCGCCAGTTCTATGATACGGTGGGAGAACTGACTTGAGGTTTTGCGTTTGTGTTCGCAAATGTTTCAGTTTAGCAAGAGTCTTCACCGACTTTTTATTTTATCCTAAGGAAAGGTCAAAAAGCACAGGAAAGATATTTGAGATGTTTTCTTGGGTTCGGGGAGTAGATTATAGAAAGGGAAGGTATTAGCACCCTTTCTATCCATGGTTATCCATGGGCTCTTAGTTACTTTTTAGATCACTTGCTTTGCTTTTCAATTGTTTGAAATGGTGCTCTTCAATTGTTTGAAATGGTGCTTTGTGTGTGGTTTTGAAAGATGTTTTAAAAAGAGGCCATCATTGTGGCAACCTTTGTAATGATTCTTGTTTGAATGTATACAAAGGTGTTTTTGTCTTTTGAAAAGTTTCCAATGTTTGAAAGTAGGGTTTTGAAATTGTGTTGTGAAGTGTGTTTTGAAAATAGCAAGGATGTTTTTTGCAAGTTTTTGATCAAGTAACTAAGAGCTATCTACCTTATTTTACTCAAAGATCTTTCTTATGTTTTTTAACCCTTTTAACAGTGTTGTTTCACCATTGTATTTGGTGAACAACCTTGTGTTAGGATGTTAAATGGGACAGGTGCGGGTCATCGTACAGACCATGATAGCAATGGTGTCAAGTATTTTTGGCAATTTTCTTAAGGGACTTGATCATTTTCTTTAGGAAACTCAGATAGCGTCATCGAGGGACTATGATCTTTTGGTTTGTTTTTGTTTTTCCAAAGTACTTAACATGCATACCATGGCCCATTTTTGAAGGCAACAAGTGGATTGTAACCCTAGGGGGTGCAAGTGTGCATTGTGTTTGTTTTTCATGCATTTTTTGTCTTTGATTAGGTCAAACTAATTGTTGGTTTTGATTTGGTATACAAACCCTAATTCTCTAAGCATGGCATAATTGAAAGCATTTAAGTGCGTGAAAATAAATCTAAGCTATTACAACTTTGATATAGGGAGGGGGTACAAATTTGAATAGGGGATATTTGACAAGAAATATAAAACCCTAATTACTATTACATCCAAATTGAATTCTTTGTGCAAAATAAAATAAATGGGCAATATTTAATTAAACAAGATAAATAAATATTTAAACAAGATGTACTATGCAAAAAAAGAGTTTTTATTTGTTCATGTATGCAAAAGTATTTTTTAATGTAAAAAGGTATAAAGAAATAAAAAGATTAATTTTATTTGTTTTAGGGTAAAAACCCTAATTTCTTTAAGAAAATAAATATAATGTATTATTTATGTACAAAAATATATTAATATGTATAAAAATGAAATATATCTAAAATGGGGTATTTTTAGTGTAAATAATAATAAAAATAAAAATGTAATATTTTTGTATTTTTTATTCCATATTTTATTATAAAATAAAGTATATGTATATATATATATATATATATATATATATATATATATATATATATATATATATATATATATATATATATATATATATATATATATATATATATATATATATATATATATATATATATATATATATATATATATATATATATATATATATATATATATATATATGTGTGTGTGTGTGTGTGTGTGTGTGTGTATTAAACATATTAAGGGTGTATAAAATAAAATAAAATATTTACAAAAATAAAATATATTTAAGAAAATATTTTTAATGTGAATAAAAATAAGAAATGAAATTAAAAGTATATTTTTACATTATTTTCAAGTTTAAACAAAATAATATAAAGTATTTAAATTGTTTTCTATATTAGAAAAAATGAAATAAAATGCCAAATAAATGTAAAAAATTATAAAAATATTTTTGGAGTATTTTTTATATTGGAAAATAAAATATCAAAGTCTGAAATGAAATAAAAATGCAAAAATAATAAAAATACAAAGAAATGGCCCAGGGGGTGTGAAACTGAAAATGGGGGGTGCCAAAAGTAGGAAGTAGCCAGGCCCAGCCCAGCTACTTCATCTTCAACCTTCGTCCAACAGAAACGCGCGCCTGGCTAGTTCAAACTCGTATCTCCTGTTTCAGTGCTTTTTTGACAAAACTCAAAACATGAAACTTGTAGAGCATCAAACAACGATATCAACCATATAAAACATTAAATCTAACTCTCAAAGACCAGAGAGAATTTCTATGACCCTAAAATTTAACCTAACTTTTTCAACATGTTCATGGATGAAATTCTCCTAGCACGATTAATATAAATGAAAACTGAGCATGTGTATGGTTTCAGGGCAATGAGTACAACATCTTTTATTCACAAACCTAAGGCTAAATGTTCCTAAATAGAGAGATAGAAGTTCATGAAAAACCTGTTTCAGTTGGACATGAGTTGGACAATGCAACAACTTTCAGTGAGGCCTGATGTTCTTTTGAGCTTGCTTGATGTTCCCTGAACCTTTCCCAATGCTTAGTTTGTTTAGAAATGGCCTGAATCCTTCTACAGAAGTCAATCTGCACAAGCTTGAAACAGAAATGGTGATCACTGTAAATGGAGTTACAGTTGGCAATGGAGGTTTGGGACAACTTGAGTGAGTTGAGTGGAAGGTGTTTGAAGTGGAAAGGAGCAAAACGCACGAGCAAAATGAGTTATGGCACTCAAGTTGCAGCAACTGCCCTGTTTTGCAAATTTTTGGTGTTTTGGTGTTCAAGGGTGTTTGAGAGGTCAAAGGCTCGTGTTTCTGGCTTACAAGGATATGCAAAACTTGTTTAAAAACTTGTCTTGAGTTCAATATATCAGATATGTGTGTTGTGGACTTTTGGCACAAATGACTTGTTTTGAAAGAAAAGTGTGAAGTGACAATGCTAAGGCCTGTATAGGCTAGCTCCAAGCATGCTCATAGTTGGTGTACTATGCCTGAGATTAAGGGACTTTGTTTGCAGAAAAAGGCTTGGTCCAATTCTCAAGAGAAACAACTTTGCAAAAGTTATACTTTATGAAAATGGAAATGTGATCTTTATGCCCAAAATGGAATTATTCAATGTACAATGCTCCCTTGATCAGAACAATGCCTCTAACCAATGTATTTGCATTCAATTTTTGAGTGTAAATTGGTTTAGAGGCCTGTAATTATGTACTAAGCTAGTTTGGTCAGATTTTGCAAGTGGTATGAACATGTATTGGCCATGGTTACAAAGTGAGTTTTTGCCAACTTCAAGCATTCGATTCTCCCTAACCACAAAGGTGTTTGAGGAGCTCTTAAACAATTTGGAAAGCTTTCAAAATGTACTATAATCCATATTTGAAATGCAACTAAATACTCCAAGTGGAACTATGTGAAAAATGGCCAAGAAGATGGGTCAAAATCCTGCCTAAACTAGGGCAAAATTTCTCTAAGTTAAAAGTTTTAGGTACCCTTGTTCCAAAAATCATAACTTGAGATCCAAGCTTCTTTTGTGAAAACTTTGTGAATAAAATTTTTATACTTTGTGATGGACTACAACTTTCATGTTGTAAGTTTTGTTTTAATCCATTTGCATCTTGGTGAAAATGTGGGGCAAAGTTGGGGAAAATTAAGAAAATTTCATAACTTAGAAAATTTTGAAGTTATGAAATATTTTAATTTCAAACCCTAATTTGCAATTTTGGGTTTCTTGATGAACAAGTTTCATTATTTGACATATCTTGATGAAAAATGACCCTTGGCACTTGATTTTGACCAAAAAGTCAAAGTTTAACTTTTCAGTACACAGTCAAATTTTGATTAGTTGACTGAAAAATTCATCTGTCAATCCTATGCATTTGAGATCTTTTGAACTTGTTGAATGGGTCAAGATAATGTCATTGAGTCCTTGAGTCCATGGTTTAGCTTGATTTGCCATTGGCTAGGTCAAACAGTCAAAAATTGCCTTTGTACAGTCAAAACCCTAAAAATGACCATTTTGCCCTTTTGGTGATCTGGTCAGATTTCTTGTGGAATTGTGACCCAAACTTGACCAAATGGTTCATATGAGTTCATAATGTTGATGTGGGCCAAAATTCATGAGGTTTGACTGTAAATTGGCCACAATTGACTTTTTCCCTAATACAGCTGATTTCTAGGTCAACTGTCCAATTGACTGGGCAAAAATTTGATTCAAGACTTGAAACTTGGTATGGACAAACTTGTGAGTCCAGCATGAAGTATGAAAGTCACTTTGGGCATTGTAGGTCAAAATATCCCTGTGCAAACTCAAACCCTAATTTAGGTCAAAAGTGCAAGGAGGTGTCTTGAGCAGAGCAAACCATAGCTTGGTCTTGAATTCCAAGAGTCTTGTGATGAGAAATGTTGATAAAAGGAGAGGGCAAATTTTGGGGTACAACATCTTGAAATTTTGAAAAATGCGTTTCTGAAAGTAAAGGAATTTTATAAGAAAATTCAATCTCAGGATTCAGAGCAAAGCCTTATAGGAGTCAGAATACCTTTTGTAACAGTATGCTTTCAAACTAACTCATGCTTCAATTAGGACTTTTGAAGGGTTGTAACATGGCTTGGTTCACGGTTTAAGAAACAAAAGATAAAGGCTTAAAGTATATTTGTACCCACCCGCTCTTCGTGATGTTCTTCAGTCATAAACTCAGTTAATTGTGCGTTTGAACTCCAATTGAGTCTGGAATGATGTTTTGGTGATGGTTCAGACAAGTTAAGTTGGTCGGAAGGCAGTCATTTTTGCAACATTTTTCATGTTGTTGAGGATTTTTAGTGACCTCTTTCTTTTGATTTGTTATCCCTAATTTTGTTTTTGCCTGACTGTTCTTGTTTTGAGATTACGGTCACCGGGATGCCCCGGTTTTCTTAAGTCTCCTTCGTAGGTTTTGACTTAGTGGGTTTTTCTTTTTGAGATATAATGACTGACTGTGTGATAGGGAACCATCACCGTCTTTCGATTCCAGAAGAATTTTTTTGATGTCATCCGTTGTATTACAAGATGAGAGTTTGCGGCTAAACGCACATTTGAATTAACTGAGAGACTACCATGCCCCAGGTTTTGATTAAGGGTTTCAATTTGTGTTAAACAAAAACTCCTACTTCTTTGGCTCGAAGGGGTTGACTAGGGATTATCTTCCTTATTACTCCGGTGTATAGGATTTGAAAGAAACGCCTGTACATCGTCAGCAAGGTCTGTCCAAAAGCATACTGTATGAGATTATGGCATTATTTTCGTCATCCTCCCTCTAAAGGCTTGTAACTTTTAGCAAGAGTTGAACATCATGAAGTGAGTAAAAAGCATAGTTTAAATGAGTGGATCAAATCAAGACAAACATATGCAATGCATTAATGAAACAAAGTTTGACATTAATAGATAATTGTTTGAATAACAAAAGAGAAATTACAACTTGAAAATTCAAATGAGAAGAAGCCTCTTTGTCTGAACTTGTCACTTTAGGTGGTGAGCCTCTGAAGGATGACAGAAAAATTCAGTCTGGCCACCCTGTGTGAACTCCAACATTCCTCTATCAATCAAGTCTTGAATCTTATTTTTCAAATCCCAACAATCATTCGTATCATGCCCAGGATTATTGGAGTGGTATGCACATAATGCGTTGGGATGATAGCTAGGAGCAGAGGTATTGGGATTCCGAGGAGGATTCCTTAATGTGACCAAATTCAAGTTCAACAGGTGTTGTAAGACCTGTGATATAGGTAAATCGAGTTTGGTGAACTTCCTAACGGTTGGGACCTATTTATTTTGGTTACCCTGTCCTTGTTGACGAGGTGGTTGCTGGGTTCGTGACTTGGAAGCAAATTTGGAAGGTCTTCTCTCGACTTCTTGTCTCAAAGGAGGCTGAATGATGACTTGATCCCCAATCCTAGATGTTTTCCCCATTTGGTTACATCCATCCTGATGAAGCTTGTTGATGAGGACCCTTAGCTCTTCTTGTCCTTGAGCCAGGTTTTGAATAAGAGCCATCTGGCCCACCAGCTGTCCCATCATCTGGACTTTCATTGTTGCCATTTCAATTTGTAGCCTTTCCAACTAGTCATCTCTGTCGTCCCCAGGATTTCCCATGATCATGCCCCTGGTGAGGAGCGCATTGACCTCTTCTTGTCCCTTGGATAGGTTCAAGAACATTTCTCGAAGTTGAGCATTTTGAACCTGGATGTCCTTGATAGTCTGTTCTAGAGCCATCTCTACTGAAATAAACAGTAGGGAGATAAGGAGACTTGTAGCAAAGGCCTGTTTATGCTTATGATGAATGATATGTATTCATGCGATGTTTTCAAGGGCTTGAAAATTCAAACTTGTGTCAAACAAAAACGTTATAAAAATAGAATTTGTTTACATCAATTCCCCTAGGGCAAAATAGTACAAAATTCTAAGATAAAAAGACGTTGCGGATCCTCTTTGGCGCAATGTAGGTGTTGAGAGTCTGCTTTTCGTGAAGTTGACGATTGAGTTCCAAAACCTTCTTCTCGCTTGCATAGAATTGGGCTTTGAAAGTATCGCGCTCTCCCTTGAGCGGTATCCAACTCCTTTGTAAATCTTCGAGTGATGTTGGCATGTCAGGATGTAGGAGGGTGTATGGAACCTCTCCTTCCATAATAGGCTCTATAATCACAGGGAGAATGGAGGGGTAAGGCATCATAAGACTTTGGGCGCGGGTTCATACTCACTTGAGGTAAGGCTCAAGAGGGATGGAATTCTTGTGTCCCAAGGTCTTACTATCTACCTTGTTTGGCATCCTCCAAGCTCGGATGAACCTTTGTCGGAGTCCTTGATTGTCGTTGTCGTAGTCGAAAACCAATCCTTGAATCAGCATATCATGTGGGTCATCCCTTCGGGCAGAACCAAACTGTCTTAGAGCTAAGCATGGGTTGTAGGTGATGCCTCCCCTAATGCCAAGTGGAGGGACATTAGGGAATTCCCCACAACTGTCAATGATGATAACATTCTCTTTTGATCGAGAACACCAATGGATATTTGAATGGTTAAGTGTCATTAACCGTTGTGACCACCTCAAGCCTTGCTTATTATTCAAGACTGATTGTGGAAGATGAGAAATAAACCATATTTCCAAGAGAGGAGTGCAACACATGAGAACACCTATTTTCCTCATTGTACGAGTGTGAAAAGAGTGGACGATATCCCCAAGCAATGTAGGCACCGGGTTGTGAGTCATGAAGATTTTGACAGCACTCACATCTATGAGTTGATCAGGGTTAGGGAACAAGACCATCCCATAGATGAGAAGAGCTACAATCTCCTCAAAAGCTTTCAAGTCTAGAGAATTACAACAGCTTTGGGCCTTCTCAAACAGAAACTTTGACAAGAAGCCTTTGACACCACTTCTAGTTTCCCAATGTGTTGTGACATCAGATGAGTGCAAGTGTAGGGCTTGAGAAATATCTTCTGGCTTTGGATCTCTTTCCGTATTGTTGAAGGGTAGTTGATTGAGAATAGGAATCCTCAAGAGTTGAGAAAATTCCTCCAAAGTAGGCACAAGTTGGTAGTTAGGAAATATAAAGCAATGATGCAAAGGGTCAAAGAATTGAAAGAGAACTTTCAGTATATCCTCCTCAGTGTTGGTGGTGACCAAGTTGAGTAGAAGACTATGTCTCTTGGTGAATGGAGAATTCTCAGGAATCCTTGAAATAGCTCCTTATGTTGTGGAGGAATTCTTACAAGGTTGACTTGGATAGTTTTCCTGCGAAGTGAATCCATAACCTACAAAACAGGAACAAAGATGAATCTCCAAAATCCTTGAAATGGTTAGTGGATGCATATGATGCTTCATGATGTCCATGATGTTATTCACAAGCATATATGTACAAACAAATCACACAAGTTCCTAGTTTAGGCTTGCATGGGGTTTCATAGGTAAGTACCCTCTTGAAGTTTAGTTGGCTCAACCTGTCCTAGAAATAGTAATTGGGTTCTAAGGAGCTCAATATCACTGGATTGTTTCCATGTTCATTGTTTCAATTCAGCCTATTTATTGGAGACCAAAATATTCCAAGGAACCAACCCTCAATTAGTGTAGTATCGAGTATCTACCAACTTCGGACTGCACCAAAGCCGGTCATCTCACTACATCCTAAAAGGCCAAGTTGGTCAAGTAAAGTTTCTAAAAGTCCATTAGTGCTTCATGACATCACTCAGCGGCCCCGTATTCTCTTTGATTTAATCAAAGGCTACCGGTACCCACAAATATGTCGCACTAATATAGCTATTTCTTAGACCATGTCGGTATACCCCGCACAGTTTCCATAATGTATTGTTATTTACCTATGAATGTTTCCCAAATCCGGGTAGAGGATTCAAAACCCAAACAATAGAACCAAAGTGTAAAGCATACAAGTCAAACAATATAAGCAAGTAAAGGTGATCTAAAACCCTAAGGTAACCCCACTTTTATTTCGACTCCCCAGCAGAGTCGCCAGTTCTGTGATGCGGTGGGAGAACTGACTTGAGGTTTTGCATTTGTGTTTGCAAATGTTGCGGTTTAGCAAGAGTCGCCACTGACTTTTATTTTATCCAAAAGGAAAGGTAAAAAAGCACAGGAAAGACCTTTGAGATGTTTTCTTGAGTTCGGGGGGTAGATTATGAAAAGGAAAGGTGCTAGCACCCTTTTCATCCATGGTTTTCCATGGGCTCTTAGTTACTTGTTTAGATCACTTGCTTTGCTTTTGCAATTGTTTGAAATGGTGCTTTGTGTGGTTTTGAAAGTTGTTTGGAAATTGTTTTGAAATGTGTGTGTTTGTTTGAAAATAGCAAGGATTGTTTTTTGAAATGATCAAGTAACTAGAAGCTATCTACCTACTCAAAAGTATTTCTTGTACATTTTTATTCTTTTGACATTATTGACCTACCATTGTTTTGGTAGATAACCCTATCTTTGGATGTTAAACGGGACGGGCGTGGGTCATCGTATGACCATGATAGCAATATTGCCAAGTATCTTAGAAAGTTTTGAGGGACCAAGATCATTTTTTTAGGCAACCTTTTGATAGCGTCATCGAGGGACTATGATATTTTGTTTTGTTTTATTTTGCCAAGATACTTTGCGTTCATACCATGGCCATTTTATTTAGGCAACCAAGAGGAGATACCTTAAGGGTTTTTGTGTGCAAGTGTGTTTTATTGCATGCATGATTTTATCTTGAATTAGGATTTTCTATTTCATTGATCTTATCTTGCCATACATATCCTAATTACTAGCATTTACATTTTTGAAAGCAATAAAAATGCGGAAATGTAAAATCCTACGCTATTACAATATTTAAGGGGGTGGGGGATACACACTTATACATGGGGATGGTTCAACGAGAAAAATAAAAATAAAAATAAAATAACAAGGGAAAGAAAAAGAGAAAGAGATAGAGAGAGGGCTAGCGCGCTGCTGAGAGGAAGTCAGAAGTTCTGACCCAGGCCTGCTGTAGGATATCAACCTATTAGTGAAAATGTATGAGTCAGAACTTCTGACTCTGGTGCGCTGCAAAACAGAAACCTGTTAGTGGAGAGGTCAGAACTTCTGACTCCCATGCGCTGCAAAACAAAAATCTGTTAGTGGGGAAGTCAGAAGTTCTGAACCTGCTGGAAGCACAATAATTTTCAGAAGTTATGATATTATTGATAGCAAAACAGACCTCAGAAGTGCTGGCGTCAAAGTCAGAGCTTGGTTTCCCCCTGTGCTAGTCAGAACATCTGCAGTTTGATTATTTTTCCACAAAATAGAAGGCATGCCTAGGGCAGTCTCAGCAAGTGTCGTAGCGTTTCAGAAGACAGAAACAAAAAGGTCACAGACAGGTTCTACACTGATTCACTTCTCAAAATATGTACAGCAGCAACATGATATTTACATTGTGTTTATTGAGCATGCAAAGTTGACGATGCTTAGCAGCATGGTGAGAGTCAGCAGGTGCTTACCTTGCTGTTGGAAGAAAATCTGTGAATTGGAGCTAGCCTTAGCTCTGATGGTGTTCTGGACAGGTTCTTTTTTGAATGGGTGGATGGAGAAGATATATATATATATATATATATATATATATATATATATATATATATATATATATATATATGTGTATGTATGGTCAGAAACTGTATGGGCGTTCTCTAGTCAGGAAGCAATTTAGGTATCAATGAAGTTTGGAGGCAGGAAGTTCAAAGTTATGAAACACTAGGAATTTTGGCAGAGTTTCACAATGTTTTCTTGCTAGAGTTTTCTGTTCCTCTTCTAGCAATTTTTCTGGATTTTGGACCGGGGTTTTTCAATGGACAATGGTGCCCTATTTATAGGCAAGGCTTTGTGAATTTTAAACGTTAAATGGCGCCAATACCATGTAGTAGGTGTTGACTTGTTCTTGAAGGAAGTTTATGGAAAGTTGTGATGGTGGACAGCTTTTCAGCCTAGGCTGGAATAGTATGCAAAGATTAAGGGAAAGTGATACCCATAAGCGAAAAGTGGCGTATAGATCCATGCCTAAACCTGCACAAGGGTGTTACTATGCCACACATGGAGAGACCCCTTGGATAAATGCTCAAAAGTTGTTGTGAGCATTAATGAGCATTAAATGGTGATAAGATTTGTCAAAAATCAGAAATCTTGTAATAGGAGATTTTGCATCATTACCTATAACCTGAGCCAGTAGTTCCGCTTTACCAAAATACAACGCAAACCAAGCTCTGACCTTGGCCTCTTGCTGTCCCAACAAATTTTGAGGGTTTTCTAGATTTTCCAGCATGTTCTTTTGATCTGCCTCTGAAAACTCTAGACTTAGAGATTCTGCTTCAGTATTATACCCACTCTTCTGAACTCTTCATCTTCTGATTCCAGTAGGTTCTGAAGGAGTTTCAGGCTTTGTTGCCTTCTTTGCATTCTTCTAACAAACTTTGGTTGAACTTGCGTACTTGCTGAAAGAGCCACGTTCTGTTTAAAGATTACATGCTGAACCATGTTTACAACCTCTAACTGAGTTGGTGTAGCTGCTGAAGAGCCACCTTCTGACTGAATGTTATGTGTTGAGCCAAGTTTGCAACTTCTAACCATTTCTGCCTGGAGGTTGGTTTAGAGGTTCTGAAGTGCCATTTTTCTTAAATACTTAGAAAACCTCAAGTACTTAGAAATTTGGTTTTTGAATCTTAGCTGGAATACACTCCCCGTTTCAAGCATGTTTTGTTGAAATAAGATTTTTTGGATTAGATTTTAATCAAGAGGTCAAGGTTTGGCCTTTCAGCGCAGATGACTGTTTTGCCCTTGGGAGCGATCTTCATGAAAAATTTGTAATCCAAAGCTTAGGATTGGATAGGGAGTAAACCTGAGAAAAATGAGAGGGAAATTTTTGGAGTACAACACTAATATAGAGTGGTTATGCTTTAAACACACTTGCTTCTGACTTTGTAGATGGAGTGTGATCAGAGGGAACAAGTTAGAGGCTCAAGAATTGACTTTGTACATAAAGCTTGTTGTTCCAAAATGGAAGTGTTCACTTTGTTCCATTAATGGAAATGTGAAATGGATAAAGCTTAAACCACTTGTATTAAAGCTTAAAAGTTTGTGTAATCCATTAATGATGGATAGATACACAAGTTAGAAGGCCTGCAAAACAAGATTATGCAGCCTAACATTGAAATTGCATTTTTTTCCATCATGAAAATGACTTATAATTTTAGTTTGAAACCCTAACTTCCTCTCTTCGATTCTCCTTGCTCAAGAATGATCTCAAGGAGTTCTTGGACATTTTAGAAATCTTGTAATGTTCTCTACAACCCCTCTTTGAATTACTTTTGAAAATTCACCTTGGAACTATATGAAAAATGCCACGAAGTTAGGTCAAAATCCTGCCTAAACTAGGGAAAATTTTCACTAAGTGTTTAGTTTCATGACCATGACTTCATGGATTAATAATTTCAGATCCAAGAATTTCTAGGAGAAGTTGTATAAAGCAATGTTGTAGATCTTGCATCATGGTGAAAAATTGGCTTAAAGTTGTGAAAAAACATAGAGTTTTCAACACTTAGAAAAATATCTAAGTTTGAAAACTTTGACTTTTCAAAATGAACTCTTGATTTTTTGATTTCTTGATGAACAAGTTTCATATTTTGACATATTTTGATGAATTGTGATCTTTGACACTTGATTTTGACCAAAAAGTCAAAGTTTGACTTTTCAGTATACAATTGACTTTTGATCAGTTGATAAAAATCAACTATCAATCAAATGACCTTGAGCAATGTTTTGAGTCATGCCATTAGGTAAAAATAATTCAATTGAACTATTGAGATCATGCCTCAAACCAATTAACCATTTGTTAGGTCAAAAATCAAAAACTGCCCTTTCTCAATCAAAACCCTAATTTTGACCATTTTTCCCTTTTGATGATTTGATCAAATTTCTTGAGGAATTATGGTCCAAACTTGATCAAATGATACATATGAGTTCATAATGTTGATGTGGATTAAAAATTATGAATTTTGACTGTAAATTGGCCACAGTTGTCTTTTTCCCTAATACAGTTGATTTTTAGGTCAACTGCTCAATTAACTGAGCAAAAATGTGACCCAAGGCTTGAAACTTGACATGAGTAATCTTAGGGGTCCATAATGATCCATTTAAGTCATATGAGGCATTAAAAGTCCAAATGTCCTTGTGCAATCTCAAACCCCAATTTTCAGTCATCAGTGCTTGAGGAGGTGCCTTGAGCTGATCAACCCTAGTGCAGTCTTGAAACAAAGGAGATCTTGTGAGAAAATATTTGATAAATAAGAGGGCAAATTTTGGGGTACAAAAACTTCTCATGTTCAATCTTCTTAAACCTGAAGAGTTAGATTGGTGGATCCGCAATTCGTGACTTGAAGGTGGAAGATGATTGGACACTAGAGTGCCCAGAAATTTGCACTCGAAGATAAATGGGAATGGGCTTATAGATTCCATTTCGAGGAATGATGGAGATTTTCCGGAGATGGGCTTGTAGATGCCATCCAAAGGTGATTGTTGATAGAGATTGTACTAAGTCTGAAGTTGATTTCAACTGGAAAAGAATCAGAATAAATCTTTGGAGCGACTTATCTAAACTAGAAGAAGTTTGGTATATTGTTTGACTGGGAAGAATTAGAATAAATCTTGGAGTGATTTATCTGAACCAGAAGTGTTCTTTAACTAGAAATAATCAGAGTAAACCTTTGAGTGATTTATCTAAACCAGAGAAAGTTCCTGCAGGAAAGAATCAGAATAAATCGTTGAGAGACTTATCTGAACCCGAAAGGTTCCTTTGGAACGTATCATGATAAACCGTTAAGGGGTTTAAACTGAACCAAAAGAGGTCTTGAATATTCTTTAACTGGAAAGAATCAGAGTAAATCTTTTAGTGATTTATCTAAACCAGAGAAAGTGTCTGTGGGAAAGAATCAGAATAAACCGTTGAGAGATTTATCTGAACCCGAGAAGATGGCTGCGGGAAAAGAATCAGAATAAATTGTTGAGAGATTTATCTGAACCGACAGGGATCTGGAAAAGAATCATAACAAATCTTTGAGAGATTTATCTGAACCAGAGAAGAAAACTGCGTTAAAAGAATCAGAATAAATTGTTGAGATATTTAAACTGAACCGGCAGGAGTCTAAAAGAAACATTTGTTGTATAGATGGTTGACCAAACCTTTCTTGGGAAATGATCACTAATTGATTTGTTGAAAATTTGGTGATAATTTTCTGTTGATTGATCTTTCCTGAAAAGATGGAAGATTAGTTGCATGTAATGTCATGATGTATGAAATGCATGGTGCGATGATGTTCTCAAAATAAATGAGATTGTGTCGTATGTATTTGTGCTGCCAATGTTATGACGTATGGATGTAATGTATGGACATGTTAATTGCTATGCCGCAGTGTTGTTGGGGAAAAATAAGTCCTCGAGTACCGCTGGGTACAAAGAGTGTAAGCCTTCCTGTTGCTGATGAGTTGATGAGCTTCTATTTGTTAGAGAAATAAACTATATTGTGTAAAGGAAACGTTGTGTATTGCTTGTGAAATCCTGTTGGGGAATCTTGAGAAATTTGGCGACTTTTACTGGGGAGTGATAACTGGAAGTTTTGTTCTGCCGGGGATGTGAGAGAGCTTGATATCATTAAGCTGCACACTGTGGGGGATTTTATGGAACAGTCTAAAGATATTATCCTATTTCTTAAAGCCATTAGTTATTGTCTTTTTATTTTCTATTCCTTTTTTTTTGTTCATTTGTAAATAGTAGTTACGTTCAAATGCATAAGTTCAAAAATAAATCATTGGATGTTTTTGTAAACAAAACACATAAATAAAGAAAAACAGATAGTTTTGCACTTTCAAAGGGATATCTTTGTATTAACTTGAATAAGTATTTTTGTACAATGAGACAAACATCCTAGTAAGAGAATGTCGTCGTAGAAAAATGAAAATTTGATACAAAGAAAAGATACCTATGTGAAATAATCCCATGGGGTTCCCATTCTGCTATAGCCTTCGTGTCTCTGAGTGTCTTGTCCACTTGCTGCCTTGTCTGAAGTTGATTGCATTAATCAGAACCACTGAGCTTGTCAGTCGAAGCTAACGGTTGTCTGTAAGGTGATCCAACGGGACATAGTCATACGCTTTAATTCCCTACCTTTTTCCTGGACCTCCCTTTCGGGTTTTCAGTCCACCGGGATACCCTTTTTTCCCAAGCCTCCTTTTCAGGTTTTCAGCTTGCCGGGTGTACAGATTTTTTTTTGTTTTATCCCTAATTTTTGCCCGAACCTTTTTGGTTCGCTGGGATGCACTTGTTTTGCCTAGGTGTGTCAACCTAGAGGGTATCTTATGCGTAGTATCTTTTGACTATGTCCGCGTTCACAGGGTGTGGAAGGTCGTCACCATCCATAGTGGTTAAGATCATCGCTCCACCAGAGAATATGCTTTTGATTACAAATGGTCCTTCGTATGTAGGAGTCCATTTGCCCCTGGGATCACCTTGTGGAAATAGGATATGTTTGATTACCAAGTCACCAACCTGATATACCTGACATCTGACCTTTTTGTTAAAAGATTTGATCATATGTTTTTGGTACATCTGGCCATGACTGACAGCCGTAAGCCTCTTCTCATCAATTAGGTTTAACTGGTCAAGTCGAGTTTGGATCCAATCGTCTTCATTCAGCCCTGCATCCTTTATGATTCTCAGAGAAGGTATTTGGACTTCAATTGGTAAGACAACTTCCATGCTGTATACCAAGAGAAGGGAGTTGCCCCAGTTGATGTGCGCGTCATGGTACGGTAACCGTGGAGAGCAAATGGTAGCATCTCATGCCAGTCCTTGTAGGTTACTGTCATTTTTCGTATGATCTTCTTAATGTTCTTATTTGCGGCTTTGACAACGCCATTTATCTTTGGCTGGTAAGGGGAAGAATTATGGTGCTGGATCTTGAATTACGCGCATAATGCGGTGATCATAGTATTGTTGAGATTCGTACCATTGTATGTGATGATTCTCTCTGGGATACCGTACCGACAAATGAGATTCTGTTTGATGAACCGGGCCACAATATTCTTGGTAATGGAAGCGAAAGAAGCTTCCTCAACCCATTTCGTGAAATACTCAATGACCACTAAGATGAAGCGGTGTCCATTAGAAGCTGTAGGTTTGATTTCTCCAATCATATCGATTCCCCACATCCCGAATGGCCAGGGAGCAGTCAGGACGTCTAGAGGAACTAGAGGCACATGCACTTTGTCAGCGTAGATCTGACACTTGTGGCAGGTTCGTGAATGCTGATAGCAATCTGCTTCCATGGTAGACTAGTAATACCCTGCCCATAGGATCTTCTTAGCCATCGTATGCCCACTGGAATAGGTGCCGAAAGTGCCCTCATGTAGATCAGCCATGATCTTTTCTGCCTCAACCAAGTCTACACAATGAAGCAAAACAGAGTCATGGTTGCGTTTGTAAAGAATTCCATTACTGATGAAGAACTAAGCAGAGAATCTCCTTAAGAACTTCTTATCATTAACTGAAGCTCCTTCCAGATACTCTTGAGCCTCGAGGTACCTCTTGACTTCATGGAACCAAGGCTAGTTCACTACTTCTTCAGTATCGATCTTGTGACAGTAATCTGGTTCATCCTTCCGTTCAATGGTGATCTGGGAAGCCTCGTTATCCCATTTGAGTTTAAACATGGATGACATTGTGGCTAGCGCGTTTGCTAGTTGATTTTCCTCTCGTGGAAAATGCTCAAAGGTAATTTCCTCGAAATGTGTGATTAATGTCAACACATGTTATTTGTAGGGGATGAGGTTAGGGTGCTTCGTGTCCCATTCTCCTTTGATCTGGATGAGGACTAAGGTTGAGTCTCCGAATACACTTAAGGACTTGATTCCCAAATCTATGGCAGCTTTGAGACCAAAAATACATGCTTCGTATTCTGCCATGTTATTTGTACAGTTAAAGCAAATTCTTGCGGGAAAGGGAGTATGACATCCTTCAGGGGATATAATTACAGCACCAATACCATTGCCGAGTGCGTTGGATGCCCCATCAAAAACCAGGGTCCATCGGGATCCTTGTTCAAGTTCGTCATGTGGTCTGAGTTCTTCACAGTTGTTTACCATCATGATGTATTCATTTGGGAATTCGAATTTCATGGACCAATAGTCATCCACAGCTTGATGAGCAAGGTGATCGGCTAGTACAGTGCCCTTTATTTCTTTTTGGGTAGTGTACTGAATGTCGTATTCAGTCAAGATCATCTGCCATCTCGCTATTCTCCCAGAGAGGGCAGGCTTCTCGAATATGTATTTAATTGGATCCATCTTGGATATCAATAAGGTAGTATGGGTCAACATATATTGTCTTAGCCTATGAGAAGCTCATGCCAGAGCGCAACAAGTTTTCTCGAGCAGTGAATATCTTGTTTCAGTCGGTAAACTTTTTGCTCAGGTAGTAAATAGGATGCTCTTTTCGGCCAGACTCGTCATGCTTCCCCAACACACACCCCATTGAATTTTCAAAAATAGTTAGATACATGATCAATGGTGTTGTATCCCAAAATTTTCCCTCTCATTTATCAAGTATCTCCCCATAAGATCTCCTTTGGTTCAAGACTGCACTAGGGTTGATCAAACTCAAGACACCTCCTTAAGCACTGATGACTGAAATTAGGGTTTAAGATTGCACAAGGATGATTGAACTATCAACCCCTCATATTACTTTCATGGATCATTATGGACCCCCAAGATTACTCATGTCAAGTTTCAAGCCGTGAACCACGTTTTTGCTCATTCAATTAAGCAGTTGACCTAAAAATTAACTATATTGGGGAAAAAGTCAATTGTACAATAAAAAGTCAAATTTTGACTTTTTGGTCAAAATCAAGTGTCAAAGATCACAATTCATCAAAACATGTTAAAATATGAAACTTGTTCATCAAGAAATCAAAAGTCAAGATTTCATTTTGAAAAGTCAAAGTTTTCAAACTTAGAAAAGTTTCTAAGTGTTGAAAACTTCATATTTTTTCACAACTTTGAGCCAATTTTTCACCATGATGCAAGATGATTCAAAAGAAACTTTCAACATGAAAGTTGTAGATCTCCATGAGATCTCCAACATTTCTTTACACAACTTCTTCTAAAAATTCTTGGATCTCAAGTTATTAATTCATGAAGTCATGGTCTTGAAACTAAACACTTAGTGAAATTTTTAGCATTTTTGGTCAGGATTTTGACCTAACTTCTGACCCATGTTTCACCTAGTTCCAAGGGAAATTTTCAAAAGTGATACAAAGAGGGGTTGTAGAGCATATTACAAGCTTTCCAAAATGTCCAAGAACTCCTTGATATCATTTGTGAGCAAAGATAATCGAAGGTCAGAAGTTGGGGTTTCAAGTTGTTTTACATGGAAAATTTTGTGATGAACAAAATTCAAATCTCAAACCTATGCTGCATAATCTTTTCTTTGCAGGCCTCAAACTTGTTAGGAACTCCATAATTAAATGCTTACACCCACTCTCGAGCTATTACCCAAGTGTTTAAACCATTGTCCAAAAGATCTTTCCATTTATGGCATAAAGGCACCGTTGCTATTCTTGAAAAGCAAGATTTTTGTACAAAGTTTGTCTTGAGCCCATACCTTGCTAGTTGCTAATTATACTCCACCATAAATCATGGGAATTATCTCTTCTATACCAACAACTTTGGTACTTCATCTTGGGACTATGGAGTACTTGACATAGTTTGATCTTTGTAATCCAACCAAACCATAACATGTTGTTTTGCAAACCTAATCAGCTCATATGCATAAACCCCTTGCCTATAAATAGAAGAAGCATTTGCAAGAGAAAAAGGGTATAAAAAATAGAGAGAAAAGCCAGAAGTTTTGTTGATAAACCATCAAAATCCCATACTCTCAAAAAAGGCCATAACTGTCCAAAAAAAGCTTCCACTCTTGAGTTTTAAAGTCCAAATCTTTGGAACTCTCACACCTTGCAAGCTCTGCCCAAACACCTAAGCACCTCACGTACATCACCTAGAAATTGTTTAAACTCAAGAGCAAGCTTCTATAACACCTCTTCTTTTTCTCCAAGTTCAATAACAATCAAGACAACAACTCAAGCTCAGAGTATAAGATCCAGCTCCAAGGTAAGTTTCTTAACTTTAATTCTTCATTTCAAGCATCGTCAGTGATTCATTTTTGAATACAAAATGTTGTAACCATTTCCCTTGAAGCTAACATTTTGTTTGTCTTCCATTCTTTTCTTTTATGTGTTGAGAACTAACCCATGTATGCAACAAAATAATGTTGAAGTAAAAAATGACAGTATGAGTCGACACATACCTATATGAGTCAATTCATCTTAGTGAAAAATGACAGTATGAGTCGACACATAGCCTTATGAGTCGATACATACTGTTATACAGGCCCAAAACAGAAGGAAAAAAGAGTGTATGAGTCGACACAAAGCACGTATGAGTCGACACGTGCAGTGTATGAGTCGACACATACCATTATGTATCGACTCATACTGAGTTGATTTGGCAATACAGGGGAAAAGAAAGTTATGTGTCGATGCATAGGAGCTTGTGTCGACACATAGTAGTTCAAAATGCAATTTTTATTTCTTTTTACACTGTTTTTACATTTCCTTCATCGTTATTCGATATGGTTGTAATATATAAGTTCCTATTTCATCCCCATTTGTAAATTTTACCCCCATCCCCTAAACAATGTAATAGCGTAGGACTTTATTTTCTGCAATTTAACACTTTCAAAATACAAATGTTAGTAACTAGGGTGTGTATGGAAAGATAAAAATCAATCTTAGACAATCCTAATCAAAGACAAAACAATACATGTAAATCAATACATTTGCACACTTACACCCTTAGGGTAAACCCACTTTGTTGCCTTACAAAAGTGGCCATATTATGCATGTGAGGTATCTTAGCAAAAACAAGCAAAAATACAAGATCATAGTCCCTGGATGACGCTATCCATATTGCCTTTCAAAATGATCTTAGTCCCTAAAGAAAAATGCTAAGATATCTTACAACATTTCTAATCATGGTTATACAATGACCCACGCCCGTCCCTTTTACATCCAAAGATAGGGTTACTTACCAAATCAATGGTAAGATAACAATGTCAAAGGAAAAAGGAAATGAACATGAAAGACTTTTGAGTAGGTAGAATGTTCCTAGTTACTTGCTCCATTTCAAAACAAAAAACATCCTTGCTATTTTCAAAACAAACACCAACACTTTCAAAACATCATTCAAAACTTGAAAACATTTTCGAAAGATCAAACACTTTGTATACATTCTTACGAACGAGAATCATTACAAAGTTTGCCTAAACGATGACACCTTTACAAAATACTTTCAAAAAATGCACAAAACACATTTTCAAACAAAAGCAAGTGATCTAGCAAGTAACTAAGAGCCCATTGAAAACCATGGATGAAAAAGGTGATAATACCTTCCCTTTTCATAATCTACCCCCTGAACTAAAGAAACAATCTCAAAGGTCTTTCTTGTGCTTTTTGACCTTTCCTTTTGGATAAAAGAAAAGTGAGTGGTGACTCTTGCTAACCGCAACATTTGCGATAAAACGCAAAACACCAAGTCAGTTCTCCCACCATATCACAAATGGTCTTCCCTCGACGGGAGGAATCAGAACATAAAGCTCTTGAAAGTACTTTTTGATCTTGTCAAAGGCAGCTTGGCACTCATCATTCCGTTTTACTACTTGATCTTTCTTCAGTAATTTGAAGATTGGCTCACAAGTAGCGGTCAAGTGAGAAATGAATCTGGAAATGTAGTTTAGCCGTCCTAAGAATCCTCTAACTTCCTTCTCGGTGCGAGGAGCAGGCATTTCTTGTATTGCTTTCACCTTGGCAAGATCCACTTTGATACCTTTACCGCTGATGATGAAGACTAGGAGTTTACCGGACCTCACCCCAAATGTGCATTTATTCGGGTTCAACCTCAGCTTGTATTTCTTTAACCTCTCAAATAGTTTCAGCAAATGGTCAAGATGTTCCTCTTCAATTTGAGATCTGGCTATCATGTCGTCCACATAGACCACTATTTCGTGATGTATCATGTCGTGAAATAGAGCTACCATGGCGCGCTGATAAGTTGCCCCAACGTTCTTCAACCCGAATGGAATAACCTTGTAACAGAATGTGCCCCACTGTGTGACGAAGGTCGTTTTCTCTATGTCCTCATGTTCCATTTTGATTTGATTGTATCCTGAGAAACCATCCATAAATGAGAACACTTTATGCTGTGCGGTATTGTCAACCAAAATATCGATATGGGGAAGTGGGAAATCATCCTTAGGGCTTTCCCTATTCATATCTCGGTAATCCACACACATTCGTACCTTGTCGTCCTTTTTAGGCATTGGAACAACATCGGCGACCCATTGTGGATAGGAGGTAACGGCTAAGAATCCGACATTGAATTGTTTCATGACTTCGGACTTGATCTTTTCTGACATGTCTGGCCGCATGCGACAGACTTTCTGTTTTACCGGAGGGCAATCTTCTTTTGTTGGTAGACGATGGACCACGATATCCGTATCAAGTCCTGGAATGTCTTTGTACGACCAGGCAAAGACCTCAACATAATCATGTAGCAACTGAGTTAGACGCTTCTTGACACTGGGTTTCAGATTGGCACCCACCTTGACTTCTTTCTTGTCCTCTTCGGTACCTAGGTTAACTGTGTCCACTGGTTCTTCGTGGGGCTGTATGGTCCTTTCTTCTTGTTGTAGTAACCTGGCTAGTTCCCCTAGAACTTCATAATCTTCCTCACATTTGTCTTCGGCTTGGTAGATTAGATTTTCAGAGTCATAAAAGGCCATAGCAGAATTGTTACCCATGGGATCCTGAGTGGATGTAGACCTGCATTTTGAATGTAAGTGTGTGTAAGAGTATAGCTATCTTTGAAAGAAAGTAAAAATGTGGAAAAAGAAAGACAAATAGCACAATGTTTTCATGCAAAAACGTCCATGATTCATTGATGACATATGAAAATGAGGTAACAACCCTTACAAATGGACCGTTGTGCCTCGGGTAAGATACAAGGTTTAAAAAGTCTGAATTGTTTAATTATTACAAGTCCGATAGAAATTTAAAGATAATTATTGTTGGATAAAAGTAATTGGGACAAAATATTTAGCTTCCCAATTGGTGAGTCCTCCGTTGATAGTCGGGAAAATCCAATCTTCCAAGTCACAGTTGTCATCACTATCATCCACTGTGTTGACTCCATGGTTGCTGATCCTCAAAGCTGGTCCCCTGGCACGAGCATGATGAACAGCTTCCTGGGCTCCTGAAGTTTAACCCAAACCAAATTTGTCAGATTTGTATGGGATATCCAGGAGTTGGCCCCAAATAGCACACCCACCTTCTTCGATCACTTCCTTGGCATCTTTCAGAGAAGACATCATTAGCGTAGGTCTTGTAATCTTCGGGACATGGGAAACAGTCTTGGTAGCTTCCACTGTCTGTGGGACTTCCTTGAAATGCTGAAACGGAGTTTTAATGAATTCACCATCGAATTCCACATATCTGAAGGAGTTCAAGTGACTGACCATATATTCCTCTTCTCCATGGACAATAATGATTTTTCCTTTGGTTGGGTATTTCAGCATCTGATGTAATGTAGAGGTGATAGCACCAGAGTTGTGAATCCATGGTCAGCCTAATAAACAGGAATAGGAAGGGCGAATGTCCATCACGTAGAAAGTTGAATCAAAGGTTTGAGTTCTAACTTTTATGGGGATGTCCACCTCCCCATGCACCATCCTCTTCGATCTGTCGAAGGCCCTTACCACTATGTTGTTGGGTTTTAAGGTCAAACCTTCACAGTCGAGTCTATCGAGAGCCTTCTTAGGCAACACATTCAAAGACGAACCGGTATCCACAAAGACATGGGCCAAAGTTGTGCCCCTGCATTCGATAGAGACATGCAATGCCTCGTTATATTTCCTTCCTCTAGGTGTCAAGTCGGCATCAGAAAAGCCTAAACCATTGTTAGCGGTTAAACTAGCCACACAGTCTTGGAACTGATCAGCAGAGGTTTCTTGTGGTACATGGGCAGTTTTAAGAAATTTCACCAAGGCCTTCGCATGAGCCTCTGAGTACAACAATAAAGCCAGCATGGAAATCTTTGACGGAGTCTGTCCTAACTGTTCGACTATGTTGTAGTCGCTTCTCTTTATAATTTTCATAATTTCTTCCATCTCCTTTTGTGAGGCTTCAAGGATAGACACTGATTGCGCCTTCATCCGGAAAGGCTCAACCAAAATGCCTTTGCCCCGAGTCTTGGTCGACTCGGCGGTAGGAGTGTCAGTAGGAGTAACCATAGGAACTATAGTAGTGGGAACAAAAGTAGGGATGATCACAGGACCAGTAACAATTTTTGGAGGAGCAATCTCGGGAGAGAATACTCTTCCACTTCGGGTTATCTTGCTGGTTCCCGCGATGTTGTCGATGTCGGGGTCAACCTTCTCAAGAATTGAGTCTTCATCAGCCAACCAATCCTGCTTGACACTGTGATAGTAGACGTCACCCTCATAGTTCCATGGGACAATTTCATCTGAGGAGTACGGGATCGGTCCTGGCATAGTAATTATCAGCGGAGCAACCTTAGGAATTGATGTAATCCTAACGGGTCTTTTGGTGGAGACCCTAGAAGGATTGGCGGAAATGGTTACTATTGAAACATCATTGTAAGAAATGGTTGGAACGGGAGTCTTTTCAAACAAAATCTCTTTCTCATCCATTAGGCGCTGACACCTGCTTTTAATAAATGACAACCAGTTGGTAGGGATAAACAGAGGTGGCAGTCTTCGTCACAGCCTAGAAATAAACCGACTTTCAACAGGTTTTTCTTGAAAGTCAGGAGAGGAGTAACAAGTTCATCAACAGCAGTAACAAACATATCATCTTCAACAGCGTTAACATCACGGTCATGCTTGGGCATAGGAGCGGTGATAACATTTGGGATTTCGGGAGCATCAAATTCAATTTCTTTTGCTTCGATAAGGTCTTGTACCTTGTTTTTCAAAGCCCAATAGTTGTTGGTATCATGGCCTGGACTTTCTGAATGGTAAGCACATCGAGAATTAGGGTGGTAATGAGGAGATGCGGTATTGGGATTCTTCGGGGCTTCCTTCAAAGTTACCAGATTAGATCTCAACAAATGTGGAAGGACTTGAGATAGTGTCATATTTATCCAGGTAAACTTTCTTACCGGTCTTTCTATTCTCGGCTGGTTGCTCCTTTGTTGAGTAGGTGTAGGATTTGGGATCATGACAGCCCCCACCATTGGACGACGTTTAGTTCTATCCTGATTTCTTTGAGGATACATAACACCAACTTATTTCTTTCCAATAAATGGTTTTCTTACAGCAGTAGAGGATGCGTCTTTTTGGATCTTCCCACTCTTAATCCCAGCTTTCACTCTTTCCCCAGTCAAGATTAATTCAGTGAAGCCTGCTGAGGAGCTTCCAATTAGATGATTAAAAAATGGTCCAGACAAGGTCCCTAGAAACATATCCACTAGCTCCCTTTCAGACAGGGGAGGATGGACTCTTCCTACTAAGTCCCTCTATTTCTGAGCGTAGTCCTTGAAACCTTCGCTTAAAACCATAGCCATACTCTAGAGTTGAGAATGTGTGGGAGCAAGGTTTGTGTTATATTGATACTGTTTATAAAAAGCAGCGGCAAAGTCTTCCCAATTATGAATATTGGCCCTTTCCAGTTGATAGAACCAATCTAGCTGAGTCCCAGATAGACTATCATGAAAGAAGTGGACCCACAAATCTCTGTCAGCAGTGTGAGGCTGTATCTTCCTCACATAAGATTGGAGGTGCATCTTGGGACACGAAACCCCGTCGTACTTAGCGAACACTGGCGCCTAGAACTTTGGTGGAATTTCCAGACACCAAACCTAGCTTTTCAAAGTCCAGCCCAGACACTTTCTAAATCTCTATTACACTTAGACGTTCTTCCAGATGTTTGTATTTGTCGTCGATCGGGGGATACTTCTCTTCAGAGTAGTCCTCTTATTCTTCCTCTTCATATTTTGGTTGGGCAGTCACTTCCTTTCCTTTCCCTTCTTGATTATCCTTTTCACCAGATGATGTTGCGAAGTCTAGGGTCCATCTGGCTTGTCCTTGGAACCTTCTTCCTAGATTCAGAACTCCGGTTGTTTTCTTAGCTTTTTTCTTCTTTTCTTCAATCAGCAAAGTTTTCAAATCCTCTTGTCCTTTCGCTAGAGTCAAGAACATTTGTTGAAATTGAGCATTCTGCGCCTGGAGGTCTTTTACTGTCTGCTCGAGATCCATCTTACTGAAATAAACAGTAGAAAGATGAGGAGACTTGTTGTAAAATACCTGCTTTTGTTATGATGAATGAAGATGCACATGCAAATGATTTCAAGGAAATTAGAGATTTAAATTTTCTTTAGACAAAAAAGGAACACATGTTATATTAACAAATCAAAGTTTGAGTACATCATGCCTCTTTTGGGCTTACAAAGAAATACAAAACTCTAAGATAAAAATGTTCTACGCATCCTCTTTGGTGCGATGTAGGCGTTCAGGCTCCGCTCCTCATGAAGTTACTTGGTGAGTTCCAAAAACTTCTTCTCGCGGGCGTAGAATTGGGCCTCGAAGGTGTCTCGATCCCCCTTAAGTTGTATCCAATCCCTTTGCAAGTATTCGAGAGAGGTAGGCGTGTCAGGATGCAGGATAATGTATGAAACATCTCCTTCTACAACAGGCTCTATGACAACCGGAAGAATGGAGGGGTAAGGCATCATAAGACTTTGAGCACGAGCTCGTACCAATTTGAGGTAAGGCTCAAGAGGGATGGAATTCTTATGCCTCAATGTCTTGTTATCTACCTTGTTCAACATCCTCCAAGCTCGGATAAACCTCTGGTGGTGACCTTGATCGTCATTCTCGTAGTCAAATACCAAACCTTGAATAATCATCTCATTTGGGCCATCCCTTCGGGCGTAACCAAATTGTCTTAAGGCTAAAAGGGATTGTAGGTGATACCTCCTCTAATGCCAAGTAAGGGGACATTAGGGAATTCTCCATAACAGTCGACGATAGTAACATTCTCCATAGATCGGGAACACCAATGAATGTCTGAATGTTTAAGCGTCATCAACCTATGTGACCACCTTGAACCTTGCTCGTTCTTCAATATAGATTGGGGAAGATGCGAAATAAACCATCTTGCCAAGATATGAGTACAACACATAAGGATACCTCTTTTTCTCATAGTGCGAGTGTGAAAAGAATGTAGGATGTCCTCTAACAAAGTAGGCACTGGGTTACGAGACATGAAGATTTTGACGGCGTTTACATCTATGAGTTGGTTAGGATTTGGAAACAAAATCATCCCATAGATGAGGAGAGCTACAATTTCATAAAAAGCTTGCAAGTCCAAGGAGTTCCAACAGTTTTGAGCTTTCTCAAACAAGAACTTGGCTAAGAAACCTTTGACACCACTCCTTGTATCCCAATTAGTTGTGATATCAGATGGTTGCGAGCGTAAGGCTTGTGCAATCTCTTCTGGATTTGATCTCTTTCCGTACCGTTGAAAGGTAGTGGGTTGAGAATGGGAATCCTCAAGAGTTAGGAGAATTCTTCCAAAGTTGGCACAAGTTGATAATCGGGAAATTTGAAGCAATGGTGTAGAGGATCAAAGAATTGGAAGAGCACTTTCATCATGTCCTCATCAGTGTTGGAGGTCACCAAGTTTAATAGGCGACCATGTCTTTCGGTAAATGGAGAATTTTTAGGAATTCTTGATGCTATCTCTTTAAGTTGAGGAGGGATCCTTACAAGATTGACTTGAATGGTTTTCATGCGAATAGAATCCATGTCCTACAAAACAGAACAAAGATAAATCCCAACATCCTTGAAATGGTTAGTGAGTATGAGTATGATGTTATGATGTTTATGATGTTATGTACAAGTAGATATACACAAACAAAGAAAACAAGTCCTTAGGTTTAGGCTTGCATGGAGTCTTATAGGTAAGTACAATCTTGAAGTTTAGTTGGCTCAAACCTGTCCTAGCAATAGTAGTCGGGTTCTAGGGAGCTCAAGATCACTGGTTTATTTTCTCGGGCATTGTTTCAACGCAAGCCTCTTTAATGGCGACCGAAATATCCCAAAAAACTAAACCTCAATGAGGGTAGTATAGAGTATCTACCAACTTTGAACTGCACCAAAGCCGGTCATATCACTACGTCCTAATGGCCAAGTTGGTCAAATAAAGGTTCTAGAAGTTAGTTAGTGCTTCATGACATCACTCAGTGGCCCCGTATTCTCCTTGACTGCTCAAGGGCTACCGGTACCCAAAAATATGTCACACTAACGTAGCTATTGCTTAGACTATGTCGGTATACCCCGTACAGTTTCCACAATGTATTGCTACTTACCTATAAGGTATCCCAAATCCGGGTAGATGATTAAAACCCAAACAAAGAACCATAATGTAAAGCATACAAGTCAAACAATGAAAGCAAATAAATGTGATTTAAACCTAAGGTAACCCCACTTTTAAAACTTTCCCCAGCAGAGTCGCCAGTTCTGTAATGCGGTGGGAGAACTGACTTGGTTGTTTTGCGTTTGATCGCAAATGTCACGGTTTAGCAAGAGTCGCCACCGACTTTTCCTTTATCCAAAAGGAAAGGCTGAAAAGAACAGGAAAGACCTTTGAGATGTTTTCTTTAGTTCGGGGGGTGGATTATGAAAAGAGAAGGTATTAGCACCCTTTTCATCCATGGTTTTCCATGGGCTCTTAGTTACTTGCTAGATCACTTTCTTTTGTTTGAAAATGTGCTTTGTGTGGTTTTTGAAAGTATTTTGAAAAAGGTGTCATCATTTACACGAACTTTGTAAATATTCTCGTTCATAAGAATGTATACAAAGTGTTTGATCTTTTGAAAATGTTTTCAAGTTTGAAATATGTTTTGAAAGTATTGGTGTTTTGAAAATAGCAAGGATGTTTTTGTTTTGAAATTTAGCAAGTAACTAGGAACATTCTACCTACTCAAAAGTATTTCATATTCATTTCCTCTTTACTTTGACATTATCATCTTACCATTGATTTGGTAAGTAACCCTATCTTTGGATGTAAAAGGGACAGGTGTGGATCATCGTATAGACATGATTAGCAATGTTGTAAGATATCTTAGCATTTTCTTTAGGGACTAAAATCATTTTGAAAGGCAACATGGATAGCGTCATCGAGGGACTAAGATCTTGTATTTTTGCTTGTTTTTTTTGCTAAGGTACCTCACACCGAGGTATCCGAATATCCAATCAGGGGAATTCTCCATAACTTTGTGTTCCCTGATCTGTTCGACAACAGCAAGTCTTTGTCCCCCTAGTGAATTCATGGAAAAAAGCTTCTAAGCAAAGACAGAGGAATCCTGATGAGCATGTTAATGCGATCCCAATGCATTACATCCTAGTATTTCCAGCTCCGATCTTTGGGATCTTCCTCCCACAAACATCTCTCCTGATTGCAATACACAGGCTAGATGTGTCTCTTATGCTGGGGCACCCAGTTTTGATATTGAAAACTGCAAAGGGGTTGGAGTATAAGCACCTGTCTGGCGTCTCTTCTAAAATCCTAATTCCTATTTGGATAACTGTTGGACTCTTTCTCACCAGCTTGGATATCTCTGTTAATCTGACGAACTATATTATTTCTATATGGCGTAATATGCTTGGTGATGCAGTTTATATCGATTCGCTTGATAAAGCATTCATTCGCTCTCCTGAAAGAATCTTCTATGCATATTATTCTAGGGAACATGGCTATTCAATTGAAGATGGCATGTCAATCCAGAGACTATTATATTCACATCACTTCAGAAGGGGAATTATCTCGCCCATTTAAGCGTCAAGACTATAGAAAGTCGTCAGAATCAAGAAGTCCATACGGAGTCAAGTCTCCTCAACGATGGCAATCATTGGTTTCTTTACTGCATTTTTATTTGCATTCTTGCTTGTTTGTTTAAACATTGCTTGTGTATAGAAACTTGTCTATTTTTGAATGAAAATCTTAATGCAATAAGTATGCTTGTCTTGAAGTATTCCTTTTGTTTTTATTCATCCATTCGTTATCACTCTTTAAATGTTTTACTTTCATATTGATGCCAATTTTCCAAGTCTTATGCTTAGGTAAAGACTTGAGGGAGGATAACGATAATCTAAAAACGCAAAAAATATCTTGTTGGTATGCTTTAAAGTAAGATCCTGCTGACGATGTACATGCCTTGTTTCTATTCCTAAACACCAGAGGCATAGGGGAGATAGACCCTCGTTAACCCCTCTGAGCCTTTGAAGTAGGAGTTTATTTTCTGTTTAGAAAAAACCCTCGTTTTAACCCTGGGGCGGGTAGTGTTTAGTTAATCTGATCAAGCGTTCAGAACTCATTAAGAGTGTTCATCCAAGGATACAACAATTATTATCCATCAAAAGGTTGAGAAAAGTCAAAACCACAACGGTTAAGCCTCATCTATCAGCAACGGGCACCAACTAATGATATCCCAATGGGTGTCTCTCACACATCAGGAGGTCAACAGATGACAATACAATAATGGCTATACATCATCTACGAAAGACTCAAATAGTTACGATCAATTCCAACTAATCAAAGACAATGCAAAGATCAACGACTTGTCCAAAATGGAAATTATGAATAAGAAAGAAACAAAAAGCCCCGCTAAGTCAAAACTTGAAAATAAGTCGCTTAGGCAAAAGTTGGGGCATCCTGCTGGACTTCCAAATCGAAATTCAAAAGAATATGTCCAGGCAAAAGAAAGAAGGAAATTGAAAAGACTAAAAGGCGAGAAAAGGATTACCAATAAAATCTTCATCAAAAGAATAAATTCGTGTGATCAGACACCAAAATCAGAAGTTAGTGATTGTTCTGTCCAAGAAACCGCAATGGTTCCTCAACCACCGCAAACTCTTCTCGAGAGATGAATGCTTGTGTCGGGTCAATTGAACATAGGAATGGAGAACATCACAGAGAGTGGGTGGGCACCAAATAATTATGAGCCTTAAATCCTCTTTTCTAAAACTGTGAACCAGGCTACTTACAACCCATAAAAATCCTAACTGAAGCATGGGTCAATTTAAAAGCGTGCTACTACGAGATAGCGTTTGACTGACTCCTAAGAGGTATGTTTGAATATATGTGTTGGCATCATGTGCTTGCATTACCTTTCATAAAAAAAGAATTTTCAAATGTTGCTCTCTAGCTAGTGGCTCATTCACAACAGAGTTGTGACATCATTTCACTCAAAGTTTTTAAAACTTCAAGACTTACATACATGTTGCATTAGAATTATCATTCTCATAATAAGCATTCTTCTGCATACAAAAAAACTGATTAACATCAAGTAATTTTACACAATGAACAATCGGTAAAGAGCTCAATCTTGTCAGAGAAGAGAGGCTTGAATACTCTGTTGAAGCAAAAGTCAGTTGTCATAAGAGAATTGACTTATCCAGGGATATGTTAACCAGTGATTATGTCCAGAGAAAACATCTTGGTACTTCACAGTCTGAGTACCCTTCAGGGATGAAGTTAGAAGATTCTGTCAATCTGGGGCAATCAAGTCGAGAGTCGATCTCTCCAAGCTCATCTAAATCTGGGGAATTCCCTCAAAGCTGCCAATCAGAGCATATCACGTCGATAAATATCCTCAAGCTCGACCAATCAGAAGCTATCACGTTGATTAATATCTTCAAGCTCGACCAATCAAAAGCTATCACGTTGATAAATCTCTTCAAATTACCATCAATCAGCGGCTATCACATTGATAAATCTATTTAGAATTCATTCAACCTGAGGAAGTTACGTCGAGATTCGAAAAATCTATCCAAGAAAGCTGTAAGTAAGAGCAGTTTATTTTGTGACTCAAGACATTAGGGTAGGCCACCTCATATCATATCGTGGCACAGATATTCCGGTCTTCTATTTAGCACAGTTTCTTCCAGAAATCCCACTGACAGGGGCATTCCTCATCCGTACTTGCAAGGTTGCTCAATCCAATTATGTTGCACAAGACGACTACAATCGAGCTAAAAGCATTATAACGGTCACCCTGACCTAGCCAGTGCATGAAGCCGTCTTCATCTTCTGCAGAAAATTTCAAAACTGATTCCCCAAGTGAATTTAGAAAGTTCGGAGTCTCCATTTGAATCAGCACGTGCAAGTGCATCCCCAGTAGAGTTAATCAAGTGCATCCCCAGTGGAGCTAAACCGGGGCATTCGTAGGTTTCCATGCCCATCTTTTATCCCCGAGTGATTTAAGAGATGATTCCCCAGTGTGGCGTAAACTTGGGGAATATATTCACAGAGATTCATATGGTGTTTGGTGTCCATTCTTCGGCATATTCAGTTCTATCATCCTCTCAACGGTTCAGTATGTATGGAAGTCTAGCCAGATTATATCTTTCCCAAAAACACAGTTCAGAATTCATTGGCGTACCGGTAAAATCACTTCGTCAGCAATGCAATGTTCAGCAGAGTCATCAATAATCTTCGGTATCATGGCCTCCCCAGTGCAAATTCTTACCAATATCCCCAAAAATCTTTGGTACTGCAGGTTTCTAGCACCGATATGTATTGGCATCCCCAGTGATGACCAACGGTTCCCATCAAGCTTTCTCTTATCCCCATGAATTCTATTTCTTTGCATTGCATATAGTTATCATTACATAACATTGCATCTTCAAAAGCGCATAGTTGATCCTTCAGAGTGGATCTTTGCGGAAAAAGAAATTCAAACATGCACACAAAGCATAAGCCAGATCAGGTACCTTACACGAAAGACCTGAATCATTTAAGGACAACAATACATCCCTACAAGAGGATATCATTCCCAAAATCCCCAGTCGATGACCTTCACCTTTTCAATGCCCAGCAAAATCAATACACCAAGTCTAAACCCAGCACTTGTCTGTGCCGGTCTCCAAACACTCGTCAACGTCATCTCATAAACACTCATTTGCTTCAGTCTCCTAAACACTCGTATGTGTTAAAGATTTCTTGATACTTGTTTGTATCTTCTTTCGATACTCGTCCTTATCGATTCAAACACTCGTCTGTGTCAGTTTCCCGAACACTCATCAGTGTAAACCCTTCATTGATACCCGTCTATATCTTCTCTCGACACTCATCTGTGTTAACTCATAAACACTCATCCGTGTCAGTTTCCCGAACTCTCGTCCATGTTTAAAACTTTTGATACTCGTCTGTATCTTCCTTTAATACTTGTCTGTATTGATTCAAACACTCGTTCGTGTTTAACCTTTTGATACTCATTTGTATCTTCCTTTAATACTCGTCTATATTGATTCAAACACTCATCTGTTTTTAACCTTTCTTGATACTTGTCCATATCTTCTTTCGATACTCGTCTGTATCGATTCAGACACTCGTCCGTGTTTAACCTTTCCTTGATACCCGTCCGTATCTTATTTTGATACTCGTCTGTATCAATTCAGACACTCGTATGTGTTATACCTTCCTTGTATTAGCATCATGCTACGTTACAAGTTCAATCTCTTCCTTGTATTGGCATTGTGCTACATTATAAGTTTGATCTCTTCCTTGTATTGGCATCACGCTATGTTACAAGTATGATCTCTCCCTTGTATTGGCATCACGTTGTGTTACAAGTGCAATCTCTTCCTTGTATTAGCATCGCGCTATGTTAAAAGTCTGATCTCTCCCTTGTATTGGCATGACTATGTTACAAGTGAAATCTCTTCCTTGTATTGGCATCGTGCTACGTTACAAGTTTGATCTCTTCCTTGTATTGGCATCATGCTACATTACAAGTCTGATCTCTCCCTTGTATTGGCATCACACTACGTTACAAGTGCAATCTCTTCCTTGTATTGGCATCGTGCTACATTACAAGTTCGATCTCTTCCTTGTATTGGCATCACGCTACGTTACAAGTATGATCTCTCCCTTGTATTGGCATCACGCTATGTTACAAGTGAAATCTCTTCCTTGTATTCGCATCGTGCTACATTATAAGTCAAATCTCTCCCTTGTATTGGCATCACGCTACATTACAAGTGCAATCTATTCCTTGTATTGGCATCGTACTACGTTACAAGTTCGATCTCTTCCTTGTATTGGCATCATGCTACGTTATAAGTGCAATATCTTTCTTGTATTGGCATCGTGCTACGTTACAAGTTTGATCTCTTCCTTGTATTGGCATCACGCTATGTTACAAGTACGATCTCTTCCTTGTATTGGCATCACACTACGTTACAAGTCAGATCTCTTCCTTGTATTGGCATCACGCCACGTTACAAGTCTTTTATGCCTTTGTGTTTACATCATGCTACCTTCCAACACTCATCGTGTCAGCTCCTAAACACTCATCGTGTCAGCTTTTAAGCACTAGTCGTGTCAATTTCTAAACATTCATTATGTCCTGATCGATGTCTTCGTTTTGTTTATCGTGTCCTGATCGATGCCACCCTGCGAATCTTCGTGTCCTGATCGATACCTCCCCTGCGAATCATCATATCCTGGTCCATGTTTTCCTCTTATTCATTGTGTCCTGATCGATTTACTCTGATATCGTCGTGTCCTGATCGACATATACCTACGGTTTAGTCCCACCTCTTTTAATTCCCCAGTGGATGTTGCAAAAATAAATAAACACTCACACTTTCTCCCAGAACAAATTTTTGGCATTGGTATTTAACCATCTTCAACCTTGAACTTCTGAAAGGTATGCGCCAATCGCACTTTCAGGTTTAAGACAATTAAATAGGGGCAGCTGTAATACCCCAAATCTGTCCTACCCCTTTTACTTTTATCGGGCTTATGCATTTCGCACTTTTCTCATGTGCATAATTCCCATCAGGTCATCTAACACGTCATTTATTCATTAATCAATAAAACGTGGCATATGATCAAGGATGTTGAAGAATTAGGGTTTTTGTATGGCTTTAAGGTTCTCGTCTTCATTCAAACTTGAATCAACTTGTTTTATCTTCAATTAGGATTTGTGGAGCTAGGGTTAGTGTTCATAATCATTGAGAGGTTTTTTACCCTAAAGCAACAAAGTTCATGAAGCGTCTTCGTCCAGATTTCTCAAGTGCATCAAGTGTTTGGGTTTTCATCAAGGCTTCATCGAAGGTTGTTTTAAAAGAATATTTTTTTCTCATCAGCATATTAAATCGCTTCCTCATTAGTGTGCATTCATGGAAAGGGGATTAGGGTTTCAGTTTGTTGCTCAAGTTTGTTGGTTCATCAATTGGAGAACTGGACTTAAGGGCTTCGTTTCTTATACTTCAAGACGTATTTGTATTCAAGGCAGTGTGTTGAGGCAACCATTTGAAAAGACTTTGTCAAGTCAATATATTTTGTGGATTGAATTGCAAGAATGAAACATAACATAGGAGGTGAAGTTATGGATTGATTTTGATCAAGACAATTTTGTTCTCTTTGTTATTATATGTTGCTTGGAAATACATGTTAAATGGGATTAGTAAAGGAAAATTGACTTGTCCGTTAAGAAATGAAAGGGAATTCATTCATTCGAGTGATTCCATGAACTCAATCTGTGCAAGGGGATAAGTTTGGATCTGATTCATGATTAAATTTGGAAATGATATCGATGTTAATTTCGTAGGATTCAAGTAACAAAGGCAATGGCCATCATTTCTCTCAAGGAAAAGTTCATCATCAAGAATTCGTGCCCATTATATATTTCATTCAAAAGAAAGACTAAATATTCAAGAGGTTTCTATTACAAGTTACCATTTCCAAAGTCTATTACAAGATGTATCCAAAATACATTCTAAAGGATATTACAAATAGTTATGTGATGTTTAAAGAACATGTGGAAGTTGTCTTCGTGCTTGCAATTATCTTTGCTTCAAGCTACCACGTTTCCAAGAGGCGTTGCTATTGTCGTTGGAACCAAGCTGCATCGTATTTTCAAGCCCTGCATATTGATCACAGTAAAACCAGAAATCCAGTCAGCATTCACGCAACCCTGCAATTTATAATTGAAGCTTACAATGAGATAACCAAAACCTGCATAAACATGTTCGGTTAAAATCCAGTGCACCAAATGAAAACCTATCCCTAACTGCCTTTTTCTAACCCCGACCAATTTCTAAACTGAAATTACAAACACAACCTACATTTAAAAGGAAAAAACTAGTTAGAAATCCAACACAGTCTGCAGCATTTCAAAGTCAGAATCAAATCCATAGTAGAGAAATAGTTAAGTCAAGAGATCAGGAAAATTGTAATCCAAACAAAATCAATTATCCAAACCTGAACCAGTTCAGGCACCAATTTAAAGCTCAGAAAAGCAGAAAGTTCCAACAGAATCTCAACAAACTTATGAGATATTTATGCAAAAAGCTATAACAGAAAGCAGGGGAGAAAAGAATGGAGGTTCACAACAGAAAAGGAAAAGGGGAGAATTCGGTTACAAAAGACCAATAGCAGAAAACCGGTGAAAAATAACTGAACAACAATTTAACTACCCTGCTAACAGAAAACAAATTCAACGAAATTTTTATAGCTAGTTGTCTTATAATCTCTCACATTCACCATTTTTCTCCTTCTAATAGAATTTCAGTTTTACAACTTTCCAATTTCCAGTCCCTAACAAAAATTCACAACAAACCTTAACTGACTGTTTCTGAAACAGAACTATAACATCCCTAACAGCAATTACTAACCAAAAAATTTCCAGCTTAGTAACAAATATAATTCCCCAACTGTTTCTAACTGACTATTGACACCAACTAACCTTTGACAGTTTTTCTAACTAACTGTAACCAATGCTAACAGTTTAGAACTACCCTTAACCCCTCTCTTAACTGACTTCCCAATTTTCCAACAGAATTAACAAGAAAACCAGAAACAGACCCTTCACAAAACAAATTCATATCCTTTTAACTATTTCAAAAATAAACTAACAGCTTTTCATGACTTCCTAACATCTCTAAACAGTAGTCTAACTAACTCCTAACAGCCTAACTAATTCCTAATTGTTTCTAACTATAACCGTAACAAACTTCCATTACAAGATGAGAAGAAAAGAAAAAACAACAAAAAAAAGGCTTCCAGAAGAGAGCATAACAGAACAGAAGAAAGGGAGATTCACGGGATATTTTCTACAACAAAACAGAAATTTACAAAAATAATAGGGACTCACCTTTTCATTATCTCTTCAATTCTATCTTCATGCTTGAATCTCCATCTTCCTCAATCTCTCAACTCTCTGCATCTTCAATCATTACCATCAACTCAAAAATCTCCATCTTTAATGCTCCCTATGCTTTCTCTCTACAACCGCATCAATACACTTTTTCCATAACCACACTTCAAGCTCCATCAACCGCTTCATTCTGCACTTTCATCATCAATTTGAATCTGCAATTCTAATCTTCAATCTTCATATCACACTCTCTTTAATCACCACCTTCATAAGACCTCATACATCATCAATATCATCTTCAATCCTCTACAAGCCTCATCATCTTCTGAATCAACATCGCAATCGCATTTTAACAACACTGAGTCAGAATCGCGCCCAACATCATCATCTCTCTGCAACACGGTCAACAACACAGCCACGAAGTGAAAATTGGTGAGAAGAAGAACAAGAAGAGCCAACTGTAGCGGTGAAAATCGGAGATCAAGTTATTAATTAACTTGACTTACAAAATCAAGAGTCGCCAGCGCGCTTTATTATTTCCAACGGAAAAGGGAAAACAGCGAAATAAAACCCTAAAATATACAATGTAAAATAATAATTAAAAGTAATGAAAATACAATGCATTTTCGAAAAGAGATCTAGAGTTCGGGGGTTGGTTATACAAAGGGAAGGTACTAGCATCCAATACATATGCGGTATTCCGTAGGAACCTTTTGAAATATCTGTTTTTAATTAAAATTGTTTGTTTGGTTAAAAATGGGCGTGGATAAGGTTTTGAAGATACGACGACCTAGTGTCAAAGTTTTGACTTAAAAGGGATGTGAGTTTTAAAATTGAGTCTTTTTGTGTTTTTGTATCCGATTTCGTTGCTGATATTATCCTTGAGGATGCACACGATAGGACGTAGTTGCAGAAATAGAAAAGCTTATGGATATTGTAGTGGCATGGTGTTATGGTGGCTGGGTGATTAAAGTCAGCAACTGGACAGTAGTGTGAATGTCAAAGATGAATTCGAAAGGAGTAAAGGCAGAGTTTTGCTATGCTGAGAGGGAGTAAGTTGATGGGAGTAAGTTAATGGTAGTATTGGTTTGAAAGGGAGATAGGCGATGGAGTATGAGGGGAGTAGTTCGGACGAATAGATGAAGGTGACAGAAGGTTGACAAGCGGTTGTGAAAGGTAGTTGGACAGGGGAGGGAGTTCGGAGGTAAATGGCCAATACTACCCTGCGTTCTGCTCCCAGATTTCCACTCGGTTCTCTCAACAAAAATCACGTTCAAGGTTTGAATCTTTCTTTTGTGATTTTTACCGATCCTAACTCTTTTTTTTTTACTTATGATTTAAGCATTAAGATAACAGACACTTTCATTTTTTTATTTTTTATAGAATACTCGTGTTTTTTTCAAATATGGCAGTAGCGACAATGTTGGAACAATAATAGTAGAGATTCAACATGTAATGAGCAAAACAGAGATATCGATTCAAAGAAAGTGTGAAATTTATGATACAAGTAGTTCAGTTTGGATAGAAACAACAACAACTACAACTACAGTAAGGCCAAAACGAAGGAAGAAAAGAATTACCAAGTCGGAGTTCCTCCAAAGGGTCTTCGTACTTCTCAGGTAGATTTGTTCAAATCCTTTCTTCTGGTCAAATTCCTCTAGAAATTGCTTGTAAGTTTGAAATTTGTTGTTGGTATTCTCTTGTAGGAAGCTTGATAAAAAATGTCCTCTTCCTATGTTCCTCTTGCTTCTGGTTTTTATAGTGAATGTATGATAGAATCTGAGGGAAAATTGGATAGGTTTCAAGATATGGCTAACTGTTCTATGCCTTTCTAGTACAGGTTTTGTAAATGACCTTTTGTGAGCAATTTTGATGTGTTTTTGGACTGTTTATGCAGTTGTAGACAACAAGGTGCAACAGGTTGGTGGAGCAGAATTGTAGCAGTTTTTGGACTGAATTGTTTGGACTATTTGTGACAGCAAATATGCAGTCTTTTGGCAGCATTGCAACAGGGGCAGCAACATGACCATTGCAGCAGGGGCAGCAGCATGACCATTGTGCAGCAAAACTTGGATAAGGACATAAGGGTTTTGGTGCAAGTTTGTGCAAGGATTTGGATCAAGGCAAATTTGGACATAAAGTTTGAGGCATGAAGTTTATAGGGCATTAGAAGTAGCTCAAGTCTTGATTTGCTTGTAACTTTCTTTGTAATTTTTCCTGTAATAAATGATGTTTGAATTTTTGGTGTAAATCTTTGATGAATCTAAAAATTTCTCTTGAAAATAACCTTGGATGGAATTTGAAATGTCACTTAAAATTATGTCTTGTGTGAAGAATGAACCAAATGGGATTTAATAGGTCATGAATGATGATGGTTGAATCTTTGAATGAATTTAAAGTCTTAAGAATGATTCTTGAATAATACTTACTTTTGATCAAAAATGTTGTTAACTTTGAATCATGAGTGAACATATTTATCTTTTGTGGGCTTGTATGAATCTTTAATGATATTGAAATGGAGTCTTGATTCATTCTTGAATAATCTTCAAACTACGCACCAAATTGAACCTTGCATTTAGATGAATGGGTTATGGCACATGCCTTGCAATCTCAAATCAATTATGATACATGCCTCAATTTTATCCCCATGAATAAAGTTTCAAATTTAATATTTAAAGTGAACAATTGAATCATGGATAAAATGATGAGTGTCTTTGAAACTTTGAATTAAATTGAATTTAATGGCATCTCACGAGTGAATATCCAAATCATTTCTAGTGAGACTCTAATTCAAATCTTCGATTCTTGGTAATTTGCAATACATGCCAATAGGATAAATCATGCCTTTAAGAAATTTAATCAACAATCCACCCTAATCCAACGATCTCTAATGTTAAATTTCAAATGACTTGAAGTAGGCAACAAGCAATCAAAGAATCATTAAACTAAAACTCTAGTTTCACGAATTATCCCAACATAAGAATCAAACGTCCCTTGAGAAAATTTTTGTGGCATGAATTGAACCTCGATCTTTAAAGTAATCTCATAGACAATGCTATTTGTGATACTTCGTAAAAGAATCGCCTCAGGACGTTGAAAAATGAAGAAGTTATGACCGTTTGAACTTGAACTTGCAAGAGTTGACTTTTGATCGAAATGATTTGAATCGACTTGCAAACTTGATCTTTCTTCTTATTCCAAAGCATCTTGATGCACATGTAAACCAGTGATGATGAAATCTTGGCTGTGCTTTGGGGAATTTTTGGAGAAGCTTGAGACCATTTGTCAAACAAGGCGTGGAAATAAACACACAATCCTCTGAAGTTCCTTGAGACATAAGCTATCACACTTGAGACAATTGTGATCAAAATGATCCTAAACAAAGCTTTAGAAGTCGTATATTGATGAATCAGTCTTCGAGAATCAATAATCAATTGTACTTCTGGCTTGAGGGACTCAAAACCCTAATTGAGGCGCAACGCCTGATGTCCTTGATTTAGACCTGTCTCTGCACATGAAATCAGAGAAATAAAAAACATACACTTCGTGCTTGATTAGAAGTTAGTCCTGCATAAAAAGTTTACCACACTCGATAATCTCTGCACCGACAATGCTCGAAGGTGAAAAGTTCGAAACCGACCATATTTCGTGACCTTGATTTCTACATAAAAATGCAAAAATAAAAATGGGATCTTAGGTCAAAAATTGGGGTATGACAGCTGCCCATATTTAAGATTCTTCTATCCGGAGATATGAAGATTGGAATCTTCATTTCGACGATATTGAAGGGACTTAAATATAGAATACACAAATTTTGGCCTTAAGATACCGCAATTATGTTTATGATATGATATGAATGTAATATTTTGAATTTAATGAGGAATGATTCCGCATGAGACAAACTACTACTGGAGAAACCAAGCACGTTATACAGTAATCCCACTGGGGAAGAGATATAACTCCACTGGGGAACAGAGCCACGGACTTCGATTGAGGCTCTTATTGGGGTACAACTTCGAGAGAAGAAAAAATTACTGACTCTATCAGAGAAGACGCCTTGCATAGGCTGCGAAAAGATAGATGGTGATTGACCCAGGATGATGGTGAGTTTACAAATCAGGGTCAAAGGTAGATAAAAATATACACTAACTTTTTCTGATAGTGAACTACCGATTTTTACTGAAGATAGGGTTTTTATAACAAACTTCTCTGTGGGTCTTTTTCGGAGTGATACCATTTGTTGTTGAGATAACATATTATTGGGGATACACAAGTTGCTCAAATAAAGAGGCCACCACTTACTGTCATCAAATGATATCAATAATACACAAGTTGCTCATGAAGAGCCGGCACTTGCCATCTTCAAAAAATAATACACAAGTGGCTCATGAAGAGACCGTCGCTTGCTATTTTTTCATGGTATCAATAACATACAAGTTGCTCATGAAGAGACCGCTGCTTGCTGTTTTTTCAAAGATATCAATAACACACAAGTTGCTCATGAAGAGACTGCCGCTTGCTGTTTTTTCAAAGGTGTCAATAACACACAAGTTGCTCATGAAGAGATCACCGCTTGCTTTTTTTTCAAAGATAACAATAACACATAAGTTGCTCATGAAGAGACCGTTGCTTGCTATTTTTTCAAAGGTGTCAATAACATACAAGTTACTAATGAAGAGACCGCCACTTGCTATTTTTCAAAGATAACAATAACACACAAGTTGCTCATCAAGAGACCGCCGCTTTCTGTTTTTTCAAAGGTGTCAATAACACACAAGTTACTCATGAAGAGACTGTCGCTTGCTATTTTTCAAAGATAACAATAACACACAAGTTGCTCATGAAGAGACTGCCGCTTGCTGTTTTTTCAAAGGTGTCAATAACACACAAGTTGCTCATGAAGAGACCGCCGCTTGCTATTTTTTCAAAGATAACAATAACACACAACTTGCTCATGAAGAGACTTTCGTTTGCTGTTTTTTCAAAGATAACAATAACATACAAGTTGCTCATGAAGAGACCGTCGCTTGCTGTTTTTTCAAAGATAACAATAACACACAAGTTGCTCATGAAGAGACCGTCGCTTGTTGTTTTTTCAAAGGTAACAATAACACACAAGTTTCTCATGAAGAGACCGTCGCTTGCTATTTTTTAAAAGATAACAATAACACACAAGTTGCTCATGAAGAGACCGTCGCTTGCTGTTTTTTCAAAGGTATTAATAACATATCGTGAAGATATTGCTGGAGGTGAGAATCAATAATTTCATCGGGGGTAGACAATCTGCTTATGAAGAGACCACCATTTGTCCTAACATAAATAAATTCAGAAATAATCAAATTTCTCAAATAAAGAGGTAGTCACTTGTTGTCACGTCGATATTCTAGAAGAAAGTTATGATAACACTACTAGGGAATAAAGTTCACCTTCAATGGGGAACCATGAATAAATCCTTCCTAAGGAGACGAAGTATTTACATACACAAGATCAATGCACTTTTCATCTAGGTTTCACAGCTTAGAGAGATCCACAAAGCAACATTTGTAATAAACAAAACTCAATCCAAGAACAAACTGGAGAGAAACAGTCAAACAAGACCCTACCAGATGAGGAATAAACTCAACCGGGACTTATCCTATCCTGAGATAGAAAGGAAGGCTAAAGCAACAACTCTTCCATGAGGAATAAACTCCATGGGGAATTAGAAAGGAGACACTTTCTGCTTAAGTTGGCACTCTATTTGAGAAGAGGAAATATGATAACCAAAGTATATGGATCAAGAACATCAACAAATATCAATCTGTGTGCATGATGCAAGTGTGAATGAATAAATGAATGTCATGTATATGCTGACAAAACAGATAGAGGAGATAGACTGAAGATGATAAGACATCACAGCATAACCCGACACTCGGCTAATATTGATAAGATGAGAACATTACTTGAGATAGAACAAACTCAATCAATGGAGCAAAGTCCTTTTACAAGGCTTAAATCTCTCTGGAGAGAAAGATATTTTTCGGAAGAAAACCCAAAGTCCAATCTTTTAACATCAATAATCTATTGAAATTATAATAGTACGAACCACGCTTCAGCTGGAGAGAGAATCTTGTTTAGCTGGAGATACTGGGGAACTCCACCATCTGATAATATATGCAAAGCATATCACATATCTTGACAAATATGGATTGCCCCTAGGACTAATTTTGGATGCCCCAAGTTTACTGCTGATAAGCTGCATGATGCACGACAATTCTTGTGAATAACTTCACTTCTAAAATGCCTCAAGCTATATGGTTGATGAGAAGAAATCGTCTCAAGAGGATTTTATAAAAGACTTGGCATCCACCATGCTCTAGTGTCTTCAAACTCTTATAGAGATTCGTCGAATCTCGACGTGATTGCCCCGGATTGACTGTACTTGGCACAACAAAGTTTTCAAATTTTGCCCCAAAAGGGTAAACAAGTTGGGAAAGCATTAACTGGGAGAAGCAACATGTCCGTGCTTAAGGTCTTCATGTGACATGCCCCTGGATATGATTTTTCATGAAATGATTCGCCAATTACTCAATAGAGTTTCAGGCCTTAAAAGAATAAACTCATTGCTAGTGCTTATATGTGAGCTTCCTTGATATCAAACAAATGTTTTTCTATTAGAAAAAGTTTATTATGAGAATGAAAATTCTAATGCAACAGTTATGTAAGTATTGAAGATTTTGAAAAGATATCGCACAAATTTCCCGAGTTAGAGCACCATTTATTTTTGTATAGCAAAAGCATATGATACCAACATAACTATTTAGCAAACATTCATGGGAGTCAGGAACACTATCTCATTGAAGTATTCTTTCAAAATAACCTTGCTTCAATTAGGACTTTTCAAGGTTGTAACATGGCCTGGTTCATGGTTTTTAGAAAAAATATTTTTAAGGCTCAAAATTTATAGGTGTCCACCCATTCTTCGTGATGTTCTCCAACCATATGTTCAGTTAATTCAACATGAGTGTTCATCTCTCAAAAGGATTTTGTGACGGTTAAGGAAATGACGAGGCTTTCGAAGTAGCAACCACCCTTATGTCTTCGTGTTTGTAGCCACGTGAATTCGTTCTTGGCTGTGGACTTTTCTTGGTAGTCCTTTCTTTGCAATTTTATTTTCTCTAACTTTTGCCTGAACTAATTCTTTTGAATTAATAGTCCAGCTGGATGCCCTAATTTTTTCCTAAGTCTCTTGTTTTCAAGTTTTCGACTTAGCGGGCTTTCTCTTTTCTTGATTTTTTTGAACAAAACGTGTGACATTAGCTTGTCTTTACTTGTTGAGAGAATTATGACTGCCTCATTTATTTATGAATGAGGGATAACATTGTGGTTCCACATCTTCTGGCTTCATTATACATGAAGGATAGCCCTCTCAATTTCTCTTCGGAAATATCTTCCTTATGAATTTTGAACACTCAATCAGATTAACTGAAAACTACCCTGCCCTAGGTTAAAATTTGAGGGTTTTTTCGTATAGAAAAGAAACTCCTACTTCAAGGCTCAAAAGGGGTTAACAAGGGATTATCTTTCTTATATCTCCAGTGTTTAGGGATTTGAAACAATGCTTGTACATCGTCAGCAAGATTTTACTCAAAAAGCATACAACCAGAGATTTTCTATTTTTCAGATCATCATCCTCCTTTCAATCTCTACCTAGGTAGGAGAATGGGAAACAAGTTGGTATCATAATGCAAAAAGCAATTTAAAATTTGAAAACAAATATGAGTGAAACGAATGAATTTCTTCAAGACAAACATACTCATTGTATTAAGGTAATCATTCAGATGCAAACAAGTTCTTACATGCAAACAATGTTTTGATAAACAAGAAAAATTACAAAAAGCATAAATGAGTTAATAATCTGGGAAGGCTTTCCATTTGGACTTGTGCTGAAGGAAACCTCTCCTAAACTTTAAGGCCAAAATCAATAGAGATTCACTCATGCTTTAACAAAGGGGTTGACTTGAATGTTAATACTTCCATCTTTAAAAGATAAAATACCACCTCTGACCATATTCTGAACCTGAATCTTCAAAGCAAAGAAACCCTCCAAGTCGTGCCCAGGAGCTCCTTGATGAAAGGCACAAGTCAAATCAGCTTTGTAATACCAATGCATCTTCTCAGGAACCTTCGGTGGAGGTCGGGTCTGAACCAAATTCCTCTGCATCAAGACATGAAATAACTTTGTATAGGTTGTTGGAATTGGATCAAACCGAGATATCCTATGATTAGGAACTTGCTGATTCTGTTGATGAACTGAAGCTGCAGAAGGTAAATTAAAAACATGGATGGTAGGAGAAACATGATGATTATGACAATTATTATTTCTTCCTCTGGCTCTCTTCTTGGGAAAGTTATTATCAAACTTATTAACACCACTAGCTAAGCCACCATCTTCATATAAACATCCCTTTAAGACATCTTCTTCTAGATACACTCCCACATTCCCCTTGTCAAGAAAGTCACCAGGTGCATTAATTATCACCTTCTCATGAAAGAATGATTTTAGAGTTTCAGTGAAGACCTTTTCCATTGCTTATTCCTTCCTAGAAGGATTATCTTGGGCGGCAACCAAAATTTCAACCAAACCAATTAAGTGCTCCATACTAGCTTTCAAAGTAATCATCTCTCTGCGGAGTTCAGAAACCTCTTGCTTGATATTCTCCATTGTTCTCCTAGCGCGAGTGTTGTACTGGTTAGACCAAAGGAAAAATAAGACTTGGAAATGACCTTTTAAAGTGAAACAAAAAAATGTAGAATGATGCATGATATGTAAATGATAAAGAGAGTTTTTATTTGATCTTCAAGATATTAAGTTGTAAACATTAAAGTATGAAGATAAAAGATGAATTTTAAATTGGATCAAAACATTGATCAAGATATCATCAAGATCAATCATCCATTTTGGTGGATTAGGGTTTTCACCCCATCAACACCCAAGATCCATTGAGCTTGACGAAACTTGTGATGTTTACAAAGAAATACTTCCAAATTCATTGAAAATCAAGTGAAAAAAAGGGTTTCATGGATGCATGAAGGCATGGCTATGCAACAACCACAAGCAAGGTCACAAACAAAGTCGAAAGGTTCAACGTCACGAGCATGGAGCCAAAGGTAAAGACCACCCCAAGGTATGTACCAAAGGTTTAATCACACCTGTAAAAAAAGGTTCTAAAAGTTCCCAGAGTCTACGTTCCTCCTTCGGATATTACCAACGTCTCGATTACTCGATAATTAGAATTATTCTCAAGAGAAACTCGTCCGAGCACAGCATCGCGTGACAACTACTTCTGAATTAATCCGTTATAGTCTCCGCACTACACCTAAGAGGCCAAGATGGGTTAGGGTTCTACGATTCTCAACTTCTCTAGCTCCCAGGTCAAAAGCAATAATGTCTTTATGATTACTCGGTAAACAAATACTACGTTCAAAGAGGCTTCCACTGAGTGGGGGATTTCATGCCTCCTTCTTCCGGATTACTCCCTCAAAGTTAACATAACTATACCGCCTGTCCTATTCCTAAGTGTAACTTAGTCCGGGTATAGGACTTGTCCTTTGTAAATATCATTAACACCCAAATAAATGCAATATATAACATATAAACAAACAATCAAATAATAATAAAACAGATAAGACAAACTAGGCTTAACCCCCTTGGGGATGGACCAGCAAGAGGTCAATCTGTCCCCAGCAGAGTCGCCAATTTTGTAGCGGTGAAAATAGGAGATCAAGCTATTAATTAACTTGACTCAAAAAAGCAAGAGTCGCCACCGCGCTTTATTATTTCCAAGGGAAAAGGGAAAAGAGCGAAATAAAACCCTAAAATAGGAAATGTAAAATAATACTTAAAAGTAATGAAAATACAATGCGTTTTAGAAAAAGAGATCTAGAGTTAGGGGGTTGGTTATGCAAAGGGAAGGTACTAGCATCCAATACATTTGCGGTATTCCGTAGGAACCTTTTGAAATATCTATTTTTTGGTTAAAATTATTTGTTTGGTTAAAAATGGGCGTGGACAAGGTTTTGAAGATACGCTGGCCTAGTGTCGAAGTTTTGACTTAAAAGGGATGTGAGTTTTAAAATTGAGTCTTTTTGTGTTTTTGTATCTAATTTCCTTGCTGATATTATCCTTGAGGCTGCACCCGATAGGACGTAGTTACAGAAACGGAAAAGCTTATGGATATTGTAGTGCCTTGGTGTTATGGTGGTTGGGTGATTAAAGTCGGCAACTAGACAGTAGTGTGAATGTCAAAGATGAATTCGAAAGGAGTAAAGGTAGAGTTTTGCTATGCTGAGAGGGAGTAAGTTGATGGTAGTATTAGTTTGAAAGGGCGATAGGCGATGGAGTATGGGGCGAGTAGTTAGGATGAATAGATGAAGGTGACAGAAGGTTGACAAGCGTTTGTGAAAGGTGGTTAGACAGGGGAGGGAGTTCGGCGGTAAATGGTCAAAACTACCATGCGTTCTGCTCCCATATTTCCACTCGGTTCTCTAAAAAAAATCGTGTTCAAGGTTTGAATCTTTCTTTTGTGATTTTTACCGATCCTAACTCTTTTTTTTACTTATGATTTAAGCATTAAGATAACAGACACTGTCATTTTTTCTTTTTTATAGAATACTCGTGTTTTTTCAAATATGGCATTAGCGACAATGTTGGAACAATAATAGTAGAGATTCAACATGTAATGAGCAAAACGGATATATCGATTCAAAGAAAGTGTGAAATTTATGATACAACTAGTTCAGTTTGGATAGAAAAAACAACAACTACAACAACAGTAGGCAAAAACTAAGGAAGAAAAGAATTACCAAGTCGGAGTTCCTCCAAAGGGTCTTCGTACTTCTAAGGTAGACTTGTTCGAATCCTTTCTTCTGGTCAAATTCCTCTCGAAATTGCTTGTAAGTTTGAAATTTGTTGTTGGTATTCTCTTGTAGGAAGCTTGATAAAAAATGTCCTCTTCCTATGTTCCTCTTTCTTATGTTTTTTATAGTGAATGTATGATAGAATTGGAGGGAAAATTGGATAGGTAAAGATATGGCTAACTGTTTTATGCCTTTCTAGTACAGGTTTTGTATATGACCTTTTGTATGCAATTTTGATGTGTTTTTGGACTGTTTATGCAGTTGTAGACAGCAAGGTGCAGCAGGTTGGTGGAGCAGAATTGTAGCAGTTTTTGGACTGAATTTTTTGGACTATTTGTGACAGCAAATGTGCAGTCTCTTGGCAGCATTGCAGTAGGGCCAGTAACATGAAAATTTGCAGCAGGGGCAGCAGCATGACCATTGTGCCGCAAAAGTTGAATAAGGAGATAAGGGTTTTGGTGCAAGTTTGTGCAAGGATTTGGATCAAGGCAAATTTGGACAGCAAGCTTGAGGCATGAAGTTTATAGGGCATTAGAAGTAGCTCAAGTCTTGATTTTCTTGTAACTTTCTTTGTAATTTTTCCTGTAATAAATGATGTTTGAATTTTTGGTGTAAATATTTGATGAATCTCAAAATTTCTCTTGAAAATAACCTTGGATGGAATTTGAAATGTCACTTAAAATTATGTCTTGTATGAAGAACGAACCAAATGGGATTTAATAGGTCATGAATGATGATGATTGAATCTTTGAATGAATTTGAAGTCTCTTGAATGATTCTTGAATACAACTTACTTTTGATAAAAAAATGTTGTTAACATTGAATCACGAGTGAAAATATTTACCTTTTGTGGGCTTGTATGAATCTTGAATGATATTGGAATGGAGTCTTGATCTATTCTTGAATAATATTGAAACTACGCACCAAATTGAACCTTGCATTTGGATGAATGGGTTATGGCACATGCCTTGCAATCTCAAATCAATTATGATACATGCCTCAATTTTATCCCCATGAATAAAGTTCCGAATTTAAAATTTAAAGTGGACAATTGAATCATGGCTAAAAATATTAGTGTCTTTGAAACTTTGAATTAAATTGAATTTAATGGCATCTCGCGAGTGAATATCCAAATCATTTCCAATGAGACTCTAATTCAAATCTTCGATTCATGGTAATTTGTAATACATGCCAATTGGATAAATCGTGCCTTTAAGAAATTTAATCAACAATCCACCTTAATCCAATGATCGCTAATGTTAAATTCAAAATGACATGAAGTAGGCAACAAGCAATCAAAGAATCATTGAACTAAAAATCTAGTTTCATGAATTATCCCAACATAAGAATCAAACGTCCCTTGAGAAAACGTCTGTGGCATGAATTGAACCTTGATCTTTGAAGTAATCTCATAGACAATGCTATTTGTGATACTTCACAAAAGAATCGCCTCAGGACGTTGAAAAATGAAGAAGTTATGACCGTTTGAACTTGATCTTGCAAGAGTTGACTTTTGATCAAAATGCTTTGAATCGACTTGTAAACTTGATCTTTCTTCGCATTCTAAAGCATCTTGATGCACGTGTAAACCAGTGATGATGAAATCTTGATTGTGCTTTGGGGAATTTTTGGAGAAGCTTGAGACCATTTGTCGAAGAAGGCATGGAAATAAACACATGATCCTCTGAAGTTCCTTGAGACATAAGTTATCACACTTGAGACAACTGTGATCAAAATGAGCCTGAACAAAGCTTTAGAAGTCGTATCTTGATGAATCAGTTCGAGAATCAATAATCAATTGTACTTCTGGCTTGAGGGACTCAAAACCCTAATTGAGGCGCAACACCTGATGTCCTTGATTTAGACCTGTCTATGCACATGAAATCAGAGAAACAAAAAACATACACTTAGTGCTTGATTAGAAGAGTCCTGCATAAAAATTTCACCACACTCGAGAATATCTGCACCGACAATGCTCGAAGGTGAAAAGTTCGAAAACGACCATATTTTGTGACCTTGATTTCTGTATAAAATTGCAAAAATAAAAATGGGATCTTAGGTCAAAAATTGGGGTATGACACCAACAAATCAGAAGCGTAGGAATTACCTAGTTTTCTCGATCACATCGTCGGGGTTATGGTCCGATTCGAGGTTGTTTTGATTCGGGCAGTGAGATTGAGAACGAGTGAAAGAGTGAGACACCGATGGCTCGTTGAAACTCATTAGTGGATAAGGTTGAAGAAGAAGGAAGTCGCATCTGATTGAGCAGAAAGGAAAGGAGATACCACTCATGGTGAAGCCGTGATTGAAGAATGATTGAAACGGTAACAGAGACAATTTCCGTCGGAGAGGCACGGAGAAGCGACTAAGTGCCGCGAGGGAGAAGATTGAGTTTGATCAAAGAAGATGAATCATCACAACATCAAACCCTAGCACAAACGCTGCGTTCAATCCTTTTTCTTTATATTTTGTTATCTGTTTTTTTCATTATTTTTTGTTAATATGTCAATGATACTGGTTTGAAGTGGTTATGGGATGGGATAAGTTGGGCCAAATATCTCAAGGCCTGTTTCGTTTTTTGATAACCAAGGCTTGAAAAGAAAAACTGTTGATAGACCTTGTGGACTGGGCCTTGTATTAATGTTTTAACCACCCCTTGATCCAGTTATACACCCCTCTACTTAGAGTGTTCCCTATTCTTTTAGCCATTTTCATTTATATTAATTTTGATAGTTTTTTGTTGAAGAGGCATGAGTAAAAAGAATAGGAAATATTGGAGAATTTTATAAATTAGTTAGGTTTCTTTTACGATCAATTATTGTGATGATTTTTTTATCTTATTTGAGATATCTTAATTCCATTTGTATGATAGAAGTGCTCAACTCATTATACATGTTGGTATGATTGCAAGATGATTTTGAGTGAAGAGCTTCAAGAAGTTTTGGAGCTAACTAAGAGCATAATTTTTATCAAGGAAGTCTAAGGAGATTTTCTGTAGAGTTTTCTCATTGCTCGCGTGGTTTTGAAGAGGCAACAAACTTTCTTTGTTCGGTATGATCGAAATCCTATTTTACTCCTCATTTTGCACTTTATTTCTTTCTAGATACCATGAGAAGTAGGAAATAAAGAGCGTGTGCTCAAAGTCGCTATTTAAAGACCTGTAGCAGGCATTCCGCACTTCATTTGCTATATGTGTTGTGCTTGTGTTTGTTTCTTTGGTTGTTGGTTGATGAATCACTCAATTTAGAAATTGAGATCACGACTTCGCTCTCAGTGCATGCTCCCTATAGGATTTTATTGATTTCCTTTATTTCTTATTGATCGATGAGTCACTCAATTTAGAAATTGAGATCACGACTTCGCTCTCATTGCATGTTCCCTATAGGATAGTTTTATTAGACTTTCTTTGGCATGCTAACCTACATCAGATCTCTCTAGGTGTGCTCTCTTGAGTTTATTAGCTTGATTTCTCTGCCCTTGTACATACCCTGTTCCCTTAGGATGTGCTTGCTCCGTTAAGACGCAAGTTAGACCTTAGGTTGTAAATCATGCATGCTAACTTTAGGAAGATATTTCCCTTTTGTTAATCCAAACCTTAGGACTACCATTGTATGATAACATTAGATTAGAAATAGGTTAGTCTCCCTTAGACTTTTTTCTTCCCCTTTTTGCATCATTGCATCTAAAACTAAAACTTCTTTTCTTTAGCAAATCATAAAACATGCTAACAACACTTAAACCCTTTTTCAAGGTAATAAAACACAAACCAATTCAAACTTTTTTGTGTGCTCGAACACCTTTTCTCTAAAACCCTTTTCAGGAAAGGACATGTTTAGTTTACTTCTGTGCCAATGCATAAGTCTCCAAAGGTCGAGCTGCAGCAGAAGGCGGAATTAACGTTGTCCATAAAAAACACAAATAAACAAAGACATGTGAGCCGAAATACAGTAGCTCTGATTCCTCAAAAAGGATATGTAGGCATTGGGGTAGGGCCCAAGCGAGTACAATTTTATTTTCCCTACATTCTTTTCTCATTTCTTTTGCATGCATTATCCCTTTAGTAGTAGTAAATAGTAAGCATAGATTAAACACACCCATAAGATAGACAACAAGAGTGGATACCATAGAATACTACGGGCGTGTGGGGTGCTAATACCTTCCCCTCGCGTAACAGACTCCCTTACCCGATCTCTCGGTCGCAAGACCGTGACTTCTCCCTTCTCAGGTTTTCTCCATGTTTACCTTTCCCTTTATATGGGATAAAAGACGTTCGATGGCAACTTTATTGTTTAATGATTTTCAGCCGGTTGTTTTAGGGGGTAGGTTATGAAAAGGGACGGTGTTAGCATCTTTTTCATCCATAGTTATCTACGGGATCTTAATCGCTAGCTCACTTTTGAAAATTTTCTTTTTTGTGTGTGATTTGTTTGAAAATATTTTGAAAAGCCAAAGTACGACTAACTTTGTAATGGTTCTTGTATCAGTCCTCAAGAACGCGTACAAAGTGTTTTTTGAAAATATTTGTTTGAGAAGTAGTGTGAAAAATGTATTGTTTGTGAAAAATTGTGACCAAGCGATTAAAAGTTCCTTACCCACTAAAGGTTGTTCTTATTCTTTACCTTCTCCTTTAGAGATAGTACTATCCATATCATTAGTTGGTAGGTAGCCCTATCAATTGGATGTGAAGGGATGGGTGAAGGGTCATCGAAGGCAACAAATAGAGATACTTTAGCAATTGTATCAGAGGGACTAGATCATTTTTCATAGGCAACATTGAAGGGTCATCAGGGGAATATGATCTTTGTTCGAGGGTCTTTTGCTGAAGTATCCCTATTTTCGAGGGACATGACCATTATCTCCGAAGGCAACGAAGAGAGGTTACCCTAAAGGTGAAAGTGTGAAAAGTGTATTGTTTTTAATTATTTTATCTTGAGAATTAGGGTTTTCTAGATTGGTTTTAGTCTTGACATGCAAACTCTAATTACTAGCAGTTAAATATGTACAGAAAAATAAAGTGCGGAATGTAAAGTGCGAAAATTTAAACCTAAGCTATTACATCCTGTGAGCAGTTACATAGTAGGAAAAAATGCGGAAAATAAATCTACGCTATTATATTCGAGAATGCGTCATATACATTTGATCTAGGAAAATTAAATAACTGAAGAAAAAGAAAATAGAAAATAGAAAAAAGAATGTTTGAAATGTTTTTTGTGATTTTTTATGAAAATAATTTAGGTGATAATAATTAAATAAACCTAATTTCTAATTGATTTTAATATTTAAGGAAAAAAGTTTAATTAATTAATTAATTAAATAAAAACCCTAAACCTAATTTATTAGTATTAAGGAAAAAAATTAGGTTAGTTTGATGATTAATTAAAAGAAATTACGGTTAGTAAAGAGAAAAAGAAAAGAAAATTAGGTTAGAAAATATAGGAAAAAGAAAGATGCATGGGGTGGGTGTTGAACCCACGTCCTCTAGCCTTCAGCGCTGCCTTGCTTGCCACTATGCTAGGTGCTTATTGGTGTTAGAGAACATGCGATGTATATTATATAGGAAGCCTTCATGTTAGATGGAAAAATAGCAAAAAAACATTGTGAAGCACAAGGATCGAACCCACGCCCTTACGTTCACAAACCTTCGCCTTGACCAGCGGTGCTACGCTCTCATCCGTGTATCAAATAGAAACTAAAAAATATTATAGAAGTGTACCGGAGAGGCTCCGGAGCCCTAGCTCTGGTCGTCTTCTCCGACGAGGCTATTATTCCACATGCGAAAATAACAAACATTAGAGAATGAAAAGAACTTTATCCCCTAAATCGACCCTTGTGAATCCAATGGTGGCCTTAGCTTATACTAATTCATCCTGTACAAAGAGATATAATGAAAATAATGCAAATCAATTCAAACTTGGTGATGGGTTATCCTGTCATCATGGGCTTCATGCAATGGGTCAAACCTATATTATTTAATCTAAGGAACAAATTATCATTGTTTGTATGAATCAAAGCATCATAAAAATCAAAATAGGAAATTTACGAAAATATGAAAATTGGTCATGCTTGGGATGCTTGTTTCATGCACTCTAGATCATCAAGAATGATCCCAACTTACTCTATGGTACCTCAGGAGTTGATTTGACTGGATGATTTTCTTTGAGAAGGGCTAAAAATTGAATTTCGAGTTGCCCTAGTTTTGACAAAAGTTGATATTTTTGAGAGAGTGTTCTTGAGGTCTTTTTTCGTGTCCCCTTGTCTGAATATGATGAGCATATATATGAGAAGAGATTATGTCAAAAAGATGGGCTTTGACATCTTAGAAAACCTATCTTTGATTTTGTTTGAAAAATAGATTGGATTAAGACAAAACCATAAAGATTTGTTTTGCAAATAGCTTCACACAGTTTATAATGTGATCTTGGGCCTCCAAAAGATCAGAATCAAAATCCTTTTATGCCTTATACCTCTACTTAACATTTATTTTATTTAATTTTGAATTTAATTTTAATTTTGGATTTCATGCATTTTCTCAAAATTTCCCAACTTGCACAAATCACAACTCTCTCACTTTTTGTCATATGAAGGTGATCTTGGACTTTCTAGAAAGCTCAATTTGTCTCCTAAAACTCTCATGTTGGTCATTTTTTCATTTGATGATTTTAACTTGATGTAAATTGCTTTGACAAAAAGTGTCTTTTTGTTATATTTTAAAATAACATGTAATGTTTTGGCCCATATCTCTCAAATGAAGCATTTTTGGCCCTGAGCTTACAGAGAAAAAGTTGTAGAGAACTAAATTTACATCAAAATAAGCTTTGTTTGAGAATTTTCTGATGAAATATGTGAAAGTTAGGCTTGGTAAAAGTTCAGTTGACTTCTCCTTAAAAAACCCTAATTTAGTAACTTCTGACTTTTGATGAATCTTGAGTTTTCTTGATGAATCATGATCAATCTTTTATCAAATGATGAATGTGACTTCAAAATCTTGATGTTTACTAAAAATATTGAAGTTTGACTGTATGTTAACCATAGTTGACTTTTTGTCTAACACAATTAATTTTCACTCATCTGAGCAATTGACTGAGCAAACTTGTGTTCCAAGGCTTGAGACTTGGTATGAGGATACTTTGAATCATATGAGACACCATGAAGTCCATTTCAGGCATTAGAAGTTCAATTTTCCTTAAGAAAACCAAAACCCTAATTGTAGGCCATTGCTTAGGGGGAGGGTTTGTCTGGTCAACTCTTGAGTAGTATTGAATGTTTAAGACCTTCATATGCATGAGGAAGTATCTTGAATTAATTTGTATTGAAAAATGGGAGGGAAAATTTTAGGGTACAACAATCCCAAATGCTTGTTGTGAAATTTTAGTGTTCTCTTCTTTTAAACCATTGGTTTTGTGTCACTGATTCTCCTAACATTGTATGTTGCGTTATCGTGGTGTTTTCAAGTTGATTTGAATATGATGAACAAGGGTCAGCAAGATTTTGATATCTGCATCGAGACACATGCATGGATATGGTTGTGGACGTATGTGCAGACGTGGACGTAGGCGTGGATTTTCTTTTGATTTTTTTCTAACCAAAATGCTTTTTGATGTTTATATCAAATGCTTTTATTTGTTAAATCCCCATAATAATTTCAATGCAGTTTCTACTAGAAATAATCGTAGTATTTTGCAAACCAAGTCAAAAAGGAAAAACACATTTGAAAGTTTGAGAATGTAATTGTTCATTGATAAATATGCCCTTGAATAGGTGAGAGTACAAGACGTAATTCCTTAAAAGAGGTAATTACAGAAAGATTTAAAACTGAAAATGGAAATGAAAATGATAATTGTTATTGCTGCTTCTCCAATGTACTCTTGATAGCTCCAATCTTTGCTTACAAGTCGAATGATTTAGATCAGTCTCTCTCCTTCATGGCTGTAGTCGTGGTTCTTAGTGTTAGAACATAGTTTGATTCTACAACCCTTAGTTAGAGTTTTGATGATAACAAATACAAAGAACAAATATGCACCCTAAAAATTATGTTATTGTGTATACAAATGTTCTGACCAAAGCAGCATCAGAAGTTAAGCTATAAAAGCTACACGCTGAAGCAATCAGAATTTGCGTTGAAGATTGATGACCACAACTTGCGCTTAAGTGAAGTAAACTATGATTCTGAACAAGAGCATAATAATCTAAGTCATCAATGTTCTGAAGCACCAGCAACAGGCAAGGATATAAGATTATGAAGCGTTACTACTCATTCAAGACAGCATCAATTACAACGGCTTCATTCAGACAGGATCTTCTCCAAATGGAAACTGAATTAATGACATTTATCACGCTTAATGTTCAACAGGAATCCATTTCCTATTTAAACAAGCTCAGTGATCAAATTGTTCACGATTTTGCCAATACTACTTCACAAGAATTCAAAAATGCTGCAAGCTTACTCATATATTCCACGCTATAAATTTGTGTAAAATATCACAGTTGTGATAACCGTTTTTGAAACGAAAAACATTTGTACACACATTCTTGTATCTTTGTTTAAAATAGTGTTCCTTGAGATTAACAGGATTGTGGTTGTACTCAAGAAGACTTTGACAGTTGTTAAAGTAGTGATTGTAATCTATTTGAGATTAGTGGATTAAGACCTCGTTGGAGAGAGACGAAATCACCTTGACGGGTGGACTGGAGTAGTTTGAGATCAAACGAACCAGGATAAAAATACTGTGTCATTGCCCATTTGATTTCAAGTTTTCAATTCAACCCCCCCCCCCCCCCCCCCCCCCCCCGCCCCTTCTTATGTTTTTCACTTCTTCAATTGGCATCAGAGCGCCTGGTTCTGAGTTCATACACTTAACTGTGTCAGTACAAGATCCAAGCTTCAGAAAAACACTATGGTGGGACCAAGCCAAAACATCAACAATGACTACAATGAAGACAAGGATAGAATCAGTGGCAAACCTCCATTCTTTCATGGAGAAAATTTTGACTACTGGAAAGATAGAATTGAGAGTTTCTTTCTGGCCCATGATGTTGATCTATGGGACATGGTAACTGATGGATACACACATCCAGGGGATGGAAAGGGTCAGAAGATAGACAGAAAAATGATGTCTGACCAGCAGAAACGTGACTTCAGAAATCATCATAAGGCCAGAATAATACTTCTCACCGCTATCTCATATTCAGAATATGAAAAAATCTCAAACAGAGAGACAACCAAAAATATGTTTGACTCTCTGAGAATGATGCATGAAGGCAACATTCAAGTCAAAGAAACCAAAGCCCTTGCGCTTATTCAGAAGTATGAGGAATTTAAGATGGAAGATACTGAATCCATAGAAATAATGTTCTCAAGATTCCAGATCCTTGTTGTTGGGTTGAAGGTTCTTGACAAAGGATATTCTACTACTGATCACGTAAAGAAGATCATTAGAAGTCTATCCAAGCAATGGATGCCAATGGTCACAACACTTAAGCTAGCCAAAGATCTCAACAAGATATCTCTGGAGCAACATGTCAGCTCCCTCAGAAGTCACGAGATAGAGCTAGAAGAAGATGAGCCTCAAAATCAAGGTAAGCCACTAGCTTTAAAATATAACAGAAAATCTGACTCTAAGGTTTTGCAGGCTATGGAAGAAACCTCTGATGGATCCTCATCAGAAGAAGATGAATTGTCTCTCCTCTCCAGAAGGGTGAATCAACTGTGGAAGCAAAGACAAAGGAAATTCAGAAATCCCAGAAGACTAGAGAATCAAAATGAATCCTCCTCCAGATACAGAAAGTTTGAGTCTTCCTCTGGACACAGAAGATCTGAAGGTTCTTCAGGATACAGAAAGCCAAAAGACAAGGACATCATCTGCTATGAGTGCAATGAGCAAGGGCACTACAAAAGTGACTGTCCAAGGCTTCAGAAGGAGAAGCCCAAAAATAAGTTCTTCAAGGAAAAGAAGAAGAGCCTCATGGAAACATGGGACGATTCGGACTCCTCTGAAGCTGACTCAGAGTCAGAAGATGAAAGAGAAAACATAGCTCTCATGGAAAACGTGTCAGAAGACAGTGAAGCTTCTGGTTCAGACTCAGAATCAGACACTGAAGAGGTATTCCCTGACTTTGCTATTAATTTCACTAAAGTTGAATTTGCAGAAAGTCTAAATGAAATTCATGAAAGGTATCAGCAAATCAGAGTCAAATTCAAGAACCCGAAAAAGGAACTTGTCTCTGACTCTGAAAAGACTGAGAGTCTCAGATTAGAAAACTCTGAGTTAAAAGAAAAAGTTTCAAAATTAGAAAATTATTTGCAAAATTCTCAGAAGGAAATAATCTCAGAGACTCCCAGTAATGTTGATGAGATCATCAAAGAGTATGATCACAGCTTTCAGAAGTTTCTGGCTAAAAACATAGATAGAAGCAAGATGGCTTCAATGATCTATGGAGTTAGCAGAAATGGCAGAAAAGGGATAGTATATCAAGGTAAGGTATCTACACCTAAGAAAGCCATGGACTTAGTTATAAAACGCACACCACATAAATCATATTTTATATATGGGCACACACATGACATAAAATACACTAGTAGTGATTACTCTGTCAAACCAAAATGGAACCAGAATTTTGGTAAAACTAACAAACCAGGACCCAAAAATATATGGGTACCTAAGGATAAAATTATATATGTAGAAGATATCTTTAGCAGCAAGGCTAAAACAACAGTCATGGTACCTGGACTCTGGCTGCTCTCGACACATGATGGGAAGAAGGAATATGTTCCAAAGCCTGGAACTTAAACCTGGAGGCTAGGTGGGCTTTAGAGGCAACCAAAGAGGAAAGATCATTGGCTATGGAATAGTAGGTAACGGAAATCTTCCCTCTATAAATAATGTACTACTAGTTGATGGATTAATGCATAACCCGTTATCCATAAGTCAATTAAGTGATAACGTTTATGATATAATCTTTAATCAAAATTCATGCAAAGCTGTTAGTCAGAAAGATGGAACTACCCTTTTTAATGAAAATAGGAAAAACAACATTTACAAAATAAAACTTTCTGAACTTAAGAGTCAGAACGTAAAATGCCTTCTTTCTATTAATAACGAGCAATGGATCTATCACAGAAAATTGGGGCATGTTAGTATGAGAAGAATATCTCAGATTAACAAACTCAATCTGGTCAGAGGACTTCCTAATTTGAAGTTCAGCTCAGATGCTTTGTGTGAAGCGTGTCAGAAAGGAAAATTTTCAAAACCTGCGTTTAAATCTAAAAACGTTGTTTCCACCTCTAAGCCATTAGAACTTCTGCACATAGACTTATTTGGACCAGTAAAAACAGCGTCTGTCGGTGGCAAGAAATATGGGTTAGTTATCATAGATGACTATAGCAGATGGACATGGATAAAGTTCTTAAGACACAAGGACGAGTCACACTCTGTGTTCGTTACCTTCTGTAACCAAGTTCAGAATGAAAAGGATCTTAGAATTGTTAAAGTCAGAAGTGATCATGGTGGGGAATTTGAAAATAAAAATTTTGAATCATTTTTTAATGAAAAAGGCATCTTGCATGACTTCTCTTGTCCTAGAACTCCCCAACAAAATGGAGTTGTAGAACGAAAGAACAGAACATTACAAGAAATAGCCAGAACCATGATCAATGAGACTAACGTTGTTAAGATCTTCTGGGCAGAAGCAATTAACACAGCGTGCTACATTCAGAATAGAATCTCTATAAGACCTATTCTGGAAAAGACTCCATATGAACTGTGGAAGAACAGAAAGCCCAACATTTCCTATTTCCATCCATTTGAATGTACTTGCTTTATTCTGAATACAAAAAATTATCTGAACAAGTTTGACTCTAAAGCACAAAAGTGTATCATGTTAGGATACTCTTAACGCTCAAGAGGGTACAGAGTATACAATACAGAAACACAGATTGTTAAAGAGACAAACAGTGTTAGATTTGATGATAAGCTTGACTCTCAAAAGTGAAAGAGTTATTGCAAGAAATCCAACACCTTCAGTTGATCAACTTCAGAAAAGGCTATCCAAAAGCAGCATAGCTCACCCAGAAGATAAAATATTGGGAAAGAAGGATGATCCAATCAGAACAAGATCAACATTCAAAAACTCTGAAGATTCCCTCATGGGACTGGTCTCTCTGATTGAACCAACAAAAATTAATGAAGCGCTTTTGGACAATGACTGGATTCTGGCAATGCAGGAGGAATTAAATCAGTTCACCAGAAATGACGTATGGGATATGGTTCCTGTGGCGGTAGAAATGTGCAAGACTAAGCCATTGGATTGACTAGACTTTATATAAATCAAAATAAAAACCGCCACCCGCGCTTTATTGTTTCCAAAGGAATGGGAAAAGAGCGAATAACCCAAAAAAAGAGGGGGAAAGATTCAAGGTCAGGGGGTTAGTTATGCAAAGGGAAGGTATTAGCACCCTAAACATCTACGGTACTCCGCAGGAACCTCTTTGAAAAATCTGTATATTTTGGCTATAAAAATGTGTTGTATATAAAATGGATGGTGGAGGTGAGAAAAAGAAATATTTTTATGATTTTTGCACCCGCCGCGGTTGCGAACCTTTAGTTCCTACTTACCACCTTTCGTGCAATAGGGGATCAGGGTACACGTAGTTCCTCTTTTAAAAATTTGAAACACAAGTGTGTTGGTTGATTTTATGAGATAAGACATCATCGCAATTGTCCGTGGGAAAAACATACTTACTATCCACAATCATGAGAAAAGGAGAATTTACATCATCTCAAAGTGGAGGATATGGCTTGGATTTTAAAATCAACAATGCCTCACTCAACACCCAAGTGGAAAATATCTCACTTCACTACATATTGTAGAAGTATAGTTGTTTGCATCACTACAAGGATTGACAAGAGTCTAATCTTTTGAGAAAAGTTTAAAGATAAAAGCCAAAGTGGCAAAATGGTTTGAAATGAGATTGATAGACTTTTAGTCTTCTCACTAAAAAAGGTCAAGGTATTATTAAATTGATTGAAATTTATTTATGAAAATGTTTCGAAGATGCATGGACCAAAGTCCAAGTTTATTATGAAAATGTTTCTAGTTTCAAAACAAGAAGAGTTTTTTTTAAAAGGAGGGAGAAGATTTTTGAAATTAAAGAAGATGAGAGGAGAAGAAGAGGCTATCCTAAAGCATAAGGTAAAAGTTAGGGATAAGAACCATCTAACCAATAAGAAGCCAATACTTGACATTATGAGTCAATATAGAATTCCCATTCTTCGGATTGAAACCAAGCAAGTAAAGATACTAGACCTCTTGAGAGAACCAAACTTCAAGTGTTTTAAGTCTTCGCAAAAATTGGGCAGAGTAACGGCTGTATACGGGTGAATTCCAGATTACAAACAAAGATCGTAATTTCAATAACCTGCACACAAAACAAACAAACAACCCAGTGTCTTGAGGTAAACCTCAAGAACTCCAGAAAAAATATCAAATAAAGTCACAAAGTCTCCAAGATAGGCCAAGGTCTCTAATCCTAAGTCCAAGAAGTCCATCACTCCATAATGCAAAGGATAGTAACCATGTAGTCCAAGTATCATTAATGATTTTTATGGTTCATGTTGATTATTAGGTGTCTTTAAAAAGAAAGAAAAGCTCAAGTGAGCAAAATAAAAATGACATAAAAGTAAATGCTCAAGTGAGCAAAGATGAAAATAGCATGAAATGTAAAATGCTAAAAGTAAATGGTACATAAAGCATGAAAATAAAAGCGTAAAGTAAAGTTAATTGTTAGTAATTAGTGGTTAGTTGGATGACCATCTTGAAACTTGCATTTGGAACTCATTAGAGGATTGATAGAACCAAAGCCTCCACACAACAAGTTGCATTTTCTTTTTGTCAAGTATATCATCCATTTTGGAATTCTCACAAGGCAACATGTAATGATCAACGATGTTTAAGTGATTCGCGTTGACCAAAGGTGTTGTAGATCCATTAGAGGATTGGTAGAACCAAAGCCTCCACACAATGAATTTCAAGGTTATTGGATCAAAGAGATCAAATTAACATACTTGGGCTTGCAATCATAAGTTTGGGCCACGAATGATCATTTATTCGAATCGGGACAAAATTTAGCGCTATGTTAAGCAATCGTAAGTGGACTTATGTAGAAGTCACACCTATTTTGAGGTCGGTCAATAGCAATCTATGTACTTCATGTTTGGATAAATGATATAGAGATCACCATCCCTTAACATGTAGCACAATTAAAAAAAGAAAGGGATAAGACGAAGAGGGAGGGAAATGATAAGCTAATTTGGATCACCATTTCAAAATTCTTTCATCTTTAAATTCAACCACTCCTCTAGATGGATTAAAGCACTAAACATATCATTAATATAAAGCACCAAAAATGAATTAAATAATTCACTCTTAGGTAGATTTGAATTGATGAACATCTATCCAACTTCATCTACATCACAAAGTCCATTGAGTTTAAAGACAAATTGGACATTTAAAATTGCAATCCAAACCAACAATCAAAAAGGAGTGAGTAGAAAAATCATTTTGGATCAAAGCTGCCCCAAAACAAGGCAAAAAAATGGATTTTGTCCCTGTGTAAATCGATTGCACTATTTTGTAAATCGATTTACACAGTACAGTTTTCTAAAAATTGTGCAAAATTGCTTCTGTGCAATCGATTGCACTACAGTGCAAATCGATTGCACACAGTTTCAGTAGCAAAAACAGCATTTTAAAAGGGCAATTTCTTGTTTAAACTTTCCATCAAACACCTTATGATCATGGATGCACTTGAGCACGAAAATTCCATCAAATTATGAGAAAATAACACCATTGAAATCACAAAATAATGCTCAAAGAATCAATCTCAAGGATCACCAAGAGATCACATTGTGAAATATGTTTTATCCAACTTACCAAAGGTAGATCTAGAGAATTATCAAAACAACTTCAAGAATTTGCTTCAATTCAACCACAAGAATCAATTGACCAAGCTTGGATGTAGAGAATTGATGGAGAAAAAGTGTTTGGATGAAGGTTTAGCTCAAAGATTAGTAAGCTTCAATGCAAAGCTTACTAACTTTTTGAAAATGGAGCTTTGAGTGAATTTGGTAGATGGAGAGAATTGAGAGATTTTTTAGCAAGGTGGATTTGGCTATCAAAAGCTTGAAATTTGAATGAAATGAGAGCTCTATTTATAGAGTTTTAGGATTGGGATTAGTGGTAATTTGGTAATTGATTCTTGGAGCCAAAATTTTAATTAATGATAACTCTTCCAAAAATTAGAGCCAAAATTTAAATTAATGATAATTCTTTCAAATATTAGAGCCAAAATTTGAATTAATGATAATTATTTTTTAAAAATGAAAGATTGGCACTAAAATTTGAATTAATGATACATCTTTCAAAAGTGAAGGAAAATTGGAGCCAAAATTTGACAAGTTTAAAATGCTGATTTTTTTTTTAATTTTCACGCTGTGCAATCGATTGCACTATAGTGCAAATCGATTTGCACAGTGTATTTTTTCAAAAATGGCGCAAAATGCACTATGTGCAATCGATTGCACTCTAAAAGAAATCGATTGCATCAGTGAAAAAAATGAAAATTTTTAATTATTTTTCTTTGCAAATAGAGATTTTAGGAAAATAATACCATAAATCCTTATTTGTCAGATGCTTCGACTTGGTACCTACAAAACAAAAATATACAAAGACAAAGACAAATATTTTTTGTATTTTGATTAGAAGTTAGTCAACAACACATATACAAAATACACAACCAAGGTGCTTGGAGATTCCTCAAGAGCAAACTTAAAGATAGGAACAAAGAGGAAGAACCAACCCTAATGTGATCTTGTTATGATCGAGTTGATATGATATGATAGAGGAATCTTAGGGGCAAAAATTGGGGTACAACAGCTGCCCTTATTTAAGTGTCTTCTATCCGGAGATACGAAGGTTACAAATCTTCGTGTCGACGCGATTGAAGATACTTAAATATAAAACAAGCCATATTTTTGTCTCTAAGATTCCATGCAATGCTTATGATTATGGATGCATATGAACAGAACAAAAGAGACGCAAAGTAACACTGGGGATGCCACAAAAATGAAGAAACAAAGGAGAAACCCCTCCAGGAAAATAAATCACTGGTGGACCAAAAGAATAGAACCAGAGAGGAGGATAAGAAACATCGACGTTCACTGCCGATGTCTACCAACATTCACTGAAGGTAGAGAGAAGAAGATATACCGACTCACAGATGACGGTAAACTACCAACTCAATAGTTGAAGGTAGAAGAGAAAATATATCATGCCATCGCCGTTCACTGACGAGGAACTACCACCGTTCACTGATGATAGCAAAAAGATAAGAAACACCGACGTTCACTGCCGATGCACTACCAACATTCACTTAAGGTAGATTTTGAAAATATCACACCATCGCCGTTCACAGACGAGGAACCACCTCCGTTCACTGATGATAGCAAAAAGATAAGAAACACCGACGTTCACTGCCGATGCACTACCAACGTTCACTGAAGGTAGATTTTGAAAATATCATACCATCGTCGTTCACTGACGAGGAACTACCACCGTTCACTGATGATAGCAAAAAGATAAGAAACACCAACGTTCACTGCCGATGCACTACCAACATTCACTGAAGGTAGATTTTGAAAATATCATACCATCGCCGTTCACTGACGAGGAACCACCACCGTTCACTGATGATAGCAAAAAGATAAGAAACACCAACGTTCACTGCCGATGCACTACCAACGTTCACTGAAGGTAGACTTTGAAAATATCATACCATCGTCGTTAACTTACGAGGAACTACCACCGTTCACTGATGATAGAAAAAAGATAAGAAACACCGACGTTCACTGTCGATGCACTACATACGTTCACTGAAGGTAGATTTTGAAAATATCATACCATCGCCGTTCACTGAAGAGGAACTACCATCGTTCACTGATGATAGCAAAAAGATAAGAAACACCGACATTCACTACTGATGAACTACCAACGTTCACTGAAGGTAGATTTTGAAAATATCATACCATCGTCGTTCACTGACGAGGAACCACCACCGTTCACTGATGATAGCAAAAAGATAAGAAACACCGACGTTCACTGCCGATGCACTACCAACGTTCACTGAAGGTAGATTTTGAAAATATCATACCATCGCTGTTCACTGACGAGGAACTACCACCGTTCACTGGTGATAACAAAAAGATAAGAAACATCGACGTTCACTGCCGATGCACTACCAACGTTCACTGAAGGTATATTTTGAAAATATTATATGTTCCCCAAACTTCTGGTGTTTCACCTAGAACGGGTCTCAACTTCTTCCTTAACCAAGGAATTCCGCCTGGAAAGGGTAATATGTAAGATGTCTCAAATAAAGAGACTTCCACTTGCAAAGATTTCACAACGAGCAATTTCTGTGAATTTAAAAGTCTTTCCATCCACTGGCGTAAACTGACGACGGACTGCAAGCTAACCCCTCATAGAGGAAATAGCAAAAAAAGTTACGTCGACTTGTACAGGGAAGCACGAGTTGCTCAAACAAAGATACCTGTTGCTTGTTATCATGGAGGATTGCAAAAAGTAACGACTTTCTGGGGATAGAAATATGGCTTCCTGGGGAAAGAGATATGACTTCCTGGGGATAGAAATATGGCTTCCTGGGGAAATACATATGACTTCCTGGGGAAATGAGATATGACTTCCTGGGGAAATGAGATATGACTTCCTGGGGAAATGCCACATTATTCCTGCTGAAAAGATAAAGTCTTCTCGTGCAAAATAAATGCACAAATCAAAGCTCAAAGTCCTCAGAAATCCAGAGTAAATAATATTGTCATGCAACCACGAATCCAATTAGAAACAAACTGGAGCAAGACGGCCAAAGAAGATACATCCTTTGAGAAATAAACTCAAGAGGGAAAACCAAATCCAACTAAGCAAGGAGCGCTGCAGGAAGGTTTGAACACAATGTCAATAAAAAATGATTTGTAACAATGCATGATGCATGTATGAATGTATGAGTGATATCGTGTATATGCTGGTAAAAGGATACATAATCGAACAAAACTACCCCAGGTACTAACAACATTGGTCTAAACTTCAACCAAAAAGATCAATCCAAGAAAGGTAAAAGAAACTGCGGAAACCAAACCTATTGTATGTCCTAACTTCACTGAGGAGAAACATAATCCGGATGTAGCTAAATCAAACAGATACCGGGATAGAACATCTTTCTTCCGTTTTCATCGGAGAAACCAGTTTTCCAAAAACAACGTGCCTACTGAAGATTGCAAAACTAGTCTCAAATAAAGCAGACTGACGTCGAGACAACCAAACCTCACTAAGGAATTCAAACCCACTTCCCTGGAGGAAAAAAAACTGAGGATTGAAAACTTTTCATCATGAATACTCATTCCAACAAGAGATGCCCTGGGATAACCTTCCCAGGGAATAACACACAGACTTCCATGGGGAAAACAAATGTTTCACAGTCCGTACTCCTACTGGGGATTTCGATACTGATTGTGAATAAGGAAAATGGAAACCAAATTGTCAAAACATTCACTGGGGAAATCAGGCCCACTTTGAAGGAAGAAAAACATACAGACTTCACAAAGGGAGACAATACTTCCTCATCGAGACCTCTACCGGGGGCTTCATGCTGACTTCATTGGGGAGGTCGACACTACATCATCGAGAGGAAACCAAGATACGTTCTTCACTGGGGAAAAAGGACTTTTATCAAATAAACAAGGCCTTCATTGGAAAATACTGGATTGAGTCTTCATATCAACCAAACCTATTCAAACAAAAGATGCCCTGGTGTAGTCTTCCTGGGAAATCAAGAAGTCAACACTAATGCCAATACTGCAAAAAGAGCGATATCTTAGCACACCAAGGGAATAAAACCTTTCATCATATGAGGGAAAACTTCGCTGGGGAACCTGGGACAGAGGCTTCTGACCATGCAAACCCAAAATCAAAAGCGAACCAAGACTTGGTTGGGGATCATGGGATCACAAACCTAATATTATACCTTACGCCAACTGGTATCGTCTTTAATTATCTGAGAAACACACAAAGATTGCGCATATACCAACAAGATGACCTGAGAGAACCTTACTGGGGAACCAAGAAGTGAACAGTACAATAAGAAGTCAAAATTATGGGGATTTTAAATCAAACCCAACACTTGGCAGGAGACAACCCAAAAAAATTGACAGTTGTCTCAACACTTCTTAGAAAAAAACCTGCCCTTGTCTAGCTACTTGGGAAGCACATAACAATAAGAACGTCGTAACTGGAGAAAACACTTCTCTACAAGAGATTCCATATCAATAAAAAGGGAGAAATAACTTCATCAAATGAGTAAAGGCTTCATAGCTCTTTTTAATCTCTGTTTGATCACCACCTGGCTGGGTAAAGAATCACACTCAGCTGGAGAAGTCTGCAGCAAGACTGGAAAAAATGGGATTATGAACCCAACACAACTTGAGGAAGGTTCTCAGCTTGGGGTAGACATAGTAACTATCTTGACGAAATCTGGACATGCCCTTGGAAACCAATCTGGTGTCTCAAGCTTACCATGTTGATCAAGGTATCTTTCGTAACTTTCCCTTGGCTGCATGCTTTTAGGATAACCTTTCTGATCAAATGGCTTCTAGAGATTTGTTGAATCTTGAAGTAACTGCCCTAGATTGGCTGAATGTTACATCCTCTTTTCTCCACAACTCTTCTCGGCAACATGCCTTTTACTGATACTCAAATGTAAACTTTCATGATATCAAGCAGTTGTTTTACAAGCAGAAAATGTTTATTCTAAGAATGAAAATTCTAATGCAACAATTATGTAAGTCTTGAAGATTTTATTTGAAAAGATGTTGCAAAACCTTGTGAACGAATCAGTAGCCAGGATGCGACATGATTTTTTTGTATGAAAGATAACAAAATCAATATGATACCAATCACAATAATTTATCAAAATTAATGGGAGTCAGGAAACACTATCTCATTGAAGTATTATTTCGAAATAAACCTTGTTTCAATTAGGACTTTTGAGGGTTGTAACGTGGCCTGGTTCAGGGTTTTAGAAAAAAAGATTTAAGGCTCAAAAATATTTGGTGCCCACCCCCTTCATGATGTTCTTCGGTCCTAAGTTCAGTTAACTTGACATGAACATTCATCTCTCAAAAGAAATTTCGAGACGGTTGAGGAATCAAACAAGGTTTCCTTTGGAAATGCAAGTCACTCATTCCTGCTTCTTTTGGGTTTCTTGTCACGCGACTCTTTTCTTTGCTGAGGATTTCACATTGTAATCCTTTATCGCATTTTAGGCTTTCCATTTCTTTCTTGCCTTCTGGACAAATTCCTTTTGACTTTGAATCTGAAGTGCAGTGGGATGCTCTGACTTTTTCCTAAGCGACTTGTTTTTTTCAAGTTCCGACTTAGCGGGGCTTTTTGTCTCTTTCTTTTTCATCATGATTTTTTTATTCATGTCATCTTTTTTTTCTTCTTTTTTTTGAACATGTCGCGTGACTTCGAGTCATTTGTGACTAGTTGGAAGAATTATGACTGCCCTATTTCTGGGTAGATGAAAGATAACCATTGTTGTATCGTCATCTGTTGATCACCTGATATGTAAGATATACCCATTGGGATAACATCTTCTTTTGAAGCACACTACTGATATGCGGAGATTTAAACATTGCGGTTTTGAATTCCCTCAACCTTTGGAAGGATAACCATTATTGTATCCTTAGATGCGCACTCCTGATGAGTTCTGAATGCTCGATCAAATTAACTGAACACTACCCTACCCCAAGTTAAAAAATGAGGGTTTTTTTAAATAGAAAAAGAAACTTCTACTCAAGGCTCAAAGGGGTTAACAAAGGTTTCACTCCCTTATATCTCCAGTGTTTGAGGATTTGAAACAATGCCTGTACATCGTCAACAGGGTTTTATCCAAAAGCATACAGACAGAGAATGTGTGTTTTAATATCATCATCCTCCTCCCAATCTCTGCCTAGGCGAGAGAATGGGTAACAAGTTGGTATCATAAAGCAATTTAAAATTGAAAATAAATACGAGTGCAACAAATGAATTTCTTCAAGACAAACATACTCATCGTATTAAGATTAAACATTCAAATGCAAACAAATTCTTACATGCAAACATGGCAATGATAAACAAGAAAAATTACAAATGAGAAAGCAGTAAAAATGCTAATAAACTAAGATGACTCTCTTATTTGGACATGCGCTGAAGGTAACATTTCCCAAGCTTTGGAACTATCAACAACAGAGATTCATTCATGCCCTGCTAACGAATTGTTTTGAACATTAGGGCCAATGTCCTTAAACGACAAGATACCGCTTTGGACCAACCTATGAACTTCGACCTTCAAAGCAAAGCAATCTTCTAAATCGTGCCCAGGAGCATCCTAATGAAAGGCACAGGAAGCGCCAACCTTATATCCTCTTGGCAGTTTTTCAGGAACAACTGGTCAAGCTCGATTTTGAACCAGAATCTTCTTCAACAAAGAAGGATACATCTCTGTGCATGTCATTGGAATTGGATTAAAGCTCATTTTCCTCTGATGACATTGCCCTTGATTTCCTTGTTGAGGTGCCCCCTGATATGCAATAGCAGTCGGAGTCTTATTGACGAATGGAGTCACAGACGCAACTTGTTGATTCCTATTATGAGATCTCCCTTGCCTACCACGAAGTATAGCGCATGAGTCTTGCTCTTTATTTTTGGAAGAACTATCACCATTCTTCTTAGCACCATTTGACAAGTCCCCGTCTTTAGATAAACGACCTTCACAGACAGCTTCCTCTAAACGGGCACCCATACCCACCATCTCTGTGAAATCACTTGGGGCACTTGCAACCATCTTCTCATAGTAGAAGGAACTGAGAGTTTTCAGGAAGATCTTTGTCATTTCTTTCTCTTCCATGGGAGGAATCACTTGTGCAGCCACTTCGCGCCATCTTTACGCATACTCTTTGAACGATTCTCTGTCTTTCTGAACCATGGCCCTAAGCTGGTCACGGTCAGGCGCCATTTCCATATTGTACTTGTATTGTTTAATGAATGCTTCTCCCAAATCATTAAAAGTATGGATGCTGACGCTGTCTAAACTCATGTACCATTTCAACGCAGCACCGGTCAGACTATCCTGGAAAAAATGAATCAGCAGACGTTGATCATCAGTATGGGTAGACATCCTTCTCACATACATCACCAAATGAGCACGAGGGCAAGTGTTGCCCTTGTACTTCTCAAATTCCGGGACCTTGAACTTAGAAGGCACTTTAACATTCGGGACCAAACACAGCTCATTCACATTCTTCCCGAACAACTCTTATCCCCTAAGAGCCTTCATCTCTCTTTACATTCTATCAAACTGCTCTTGGAAATCATCCATTCTATCATAAAGACCCAAGTCTTCACTCGGCGGAGGGAAAGGACGACACACATCTTCATTAACAAATAGAACCAAATTCACCGAAGGAGGTGCAGGAGTAACGGTATGCACCACAGGAGGTGCAGGAGTAACAACATTTGGAACCACTGGAGAATCTTGAGGACCCAGATTGAAACCTTTAGGTGCAAAATTCTCTGGCATTCCCCACGGATAACCCTGAGGCATACGGTTTTGAACAACAACCGGAGTAGCGGATACAGGAACAGTCAGAACTTCAGTACTTGCCCTTGTTGGTTGAGGTTGAACACTCGGTGGCTGATTCTGAGCAACCACCAGAGCTTCCATCAGAGTAGTCAAGTTGGCCAAGCCAGCCTTCAAAGCAGAAACTTCTTCGCGCAGCTCGTGATTCTCCTGTTCTAAGTTGTCCATGTTCTTTTTGAAATTAGCCCGAGTGTTGTAGTGATGAGTCAGCTTGCTGAATGAAGTAAAGAAGCTAGGTAAGGCACCTGGATATGCATAACAAATGCAAAAACATGTGCAATATGATGCATGATATGCAATGTATATGATTATTATTATTTTATCATTTAATATTTCAAGAGATTTAAGATTTACAGACATATTGCAAACATCAAAATAACAACGCATTTGAAATACTGAAAACTTTTATTATAATAACTTCGAAATGGGTTACAAGTTTCAATGATCCCAAGTACAAGATGAAAATACAATCTAAAATCCTGAGAAAAGGAACTGATAGAGATCAATCTGTACGAATGCGCTTCCTTGTGAGCCTGGCAATCTGAGCTCTCAACCTCTGGTTTTCTCCCACATGTCTGATGGCAACCTCCTTCCAATCATCTGAATCAGGAAGTGAACAAACAGCAGTTGTTTGAGGCTTAGGAGAAAATAAATCTCCTTGCCTCTCCATAGGCTCTACTGCTCGACTCTCAAGGATCTCGATCAAATCATCTCTCTCCTTCAGGTATGCTCTGTAGGAACTCTCTAAAGTCTGGAACTTGTTCTTCCAAGCATCCCTTTCCTGTTGCATCCTAACCAAAGCAAGCTGCAGCTCTTCTAGATCATCTAATAAGGGAGGAGTGGTCTTCACAAACAAATCAGGCATGGGTGTCTCCCTAGTATACGGCATCTTCAACTGAATGGCTCTCGATCGGACCCACTGAAGATATGGCTCCAAAGAAACAACACCCCTAGGTCCCAAATCCTTCATACTCTTCTTATGAATGTGACGCCAGGCCTTCGCAATCTGCTCCCTAGCTTCCCTGTGGTCTTCTCCTTCCTTCAGAAAGAAACTACTCAAATGAATACTGTTTGGTTTATCCCTCACCGGATAACCAAGTTGTCTCCGTCCAAGAATAGGGTTATAGTTAATTCCTCCTTTTGTACCAAGAAGAGGTACATTGGGGAAACTACCACAACTGTCAATAATCTCTACATCCTGGTAAGCTCGATGATACCAATCAATATCCGAGTGAGTAAGTGCCATGATCTTAGGAGGCCAACGGGGTTCCTTCTTGACATCCCAAAAAGCGTCAGACTGAGGCATATGAGAGGTAAACCACCGATATAACAAAGGCGTGCAACAGATAATCATTCCCCCATGATTAGAATTCCGAAGATGAACAGAGTAATAAGCATCACCCAACAGTGTAGGAACCAGGTTTCCAATCATGAAAATCTTGATAGCATTAATGTCGACAAACTTGTCCACATTAGGAAATAAGAATAATCCATAGGCGAGTAAAGCAAAGATGGCCTCAAAAGCAACCGTACTCTTCATCCTGGAAAAGTAACGAGCTTACTCCAATAAGAACTGAGCTGGTAATCCTCTAATCCCTCCTTTGGTAGTCATATGAGCTTCCACCTCAGACTTCCCCAGATGAATCAAAGCAGCAATCTCATGTGGTTTTGGCTCACCCTCCAAACCAGTAAAAGGAACGCGATCGGTAACAGGTAAATCCAATAGATAGGAATACTCTTCCAGTGTTGGCATCAACTGATAATCGGGAAAAGTAAAGCAATGATACACCGGATCATATAACTGGACCAAAGTTGAGAGAAAACCCTCCTTCATCTTCAGCTTCATGAGAGGAATAATGGATCCATACTTCTTCCGAAAGTCTGCAGAACACTCGATCTCGGGAATTAGACTGATCAACTCATCTATCTTAGGATCCTTGAAACTGTATTTCCCGGTCTTTCTCTTTCCAGAATCCATGGTTTAAAAGTACCTGAGATATTCACAAATAGTCAACCTTTAAATCCCTTGAAATATTGTTTTTTCAAAAGATGCTTATGAGTGCATGGATGCATGATGCAACAATCACACACAAGATCACACATATAGGGTTCATAGGTTCAACGTCACGAGCATGAGGTCAAAGGTACTACCCATAAGGTATTGGTCTAAAAATTTATCACATGCCGAACAAGGTTCTAGAGGTTCTCAGAGTCTACATCCTTCCTTCGGATATTACCAACTTCCCGATTAACTCGGTAATTAGTAATATTCTCAAGAAAGACTCGTCCGAGCGTAGTATCGCGTGACAACTACTTCCGGATTACTCCGTTATAGCTTCCGCACTACACCTAAAAGGCCAAGAGGGGTTAGGTAATCTATGGTCCTCAGCTTCGGCAGGCTCCAAGGTAGAAAGCAGTACGTCTTCCCGATTACTCGGTAAACGACACTACAGTCAAAGGGGCCTCCACTGAGTGGGGGATCTCATGCCTCCTTTCTTGGGATTACTCCCTCAAAGTTAACATGACTATACCGCCCGTCCTATCTTAAAGTTTGCCCAAGTCTGGGTATAGGACTTATGAGTAATCACCAAGCACCCTGTAAACCAGGAAAATCCAGACAAACATATATACAAAATATAACACATAAACAACAATAGCACATATACAGATATAAACAAAGATAGGTTTAACCCACTTAGGGATGGACCAACAAGAGGTAAATCTTTCCCCAGTGAAGTCGCCATTTTTCTGTGGCGGTAGAAATGTGCAAGACTAAGCCATTGGATTGAGTAGACTTTATACAAATCAAAATAAAAATCGCCACTGCGCTTTATTGTTTCCAAAGGAATGGGAAAAGAGCGAATAACCCAAAAAAAGAGGGGGAAAGATTCAAGGTAAGGGGGTTGGTTATGCAAAGGGAAGGTATTAGCACCCTAAACATCTACAGTACTCCGCAGGAACCTCTTTGAAAAATCTGTATATTTTGGCTATAAAAATGTGTTGTATATAAAATGGATGGTGGAGGTGAGAAAAAGAAATATTTTTATGATTTTTGCACCCTCCACGGTTGCGAAACTTTAGTGCCTACGTACCACCTTTCATGCAATAGGGGATCAGGGTACACATAGTTCCTCTTTTAAAAATTTGAAACACAATTGTGTTGGTTGATTTTATGAGATAAGACATCATCGCAATTGTCCGTGTGAAAAACATACTTACTACCCACAATCATGAGAAAGGAGAATTTGCATCATCTCAAAGTGGAGGATATGGCTTGGATTTTAAAATCAACAATGCCTCACTCAACACCCAAGTGGAAAATATCTCACTTCACTACATATTGTAGAAGTATAGTTGTTTGCATCACTACAAGGATTGACAAGAGTCTAATCTTTTGAGAAAAGTTTAAAGATAAAAGCCAAAGTGGCAAAATGGTTTGAAATGAGATTGATAGACTTTTAGTCTTCTCACAAAAAAAGGTCAAGGTATTATTAAATTGATTGAAATTTATTTATGAAAATGTTTCGAAGATGCATGGACCTAAGTCCAAGTTTATTATGAAAATGTTTCAAGTTTCAAAACAAGAAGAGTTTTTTTTAAAAGGAGGGAGAAGATTTTTGAAATTAAAGAATATGGGAGGAGAAGAAGAGTCTATCCTAAAGCATAAGGTAAAAGCTAGGGATAAGAACCATATAACCAACAAGAAGCCAATACTTGACATTATGAGTCAATATAGAATTCCCATTATTTAGATTGAAACCAAGCAAGAAAAGATACTAGACCTCTTGAGAGAACCAAACTTCAAGTGTTTTAAGTCTTCGCAAAAATTGGGCAGAGTAACGGCTGTATACGGGTGAATTCCAGATTACAAACAAAGATCGTAATCTCAATAACCTGCACACAAAACAAACAAACAACCCAATGTCTTGAGGTAAACCTCAAGAACTCCAGACAAAATATCAAATAAAGTCACAAAGTCTCTAAGATAGGCCAAGGTCTCTAATCCTAAGTCCAAGAAGTCCATCACTCTATAATGAAAAGGATAGTAACCATGTAGTCCAAGTATCATTAATGATTTTTATGGTTCATGTTGATTATTAGGTGTCTTTAAAAAGAAAGAAAAGCTCAAGTGAGCAAAATAAAAATGACATAAAAGTAAATGCTCAAGTGAGCAAAGATGAAAATAGCATGAAATGTAAAATTCTAAAAGTAAATGGTACATAAAGCATGAAAATAAAAGCGTAAAGTAAAGTTAATTGTTAGTAATTAGTGGTTAGTTGGATGACCATCTTGAAACTTTCATTTGGAACTCATTAGAGGATTGGTAGAACCAAAGCCTCCACACAACAAGTTGCATTTGCTTTTTGTCAAGTATATCATCCATTTTGGAATTCTCACAAGGCAACATGTAATGATCAACGATGTTTAAGTGATCCGCGTTGACCAAAGGTGTTATAGATCCATTAGAGGATTGGTAGAACCAAAGCCTCCACACAATGAATCTCAAGGTTATTGGATCAAAGAGATCAAATTAACATACTTGGGCTTGCAGTCATAAGTTTGGGCCACAAATGATCATTTATTCGAATCGGGACAAAATGTAGTGCTATGTTAAGCAATCGTAAGTGGACTTATGTAGAAGTCACACCTATTTTGAGGCCGGTCAATAGCAATCTATGTACTTCATGTTTGGATAAATGATATAGAGATCACCATCCCTTAACATGTAGCACAATTAAAAAAAGAAAGGGATAAGATGAAGAGGGAGGGAAATGATAAGCTAATTTGGATCACCATTTCAAAATTCTTTCATCTTTAAATTCAACCACTCCTCTAGATGAATTAAAGCACTAAACATATCATTAATCCAAAGCACCAAAAATGAATTAAATAATTCACTCTTAGGTAGATTTGTATTGATGATCATTTATCCAACTTCATCTACATCACAAAGTCCATTGAGTTTAAAGACAAATTGGACATTTAAAATTGCAATCCAAACCAACAATCAAAAAGGAGTGAGTAGAAAAATCATTTTGGATCAAAGCTGCCCCAAAAAAAGGCAAAAAAAATGCATTTTGTCCATGTGTAAATCGATTTCACTATTGTGTAAATTGATTTACACAGTACAGTTTTCTAAAAATTGTGCAAAATTGCTTATGTGCAATCGATTGCACTACAGTGCAAATCGATTGCACACAATTTCAGTAGCAAAAACAGCATTTTAAAAGGGCAATTTCTTGTTCAAACTTTCCATCAAACACCTTATGATCATGGATCCACTTGATCACGAAAATTCCATCAAATTATGAGAAAATAACACCATTGAAATTACAAAATAATGCTCAAAGAATCAATCCCAAGGATCACCAAGAGATCACATTGTGAGAGATGAATTATCCAACTTACCAAAGGTAGATCTAGAGAATTATCAAAACAACTTCAAGAATTTGCTTCAATTAAACCACAAGAATCAATTGACAAAGCTTGGATGTAGAGAATTGATGGAGAAAAAGTGTTTGGATGAAGGTTTAGCTCAAAGATTAGTAAGCTTCAATGCAAAGCTTACTAACTTTTTGAAAATGGAGCTTTGAGTGAATTTGGTAGATGGAGAGAATTGAGAGATTTTTTAGCAAGGTGGATTTGACTATCAAAAGCTTGAAATTTGAATGAAATGAGAGCTCTATTTATAGAGTTTTAGGATTGGGATTAGTGGTAATTTGGTAATTGATTCTTGGAGCCAAAATTTGAATTAATGATAACTCTTTCAAAAATTAGAGCCAAAATTTGAATTAATAATAATTCTTTCAAATATTAGAGTCAAAATTTGAATTAATGATAATTCTTTTTTAAAAATGAAAGATTGGCACTAAAATTGGAATTAATGATACATCTTTCAAAAGTGAAGGAAAATTGGAGCCAAAATTTGACAAGTTTAAAATGCTGATTTTTTTTTAATTTTCACGTTGTGCAATCGATTGCACTATAGTGCAAATCGATTTGCACAGTGTATTTTTTTAAAAATGGCGCAAATGCACTATGTGCAATCGATTGCACTCTAAGAGCAATCGATTGCATCAGTGAAAAAAATGAAAAATTTTAATTCTTTTTCTTTGCAAATAGAGATTTTAGGAAAATAATACCAGAAATCATTTTTTGTCAGATGCTTCGACTTGGTACCTATAAAACAAAAATATACAAAGACAAAGACAAATATTTTTTGTATTTTGATTAGAAGTTAGTCAACAACACATATAAAAAATACACAACCAAGGTGCTTGGAGATTCCTCAAGAGAAAACTTAAAGATAGGAACAAAGAGGAAGAACCAACCCTAATGTGATCTTGTTATGATCGAGTTGATATGATATGATAGAGGAATCTTAGGGGCAAAAATTGGGGTACAACAGTTCCCAAACCAAAAGGATTCAACGTCATTGGAACAAAGTTGGTGTTCAGAAACAAACTGAACGAGCAAGGAGAAGTCATCAGAAACAAAGCACAACTAGTGGCACAAGGTTATAGTCAGCAAGACGGGATAGACTATACAGAAACCTTTGCTCCAATCGCCAGGTTAGAATCTATCAGACTTTTAATATCATTTGCTGTAAACAATGGCATCACTCTGTATCAGATGGATGTCAAAAGTGAATTCCTAAATGGATATATAGATGAAGAGGTATATGTGCACCAACCCCCTGGTTTTGAGAATTCCAAACACCCATAATATGTTTTCAAACTAAAGAAGTCACTCTATGGTCTGAAACAAGCTCCCAGAGCTTGGTATGAAAGACTAAGTAACTTCCTGTTAGAAAAGGAATTCACCAGAGGGAAAATGGACACAACCTTGTTTTGTAAGACATTTAAGAATGACATTTTAGTATGTCATATTTATGTTGATGACATCATCTTTGGATTTACTAAACCCTCTCTGGGAAGAGAGTTTGCTAAATGCATGCATGTAGAGTTTGAGATGAGCTTAATGGGGGAACTCAAATTCTTTCTGGGCATTCAGATAAACCAAACTCCAGAAGGAACTTACATTCATCAGAGCAAATATGTCAGAGAACTTCTGAATAAATTTGACCTCTCAGAATGTAAGCCCTCAAAGACTCCAAGGCACCCCACGTGCATTATGGAAAAGGAAGAGGTAAGTAAAAAGGTAGAACAGAAATTCTACAGAGGTATGATTGGTTCTCTCCTTTATCTGACGGCTTCAAGGCCTGACATTTTATTTAGTGTTTGCTTATGTGCTGAATTCCAATTAGATCCTAGAGAATCTCGCTTAATAGCAGTTAAGCGAATTTTCAAGTATCTGAAAGGTACTACTAATCTGGGTTTGTTTTATAGAAAATCAAATGATTACAGCTTAGTAGGATATTGTGACGTTGATTTCGCTGGAGACAGAGTAGAACGTAAAAGTACTTCTAGAAGCTGCCAGTTTCTGGGAGAAAATATGATCTCATGGACCAGCAAGAGACAATCCACAATAGCACTATCAATAGTAGAAGCTGACTACATAGCCGCTGCTGGATGTAGCACGCAAATGCTGTAGATGAAAAGTTAACTTGAAGACTTCAACATATTTGAGAGTAACATTCTTATCCTCTGTGACAACACTTCTACTATATGTCTCAGTAAAAATTCTATTTTTCATTCTAGGATTAAGCATATAGAAATAAAACATCATTTTATTAGGGACTATATTCAGAAAGGAATTCTTACCTTAAAATTTATTGATGCAGACCATCAATGGGCTGATGTATTTACAAGACCTCTTTCTGAAGATAGGTTCAACTTCATTCTGAAACATCTCAGCATGTAGTCATGCCCAGAATAAAATGTTTTATTTATATCTTAACCCTCAGAACTTTATTATTTTCTGTGAACAATTGATCAACTGTCTTTAGAGTTTATAAGTACAGATTGCATCAGAATTTATCCATGAAGATCTGAATGTTTCATTTCAAGGATAGAGGCGTGCAATTCACATCATCAAACATTTGTCATCCTCTCACCAGCTACCTTCTGAGGCTGAATGCGTGTTTAATTTTTGAAGGGCGCAAAGCGCTGATTGGATGCATTGAGACACTTGTCAATAGTAATTGTTCAGTATCTTTCTAAATCCCCTAATTTCAGGTGTCATTAATGCATATAATCATTACTAATATTTTCTTTTACTTACTGTTTACATTTTCAAGAAACATATTTAAACTCAAAATTACTTTTTTCATTCATTCACTTTTACTCTCCTAAATATTTTCTCTTGTTTCAAGTTCTTGCTTTCAAAAACCCTCTTCATCTTCCTCTAAAGCCTGTGTGAACAATGGCTTCTTCTTCAAACCTCAAAAATCCCAGTGCTCCTGATTCTGCATCAACGGAACAATATGAAGATCCCATCAGGACGCTTCTCACTCCTGTTGATAACCCGGAAGTTATCTTAGAAGTGATCATTGATTTTGGGAGTCTACAATAAAATGGGTTCAATCTCTATGAAGACGTGGCTGCTCAAGGTTGGAACAGGTATTTTGACCGTCTGGTTGGTCCAACATTTCCCATTCTCGTCAAAGAATTCTGGATACATGTTTCTTCATCAAATCACCAGGTTACTTCTTATGTCATGGGGAAGAAAATTGTGATTACAGAAGATCTTATTGTGAAGCTTCTTGGATACAACGGTGGTGGTATCAGATGCATTGACATGGCTGAGAGATGCTCTGACCTAAGATCAATTGCAAAGGAAATTTTTACTTCTGGACAACCCTCCAGTAAAATCAGAGATTTGAAGGATCGTCACAGAATCTGGGCCAGAATCATTCTAGGATGTATCCACCACAGGAAGCCCACAAGGTCTCCTGATTACATCAATATTAATCAGCAATTTCTGATATATTTCATTGCTAAGAAGACAAAGGTAAATCTTTCACACTTGCTCTTCAACCATCTTAGAACAAGTGTGAAAGAAACAAGAGAAGACGAAAGGACCAAGAGGGGTTGGATTCCCTTAGGAAGGCTGATATCAGATATTCTAACAGAGAACAGGCTGATAGAACATCTGACGGAGGCTCAGGAAATAAGCACATTGGAAGAAACTGCTGGGAAGCCCTTGAACGCCAAGAATCTGAAGAAAATAAAGATCATTGAGAATATCAAGAAGGAACCAACTGTTACTTCTCATGAGACCATTACTTCAAGAAGGACACCTCTGAAGGATTTTCCTTTATTTTCTGAGATAGACTCCAAACCAGAAATAATAGTCAGATACCTTGAAGCTTGCAAGGCTGATGGGACTGCTCCAAAAATCAACATTCAGGATCTACACAAGGCTGCTCTAGAAGTTGCGTTAAAGAAATCAAAGAAGAGGAAAGCAGCAGGAGAAAGACCCTCTCAGAGGACACCTAAAGCTGCCAAAAAGAAAGGTAATCCATCTTCTGTTTCTGTTATAGAATCAATAACTGTTTCAACATATGAAGCCATGCCTTCTCAACTAGAAAATCCATCACCCCAAACCTTTGAAGATTTTGACATAGAATTTGATCCATCCATAACTCTAGGTAATTTTTTGAATGAACCTCACTCCCCTACTCAAAATCCAAATCCTGAACATCATCAACCAGAACTTGCCAAAGTTCTGTCTAACATTGAACTATTTGATCAAGATTTTTCCTCTCCTATACCAGAAAATTCAAACACTCAACTCCCAGAAAATCCAAACACTCAACAACCATAAGAAATTCCACAACCAGAAAATACTCAACCACAATCTCCTCAACCAGAAGATCTGAACCCCAACTCACCATAACTAGAAACCTAACATGCTTCTACAAACCAATCTGAAGACTCTCCTTCATATTCTGATACCACAATCCCAATCCCTAGAATAACAAAACCTCTTGCGATTCGCATGCCTCTCCCTATTCATGACATTCCAGAAATTCCTTCATCCCTTGAATCACACCACCAAACTCCCCTAACAGACAAATTCTAATTCCTGACTCTCCAACTCCTTCACCCATCAACCATCCAGCTGACAACCTCAGAATTGTCATTGATCCACTAGTTCTGGACAGACTAGCTTCCACCTCTCGCAAAATTGCCATTCCCAAACCTAAACCAAAATCAGATGTTGGCAAGAATCTGTTGATTTTTGAAACAGAAATGTAGGACTTGATCAATTCTTTGAAGCAAGCAAGCCTAGATATTTCTAATCCTGCTGCTTCTGACTTTCTCTGGGAAAGATTCAGAAAATGGCTCAACGCTGAAACTATGAAGCTGAAGGAATTGGGTTATGAAAGGGCTCAGCATAACTTAGTGATCAGCTGAAAGCTTTTCAAGATCAAGTTCTGAGTCAATGGTGCAAGAAAGAAATTCTTCCACTGGATAATGCTCCCTAGAAAGAGCACCATCCTTCAGAAGTTGCTGAACCAGATTCAGAAAGTCTCTTCCTGACTACTACTCCAAAATACATGATTGTAGTAGAAGAAGTGGCTCAGTTAGAAGAAGCTGCAAAATGTTCTGAGCAACATCCAACCCCTGAAGAGACACCAACTTCATCCTTAGTCATGCAAACTCTGGAATAGTTGAAGAAAAAGAATGCTTTAATCCATGCAAGACTGGATAAGCAAGAGGATATGAACAAAGAGATTAAAAGTATTATGGGTAAACAAGAAGACACTATAAAGGAAATCAAAGGCATTCTAGGCAAGCAAGAAGACTCAAATACTCAGATCAAGAGCTTGTTGGAAGCGTTGTTCACACGTCTTCCCCCTCATTCTTAGATTTTCTTTTAAAATTGTTTATCTGTAACTTTTATCTTTACCTCTTTGTTTCTGAAACTTGACATTGCATTATGTTTTAAATATAATTCATCTATTTAGGCTCTTATTATATTGCCTTTTTGATACTTGACAAAAAAGGGGGAAAAAGTAAGATATTTTCAATAATGGTCTACCGGGATAAAAGTCTCAAACATTCTGAATTATTTAACCTCTACTTTTTGAAAAGTTTGAACAGGAACAAATTTTGATAGGAGATGCAGCTAAAACTCTGATGAGAAGGAACTTCAGGGAAATAATCAACTCAGGGGGAGTTTCTCTTAAACCTTTTGTTCTTTATTTTTCATTGAAAATTATAGTTTTTGTTATCATCAAAAAGGGGGAGATTGTTAGAACATAGTTTGATTTTACAACCCTTAGTTAGAGTTTTGATGATAACAAATACAAAGAACAAATATTCACCCTAAAAATTATGTTATTGTGTATACAGAAGTTTTGACCAAAGCAGCATCAGAAGTTAAGCTATAGAAGCTACACGCTGAAGTAATCAGAATTTACGCTGAAGATTGAGGACCAGAACATGTGCTTAAGTGAAGTAAACTCTGATTCTGAACAAGAGCATAATAATCTAAGTCATCAATGTTCTGAAGCATCAGCAGCAGGCAAGGATGTAAGGTTCTGAAGCGTTGCTACTCATTTAAGACAGCATCAATTACAATGGCTTCATTCAGACAGGATCTTTTCCAAATGGAAACTGAGTTAATGACATTTATCACGCTTAATGTTCAACATGAATCCATTGCCTATATAAACAAGCTCAGTGATCAAATCGTTCACGATTTTGCCAATACTACTTCACGAGAATTCAAAAATGCTGCAAGCTTACTCATCTATTCCACGCTCTAAATTTGTGTAAAATATCACATTTGTGATAACTGTTTTTGTAACGAAAAACATATGTACACACATTCATGTATCTTTATTTAAAACAGTGTTCCTTGAGATTAACTGGATTATGGTTGTACTCAAGAAGACCTTGACAGTTGTTAAAGTAATGATTGTAATCTATTTGAGATTACTGGATTAAGACCTCGTTGGAGAGAGGTGAAATCATCTTGACGGATGGACTGGAGTAGTTTGAGATCAAACGAACCAGGATAAAAATATTATTTCATTGCGCATTTGATTTCAAGTTTTCAATTCAACCCCCCCCCCCCCCCCCTTCTTGTGTTTTTCACTTCTTCACTTAGATCACAGTCTTTTTGTTCTTTATTTCTGAGCAAGATCCCTAACTTTTGTCTGGATCCCCCTTTCGAGTTTTCAATCCACTGGTATAATTTTTTTTTTGTATATTCCTAATTTTTTCCTGGATCTCCCTTTAGGGTTTTCAATCCACTGGGATGCTCCTTTTTTTCTAAGTTGCCCATTTAGGGTTCGAACTTTACGAGCTTTTTATACATAGTATTTTTTGGCTACGTCTGCATTTGCTGGATGTGGTAGTTCTTCCCCATCCATTGGTTTGAGGATAAGACCACCACCCGAGAATGTTGTATTTACCACGTACGAACCTTTATAGTTAGGTGTCCATTTACCACATGAGTCAAGGTGTGGTAATAGAATCTTCTTGAGTACCAAATATCCTTCTTTGAACACTCTAGGACGAACCTTCTTATAAAATTCTTTCTTCATCTGCTTTTGGTACAACTGACCGTGGCACAAAGTTGTCAAGCATTTTTCTTCAATGAGGCGAAGCTGATCAAGTCGTGTTTGAACCCACTCTTCTTCTTCAAGCTTTGTTTCCCTTAGGACTCAAAGTGATGGAATCTCTACTTAAACTGGGATTACTGCCTCCATGCCATATACTATAGAGAAAGGAGTTGCCATTATTGATGTACGTACAAAAGTACGGTAGCCATGTAGGGTGAAAGGGAGAATCTCATGCCAATCTTTTTATGTCTTTACCATTTTCTGAATGATTTTCTTGATTTTCTTGTAGACAGCTTCAACGGCTCCATTCATCTTGGGTCAATATGGTGAGGAATTATGATGCTCAATTTTGAAGTCATCGTATAACTCTTTCATCATTTTGTTGTTCAAATTGGACCCATTGTCTATAATGATTCTGTTGGGAACCCCATATATGCATATAGGATTGTGCTTGATGAATCGAGTAACCAATTTTCATGTCACATTTGCGTAGGATGCAACTTCTATCCATTTGGTGAAGTAATCAATGGCAACTAGTATGAACCGGTGTCGGTTAAATGCCTTTGGTTCAATCATTCCTATCATATCAATTCCCCATATTAAAATGGCCAAGGAGAAATTAAGACATTCAAAGGATTCGGTGGCACGTGCATTTTGTCGGCATAAATTTGGCATTTGTGACATGTCTTTGTATAATGGTAGCAATCAGCTTCCATCTTCAACCAATAATAACTTGCTCACAAGATCTCTCTTGCCATAGCATGTCTATTTGTATGTGTTCCAAAAGTGCCTTCATGGATTTCTCTTATTAGTATATCTTTTTCATGTTTCTCCAGACACTTGAGTAACAACATATCATAGTTTCTTTTATACAATATATCACCATTCAAAAAGAACTTTGAAGATAGCTTTCGTAAAGTTCGTTTGTCAATTACAAAGGAATTTTCTGGATATTCTTGTTTCTCTAGATACCTTTTGATGTCATAGAACCAAGGCTTGTTATCTGGTCCTTCTTCAATAGCAAGGCAATGTGCAGGTTCTTCAAAATGTTTGATCGTAATATGTGGTTTGTGATTTGGCCAAGTTACCTTGAAAATGGCTGATAAAGTTGCCAAGGCGTCTTCCATCTGATTTTCTTCTCGCGCAATATGGATGAAGGTAATCTCTGTAAATTCTACATCTAGCTTTAAAACATGATCCCAATACGGAATCAGTTTGGGATGTTCAAAGTCCCATTCACCATTGACCTGATATGTGACTAATGTTGAGTCTCCAAATACTTCGAGATGTTTAATTCTTAAATCAATAGCAGCTTCCAGACCTAAGATACAAGCTTCATATTCATAGATATTGTTGGTGCAATCTAAACATAACCTTGTAGTATAATGTTTGTAAAAAAAATTTGGAGAAGTCAAAACTGCCCCAATACCGTGTCCTAATGCATTTGAAGCCCCGTCAAACATGAGTGTCCAACGTTCCCCTAGTTCAGGTCATTCGTTTGGCCCTGGTATTTCATGGTCACCTATAACCATGACATCTTTGTTTGGAGAGCTAGATGGTTGATACTTTGGCAATGGCTGATGAGCTAGATGGTCAGCCATAACACTACCCTTGATGACCTTTTGAGTAACATATTGGATGTCGTATTCTGATAGTAACATCTGCCAGCGGGCAATCCTTCCTGTAAGAGTTTGTTTTTTGAACACATACTGTAAAGGATCCATTCTTGCTATTAACCATGTGGTGTGAGTTAACATGTACTGCCTTAATATTTTAAGAGCCCAAGCCAATTCATAACAATTCTTCTTTAGAAGTGAGTATCTGGTTTCGCAGTCGGTGAATTTCTTGCTGAAGTAGTAGATTGCATGTTCTTTTCTACCCATTTCGTCATGTTGTCCCAATACACACCCCATTGACCCTTCAAGAAATGTTAGGTACATGATGAGCGGTCTTCCGGGAACTGGTCGCATCAAGATTGGTGGTTCTTCTAAATAATGCTTTATTGTCTCAAAGGTTGTCTAACAATCATCATTCCCCACCACTATCTGATTTTTCGAAGTAATTTGAATATACGTTCACACGTAGCAGTTAGGTGTGATATGAATCTTGAAATGTAATTCAATCGTCCTAAGAAACCACGAACCTCCTTTTATATTTTTTGAGTTGGCATTTCTTGTATGGATTTCACTTTGTTGGGATCTACCACATACCACACTGACTTACAATGAAACCCAATAACTTTCCTGACTTAATACGAAATGTACATATGTTGGTATTTAACATCAGTTTAAACCTTCGCAGACGCTCGAATAACTTTTGTAAATGTACGATGTGATCCTCCTATGCATGAGATTTGGTGATCATATCATCTACGTATACCTCCACTTCTTTATGAATCATATCATGGAATAGTGTGACCATAGCTCGTTGATAAGTTGCTATACGTTCTTTAGACGGAAATGCATCACCTTATAATAGAAAGTACCCCAAGGTGTCATGAAAGTAGTCTTTTCCATATCCTCGGGTGCCATTTTGATTTGATTATAACTTGAGAAACCATCCATGAACGAGAACACCGAAGCTTAAGTTGTATTATCCACCAAAACATCTATGTGAGGTAATGGGAAATCGTGTATGGGACTTGCTTTGTTTAGATCCCGATAATTTACACACATGTGTACTTTGCCGTCCTTCTTGGGCACTGGTATGATGTTAGCTATCCAAGCTGGATAATCTACCACCACCAAGAACCCTGCATAAAATTATTTAAGGACTTCTTCTCGAATCTTGCTAGACATGTCTGGACGGGTTTTTCTGAGCTTTTGTCTAATTGGAGAACAACCTTCCTTGAGAGATAATCTATGCATTACAATATTTGTATCCAATCCTGACATATCTCTGTAAGACCAGGAAAATAAATCCACATATTCATGTAACAACTTTATCAGTCTATCTTTGACGTTTTCCTCCAATGTTACCCCTAGCTTGATCGCTTTTGTATCATCCTCTGTGCCAAGATTAATGGGTGCATCAAAATTATTCAGAGAGTTCAATATCTTCATCATCTTTCTCTTCTTCTTGGTTGATGTGTGCATCAAAATTATATCAGATAGCTGTAGTAATGTTACCGGTGATTTTAGGCATGGATTTGCACATTTTTCATGTTTTGGTGCAGTTTTAGTATGTGAATTTGGTAAATGCGTGTGAAGAAAAATATTTCCTTTTTTTAAATATAAGAAATAAATTCAAGAGAAACACAGAGATCTTGATTGAATGCGAAATATAACTTTTATTAATTGTGAATACTTTTTGAAACAAATCGGGGAACCCTTACAAGCTACCCCTATGCCTCGGGCTTGATATGGGTTCTTTCAAAAACAAGAAAAATTACTTTGGAAAGAAAAAGATCTCTGGAATCTCCACGGATGTCTAATTTTTGAGCTCTTCGCCTGGAGCACATTCACGGATGAAGTCAAAGGCCCTTTTGATGTTACTTTTGTTATATATCATGCCACTTGTCCGCCATGCTCAGTTCCTTTGTTGATGAAAGTTTCCTGGATAAGAGGAAATCGCACCTTGCCTTTCAGGGAAACCTTTGATGATTCGTAGCCCAAACCAAAATGATTCTTCTTTTCAGGTATCTCTACAAGTTTACCCCAACCTTTTGAGATACCATCTTTCACGACTGTTTGTAAGTCTCTCCATGAAGTCACAGTAGGTTTCTTGATTTTCTCCACTGGTAGTGTTACCATTGAAGCAACCTCTAATATTTGAAATTGTGTTTCTATACAATCTCCATCGACGTTGATATATCTGTAAGACTCTATGTGACTTACAGAGATGTCCTATTCACTGTTGATTATAACCAATCTTCCTTCAACAAAGAACTTCAATTTCTGATGAAGGGTTGAAGTAACAACCTCTATTGTGTGGATTTATGGTCGTCCGAGTAGACATGTATACGCTAGTTCTATATCCATGACTTGGAAAGTGATATAAAACATATGCGGCCCGATCTTGACAGGAAGATCCACTTCTCCAAACACTTTACTTTGAGAAGCATCGAAATATTTGACTATCGTAGAACTTGGCCTTATAACAACACCATCCAATGTTAACTTCATCAAACAAGATTTTGGTAACACATTGAGGGAAGACCCAATATTGCTGAGTACCATGGATGGGCTTGTAGTACCTATCTGAATAGAGATATGAAATACTTTGTTGTGAGCTCTACCTTGTGGGGGTAACTCATTATCATTAAAGCCTATATATGATCCAGATGTCAGATTTGCTACAACATTATGAAACTGATTCACTGCAATCTCTTTCGTAACATTAGCATAACTTAAAACCTTCATTAGAGAGTCTCAATGTGCTTCTAAGTTGAGGAGTAACGAGGGTATCAAAATCTTGGTCGGGGTTTGGTGTAGTTGATCCACCACCCTATAATCACTTCTCTTGATTATTTTCAGGAATTCTTCAGCCTCTTGGTCAGTAAAATTATTTCTTAGAGGCTCTCTCGTTCTTGGCTTGCCTCTATCACAGCTTTTCCTTATCCTTAATTATAGCATCATTTCTCTTTAGTGGTTCGGGACTATAGATTCGACCACTGCAGATCATGCCCCATATTCGATCTATATTTGTGACCGTCAAACCTTGACTTGTTGATGGTTCACATTATTGCTTTAAACCATTTACATAAATAGTAGAATCATAACTCCATGGTACCGCGTTGTTGCTTTCATAAGGGGTAGGAGATGGCCTCCTTAATCACCATTCTAGTCTTTGGTACATCTGGTATCCTTAGAGTTTATTTTGGTATTGTCGTTGGTGCTTTTATTGACTCCACCCGTGGAATCATAAGAATCTTCTTAATAAGGTCCGGCCTTTGGCATGGGGTTACCAATGCCTTCTTTGTGCTTCCATCAATCGCAGCTACATATTCTTCTTTAGGGTATTGCCCGAATTGGACTATCCCCTGATCCACTAATTTTTGTAACATTTTCTCAAAAGATTCATTATGTTCTAAGAGGAACCCACACTCCACAAATATTCTTTCAAAAGGTTTAGCGGGGCCTTTACTTGTCTGGTTGCCCCAATGTCAGTGACCACTTCAATTGCATTCACAGTTGGCCTGCTATGCGGAGGCATGGGGTTTGTTTTGATGTTTGGTTTATCAAAAGTGATATCTTGGGAATCCAACAAACCTTGAACCTTATGTCTGAAGGCCCAACATTTTTCTATAGTATGCCCCGGAGAATTGGTATGATACTCGCACCTGGCATTTGCATCGTACTTCGGCGGGAGTTCCCCAATTGGAGGAGCTAAAGGCTTTAGACCTACCAAAGATACCTTGACTAAGTATTGTAATAATTGAGTGTGCGGAATAGGGAGAGGATCAAATCTTCTCAGAGGCCTTTCAAACCTGTTTTGTTGTTGCTCTTGTTGAATTATCAACGGTTGTTGTGCCCTTAGATGCGATGCTACATCATTGACTTCTCCTTCCTTATTTTTCGAGAAGTTAGGAACGTGTCTTTTTGAATTATAAGGGGTACTGGATGATTCCCCTTGTATCTTCCAAATCTTTATACCAGCTTCAATCCTTTCACCAATAGTCACCAAATCCAAAAATTTAGAAGAGACGCTTCCCACCATCTTATCATAGTATAACCCTTGTAAAGTTCCCATGAACATATCGACTTGTTCTTTCTCCAAGAGCGGTGGTTGTACGTGAGCTGTCATTTCCCCCCACCTTTGAGCATATTACTTTAAAGATTCCTCCTTCTTCTAAGACAAGTTTTGGAGTTGCATACGGTTAGGCGCCATGTCAAAGTTGTACTTGTATTGTCTCAAGAAAGAATTGGCAAAATCTACCCATGTCTGGATGTGAATCCGCTCTAATTGCATGTACCAATCTAAGGATGCCCCACTCACACTAACTTGGAAGCAATGGATCATCAACTTTTAGTCTTGAGCATATGCATGCATATTTTGCAATACATTCATAGATGGTTCCCCAGACATGTGAGCCCCTTATATTTTCCAAAGTGTCAGGTACTTTGAATTTTGGAGGAATCACCACATCATGAACTAGACCCATTTCGAGAGCATCGACATCAAAAACATTGTAACCCTCCACAGCTTTTAACCTTTCTTACAAAGCTTTGTATTGGTTGAGTGCCAAGGGATTCTCAATAATTTTGGGTTGGTGTGTTTGAATGACACCTTCAAAATCAAGATTTCTATATTGTAGATATGCATAGTTGTTCGCACTGTTAACCGGAATCTACAGAGTATGAGATGCCCCTACCTTTGGCGGAGGTGGGACAAACCCTTAAGTATCCACTTTCCTGACTTCTTGTTGAACCATGGTTGACTTTTGGGGTCCGGACTTCGGTTCTCTTCTTGGTTGGTGACCGCTTGATGCATCAATAGTATGGGCTACTTCTTTAAAGGCTACTCTTGGAATCTGTTCTTGCCTCTCGATGATGTTCTTTAAGGCTAGAAGGACTTGACTCATATCTCACTTCATTGAGTCGATGTTCCCTTTGACTTGATCCAAATCTTCCCTGAATGCAACTTGGTTTTCTTCAATCTCCTCCATCACTTTCTTTTGATGGGCTCTTGTTTGATATGGCCGTCAGAGAGGTGGTGCTTTCTTACCAATGATTTAACTGGAGATGATTTTGAAAATTAATGAGTTTATATGAAATATGAAATTATGTGATGTTTGAGAATGCATGGATGCGTATGAATATGCTAAGATTTTTTTGTTTTTGACTTTCTTATTCACTTGGATTTTCCATATATTCCTTTTTGTATTTTTATTTTTTCAGGTTTTGCTTTTTTTTCATTGGTGAGCATCTAAAAATAAATACACAATCAAGATATGGAATAAAAATACTTTTATTGAAAACCATAATTGTCTTAACCAGAGAATACAATTCAGATATTGAAAAATAAAAAACATCAAAAGTTGCTGACAGAAATAACAAAGGGAAACAAAAATCTTCTAAGCACGACTGTGGATTTCAGCTCTGAAGCCATCAACCATAGTTCTGCAAAGCTTGAGAAAATCTTTAACGTCTTTCGGGAGAGAAACCATCACATTTTCTGCATCTCTCAAACTTCCAGGGATGTCAACAATAAGATTGTTGGCCAAGAAGGCGAGTCTTGCATGCTTGTCTTTGTAGAATCGATATTCTTGGTAGAGGTCTGGAATTATCTTAGGATTATTCTTTCTTGCTTTGGTGTTCTTTACATACTTCTCTTCCCAATATAACCTTTCAGCCCTCATCTTCGTATAGAGTTTCCGTTGTATTAGGAAATACTTTCGGAGGCCTTCTAACTCTAAACACACTTGCTCGTATTCATTAGTCTTTTGGGCGAGAAATCTTGCTGCCATCATCCTCTTGAGGCGTTCTCCCACCTTCGATTCTTGGCTATCTTGGAGTCTTATGGTAAGATACTTCATTTGTTCTTCTTGATCTAAAGAAGCTTGTGCCAAACTTTGGATTTGAGCCCTCAAGTATTCTCATCTCCTTTTTGTCTTGCATTGCCTTTTCGTACCACCTACTTAGTTTCCCGATTTTGCTAGCACCATCCTCCAACCGTTGGTTGTGGGAATCCAAGTTGAAAGTAGCACTCAATAACCCTTCAGTCGAACGCTTCCGCTTAAAACTCTCCTTTTCAAATGCCTCACGATATTCTGAATCTGTTGATCTGTTGATTTGAGTATACGTTGCATATGTCTTTTCTCCTTAGTTAAGTTATGGAGGTTAAGCTCCAATTTTTATTTCTCTTTTTGAGGTTGTTTCAAAGCTTTCTTCAAGTTGTCTATTTCTTCTAAGGACACAGGAAGAAGAACTGGGACATCTGGCTTGTACTCAGGATTAATGTCAAATGGTAACTTAACAACTTGCACCCTATCCAAAACCCATCGAGTGTAAGGTTCTTTTTCCACAGCATTCTTCCTTTCGGCCTTTCTTTTATTAACCCTACTCCAAGCTCGGATGATTTTGTTGAGAAACTCTCGGTCTCTTTTTCCCATGTCATGCATGATTAATTATCGAAGTTTTTCATCAGAGGTTTTATCCTCTAAAGGATACCCTAGTTATCGCAAAGCCAAGGTAGGGTTGTAGTTGATGTAACCACGGGATCCAATCAACGGAACATTCGGAAAGTCTTCGCAACTATAAATGATATCTCTGATGTCTAACTTCCTCACATACCAGAACATATAATTAACAATAAGAGACCTTAATTTTTGAGGCCACTGGTATCTTTTCATATTCGAAACCATGTAATCTTCCTTATATAGATGAGTCATAAACCAAGAATATAAGAGTGGGATGCAACAGTCTAGAGTACCCCCCCCCCCCCCCCCCTTTCATACCGAGTGTGAAGTGGATAATAAATATCAGCAAGTAAAGCAGGAGTTAGGTCCGCATTCAAATCTTTTGTGCCCCAAAATACACTAATAGGTGCAGGGTTAATATAGTCCAATGTCCGCGGAAACAAAATTATACCATAGATAAGTAGCCCTAAGCAATCAACATAAGACTCCCATTTTTTTGTCATTGGCAAAATAAAGAGCTCTAGTTTCCAAATAGCGTCTCTTAATTCCTTCTACATCACCTTCTTTTATGTAATTAAGAGAGAATTCAGGATAAGGGATCCCTAAACCATTTGCTAAGTCTTTAATGTCAATAGTCTTCCTAATTCCCGCATAAGCTTTTCCCTTAGAGAAATTCAAGAGTCTGTCAAATTCTTCCAAATTCGGTGTTAGTTAAAAGTTTTGGAAGGTAAATCACCTCAATGGAAGGTCGTATAACTAAACCAAGGCAGAGATAGAATCCAATTGTACATCCATTTCTGTCAACTCAAGGGTATCCCCATAACAACGAGTAAACATCTTCAAATCTCTTTCAGATAGTTTCCCTTTCATGGTCTTAATCTTTGTCATGTCTGGCTTGACGACATTAACACAGAAAAGTTGTTTCCCTATAGCATTCATTCTTATGACACTTCACCAAAAAACTTTTGATTATATTTTTTTTAATCCTGTGAATAAGACTTACAAAAATAATTGAGGGTAATAAATATATGAAATACAAGATGTATGAATGCATGATTGTATGGCATAGTAACAGGATTTCATGAAAGGCATCCTTAGTCGGTAGGCTCCTAGTTTTTGCCTACGTATATTCTACCCTCCCCATAAGGTGGTTTCCTTAAGGTTATCATGGATAACACTAGAGGGAAAGGCACAAGGGCCTCCATTAAGTGGAGCCTCTTTGTAGACCGGAACTTTCGTCTCTAGGTCGTGAAAGGTCTCACCATGAGATTTTGGTTTAAGGGTTATACAAAAAGTCATAGGTTTCGTTCCAAAGTCCTACCCCTCAAGAGGATGTCTGTTGAGACGTATTTATTTTTTGGAATTCCACCAACTCTAGGCGAAGTCGTCACAAAAACTCATAGGGATGATGTATCCCCTTGGCCAATGGACGAACCTTCTTTCTAAGATTTTTTTAAAAAAATAATTTTTGAAATAATAATATCTCGCCAGTAGATGAATAAAGATGACAAATAATATAATAAGTAAAAATAAATAAATAATTAAATAAGCAAGTATAAAAACCCAAAAATAAGAAAAACCCTAAAAAACCCTAAAACCAAAAGGAAAGGCTTTTAAACCCTACGGTCGAATCCCAAGCAGAGTCGCCAGCTGTAATAACAGGTTTTGAAAATGAGAGTCGCCACCCTTAATTATTATCCTTAGGAAGGGAATATAAAGGATAACCCTAATTTGGTTAGAGATTCTAAGTTATTTGACTCGATTTTAGAGGAATGGAAAGTGTTAGGCACCCCTCCTCTACCTTGTTCACAAGGATACTTAGGTTTAGAATTACAATTTTTAGGAAATAAGGTTTTAATTTTTATTAAGGGAACTCGCTATAATTTTAGTCGTATGCCTACATATCTTCTTATGAGGAATCATAGTTCCAATTCGTAGTTCGCAGTTGGTTGGTGTTTTTTATAAATTACGAAGATATTTTAAATTTTCGTTGAACCAAGTCTGAGTTTGTGAATAGCAGAGTTGTTAGACGAAGTTCACAGCCGATTAAAAATATTTTCATAATCCTTTTTGAAAATAATCTTGAATTTTAAATTATGTTAGTGAAAAATTGTTTGTAATTTGATTGGTTAGATATTTTTTTAAGTATATTAAGAAATATAAGAAAAAATAGTTTTAATGCATGATACAAGGAATTTTAATGCAATTTATAATTAATTAATAATGAGTTAGTAAAAAAAACTTTAATTTTATAATAATAATAATAATAATAATAATAATAATAAAATATTTTTGGAATTTATACAAATATATTAAATATAAAAAAGAGTTTATTATAATATAAATAATAAAAAATAGAATATAAAGAAAATAAAATTTCAATTGAAAAGTCAGGGGGTGTATTTTATGTTGGCGTAGTAAAATCAGGGGGTACAGAAAATAGGACCTTGAATCCAGATATTGGATTCAGGCCCAAACGTAAGAGGGAGGTGCATAATCAAACATGGAAGTAAAAGTGGGGGTACGTGAAGCAAGGGCCCAAGTTCAGATATTGAATTCGGCCCAATAGTGCAGAGGGAGTGTGGATTATTATGGGAGAAGCAAACAGAGGGTGAGTTTAGCAATGGGCTAGGCCCAAAACAAATATCTGACCCAATGGGCAAGGTGTGGGAGAGATCACAAAATTGTGATAGATGCGCGCTTCTGGGACATCTGACGATGATCCAAGGGTTATGATGGGAAGCGCATGGTAAAGGGAGGCGCACCAGATTAAGGAGTGTTATATACACAAAACCCTTGGCTGAATGCCCATTTTTCTCTCTTCTCCTCCTCTCTCTACAACAAACGAAAACCTCTCTTATGATCCTAGAGAGAGCCTCTGACCTCTCTCTAGAAATCCACCACACTTTAAATCACGCCGCCTATAGCACCACTGGCCGAAAATTACTTCCACCGGCGGCTGCACCTGGGCACCACCACCTTCATTCAAACCTTTATCACCAAACCTAGAAACCACCGTGAACTATGAATCCAAACCTCAACCCTACGGTTCTTACATGAACCCTAGAAATCTTCAACCCAAAAACGTATATTCAGATGAACTCTAACCCTAGACACCAAGAACCCTAACCCTGATTTATGAACCCTAAGCCTATGTTATGAACCCCAACCCTAAATACTTTCCAGAAACCCAAAACCAACAAAATTAACGGCAATTAACAAAAGCTAAGGGCTCGATTTACCTTACATGCAGTATTTCTTTATGCTTTCTTCTTGATCTTGGCTTCTAATCCCTTCCTCTCTTTGTTTTCAGGCATCGGCTAATGGCGATGATAACAGAAGTGCAATGACGATGTAGCGATAGATCTAGGGTTTTAGAGTAGAAACCTAGATCTCAAGTGAAGGGTGTGGATGTTGGGCGTAAGCTTGCAGCTTCTACTTCTTCTCATTGTTACAACTTTATGCTCTTCCAATTTCTTGTTCCTCCTCTTTTAATTAGTTTTAGGTTTTATTTATAGGATAGAAATTTAGACAGATTAGGAACATGTTTTTGATTTGTCGTTATATTCTAGTGATTAAATCACTTAGTGATTTGATTTGATCCTGTAATTGATTTCTTGGATTGTAAATTGATTTATGACTTAGGGATTTTATTTCGTTCTATTTTGAATTTGTATGATTTCTTTGTAATATTCATTCTTGTAGGATTTGATTTTGTATTATTGAAAGATTTGATTCGTTTTTACTTTGATTTGCACAATAGTCGTTTTGGGCATGTGGGTTGCTTAGCAAAGTGTAGTTGATGAAGAACAACAACGTTGTTGACTGATGCATTAGGGTTTCAGGCCCTGTTTGACTTTGGTCAAACTACTTAGAAAAATAATTAAAATTTTAATAAAAATAATAATAATAACTAAATATTATAAATTGAACAATTACAAAAATAGTAACAAAACCAGTAATGAGAATGGGCCACTGTTCCAAAAAATGAAATGGGTCCTTTCAAAAAAAAAGGGCTGATCTTGGCCTCTAATCAAAGTTTCTAGCCAAACTAAAAACACACCCCTCTTGTTAAATAGTATGAGCCTCTTTATGGGCCATCAGATTTTGATGGCCTAAAACACCATGCATTTATTGTTTGAACCAGGCCAACGCATAATTGTCTTGATGAGCCATCAGATTTATATGGTCCATTTAAGACAATACACCCACCTTTCTATTAATTCCCTTAATTCAAAATGCGTTTTAAGAACAAAATATTTTAATGGTCTAAATGATTGAAAATACACCTGTAGCGGTAGAAATGTTGAGACTAAGCCATTGGAATGACTTAATTCGCACAGATCAAATAAAAATCGCCACCGCCCTTTATTGTTTCCAGAGGAATGGGAAAAGATCGAATAACCCAAAAAGAGGGGGAGAGAATCTAGGTATGGGGATTGGTTATGCAAAGGTAAGGTATTAATACCCTAAACATCTACGGTACTCCGCAGGAACCTCTTTGAAAATTTGTGTACTTTGGTTATAAGTGTTGTATACAAAAATAGATGGTGGAGGTGAGAAAAGAAGTATTTTTTAGAATTTTTGCACCCGCTGCGGTTGCGAACCTTTAGTGCCTATGTACCACCTTCTGTGCAATAAGGGATCAGGATACTTATAGTTCTCCTTTAAAAAATTTAAAAACACAAATGTGTTGGTTAATTTTAAGAGACGAGACATCATCTTCATATCTGAGTGGAAAACATACTTACTACCCACGATTATGAGAAAGCAGAATTTGCATCATCTCAAAGTGAAGGATATAGCTTGGATTTTAAAATCAACAAAGCTTCGCTCAACACCCAAGTGGAAAACGTATCACTTCACTACATATCATAGAAGTATAGTAGCAAGCATCACTACAAGGAACGACAAGAGTCTAATCTTTTAAGAAAAATTTAAAATAAAAAGCCAAAGTGGCAAAGTGATTTGAATGAGATTGATTGACTTTTAGTCTTCTCACAAAAATGTCAAAGTATTATTAAGTTTTTAAAAGTTTAATTAAGAAAATATTTTTGAAAATGCATGGACCTAAGTCCAAGTTTATTATAAAAGCGGTTCAAGTTAGTAAACAAGAAGAGTTTTCAAAAGGAGGGAGAAGATTTTTGAAATTAAAGAAGATTGGAGGAGATGAAGGGACTATCCTAAAGTATAAGGTAAAAGCTAGGGAAAAGAACCGTCTAACAAACAAGAAGCCAACACTTGACACAATGAGTCAATGTTGAATTCCCAACCTTTGGATTGAAACCAAACAAGCAGAGATATTAAACCTCTTAAGAATACCAACATCAAATGCATTAAGTCTTCAAAAAAATTGGACAGAGTAACAGTTGTATACAAATGAATTCTCAATCACAGACAAAACACATAATCAGAATAACCTGCACACAAAGAAAAAAAACAACCCAATGTCTCGGGGTAAACCCCGAGAACTTCAGACAAAATGACAACAAAAGTCACCAAGCTCTCAAGGGTGGTCAAAGTCTCCACTCCTAAGTCCAAGAAATCCATAACTCCAAATTGCCAAGGACAGTAACCAAATAGTCCAAGCAACCTTAAAGTTTTTTATTTTTCAGTTTGGTTATTAAGTATTGTTGTACCCCAAAATTTTCCCTCTCATTTTATTCAACACATGCCCATTGAGGTCCTCAATTTTCTCAAGGATGCCCAAGAGTTGACCAGACAAACTCTCTGCTAAGGCAATGTACCTCAAACTAGGGTTTCCATTTTAATCAGTGTGTGGGAATTACAAAGTTCCCAAATTCCATTCATGGTCCTAATATGTTCTCAAGATCATCCATGTCAAGTTTCATGCCTTACACAAGAAGTTTGCTCAGTCAATTGTTCAGATGCCTGAAAGTTAACTACACTAGGTCAAAAGTCAACTGTGGCCCACATACAGTTAAAATTCAAGATTTTTGGTCAACATCAACATTTTGAATTTATATCCATCATTTGATCAAGTTTTTATCATGATTCCTAAAGGAATGCCCCAAATTCATCAAAACCCAAAAGTTGCTAAATTAGGGTTTCTCAAGAAAAGTCGACCAAACTTTGACCAAGCATAACTTCTTCATATTTTATCATATATTTTCCATCCAAGGCTCATTTTGAATAGGATGCAATTCTCTACAATTCATATTCATCCCACAAGTTCAAAATATGCACTCATCAAAAGATATGAATTTCTACATTATAGGTCCTTTTGAAATGTCAACAAAAACACCTTTTGGGTCAAAGCTTATTACATGAACATGGAAGACCCAATTGACATGAGACCAAAAGGGTTGTTTAGGGAACATCCTAAGCTTTCTAAAAAGTCTAATAACACCTCTCTAGGGTTAAAATTGGAGGAGATATGCCTTGTCAAAGTTGACCATTTTTGCAAAATTGCCAAAAGTCAAATGTCCTCAAAAATGCATTTCTTTGTCAGATGGGCCAGGCTTTTCATGATTGAATCTTGTTTGTGACATGGTCCACGACCCAAATTAGCATCTACACTTTATTTTCTTCATTAATTATTTTATTTTGATTTTTTATTATTTAAAATTCAAATTAAATCAAATAAATTGCAAAAAATTCAAAAGATTGATTTTTGATATAATTTTTTGTGGGAATCAAATCCAATCAAGCTAGCATATCATATCCAAATCGTGCAAGGGTTGATTGAAGCAAAAATAGCATGATTTTGGTTGTTTTGAAAGATATCATACAAGGATAAAATCAAATCCAATCTCCTAAATTCACCAAGATACAATGCATTTTTGTTAACCTAATTTGTTCTAATACAAATACGAAACATAACCAAGCCAAGAGGACAAGGATTTGCAGTGAAAAAATGCCATACCAAAACTCAAAAAATTGGACAAAAGTGTTGGATCATTTTCGGACCTAGAAGGCAATTCAAGCCGTTCCAACACTCCCAATCGTTTCCTGGAGCCTCTCTGGAGCTAACATGATCAGTTGCACGCCTCCATAAGCCCATAATCCGCCTACACGTCTCTCACGGTTTGGAATATTTCTTGAATTTGATTTTGGTTATTCACGCATGGTTAACAACTTTTAAGCATAGCATGATATTTGTATCATCATTTGGAATGTTTTGGCTTACGTAATTTTATGTTTCAGTGCCTGTATTCATGATCACCATTGTTAGGGTTCCTGGTTGCGTTTTAGGGCTTTATTCTACAGGTTAAATTATGCCAAGAAAAGAGCACCATGATACTCGTGAGATCAAAACGAGTTGATCTATGTACTCACCATTAATTTATCATGCTTGTTTAAGATTTTTGAAAGAAGCAGGGCTATAGTTACAGACACATGCCGTAGGTAAAAGTGTTATACCTAAAGTGACGGTCTGGGGAGGAAGATGATGAGTTGGCGCAAACCTCACTGGCCCGTTTGAATAATCGCGCGCATTTTTGTTATCCATGTTGTTTCATATATTATTCATTGTTTTTATTATTATAAAAAATAGAACAGGTGGTCCAGTGGTGAAGCGCACGTTTGGAAATGTAGAGGACCTGGGTTCGATCCCAGGTCCCAGCATTTTCTTTATTTTCTAACTTTGTTTCAACAGATCATGTGCATGCACGTCCCATGTGCCTACCATGCACCTCACAATCCAGCCAATGGATTCCTCATCAATCCAATCCAACGTCCCACATGCCAAGGACTATGGTACACTCTCCAGGCCTAACCAGCACATGATCACACGCTAGGACTGGGTTGAGCATAAAGGGCTTGCAAATTCAGACATACACCCCCTGGATTGCTTTCACAAATAGACCAAATCTCTTTTATTTTTCTATTTTATTTCTTTTTTTAATTATCCTTTTTTACAAAATAACACAAAATCATGTTTTTTTATTTAATCAAAAATCATCAAAAAGCATAAAAATCATTTTTTTCATAAAAAATATTTTGTTTCTTTAATTAATTAATTAGTTTAATTATTTAGGGAAATTTAATTGTTTTTTTCATAATTTAAATTAATTAGAAATTAGGGTTTTAATTTTGTACCTAATTAGTTTTTTCTCAAAAAATAATAACCTAAATATTTTTTCAATTAAATTTTTAGGGTTCTTTAATTGTTCTCGCATTTAATTCGCCGCGCGCATTTTTTAATTTCCTTTTATTATTATTGTAATTGTTTCGAGGTTGTAATAGTAATTAGGGTTTCAATTTCGCATCTTTATTTTCGGTCAAAATAATTATGTATCTGCAAAAGCCTTGTAATAGCTAGGACCTTTAAACTTGCCCGCATTTTAATTTTCGCAAACTATAAACTGCTTAAATGTATGTTAATAGGATTGTATGGAAAGACTAACTGAAAATTAAAATAGAAGATCACCTTAATTGTGCAAAGATAAATTAAACTGAAAATTACATTCGCACATGCTCACTCTTAGGGTTTACTCCACTCTGGTTGCCTTTGGTAAACGGCCATGAAGTATAGGGTTTGTTAGTGGTTGTCCTCTAGCCCCGAAAGATCTAAAATGACCCATTCGGATGTTGCCTCGGAAAAATATCTTTAAGGCTTTAGGATGATTACTAATGTTTCCTAACATTGCTTTTATGATCGTATATGTCCCTTCGAATGTCCCTAAAAACTCCAACGACGATGCTACCTATTTATCAATAATGGGATAGTATTGTCTAAAAGGAAAACGAACAGACCTTTTTCGAGTAGGTAGATTAGTTCCTAGGAACTTGCTCAAACAAACAAACTTTTTCACACCAACGCTTTTCAAACAAAGTTTTCAAAAACAACTTCATAACATTCTTGAGGACAGAAACAAGGGTTAATACGAAGTAAAACAAAACTTTTCAAAACAAGCACACACAAGTAGTTTTCAAAATGAGCAAGTACCTAAGAGCCCATTGAAAACCATGGATAGAAAGAGTGCTAACACCTTCCCTTTCTATAATCTACCCCCCGTACTCAAAAATATTCTCGAAAAAGGTTTTTTTTATTCTTTTTCCTTTTCCTGATTGGATAAAATAAAAGTCGGTGGCGACTCTTGCTTACCATGACATTTTGTGAACAAAAAACACAAACCAGTATCAACAGTCGGTTTTGCCACCATATCACAGGTATATTCAAAAAGAAAATGAAAGCTCAATGAGCAAAATAAAAATGACATAAAGATAAATGCTCAAGTGAGCAAAGATGAAAATAAAATGAAATAAAAATGCTAAGAAAATGGTGCGTAAAAGTAAAGGCGTAAAGTAAAAGCATAAAAATAAAAGTCAATTGTTAATGGGTTAGAAATTAGAGGTTAGTTGAATGACCATCTTGAATCTTGCATTTGAAAACTCATTAGAAGATTGATAAAATCAAAGAATCTCAACAACAAGTTTCATTTGCTTTTTGTCAAGTATATCATTCATTTTAAATTCTCGAGGCAACAACAAATGATCAACGATGTTTAAATGATTTACTTAGACCAAAATTTATGATGATTCATTAGAGGATTGATAAGACCAAAGCCTCCTAACAATGAACCTCAAGGTTATTGGATCAAATGTTTCAAATTAAAGATACTTGGGCTTACAAACATAGGTTTGGGCCACGAATGATCATTTCTTGAATCGGGACAAAATTTAGCGCTATGTTAAGCAATCGTAAGTGGACTTATGTAGAACTCACACCTATTTTGGGGCCGGTCAATAGCAATCTATGTACCTTATGTTTAGAGAAATGATATGTAGATCACTCTCTAACAACATGTAGTACAAGTAAGAAAGGGATAAGATGAAGAGGGAGGAGATGTATTAAATGAAGTTAGGGTTTTAAATATCGTCAACATCATTCATCCATTTTGGTGGATTTGGTTTTTCAACCTATCAACACCCAAGATCCAATGAGGTTGAGGAATTTGTCACCAAATGAAATCCAAGTTATGACCAAATAAAAAATAATAAAAAAATATTTAATAAAAAAATATTTAAATGGTTAATAAGAAAAAGGAAAATAATTGGTAAAATACACAAAGTATATTAAAATACCAAATAAAAATCCTAAAAAATAGTCAGAGGTCAAACATAAGTCATTAATAGTTGACAAAAAATTTCAGATTTTTTTAGAGTCAGAAAATATTTTTTAAAATTTAAAGAAATAAGAAAAATAAACCAAAATTTGTAAAAATAGTAAAATCAGAAATAAAAGTAAAATGAGGTCACCAATATTTTTCAAGAGATCATTGGATCCTACCATAATTTTTTCAGAATTTAAAAAGACCGGAAAGTATTTTTAAAATAATTAAAATAAGGCAAACAAAACAAAAATTATGAAAAATATCAAACATCCAAATAAAAATATGAAAAAATATTCACGAAGTCAGAACTAAATCGAAGTATTTTTGTATATATTTTTCATAATTTTTGGATAAAAATAAGAGAGTTATGAATTTTTAAAATAAAGGAATTTTTAAAAATAGTTTTGTAAAATAAAATAAATCAGAAAAATCCACATTCGTTGGATCTAGCCCACTTATACATGCTTGGAGATCTAATGGATCTCAGGTGAATGAGTATCATGAACCCAAGTCAATGTGCGCGTATGTAACACAAAAAAGTCTAACCAGTCAAAATAAAACAATTGGCTGAGTATCATTGGTTGAAGAATGATACGTAGGGCGTCTTCAACCTTCAGCCTCCTGCAAATAGGGCAAACCTCAAATCCTTCAATTTGTAAATCTACGCGTTCATAGTGGTGCCATCAGATGCATCTACTTGAGACGATTACAACCATATACTCGCGAAAAATTTATATAAATCACAACGTAGTTGATTTGAAAAAAAAACAGAGAGTTTTGAAAATGTTGAAATCAAAAATCAAAAGCACCAAATGCATTGATTCACCAAAATTGAGTCGATAGCAAGCATCAGTGAACATCATATACCATTCCAGTAATTTGAGTTAGAAGATTTCGTGCCTTAAACTACCTGAACAAAGTCAGATGAATTTGCTCTACAATTGGACTCGGCTAGCACGATTTAGGGCACCTCAAGGCTTGGTTCTTTTTCTGTTAGCTTTAGTGAAGTTCAAGGATGAAGAATCAACAAAGAAATTGGATTGAAAAATGGAGAAAAGATGAGTTCGAAAATTCAGAAAAGTGAGTTATGGAGGGAGTTTGATAGGGTGATTTTGGTTGTTCAAGCTTGCGAAAATGAGTTGAATAGAGTCTATATTTATAGGAGAAGTGAATGGAATCAAGAGGAGGGGTGAATGGTGCAATTTCAATTGAATTTGTGCACACATGTGTTCACGAGAAAAGTGTGCTCACATGTGCATCAAAACTCATCTAAATGATGCGTTTTGTCACACTAAATAATCTAAATATCTTTTCTGAAAATATTTAAGTGAAAACCACGTGGTAATTTGGTGATTAGAAGTTACATTATGGAAATTGCAATCTGACTGCAAGTGAAACTTCAGTTCCAAGGTACCAACTTTGAATCCATAGTGTTCACAACTCAAGAGGTCTTGGGGCATAATTCTTGAAGCGTTTGAAAGATAAGGTCACAATATTTACAATGTGCAAAGAGAGAGATAATTTGGATGCTTGAGTTAGAAGTTGTGTTTGGTCAAAATCATAAAATAAAAAAAAGCGCTGACTTTTTGTACTTAGAAAAATTCTAAATTTTTCTCCAAAATGTCCAATAATATTTTGACTCCAAACAAGGTCTTCTTTCAAAATTGAGCTTTGATCATTGATGATAGCTTGAAGTGGACTCCTTAAAGAGTATTGTGAAACTTGTTTCACTCTAAAATTCCAAATATTGAACAAGTTATGATCCTTTGAATTTGGTGAAAATCCATGAGGTGACCTATAATCTTTTGAGTTTTTGAGGCATCTTCTAACCACTTTCAAGCTTTGCACATAATAGAAAATTTTAAGTTCACATTATTAAAATCATTGTGGAAAAATAATGGGCTCAAGGAGATAAAAATTTATCAAGTTATGACTTTTTGAAGTCACATAATGAAATTTGATGGCTTATCTAGAGGACTTGTAATCTTTCTCCATCATTAGGAATCTTCCACGCAAAATTTGTTTGAAACTTTTGAATTGATTAGTTGATAATCTTTAAGGAGAAGTATGTCTTTGGAATCACTCAAAAATATCAAAATATGGACAAGATATAGCCCTTAGAAGTTCAAAACCCTAACTCCTAGAGCATCAAAATGGCTTGGGAACCCCTTTCAATTTTGACATTCTTTCTTGCACAATCACTTTTGCCATGTGAATAGAAGTTGTTGTGGATGATAATAAGAAACAATAGAAACAATAACCACTTCAAAATATTAAGAATTTATAGAGGTATGCACTTGGGATCAAGGAATCAAAAACTTGTCCAATTAGGTCAAACCTCTTCAATCAATTCTTGCATCTTCTGACTTCCTTTGACAAATTGAGGCATGATGAATCATAGTAAACCTTGTCATGATATTACTTTAAATCACTCTTAATGATGGAGTTTGAATCTCAATGAAGCTTTTTTGAAGAAGGCACGGAAATAAACTCATGAACCTATGAATCAACCTGATGAAATGTGTTGTGCCCTTACCTATAAGATCATCATTTAGAGCAAACATTCATTGTATTTGTTAGTTAAAAGTTAATCAACACAAGACATATATGATCACAATGTACAAATAAAAGTGCTTGGTGATACCTCATAAGCAAACCTAAAGATAGGGAGAAGAACCAAACCCTAATGTTATCTTGATATGATTGGGTTGATATGAGATGATAGAGGAATCTTAGGGGTAAAAATCGAGGTATAACAACTGGCCTTATTTAAGTGTCTTCTATCCGAAGATACGAAGGTTAAAATCTTCGTTTCAAAGCGATTGAAGATACTTAAATATAAAATAAGCCCTATTTTTGGCCCTAAGATGCCATGCAATGCTTACGATTGTTCATGCAAACAAACAAATCTAAAGATGACAAAGGACACCATCGGGGAAGCAGAAAATAAAGAATCAAAATAAAATTCGACCAGGGAAAATAAATCACAGGTGAACAAAAGACTAGACTCTATTGGGGTAAAGCCCAAAGAGGAGATAAAGCATCATCGACTCAAATATTGAGGAGAGAAGTAAATAAGGATAACAATTGACAGACAACTGTAAACTATCCACTCACTGAGAAGATAGCAAAAAAGTAACATCGACCCACCAGGAAAAGAAGTGGTAAGATAATACCGGTAAATACCAATATTAGGGTAGGCAACAAATGATTAGCATCAGTACTTATGACTGGAACATATAAAATTCCTTAGAGAAAAGTGAATCTAAACGAAGAACTATCTCCCATAATGACGAGACTACCATTCATCGGAGTAACAAATAATCTCAACAATGAACTATCTCCCATAATGACGAGACTACCATTCATCGGAGTACCAAATCTCAACAATGAATTATCTCCCATAATGACTAGACTAACATTCATCAGAGAAACAAATCTCAACAAAGAACCATCTCCCATAATGATGAGACTACCATTCATTGGAGTAACAAATATTAACAACGAACTATCTTCCATAATAACGAGAGTACCATTCATCGGAGTAACAAATCTCAACAACGAACTATCTCCCATAATGACGAGACTACCATTCATCGAAGTAAAAAATATCAACAACGAACTATCTCCCATAATGACGAGACTACAGTTCATCGGAGTAATAAATCTTAACAGCGAACTATCTCCCATAATGACGAGACTACCATTCATCGGAGTAACAAATAATCTCAACAATGAACTATCTCCCATAATGACGAGACTACCATTCATCTGAGTACCAAATGTCAACAACAAACTATCTCCCATCATGACGAGACTACCATTCATCGGAGTAATAAATTTCCACAACGAACTATCTCCCATAATGACGAGACTACCAATCATTGGAGTAACAAATAATTTCAATAACAAACTATATCCCATAATGAAGAGACTACCATTCATCGGAGTACCAAATCTCAACAATGAAATATCTCCCATAATGACGAGACTACCATTCATCAGAGTAACAAATTTCCATAATGAACTATCTCCCATAATGACGAGACTACCATTCATCGGAGTAACAAATATGAGTCTTCTCGGGGAACTGATAGACTTACTAGGGAGGAACAGATTGCTCAAATAAAGAGACCGCCACTTGCTGTTATGAGAAGGAAATGCAATAATGCTGTTGAGAAATGAATCTTGGCTTCTCTGGAAAATGTCAACACAGTCCTACTAAGGAGATAAATTCTTCTCGTGAAAAATAAATGCACATGCTCAAACTAGGGCTCAAAGCCTACAGAAAACATAATAATAACGTCACCAAGGATCACAAATTCAAACCAGAAATAAATCGGAGTGAAATAGTCAACCAAGATAGCACCTGATGAGAAATAAACTCAAAAGGGGACCACAGACCTTACCAGATAATGAGCTGAAAAGGAAGGATAAAGCCAAAATTCTTCCACGAGGGATAACTCAGTGGGGAAATTTAAAGAATATACACTTTCTTCTTAAGGTTGACAATCTATTGGAGAAAGGGTAACATAACTCTGTAAAATAAGGTAATGTGTCAACAAAAGCAATAACGAATGCAAATGAGCCATGAATTTTAATTCAACTATGCATCATGTAAGTATGGATGCATGAATGTTATCATGTATATGTTGACAAAACAAACATACAATACTAGGAATAACCAGACATAACCAGCTTGGGTAAAGTTAATACTCGGTTAAATCACATCCAGGAGGAAAATTTCATAAGATAGTAAGCACCCACCGAGGGAACAAATTCTTATTTCATGGCTTAAATCCACTGGGAAGATACGTGGCTTGAAAATAATCACAGCAAAACAAATAAATCAGTACATATGCACGGATATAACATCCTCCTCCAGGCTTCACCAGGGAATATAACATAGACTTCAATGGGGAAAGCAATGTCTCAATGTCTAGACTTCCACTGGAGATTATAATACTGACTTCACTAGGGAAGATGAAAACCACATCTTCGAGACATCAACTAGGGATCTTGTACTGACTTCATCAAGGAGTTCAACACCACGTGACCTAGAGGAGCCCAAAATACATTCTTCAATACTGAGTGATGATTACACAAACTTCTAGGGGGGGAAATTATGAAATCATATGGGGAATAACAACTTTCAGAGAGAAACATTATATCATCTTCATTTGGGGATCTAAGAAGTCAAACAATACAGTAATAAATCAAAATTATGGGGATTTTAAATCAAACCCAAAACCTGGCGAGAGAAAACCCAAAACGTTGACAGCTGTCTCCACACTTCTTAGAAAAGATACTGACTTTGTCTAGTTGTCTGAGAAACAAACAATAACAATAATGCCATCACTGCAAAGGGCGATGTTTTGCAAATGATCCTTCCTCAATACACAAAGGGAGAAGAAACTTCCATCATATGAGCGAAGACCTCACTGGGGAATCTGGGATAGAGGTTTCAAACCATGCAAACCCGAAACCAAATAATTAACCTGGAGAAGAGCTGAACCAAGACTTGACTTGGGAAAATGGGATTACAAACCCAACATTGCACCATACATCAATTGGTATCAACTCCAACTATTTGAGAAACACAACAAGATCATGAGCATATCAGGGAGAGTGGCCTGGGAGAAATTTTCTGGGGAATATACATTTCCAAAATTTCAAAGTTCGTCCATCCTCAGAATCACTGTTTTTGTTTTACTTGAATCATAAAATCTGAAGTAAAGAGTTATTTTTAAATTATTTTCAAAAACATTTTTATTATTAAATCTATTTGTTTTGAAAATTACTATCAATAATAAATAGAATCTTTACAAGCAGAATAAAATAAGAATTACAAAGAATTGGATAAAGGCTCAAACTTTATTAATAGGATGGTAGTCTGCGAATGGCGAGACCCCACTGATGATTACAAAGTTTGGAAAATGGTAATATATTGGAAAAGATACATTGAAATACAATGACCACTATTCTCCCTAACAACTTTGAATTCCTGAGCAGCGACTTTTGTTGAAGTGTGGTGAGGATCCAAGAAGATTGTTGCTTCGATGATCAAGTTTTGTCTGACGCAGTTACTTGCCAAAAAAATACCTAACTTTTATATAGGTTTCCCTTGCAGGTTTTCAAACTAGCGGGAAAATTTATTTTGTTTGTGTCTCTTATTTTTGCCTAGACCGCCCTTTCGGGTTTTCAGCCTATCGAGACGCTCTTTTTTGCTTAAGCCTCCCTTTCAAGTTTTCGACCTAGCAAGTTGTTCTTTTATTTCTTTAGGAAAAGTATTTCTTGACTGCATCAACATTCATAGGACGTGGGAACTCCTCGCCATCCATAGTTTCAAGAATTAATGCACCGCCAGAGAAGGCTTTCTTGACAACATATGGGCCTTCAAAATTGGGAGTCCACTTGCCCCTAGAATCAGTGTTAAAAGACATGATTTTTTTGAGCACGAGGTCACCTTGTTTAAATTCACGAGGATTGACCTTCTTATCAAAATATTTATTCATTATCTTCTGGTATAACTGACCATGACACAAGGCTGTCATTCTCTTTTCTTCGATCAAATTCAATTAGTCAAACCTATTCTGGACCCATTCAGCCTCTGACAATTTGGTTTCCATTATCACACGTAAAGAGGGAATCTCAACCTCAATAGGGAGCACCACTTCCATACCATTCACGAGAGAGAATGGGGTTGCCCCTGTTGAAGTGTGGATGGATGTACGGTATCCACGCAAACCAAAAGGGAGCATCTTATTCCAATCTTTATAGGTAACAACCATTTTCCGGATGATCTTCTTGATGCTTTTATTAGCAGCTTCAACAGCCCCATTCATCTTTGGCCTTTAAGGAGATGAATTGTGATGGACAATATTGAATTCTTCACAAAGTTTTTTCATCATCTTGTTATTCAGATTCGAGCCATTGCCAGTGACAATCTTGTTTGGCACACCATACCGACATATAAGATTGTTCTTGATAAAGCGTACTACCACTTGTTTAGTGACATTAGCATAGGAAGCTGCTTCCACCCATTTGGTGAAGTAGTCAATTGCCACCAAGATGAAAAGATGTCCATTCGAAGCTGTTGTACCCCAAAATTTTCCCTCTCATTTTACTCAAGACATGCTCATTGAGGTCCTCAATTGCTCAAGGTTGACCAAAAATTGGCTAGACAAATTCTCCTTCTAAGCAATGAACCTCCAACTAGGGTTTCACTTTTCACCAAGATGTTTGGGTTGCAAAGGCTCCAAAAAATTTACATGGTCCCTAATATGTCTTCAAGAATGTCCATGCCAAATTTTATGCCTTACACTACAAGTTTGCTCAGTCAACTGCTCAAGTGTTTGAAAATAAATTGTATTAGGTCAAAAGTCAATTGTGGCCAATATATAGTCAAACTTCAAGATTTTTTGTCAACATCAAAATTTCTAAGTGATAATCATCACTTGATAAAAGTTTGATCATGATTCCTCAAGGAATGCTCTTAATTTATCAAAAGTCAAGAATTGCTAAATTAGGATTTCTATAGGAGAAGTCAACTGAACTTTGACCAGGCATAACTTTCACATGCTTCATCCGTTTTTCCCCAAACAAAGCTCATTTTGAAGAGAATCCAATTCCCTACAACTTCTATTATACTCTCAAGTTCAAGAAATGCATCATTTGGAAGATATAAGCTCATACATTACAGGTCATTTCAGAAAGTCAACAAAAGACACTTTTTGCTAAGACCATTTATGTCAAGATAAACTATTAAAATGAAAAATTGATCAAAAGAGAGATTATAAAGGACATCCTGGGCTTTCCAAAAAGTCAAATATCATCTTCAAAAGGATAAAAATTGAGAAAGTTATGGCTTGCCCAAGTTGGGGAATTTTGAGAAATTTCAAGAAATGTGCATTGGGAAAACTTGAAATTTTAGGTCAATGGCCTAACTTTTTGGACTTCAAGCATCTTCATGACCTTATGAGGGACCTCTAAGTTCATTCTTACCTTGCCTTGCAATTTCTATCCATTTTATTCATATTTATTTTGTTTTATTTCAAATAAATACAAAATAAATGGCATAAAATATTAAAAGATAGGTTTTGGCATATGGGCTGATGGTTTGAATTGTTTTAAGGCCCAAGATTTCGTGCCAAATTATCCAGGTTCATTCAAAGATGGAAATGGCATGAAATCATAATTTTTGGAAATTTTTTCAAAATGGAATCATGTCTTAAAAGCAATGGTTATGGGCTTGATTTCTTTCCATGCTATCACCTTAATCTCATCTCCTCTATATATACTACCCTCCTGCAAGCCAATCATACAGACACATAGCCTGAGAAAAGCTACACAAAATTTCCAAAAAAATATCCAAATCGTGAAAACTCAAAATCAAGTTTCTAGCCTTCCTCAATCCAAACAAACACCCTAGTCATATTCCAGAGATTCCCAGGAATCTATTCCACCCATTCCCAAGGCTTGCAGCATCCTAAATTACCGTGTTCATACATCACCGATTGGTAAGTTTTATTGAATTTGAAACTGAATATACATGCCATTTTGTTAACTCTAACAGTTTAGTTCGTGTTTAGGGACACCATTAGTGCAGATCTAACGTAATACATGCAGGTTTTCTAATATAATATTATAGTTTCATTTGTATCAACGAATGACAAGTTGGCTCAATTGGTGAATGGGGACGCGTATAATGGAAAGGACTGGGTTCGATACCCAGGTCTTGCATTTTTATTTTTCTACCATATTCTATGCAGATTTAACATTTCCAGGCTACGCACGCTTACCATACACCATCAAGCCCATGCCATCAGATGCACATCGGATCCAGATCAAACGCCTTGAGCGCACAACCTCACCATGGGCTCTCTTGATGATATCCCCACTGAATCCAATGGCAGATTTGGGCTCCTCTCACTTTGGCCCATCGAATTTCAATTCACACCCCCCCCCACCAATTTCTCTCACTATCCCGGCCCATTTAATTTTATTTTATTTTATTTTTATTATCTTTTCTTTTAAATTGTTTTTTTATTTAATCAACAAATAACTATAAAATCACAAAAAATTAGGTTTAGTTTTTTCATTTAAAATTAATTTTGTTAATTAATTAATTAATTACCTTAACTTTTTTTATTTAATTTAAAACTAATAGACTTAAGATCTAATTAATTTCATTTCTTTTCATAAATAAGAAAATACAAAAAAAAATATTAAATTTGTTTAGAATCAATTTTTAATTAATAATTTTCTCTTCTTTTTTTTTTATTTTAATCAAGTAATTAGACTTAATTTAATTTAGTATTTTCTCAAATAAATAAAAAATAACACAAAAAGATTTTCTTTTAACTTATGAAATTTTAGGATTTAGACATCATTTCCATTTTGCGCGCGCTTATTTGCTTTCCCTTCTATTTTTATATTATTGTACTTGCTTTGGGATGTAATAGACATAATTAGGACTTTACTTTACTTCTTTATTCTCCCCAATTTTGGACTTATAAATAATCCCCTCCCCGAAGCTTTGTAATAGTTAGGTTTTACGTTTCCGCACTTTAAATTCCTGCAACTTTTAAACTGTTTATATGCATGATATAGGATTTTATGGCAAAAACATAAATAATCAAACGCTAGCAAACCTAATACAAGACAAAAAATAATTGAATACAACACACTTTCACATATACACCTCTAGGGTATCCCTACTTTGGTTGCCTTCGGAAAACAATCACAACTCTCGAAACGTGAGAGACTTTACTGGCTACCCTCTAGTTTAAAAGATCAAAAATGATCCTCTCGATGTTGCCTCGATATGATCTTAAAACCCTAGGGTAGTGACTAAGGTTTCTTGCCTAGTTTCCTTTGTGACTATACGATGACCCTCGATTGTCCCTCAAAACATCCGACGATAGGGCTACCTACTCACTAATAGTAGGATAGAACTGTATAAAAGAAAAGAGGAAAAGAACAAACCTTTTCGAGTAGGTAGATAGTTCTTAGGTACTATCTCAAAATAAAACAATTTTTCACATACACAAAACTCTTTCCAAAAACATTTTCAAAACACTTTGTATACGTTCTCAACAATACGAGAAACATTACAAAGTTCGCCGTGCTAAAGCGTCCTTTCAAAATACTTTCTTCAAACACACAAATATAAGGTATTTTTAAATGAGCTAGCATCTAAGAGCCCGTAGATAACTACGGATGAAAAGGGTTCCAACACCTTCTTTTTCCATAATCTACCCCCTTACTCAGAAATAATCTCGAAAGGTCTTTTTTTGTTCTTTTCACACTTTCCTTTGTTGGATAAAAGAAAATTCGGTGGTGACTCTTGCTTACCGCAACATTTGCGAATACAAATGCAAAACCAGTATAACATTCAGTTCTCCCACCGTATTACAGACGCTTTGGGTTCAATCATTCCAATCATGTCAATACCCTACATAGAGAAAGGCCACGAGGAAGAAATAACATTGAGAAGTGTCAGAGGCACATGAATAAAAATCTGGCATTTATGGAACTTCTTTGCAAATTTGTAACAGTCAGATTCCATTGTCAGCCAATAGTAACCTGCCCTAAGAATCTTCTTTGCCATTGAATGTCCATTGGCATGGGTACCAAAGGAACCTTCATGGATCTCATGTATCAACATGTTTGCTTTGTGTCTATCCACGCATCTGAGTAAGACCATGTAATAATTTATTTTGTATAACACATCTTCATTAAGTAAAAAGATACCTGTCAACCTTCTCAATGTTTTTCTATCTTTATTTGACGCACCAGCCGGGTATTCCTGAGTCTGGAGAAAATGCTTGATATCATGATACCAAGGTTTTTCGTCTGACGTTCCCTCTGCTGCAAACACATAAGTTGTCATATCTAGACGTTGATTTGTGATACGAGGTACATCGTTCCAAGTATTTACTTGATTCATAGAAGCCAAAGGGGCTAAAGCATTTGTCATATGATTCTCATCTCTAGGAATATGATGAAATTCAACTTTATTAAATAAGGGTAATAATCTTCTAGCATAGTCTTTGTAGGGAATCAAGCCAACATGACGAGTATCCCATTCTCCTTTAATTTGATTTAATACCAAAGCTGAATCACCATATATATCTAGAATTTTGATTATGAGATCTATAGACTCTTTGAGACCCATGATACAAGCTTCATACTCTGCCATATTATTGGTACAATCAAATGCCAACCTTGCAGTAAAAGGGATATGTGACCCATGAGGAGTGATAATCACGACACCAATTCCTTTCCCATAAGCATTTATAGCTCCATCAAACACCATGCCCCATCGGGATTCAGGATCAGGACCTTCCCCGGGCAAAGGTTCATCACAATCTTTTATTTCAAAATTATCACATCCTCATCAGGGAAATCATATTTAACCGACTGATAATCATCAACTGGTTAGTGAGTAAGATAATCTGCTAACATGCTACTTTTTATAGATTTCTGAGCACGATGTTCGATATCATATTCAGACAATAACATCTGGCAACGAGCAATTCTTCCAGTAAGAGCAGGCTTTTCAAAAATATACTTTATCGGATCCATTTTGGAAATTAACCAAGTAGTATGATTCAACATATATTGCCACAACCATTTTTCCGCCCAGGTGAAAGCACAGCATGTTTTTTCCAGTATAGAATACCGCGACTCACAGTCATTAAACTTCTTGCTAAGATAATAAATGGAATATTCTTTTCTTCCCGTTTCATCTTGTTGTCCCAAAATACATCCCATAGACTTATCTAACACTGTCAGATACATAATCAATGGTCTTCTCAACAGGAGGGATAAATATAGGAGGTTCAAGCAAATACTCTTTAATATTTTCAAATGCCTTTTGGCAATCATCTGTCCATACACAACCTTGATCTTTCTTTAACAACTTAAAGATCGGTTCACACATTGCAGTCATATGGGAGACAAATATAGAAATGTAATTCAACCGTCCAAGGAAGCCCCTAACTTGATTTTTAGTTCTTGAATTACTTTAACTTTGTCAGGATCAACTTCAATTCGTTTTTGGCGGACAATGTAACCTAACAATTTTCCTGATCAAACACCAAAGGTGCACTTATTTGGATTCAAGCGGAGACAAAACTTCCTCAAACGCTAAAACAATTTCAAAAAATATTCTATATGCCCTTCTTCGGTTTGGGATTTGGAAATCATATCATCAACATATACCTCGATTTCCTTATGCATCAGATCATGGAATAGGGCTGTCATAGCCCATCTGGTACGTTGCACCAGTGTTCTTCAACCCGAAGGGCGTCACTCTGTAACAGAATGTTCTCCGGGGTGTGATGAACGTTATTTTTTCCACGTGCTCAGGAGCCATTCTGATTTGATTGTTGAAGCTAATGGCAGGAAATGCAGAGCCGCCACCGAACTTTATTTATCCCGAAGGAAGGGGAAATATCGATAAAACCATAAGGGAATGGATAAGATGGTCTTGCAACCGACAGAAAGGGTAAGGGAGTCAGTTATGAGAGGGGAAGGTATTAGCACCCCTTGCATCCGTTGTACTCAACGAGATCCATTTTTTTTGTTTGTCTCTAAGGGTGTGTTTATCTATGACTATACTTGCTTAAGGGAAAAGGAATGGTTTTTATTATTATTGCGTTCGTGAGGGTTTCGCGACCCTTTGCCTACGTATCCAATAAAGGAATCATAACATCGTAGTTCCTCTAGAAAAGGGTTTTTTTGTTTGTGTTTTTTAGTGGGCGACGTTAGCGCATACATTCTAGCAATAGACACGGTCGGTGTCGCGGTAGAACGAAGATAACATGCCCTTTGGGGATTTTTGATCTGTTGATTGTTTTTGCAAGTTTTAAAATAAATTCAAGTAATGAATAAAGGTGTTTTTGGATTTTTGATTTTTAAATGTTAAATTAAGTGCGAAATGGGTTTGAATAATGGTTAAGTGTTTTTGGATTTTTTGATTAAAGAAAGAAGTTTTTGTTTAAATTACAAAAGAAAAGTCAAAGGGGAAAGTCTACCCTAATGTTGTCATGCAGTTATTGGGCCTAAGATTGAGTGTAAAAGGGAAATTCTATCCTAAAGTTATCATTCATGTTTCGACCCTAATGTCTAATTCAACACGAGACAATCAAAGTGAATGTTATCGTCTAACGAAACTACCTAAGGGAATATGCTAATCAGATTTCCAAGCAAACAAGATAAAAAGAAAATAATGTCTACTATTTATAACCTTATATCAAATGAAGAAAATTTTAAAATTAAAAGGGAAATAAAATCTTAATCCATTATTTTAGTGATTATTATTAACTAAACAAAAATAGATAAATTTACAAAGTTACTAATTTGATTCTAAAACTACACTAATTAATTAAAAATTATAAAGTTAAAAAAATTGAAATTAAACTAAACAAAATAAAGTAAATGGTGTGAAACACTATAGGAGGAGCATGGAGTAAAATGGACTGGGCTGGATTGAAAAAAAATCGAATGGATTATGAGCCCACATGCTACAAAAAAGCAATTTAACAAAAATAATAATAATAAAAAACATTGTTGGGCCGGACCGGGTCAATAGGGTCCTAACCCAGCTCATCTAAAACAAAACAAATGGGTTGAGGAAACCCTAATCTAACACCTCTTATCCCCTTTCCAAATTTCACGATTCCTTTCTCAACCATGCCACTAACGCACAATTCTGTTAACCGTTTTGGGTTTCTATCGCATTAAACCACTCAACTTTTCTCTCCGTATTCAAGATCGTGAACAATTCCTTTGATCCTCCATGCATCACTTTTCTTAATCTCTCTAGTTTCCAATCGCTCGGTTCCGCTCATCACTGCCTTCAAACTTCCTCCTCAACTCTGACGAAACGGTGAGAAAACCCAGGTAATCGCTCAATCCTGACCGGCTTTGTCTTCTACCTAATTCCACCATGATTGATAGAATAGCACTACCGAAAAGAGAAGAAATGGTAACTGTGTTTGGTGTATCATCTATTTTTTATTCTTGTTATTCTCTTTTTGCAGGTGGGTGTTTTGATCTGAATGAAATTGATGTGTATGATATGCAGTGTAGGTGTTGCAGAATCAGAGTCTTGAGGGTTAGTTTCTGAATGATAAAAGGTGTGAAGGTGTGCAAAGGTTGTAGTGAAAAGATGATTAGCGGTGATGAAGAAAAGGGTTATTTGGATACAGATTGAGAAGAGGAATCGTTTTCCTGATTTTTGATAAGTTCTCGACCTGGTTTCCGGGTTTTCAGCTCATAGGTAAACAAACAACAACTTAAATAATCTCCCTGTTTTTTTACTACTAACCTAATCGATTCTCAGTCTCTTCTCTCTATTTAGTTTTGTTCGGATTAAACCCAATGAAACTATAGCGGTACACATATATTCACTCGGTTACACTCCTAATTTCCTATTGCTCATTCAAATTTATGCAGGCAAAATAAATTCACAAACAAAGCAGAGCTTACTAATCGCAAAAGGCGTAGCTAGCAACGTCCATGAAATCACATATTCATTAAACAGCAATAGAACAACATATTATTAAAGTATTACCGATTTAAAGTTGCAGCTCTCAGGTATATCTTCCCACCCTTTTTTGAATTTTTATTTTGCTACTTCCTTCTATGTTCTTCCTCTCTATATGTGAGTGTTGATGTCTATTTCTGTTTTGTTGGACTGAGTGTGAGATTTGAGGGATGCAAGGTGGATAGCCATTGAAGTTTTACTGAAATCATGGTTTTCTTTCTCTATTGTTTCTCTTCTGACTAATTTTGTATACAGGGTGAGTTTTGGCGAGAGAGGCTTTGAAGATGTTTGAAGAAGGTTTAGTGAATGGAGGTTTTAGGCTGCAGTATGAAGGTGATAGTGGTTTGTGTGAGATTTGCGGAGATGATGAGTTTTGGACAGAAATGTATTATGAGATTGGTGGTGTGTGTAAGATTTTTTTAGGCTTATCCCCCCTTTTTTATAGGAATAGAAAAGGTGTCTTTACATTGTTAAAGAAAGGTGCTCTTATAGTGTTAAAGAAAGGGGTTTCAGGGCAAAATATTGAGAAATTTGAACAGATTAGGATGCTGTTTTGAATGTTTTTTTATGCAGTCTGCTTTTGCCTATTTTTGTGCAATTCTGATGTTATTTTGGGACTATTTTGGACAAGGTTTGTAGGGCTGACCTTTGTCAGGTTTTGACTATCTTGATAGAAGGTTTCTAGACTGTTTTGGTTAGGTTTTGTATGATGCAGGTTTTATAGGCCTGATAGCAATGTGCGGGGTGTTTTGGCATAGGTTTAAGGCTTGTTGCAGGGCTGTTTTGGCATAGGTTTAAGGCTTGTTGCAAGTCTGGTTTTTTGTTGTTTTATGGGCAGGTTTTGACAGTTTGGTGTTGGCTAGTTGTGCAGGTCCTTTTGGACTGTTGTATGGACTAGGTGATATCTTTTCAAACTTGTCTCTTTTTTCCCTTTATCTTTCAATGATGCAAAGCAATTCTACTTTTTATACAATTATGAAGGGTTTGCACCATTAGGAAAATGATGACATAAGGTCTTGAGCTATTTGATAGCTTGCTATTTTTGAATTGTTGCTGCCTTATTTGTTTTTGCTTGTTGCACTTGTTATTTTGTGTTGCTCTGTTGCAGCCTGCTATTTTGTTGCAGTTGCTACTACTTGCTGTTTTATTGCAGCTGCTACTGCCTGCTGTTGTGTGCTGCTCTATTACAGCCTGCTGTTTGCTGTCTTTTTTGTGCTATTTTGCTTTGTTGCATGCCTGCCCATTTTGTTGTTGTTTGTTGTGTTATGTTATTTGCTGCCTTGGGCAGTTTTGACTTGCCTTGCCCTGTTTTGTGTTGTTATGCTTGTGATTGCAGTTTGTTTTGCTGTATAGCAGTTTAAAAAATATTTGCACATTTCTTTTCCATTTGGTGAACCAAAAAAATCACACTTTTTGTGATTTACGAAAGTAGGAGGAGATAGTCCGTGATTAAAAACAAACCCTTTTAGTTCTGATTTCAAATGCAAACCCAAATGATGAGATACAAAATCCTCTTTAACAATTAATTTTTGTTTGGAACTTTCACATGTTGATTGTTTACTAACTTTTTCCTTTTTCTTATTTCATGAACACGAGAATTGGACGATCGAGGTAAGGTTAAAAGATGAAGAGGACATGGCGAGGAGTGGATGAGTGGCTTGAAGATGAGGCAAAGAGACTTGAAGAAAAAAACATTTATTTCTTCTTCTTTTTTGTTTTGCAAACAAACAAATGTAACTTGTGATTCAATCTTGTATTTTGCATTGTAATCCCTTTTGCAAATTGTCCAAAAATGTAACTTGAACACAAAACTTGAGGGAATTTTATGAATGATGAATTTATTTTATGGAAATTAAACAAACTCTTGAATCTTGATTGAAAATAGAAATTTCCACTTGAATGGTTTGAATAATACTTCTTACTTCGTAACTTGAAATTTAAGGAATCAAACATGACCTTAGTAACTTGTATCTCAAGTAACCATTCGCCTTGTCTTTTAATTCCACTCTTCATATCACGTCCAAACCAAACTTTCACTCTCAACAAGAACTGTAATTTTGATGTCCAAACCACAAGTAACTTGTAACTGAAGCAACAAAACATGCCTTGATCATCATGAACCTTCAACCTTATTTCTTATGCCCAAATTCCGCATTCGTCAACTTAAACTCCAAACTCTCGACTCGGTGACTTAGAGATCTTAAGAAGGAAACTTGAAGTGCGAGGATATGAAATCCCTAACCAAATGTACTTGACCTTGAGTTATCCTTGAGGCGGGTGAAAGAAACATCTTCATAAAAACCAGGGATCCAAAACCCTAGCATCTTGCCAAACAATAGGGAAATAAACCCTAATCCAGGCTCTGAGGAATTTGAGTGAGAAACGACCTTGTAACTTGCTGAGAAAGAAATCCATGACAACTCAGAACTTCATTCCACGATCCACCGCTCAAGACCCAGATGAACTTGTCCTTAACCTGATGAGAGAACTTCAAAACAAAATTAGACATAAAGAGGGCACAACCCTAATACCTCAAACCAAGGCGCCTGATTCCATGAGATGTAGGATATGCAAACAACTTAGTAAAAATGATGCAAATGGGATGCAAAGTTCAAAGACAGACAAAAGTAAAAAAATGTAGGGAAAATTTGGGGTACGAAAGCTGCCCCTATTTAATTCTCTTAAGCCTGAAGGTGAGATTGGTGTCAGTCTTTTGAAAGTTTAAGGTAGAAGATGATTAAATATCAGGACCTGAAATTTGTCCTGGAGAGATGGTGTGAGTGTTATTTGTTTGTGGTGTCTGTTGGGGAAAGAAAAATTGGTTCTCTAGTGGACTGGTCATGATGGGTGAACATGGTTGAATAATGGTAGCTCGTACTGGGGTAATGGTGCCAATACAAGTTTCTCGTGGAAGTGGGCGGTAAAGTCACTAAAAAGATATGATTGATGATATCGTGGTGACTGAAAGTAGGATTACTAACAACATAATAACTTAAAGACGATGGGTAGAATTTGACGAAAACAAAGAATCTATCGTGTGGGCTTCACGACCCAAAAGAAAAGTAAAGACGACGGGTAAAGTTTGACGTATGATTGACGACTCAAAAGAAAGGATATCACAAGGGTAATACCGGTGAGTGACGTGTGACCCAAGAAAAGATGACACGAGGGTAAGATCTACATATGACCCACGACCCTAGAAAAGATAGCGCGAAGGTAAGATCTACGGACGATCTACGACTTTAAAAAGATAACGTGAGGGTAATGTGATCGGTGGATCTGGAACTGACTGTTTAACGCTGGTTCGCGAAATGTCGCGGAAGCAAGAGTCGCCACCGTCTTTTATTTTCTCCAAATGGAAAGGACAAAAGCACAGAAAAATTCCTTAAAGAGATTGCTCTCGGTTCGGGAGGTAGGTTATAGAAAGGGAAGGTGCTAGCACCCTTTCTATCCATGGTTATCCATGGGCTCTTAGATACTTGCTCATTGTGTTTTCAAAAATGTTTGCTTTCTTTTCAATGTGGGTTTTAAAAGTTCCTTTGAAAAATTTTAGTTCGACTCGTACGTCAGAGTGTTTGAAAAATTTGCTTTGAAAGCTTTTGAAAAGTGTCCGTGTGAAAAGGTTTTTTTGTTTGTTTTTGAAATTAGAGCAAGTATCCTTGAGAACCTACCTACCCTAAGGAATTCGTCTGTGTAAAAGTCCTTTAAAGTAGTGCCATCCCACCATTGAGAGGTAGGTAGCACCACCGTTGGAGGCGTTCGGGTCAATTCGATGTTCGGGACATGGTGATCACCAGAGCAATGGGAAGACACCTTAGAAGCTACCCTCATGCCAGGTTCCCGGATCATGAGGACTTACTAAGACGTCCTCTACCCGACGATCACCTTTCGAAAGGCAACAGTGAGGCGTACCCTAGGGGTGGTGTGTGCGAATCGTGTGTCGTTTTCATTGATATTTGTCTTGTCATGTCATTGTGATCTACGCTTGATTTTATTATGGCCATTCATTCTTGCATGCTTATTTAACAGTTAAAAGTTGCAGGAAAATAAATCTACAACTATTACAAATGGCGCGGGTCCACATCGCCAAAATTAAACCGGACCCGATTTGACAGAAAATAAATAAAGCAAAATAAAGTGCGAAAAATTAAAGTTACAACGCTTTGGGAGAATTACATAATTATAATAAACGACATAAAATAAATGCGCGAAATTAAACAAATTACGAACATGGGCGTTGGACCCTTTTGCAAAAAATTTAAAGTTAATGAAGAGTTGAAATTAAAATTTAACGTTTTTGGTATTTTGTGTTTTTTAGGTTTAATGGACAAAAGAGAATTAATTATAATGAAAATAAAATGCAAACCCTAATTCTAATCATTTTTTAGTTATTAAAAAAAATATTGAAATTTTTAACTAAATGAAACCTAAATTATTTATGTACAATTTAATCATGAAAATAATAAATAAATAAGTATTATGATAAAAAAGAAAATTAAAAGGGAATAAAAAGTTATTAAACCTAATTCTATATTTTTGGATTTTTATAAAAAAGAAGAATTAAAATTAAAACCTATTTAATACTAAATATTTACATGCAATTTATTTATGAAAATAATAAAATAAATATTATATTTTTCCTCTTTTTTTTCTTTCTGATTTTTTGTGCATTTTTATATTTTATGAAGAAATAATTAATTAATTAAAACAATAAAAATAAATAACACAATAATTAAAAAATAAAATATGAAAAGAAAAGCAAACCAGGGGGGGTTCAGGCCCCAGAAGGAGGTTTGAGCCTTAGAATGCTGGCCCATTTGCCTTTGAGTCCGTTTGACTTTTTGAACAGCCTACAGCTATGTTGACCTACGTCCATGGTGTGCTTTCAATCTATGCCATTGATTGGATCCCAGCGCGCACGTGGATGGTTGATCAGGAATGTGTATGATGCGCCTTAACCCTTGAAGCTGCATATGAATATTTGATGAAAAATAATATTGGGATAACGTAGACCTGGGACTTGAACCCAGGTCATGAGGGTTACAAGCACATACACCTGCCAGCTGAGCCATTACGTTTCAATTAACATATTATAGTAAATAAATAACAAAAAGAAAAAAACCAACGCGTAGTGGTTTAACGCGCGAAATTTAAAACCAGCCTATCGTTGATGGACAACACATCATCTTCTTCATTGTTTTTATTTTTTTCTGAAACAAAAGCCTATGGAAACGGTTTTGAACGCATGGTCTTAGGCTAGCTTCAAGAAAATAGCGACTAGCGCTATGATGTCAATAAATTGATCGCGAGGTATGAACTTGCTTCGTCTAAGCTTGCTGAGTCCAATGGACATAGTCTGGAATCCTAATTTTGCCTTGGGTAGAAAACCCCAATTTTGCAGACCTGTAACCCTAGCAATCGATCATGGTGAAATCCCATATACAATACAAAAATCAAATTGAACATAATGGTTAGCTTTGAAACATCACAAGGAACAAGAATATATAATTGAAATGCAATGAGGATGCCTAGAATTGAAAACACGATGGTGACTTTTTCTCTGTACAGGAGGGGTCCTTATTACCAATTCTTGGAGTTTTTGTTGTTGTTTTCGATTGGAATATGATCAAGGAGACTCGAGGAAGCCAATGGAATGAATTGTAGGGTTTGAATCGACCTCTAAGGTTGATTTCAGAATTTGAGTTTTATGGCAATTTTTCAAGTTTTTTAGATTGGTCTAGGGCGCAGCTTGGAGTGTCTGTTAGCATTAGGGTTGTGATTCTCATTATGTATGGAAACTATTAGGTCAACAAAACTGCATAAAATCCAAAGCATTCATTGTTTTGCATATTTGATTTCCTTAAGATCTTTTTGAATCTTTTTCATGTGCTATTTTGTTCAATCATGCCAAATCAAACCAAATCTTGCCATATTGGGATGTGCACGTGATATTGAGTCTAGAATGTGCACAAAAAGATTTTTTAGGTCAAGTTTGATATTTTTCATGTATTTAAGTAATTTAAATGAATTAATATAAATAATAATTCAAATAAATTAATAAAAAATGAGAAAATACTTCCCTTTGGGCCAAGTGGTCGTGCATAGGCTTGGAATGATGAATCATGGAAGAAAAATAGGCCCATTAGCAATTTTAGACCATTTGAATCAAAGTTGACTTTTCAAAATTCCCAAAAATTTCCCAACTTCCACAAGGCATAGCTTGCTCAATTTTTAAGCTTTTCACATGTTCTTGGACATTTTGGAAAGGTCTTTGAGTCCTCTAACCAATGCCTTTGGTCCCATGTCATTTTGATTTACCAATCTCAAGTTATGGCCTTTGACTTAAAGTCCCTTTTTGTTGACTTTTGAAAATGACCTATAATGTTGAAATTGATAACTTTTTGTGAGAGCATTTCTTGGACTTGAAGTATGAAGATGAGTTGTAGGAAATGTCTTTCTCTTCAAAATGAGCTTTGGATGGAATTTTTCTGATAATCCATGTGAAAGTTATGCCCTGGTCAATTTCAGTTGACTTTTTCAGCTGTCCAAATATAGTAACTTTTGCATCTTGATGATTTTCTGAGCCAAATTTTAAGAATCATGATCAAGCATTGATCAAATGATGTTTGTGGCTTCAAAATGATATATTGACCAAAAATTTGAACTTTTGACTGTCAAATGACCATTTTGCCCCTACAGTTGACTGTAGTGCAATTTAGGGTTTTGACTGTGCAATTTTGAGCTGAATGCCTTGAAACTTGATATGAGGATACTTGACCATATTTGTAAGCATGTGAGACTTGATTGGGCCTTTGGAAACTTCCTTTTCTTAATCAGAACACAAACCCTAGTTTTGACTGTATAGGAGACAGTTGCACTGCACAACCCTTGGGGAATTTTGTGACTTGGCTTGGCAATTTCTTGGAGAATATGGGAGGGCAAATTTTGGGGTGCAACAGTTGCCCCTGTTCAATCTTCTTAGACCTGAGGATGCAGATTGGCTGACGTGCCTTTCGTAATCCGAGGGTAGAAGATGATTGAACACTAGAGTGCCCAAAAATTTGCGCTCACATAGTAGCAGTGATGATGGGAATGGGCTTACAGATGCCATTTGGGGGTTGATGAATAGGATGATGGGCTTATAGATGCCATCTGGATGTTGATCGCGTAGGAGGTTCCTTAGCGAGAATCTGCATACCTGCAAAAGAAAAAAAGAGTACCTGACACGTTGCAGGAGCTGATTTTAGATGCTTGGTATAGATATGTCCTGACTGGTTACAGGAGCTGAGTCTGGAGCTTCAAACAGCGATGAAAGAACCAGGGATGGTTACTGCCTTAGCATGAATGATAAGAGAACCTTGGGTGATTTTAACTTCAACAACGCTCGTTGAGAAAAATCTTGGCGGGAATTACCATCTTTGCAATACCGGGAAGAGAACCATAGAAAATTATAATTTGAAAGGGAATCGCCTCACTCGCCGTCGGGGAGGGAATCATAGGAAAAGGAATTGTCACCTCACACACCGTTGGAGAGGGAAACAACTGAAAAAGGACTTACCACCTCACACACCGTCGGAGAGGGAACCATAGGAGACTATCACCTCACACTCATCGTCGGAGAGGGAAACATCTTGAAGAAGGAATTACCACCTCACGCACTTGCCGGAGAGGGGACCATAGGAGACTATCACCTCACACTCATCGTCGGAGAGGGAAACATCTGAAGAAGGAATTACCACCTCACGCACTTGCCGGAGAGGGGACCATAGGAGACTATCACCTCACACTCATCATCGGAGAGGGAAACATCTGAAGAAGGAATTACCACCTCACGCACTTGTCGGAGAGGGGACCATAGGAGACTATCACCTCACACTCATCGTCGGAGAGGGAAACATCTGAAGAAGGAATTACCACCTCACGCACTTGTCGGAGAGGGGACCATCACTTCTGCTGAGTCTTTATCAGAAAAATCTGTTGGGAGTCGATTTAGCTGGACTAGAGAAGACTTTGAAATATGTTTAAGCATTTTAACTGCGTCTTTCCTGAAAGGTAAAGGTCAGTCATATGCAATGCATGATATGGATCAAGCAATGATGTTCTCAACATAAATGAGATTTGTATGATATGATGCGTCTATGCATGCTATAATGATATGTGATGTTTTATGTATGTTTTTGTCTAGGAAAGTAAATCCTTGACGGGTGCCGGGAAGTCACATCCTGGGCTGATGTTGAAATATTGATTTTGCTTCCGTTGGGGATGATAGTTGCAAGAATACCGGCAGGAGAAGATGACTCCGTTGCGGAATAACTTGGTGAATAGATTCTGCGGGGAGACAAGATATTCTAGCGACCATGCTGGGAAGCAATACTCTGTGGGGAGAGAGATGCTTTGCTGAATTGTTGATAACTTGCTGAGGATGTCTTGTTGTTGGAAGTGTTGATAGACTTCGCTGGGGGTAAGAGACTTCGTCGACGGCGATCTTTCCGTGGCTTTTGGCTGAGGATAACCCAGTTATATCCTGTTAAGGAAATAACTCTTTAAATAAAGCCGGGCGACGCGTTCGTGCTCTCGTGAGGGGATAAGCTTCCAGAATTTACTGGGGATAAGCTTACTGCTTGGGGATATGGACTCCATCTTTCCTGGGGAAATCGGATTGGACTCTTCTGGGGAAGTTTTGAACCATGCTGGGGAAGAAGTGATTCCTTTGACTGTTGATGTGCCGCCGGGGAACAATCTTTAGACCAAGACTGCCGGGGATGCTTGTTAAGAACATAAGGATTGTTGTTGGGGAAGGTTGAGATCTGCGGGAGGATACCCATCTTCCTTAAGGTTGATAACTGCTTTGCTTGGGGAGAGTATACTGCTTGCTGGCTCACTCTCTGGGGATTTAAGGTATCTGGTTATGTTCTTTAGCTGAACCTACCTTGGTACCTTGAAGGATAGAACAATTAGATTGCTCAGACAACTCTTTATTGCCCCTGTTTCTAGTGTCACCTGCAATTAATTCCTTTGTTTCGTATGCAAATATTTATGAGTTAGCAAATTATTGTCAATGCATATATCACAAATTGAACCTTGGACGTTCTTCGCAAAACAAAACAGAAAAAGAAAAACACTTGGCACGTTTAACTGAAGATATATTTTTATTGATTTTTGAATGGCCTGAAAATAGGCGTTTTGTATACAAGAGGCTGACGTCCTAGTAAGAGGTACGTCGCCGATCAAAAGAGTTTATACAAGTTTTGTACAAAAGAAAATAAACAGCTGTGTGAAATATGAATGATCCACTGGGTTTCAACTCTGCTATCGCCTTTATAACTCCGAGCATCTCATCACTTGATGACCTTAGTTGAAGATGAAGCTGACTGATCGATGCCGTCTGAACTTGATGTAGATACCGGATTCTGGATGCAAAGTGATCAATGAGACATAGTATTACGCTTTTATCCCTAATTTTTGCCTGGACCGCCCTTTCGGGTTTTCGGTCCACCGGGATACCCATTTTTGCCCAAGCCGCCTTTTCAGGTTTTCGACTTGCCGGGTGTACAGATTTTTTCATTTTCATCCCTTCATTTTGCCCGAACCCTTTTGGCCCGACGGGAAGCCCTAATTTTTGCCTAGGCATGTCAGCCTAGCGGGTCTTTTTTTCATGCGTAGTATTTTTTAACTATGTCTGCATTAGCGGGGTGAGGAAGGTCGTCACCATCCATGTTGGTTAAGATCATTGCTCCTCCTGAGAACACATGCTTAACCACAAATGGCCCTTCGTACGTAGGGGTCCATTTGCCCCTTGGATCACTCTGAGGAAGGATGATTCGCTTGATTACCAGATCCCCAACTTGATATTCCTGTGGTCTGACCTTTTTGTTAAATGCCCTGATCATCCGTTTCTGATACGTCTGACCATGGCAGATAGCAGCAAGTCTCTTTTCATCAATGAGGTTGAGTTGATCAAGTCGTGTCTGGATCCAATCATCTTCGCTCAGATTTGCATCCTTTATTATCCGGAGAGAGGGAATTTGCACTTCGATCGGCAGGACTGCCTCCATACCATAAACCAGAGAGAAAGGAGTTGCCCCGGTTGACGTCCTAGCTGAGGTACGGTACCCATGCAGAGCGAACGGTAACATCTCGTGCCAATCTTTGTAAGTCACTGTCATCTTCTGCACGATCTTCTTGATGTTCTTGTTAGCTGCTTCTACAGCCCCATTCATCTTCGGTCTGTAAGGAGAAGAATTGTGGTGCTGTATCTTGAACTGTTCGCAGAGCTCAGCGATCATCTTATTGTTTAGGTTGGTACCGTTGTCTGTAATGATCCGCTCAGGGACGCCGTACCGACAGATTAGGTTGTGTCGAATAAACCGTGCTACAACAGTCTTGGTTACCGTAGCATAGGATGCTGCCTCGACCCACTTCGTGAAATAATCAATTGCCACTAGGATGAAGCGATGCCCATTAGATGCTGTAGGTTTTATCTCACCGATCATGTCTATGCCCCACATTGCAAACGGCCAAGGCGCAGTCAGAACATTCAGGGGAACCGGAGGGACATGCACCTTATCTGCATAGATCTGGCATTTGTGGCATGTCCTAGAATGTTGGTAGCAATCAGCTTCCATGGTGGACCAGTAATATCCTGCCCGTAGGATTTTCTTAGCCATAGTGTGCCCACTGGAATGCGTACCAAAGGTCCCTTCATGTAGCTCTTCCATGATTCTTTCTGCTTCAGTTTTGTCCATACAACGCAGTAAGGTTGAATCATGGTTTTGCTTGTACAAGATGCCGTTGCTAAGGAAGAACTTGGCTGCGAACCTTCTCAGGAATTTCTTATCATTGATAGAGGCACCTTCGGGGTATTCCTGAGCTTCCAGATATCTCTTCACTTCGTGGTACCAAGGCTTCTCAGTCACCAATTTAGTTTCGAGATCACAACAGTATGCCGGTTCGTCCAGTTTCCAGATGATGATCCGGGGAGCTTCATTATCCCATTTGACCTTGAACATTGAAGACATTGTAGCTAACGCGTCCGCCAACTGTTCTCTTGGAAAGTGCTCAAAGGTTATCTCTGTGAAGTGGGGAATTAGGGTCAACACACATTCTCTGTAAGGAATCAAGTTTGGATGTTTCGTATCCCACTCTCCTTTGATCTGATTGATCACAAGAGCGGAATCTCCGAAGACACTTAGAAATTTGATCCTTAGATCGATCGCAGCTTGAAGACCCATGATGCACGCCTCATACTCCGCCATGTTGTTGGTACAGTTGAAACACAGCCGGGCAGTGAGTGGAGTATGAGTACCTTGTGGAGATATGATGATGGCGCCGATACCATTTCCCAAAGCGTTGGAAGCTCCGTCAAAGTGCATAGACCATCGGGATCCTGGCTCAGGTCCTTCATCCGGCCCAGGTACTTCACAGTCAGTTATTATCATAATGCTTTCATCCGGAAACTCGAAGTTCATTGATTGGTAGTCATCTACAGCTTGATGAGCTAAGTGGTCTGCTAATACACTCCCCTTGATGGCTTTCTGGGTTGTGTACTGAATGTCGTATTCCGTCAAGATCATTTGCCATCTTGCAATTCTCCCCGACAGAGCAGGCTTTTCGAATATGTACTTTATAGGATCCATCTTTGAGATCAACAAGGTAGTGTGGGTCAGCATATACTGTCTCAGCCGGCGAGCAGCCCATACCAAAGCGCAGCAAGTTTTCTCAAGCAGTGAGTATCGGGTCTCACAGTCGGTAAACTTTTTGCTAAGGTAATAAATGGCATGCTCTTTTCGGCCAGACTCGTCATGCTGCCCCAGCACACACCCCATTGAGTTGTCAAGCACTGTCAGGTATAGTATCAGAGGTCTCCCTTCAACCGGTGGCATAAGGATAGGTGGTTCTTGGAGATACTCTTTGATTCTGTCAAAAGCAGCCTGACATTCATCGTTCCAACGTACTACCTGATCTTTCTTCAACAGCTTGAAGATTGGCTCACAGGTAGCAGTCAGATGAGAGATGAATCGAGCAATGTAATTCAGGCGTCCTAAAAAGCCTCTGACTTCCTTCTCTGTCTTGGGAACTGGCATCTCCTGAATAGCTTTGACCTTAGCAGGGTCCACTTGAATACCTTTATCACTGACCACGAAGCCTAGCAATTTCCCAGATCTTACCCCGAAGGTGCACTTGTTCGGGTTCAATCTCAGCTTGTACAGTTTCAACCGGTCAAACAACTTCTGTAGGTGATCTAGGTGCTCTTCCTCAGTTTGGGACCTAGCGATCATGTTGTCCACATACACTTCTATCCCATGATGGATCATATCATGAAACAAGGCAACCATGGCACGTTGGTAGGTTGCCCCAGCATTCTTCAACCCGAATGGCATGACCTTGTAACAGAAGGTGCCCCACTGAGTAACAAATGTAGTCTTTTCCATGTCTTCAGGTGCCATCTTGATCTGATTGTAACCTGAAAAGCCATCCATGAAAGAGAACACCTTATGCTGAGCTGTATTATCAACAAGGACATCAATGTGAGGTAAGGGGAAGTCATCCTTGGGGCTGGCCCTGTTTAGATCCCTATAGTCGACACACATTCTGACCTTACCGTCCTTTTTAGGTACTGGCACCACATTAGCAACCCACTGAGGGTAAGAGGTCACTGCAAGGAACCCGGCATCAAACTGTTTCATGACCTCGGCTTTAATCTTTTCTGACATTTCTGGACGCATCCGACGGACCTTTTGCTTAACTGGAGGGTAGTCTTCCTTAGTCGGCAAGTGATGGACGACAATATCGGTATCCAACCCGGGCATGTCTTCGTAGGACCAGGCAAAGATCTCCATATAGTCATGCAGCATCTTGGTTAACCGTTGCTTCACGCTGAGCTCTAGGTTGGCACCAATCTTTACCTCTCTCCTGTCTGCTTCAGTACCCAGGTTTATTGTTTCCACTGGCTCTTCATGGGGTTGAATTGCCCTCTCTTCCTGAAGCAACAGTCTTGCAAGCTCGCCAGGCACTTCGCAATCATCTTCACCTTCGTCTTCGGCTAAGTTGATCGGATTTTCGAAGTCATAATTAGCAGTAGCAGAGCTGTTATCAGTGAGATCCAGAGTGGATTGGAACCTGTATGAGTGAGTGTGTGTGTAAATACAGCTGTTTTGAAAGTTATGTAAAGGAAAAGAAAGACAAAAAAGGAACACAATATTTGCAATGCGAAAAATACGTCCAAGATTTTCATTCATGATGTATAAAATGACAGTTTGTATGCCCTCACAAATAGAACCACAGTGCCTCGGGTAAGACACCGGGCCATAGAGTTTATCATTGTTTATTACAAAATAACAAAACATAGGAATTTATTACTGCGTCACAAAGGTAACAGGGGTATGGTCCTTTGCACTCCAATTGTTCAATCCGCCTTCGGTCGTCGGATAAATCCAGCTGTTGAATTCTGCTTCGTCCACTTCATGATCCTCCCCAACAGCATTCACTTCTGAGCTTTTAATAAATACCGGAGACCTTCCGATCTTCGCTTTCCTCATAGCTCTCTGACCTTCTGTGGTAAAACCCAGCCCAAGTTTATCAGTCTTCTGGGTGAAGTCTGGAAGTCTGCCCCAGTCGGCACATTCACCCTTCTGCACCACAGCCCTGGCATCCTTCAGGGAAGCCATCTTCAAAGGACCACTTGCTTCTGTTGTTTCTGCTGCAATTGGAAACACCTCCTCGAAATGCTGAAAGGGGGTCTCAATGAACTCCCCATCCATCTCAATGTATCTGAACGAGTCTAGGTGACTCACCATATATTCTTCCTCTCCTTGCACAGTGACGATCTTCCCTCTGACGGGGTACTTCAGCTTTTGATGCAAGGTAGAGGTCACTGCCCCAGCCTTATGTATCCAGGGTCGACCCAGCAGACAAGAGTAAGATGGACGGATATCCATCACATAAAAAGTGGAGTCGAACACCTGAGAGCCCACACGAATCGGAATGTCAACCTCTCCATGGACCATCCTCTTTGAACCATCAAAGGCCCTGACGATGATGTTGCTGGGTTTCAACTCCAGGCCTTCACAATCTAGACGATCCAGAGCCTTCTTGGGTAGCACATTCAAAGATGACCCAGTATCAACAAACACATGTGCCAAGGTGGTGCCCCTGCATTCAATTGAGACATGCAGAGCATCATTATGATCTCTCCCCTTTGCGGTCAAGTCAGCGTCTGAGAAACCCAAGCCATTATCTGCCGTTAGACTTGCCACGCAATCAGTAAACTGGACTGCAGAGGTTTCATGTGGAACATGGGCCGTCTTGAGGAACGAGATTAGGGCCTTTGCATGGGCCTCAGAGCACAGCAATAAGGAGAGCATGGAGATCTTGGAGGGCGTATGCCCCAGCTGTTCCACAACATTAAAATCGCTCTTCTTTATAATCTTCAGAATCTCCTCCATCTCTTGTGGGGAGGCCTCAGCAGCTATGGGTATGGGTGCCTCCATCTGGGCAGGCTCAGCTTCAATTCCCTTGCCCCGAGCATTGGATGACTCGGCAGCAGGAGAAACAATCGGATTAGCAGCAGGAACAACAACTTGATCAGCAACAGGAATAGGTGTACTTGTAGGAATTATCATGAGCGGTCTTCGGGCAGCAGGCGGTGCAATGTCAGGCGAGAAGAGCCTGCCACTGCGGGTAACTTTGGCTGGGCCAGTGATGTCACAGATGCTGGCGCTAGCGTTGAGCTCTTGTTTAATCCCGTTTATATATACATCTGCCCCATAGTGCCAAGGGACAGCTTTATCAGATACATAGGGCAGGGGCCCTGGAACAGTGATAATAACGGGTGCAACGGTCATAATTTGCACGGACTTCTTCTGGAGAGCCGGGATCGGATTATTGAAGATAGTCACCACAGAAACTTCTTCCATTGGAACCAACCGAACAGCAGACTTCTTGAATAGAATCTCCTTGCTATCCATTAAGCTTTGGATGCCTAACTTTAGCAAGGGACAACCAGATGGGGACACAGCACAGAATAGGCAACCTTCACTACAACCCGGAAATAAACCGGCCTGCAGTAGGTTCTTTTTGACGATCTTTAGAGGAGTGGCTAGATCATCCATAGAAACAGCATAAACGTCTTCATCAATAGCATTTACCCCGTGCTGAGGCATAGGGGCAGTAACTAAATTCGGCTTTGCAGGCGCTTCGAATTGTATTTCCTTTGCGTCGATAAGGTCTTGCACCTTATTCTTTAACGCCCAACAGTCATCAGTAGAGTGCCCCGGGCTTTCTGAATGGTAAGCACAACGGGCATTTGGGTTGTACTTGGGAGATGTTGTATTGGGGAACTTCGGGGCTTCCCTGACAGTCACCAAATTGGTTGCGAGCAACTGTGGCAGAATCTGTGATAGGGTCATGTTTAACCGGGTAAACTCCCTCCGGGGTCTTTCAGCCCTTTGGGAATTGTTTGGCCGAGGAGCGGCAGCAGGCTTAGCAATCATCACCGCACTGACAGATTGGCGGTGCTCAGGTCTCTCTGATTTCCTAGAGCCATACACGGCACTAGACTCCTTCTTAAATGGTTTCTTTTCCGAACTAGATGATGCACCCTTCGCAATCTTCCCAGACTTTAATCCAGCTTCAATCCTCTCTCCAGTCAAGATCAAATCAGTGAAACCAGCAGAAGAATTCCCAATGAGATGGTTGAAGAATGGCCCAGATAGGGTCCCCAAGAACATGTCAACCAGCTCCCGATCAGTCAATGGTGGCTGCACCCTGCCAGCCAGGTCTCTCCATTTCTGAGCGTACTCCTTAAAACCTTCGCTTGCACCTAACGCCATACCCTGGAGTTGGGTACGTGTGGGGGCAAGGTCGACATTATATTGATACTGCTTGTAGAAAGCAGTAGCCAACTCCTCCCAGTTACGAACTTTGGTCCCATCCAGCTGATAGAACCATTCGAGATGAGTCCCTGAAAGACTCTCCTGGAAGAAGTGGATCCATAGATTCTTGTCCGCAGAGTACGGCTGAATTTTTCGAACATAGGACCTCAAATGCAGCTTGGGACAAGACGCCCCGTCATATTTGGAGAAGGATGGTGCTTTGAATTTATGCAGGATAATCACACCAGTCGACAAACCCAGATCTCCGAAATCTAGCCCAGGTGCCTGTTGCACCTCCATAGCCTTCAACCTGTCCTCTAGTTGCTTGTATCTGTCATCTGCAGGAGGGTACTGCTCTTCATCAAAATCTGTCTCGTTGTCGGAGACTACTGGAGTAGGAACCTTTACTTCTGCCTGAGAAGGACTCTTGCCAACAGAAGAACCAGCCTCTTCATGTTGCAGAGTATTGCCAAACCTTCGGCCCGAGTTGAACAGAACAGTTCTTCTCTTCTTCTTCTTCTCCTTCTTCAGGAGCATAGCCTTTAGTTCTTCTTGGCCTTTAGCCAGACCCTTGATTAATTCCTGGAATTGTGCATTCTGCACCTGAAGAGCCTTGATTGATGTCTCGGTTGATGCAGATTCGGGATTCATGATGCTGAAATAAACAGCGAAGAACTGTAAGCAACCTGAAACAGGGGAAAAACCTGCTATGCACATGATGTATGAAATGCGTATGAATTATGTTTTCAAAGACAATCGGGAATCAACTTTGTAAACAAAAGAAAAGAACACACTTTATTAGATTCAACTTTGCAACTGAAATTATTCAACAAATTGCCCTTAGGCGTTTACATGAAATGAAATACTGGAAAGGAAATAAAACTGTAAAGGCACATCTGGAGCTCCTTATTGATCCCATGGTCTCCTCTTCTCAGTACGGATGTATGCATTCAGAGCTCTCTCATTCTCCAACTGCTTTGTCAGCTTCTGGATCTTTGATTCCTGCTCGTTGAACTTTTCCCGGTAAGAATCCCGCTCTTCTTGCAGCTGCGACCAAGATCTCTTCAATGTCTCATAATCAGTAGGTATCTGAGGAGGAAGGACAGTTGGAGGAACACCATCTTTATCAGGACACTCAAGGATGACAGGTCTGACAGCTTCATACGGCATACCTAACTTCTGAGCACGGATGCGAACCCATTTGTAGTAGGCTTCCATAGGTAAAGAAGTCTTTGGCCCTAACTCTTGTGGGTCAGCTTTATGAACCTTGTCCCAAGCCTTGATGAACCTACGACGCAGCTCGTCACTATCCACCTGAAACTCGAAACTGATGTGAGGCACCAACATCTCATGGGGGCCTGCTCTTCTTGCTCTTCCAAACTGACGGAGTGCTAGACATGGATTGTAAGAGATCCCTCCTTGAGTACCAATCAGAGGAACATTAGGATACTCCCCGCATCGATCAATAATAGCTATCTCATCCAAACCTCTGCAAGTCCAAATGATGTCTTTATCGGTGAGAGACATTAACCTATGAGCCCAACCTCTTCCTTCTTGGTTCTTCAGTATGAACTTAGGGAGGTGCGAAATAAACCACCTCACCAACAAAGGGATACAACACCATAGGGTTCCTCGTCTTCGGGTAGTACGGGCATGAAGTTGTTGCAAGATGTCACCCAAGAGAGTGGGCACAGGGTTCTGAGACATAAAGATCCTAATGGAAGTGACATTGATGAAGTTGTCGGGATTAGGAAACAGGACTAACCCATAGATTAGGAGAGCCAAGATGTCTTCATATGCCCTAAAGTCCAAGTTATTCCAGAAGCTGTTAGCTTTACCAATCAGAAACTTGGCCAAGAAACCCTTAACTCCGCTTCTAGTTACCCAGTTGTCTGTTACCTCTTGATGGGTCAAAGGAAGAGCTGCAGCAATGTCCTCAAGCCTGAGGGTCTTTTCCCAACCAGTAAAGGGAGTCTGATCCAAGATAGGGATGCCAAGTAAATCAGAGAACTCTTCCAGGGTAGGGACCAGCTGGAAGTCTTGAAAGGTGAAGCACTGGTACAGAGGGTCATAGAACTGGGTCAGAACACTCATCAACTGTTGATCCCGCTTTGCAGTGACTAAACTGAGAAGGGAGCCATGCCTCTGAATGAAGGAAGTGGTATTTGGAATTCTGCTAACCAACTCATCAAGCAACTCAGGTGAACGAACAAAGTTGAACCGGATAGTATTCCTTCGCACAGGCATCATAATGTCCTACAAAACAGAGCAAAGATGAAACCTTCTTGTCTTTGAAACGGTCAGTTCTTATGCAGGATGCATGCAATGCTCATGATGCTATGATGTTATGATAAAGCACACCACATACAGATACAAAGGAAAACATGGTAAGGCACACAAGTCACACAAGGCAAGCCCCTAAAGTTTAGGCCAGCATGAGGTCTAGGTACTACCCTCTTTCAGTTTGTTGGTTCATACCTGTCCTAATCAAAAGTAACCGGGTTCTTAGAGGATCCCAATATCATTGACTACCCTCAATCGGTCATAACTCCAGCATCGCAATCTTTTCTTGCGGCCAGAACCATCACGAGAGTTTAGCCTCAATGGGCGTAGCATACTGCTACAATTCTAAAGGCCAAGTTGTGTCAATTAAGGTTCTAAGGTTGTTGGTGCTTAATGACTCCTTAGAAGACCCATATTCTCCTCGTTGCGACACAAGGGATATCGGTACAGACCAAGGTGCCACACCAACGTAGCCACTGCTTCACCTGTGTCGGTCTACGCCGGACAGGTCCCTCACAGCTTATGCTACCTAAACAGGGTATCCCCAGATCCGGGTTAGGATCTATGTATCTCCGATGCAACCCACAATGGTAAAGCAAGCAAAACAATACAAGTGAAAACACAGTTATGACCTAGCCCTAAGGTACACCTCACTTTATAGTTTATTCCCCAGCAGAGTCGCCAGTTCTATGATCGGTGGATCTGGAACTGACTGTTTAACGCTGGTTCGCGAAATGTCGCGGAAGCAAGAGTCGCCACCGTCTTTTATTTTCTCCAAATGGAAAGGACAAAAGCACAGAAAAATTCCTTAAAGAGATTGCTCTCGGTTCGGGAGGTAGGTTATAGAAAGGGAAGGTGCTAGCACCCTTTCTATCCATGGTTATCCATGGGCTCTTAGATACTTGCTCATTGTGTTTTCAAAAATGTTTGCTTGCTTTTCAATGTGGGTTTTAAAAGTTCCTTTGAAAAATTTCAGTTCGACTCGTACGTCAGAGTGTTTGAAAAATTTGCTTTGAAAGCTTTTGAAAAGTGTCCGTGTGAAAAGGTTTTTTTGTTTGTTTTTGAAATTAGAGCAAGTATCCTTGAGAACCTACCTACCCTAAGGAATTCGTCTGTGTAAAAGTCCTTTAAAGTAGTGCCATCCCACCATTGAGAGGTAGGTAGCACCACCGTTGGAGGCGTTCGGGTCAATTCGATGTTCGGGACATGGTGATCACCAGAGCAATGGGAAGACACCTTAGAAGCTACCCTCATGCCAGGTTCCCGGATCATGAGGACTTACTAAGACGTCCTCTACCCGACGATCACCTTTCGAAAGGCAACAGTGAGGCGTACCCTAGGGGTGGTGTGTGCGAATCGTGTGTCGTTTTCATTGATATTTGTCTTGTCATGTCATTGTGATCTACGCTTGATTTTATTATGGCCATTCATTCTTGCATGCTTATTTAACAGTTAAAAGTTGCAGGAAAATAAATCTACAACTATTACAAATGGCGCGGGTCCACATCGCCAAAATTAAACCGGACCCGATTTGACAGAAAATAAATAAAGCAAAATAAAGTGCGAAAAATTAAAGTTACAACGCTTTGGGAGAATTACATAATTATAATAAACGACATAAAATAAATGCGCGAAATTAAACAAATTACGAACATGGGCGTTGGACCCTTTTGCAAAAAATTTAAAGTTAATGAAGAGTTGAAATTAAAATTTAACGTTTTTGGTATTTTGTGTTTTTTAGGTTTAATGGACAAAAGAGAATTAATTATAATGAAAATAAAATGCAAACCCTAATTCTAATCATTTTTTAGTTATTAAAAAAAATATTGAAATTTTTAACTAAATGAAACCTAAATTATTTATGTACAATTTAATCATGAAAATAATAAATAAATAAGTATTATGATAAAAAAGAAAATTAAAAGGGAATAAAAAGTTATTAAACCTAATTCTATATTTTTGGATTTTTATAAAAAAGAAGAATTAAAATTAAAACCTATTTAATACTAAATATTTACATGCAATTTATTTATGAAAATAATAAAATAAATATTATATTTTTCCTCTTTTTTTTCTTTCTGATTTTTTGTGCATTTTTATATTTTGTGAAGAAATAATTAATTAATTAAAACAATAAAAATAAATAACACAATAATTAAAAAATAAAATATGAAAAGAAAAGCAAACCAGGGGGGGTTCAGGCCCCAGAAGGAGGTTTGAGCCTTAGAATGCTGGCCCATTTGCCTTTGAGTCCGTTTGACTTTTTGAACAGCCTACAGCCATGTTGACCTACGTCCATGGTGTGCTTTCAATCTATGCCATTGATTGGATCCCAGCGCGCACGTGGATGGTTGATCAGGAATGTGTATGATGCGCCTTAACCCTTGAAGCTGCATATGAATATTTGATGAAAAATAATATTGGGATAACGTAGACCTGGGACTTGAACCCAGGTCATGAGGGTTACAAGCACATACACCTGCCAGCTGAGCCATTACGTTTCAATTAACATATTATAGTAAATAAATAACAAAAAGAAAAAAACCAACGCGTAGTGGTTAAACGCGCGAAATTTAAAACCAGCCTATCGTTGATGGACAACACATCATCTTCTTCATTGTTTTTATTTTTTTCTGAAACAAAAGCCTATGGAAACGGTTTTGAACGCATGGTCTTAGGCTAGCTTCAAGAAAATAGCGACTAGCGCTATGATGTCAATAAATTGATCGCGAGGTATGAACTTGCTTCGTCTAAGCTTGCTGAGTCCAATGGCCATAGTCTGGAATCCTAATTTTGCCTTGGGTAGAAAACCCCAATTTTGCAGACCTGTAACCCTAGCAATCGATCATGGTGAAATCCCATATACAATACAAAAATCAAATTGAACATAATGGTTAGCTTTGAAACATCACAAGGAACAAGAATATATAATTGAAATGCAATGAGGATGCCTAGAATTGAAAACACGATGGTGACTTTTTCTCTGTACAGAAGGGGTCCTTATTACCAATTCTTGGAGTTTTTGTTGTTGTTTTCGATTGGAATATGATCAAGGAGACTCGAGGAAGCCAATGGAATGAATTGTAGGGTTTGAATCGACCTCTAAGGTTGATTTCAGAATTTGAGTTTTATGGCAATTTTTCAAGTTTTTTAGATTGGTCTAGGGCGCAGCTTGGAGTGTCTGTTAGCATTAGGGTTGTGATTCTCATTATGTATGGAAACTATTAGGTCAACAAAACTGCATAAAATCCAAAGCATTCATTGTTTTGCATATTTGATTTCCTTAAGATCTTTTTGAATCTTTTTCATGTGCTATTTTGTTCAATCATGCCAAATCAAACCAAATCTTGCCATATTGGGATGTGCACGTGATATTGAGTCTAGAATGTGCACAAAAAGATTTTTTAGGTCAAGTTTGATATTTTTCATGTATTTAAGTAATTTAAATGAATTAATATAAATAATAATTCAAATAAATTAATAAAAAATGAGAAAATACTTCCCTTTGGGCCAAGTGGTCGTGCATAGGCTTGGAATGATGAATCATGGAAGAAAAATAGGCCCATTAGCAATTTTAGACCATTTGAATCAAAGTTGACTTTTCAAAATTCCCAAAAATTTCCCAACTTCCACAAGGCATAACATGCTCAATTTTTAAGCTTTTCACATGTTCTTGGACATTTTGGAAAGGTCTTTGAGTCCTATAACCAATGCCTTTGGTCCCATGTCATTTTGATTTACCAATCTCAAGTTATGGCCTTTGACTTAAAGTCCCTTTTTGTTGACTTTTGAAAATGACCTATAATGTTGAAATTGATAACTTTTTGTGAGAGCATTTCTTGGACTTGAAGTATGAAGATGAGTTGTAGGAAATGTCTTTCTCTTCAAAATGAGCTTTGGATGGAATTTTTCTGATAATCCATGTGAAAGTTATGCCCTGGTCAATTTCAGTTGACTTTTTCAACTGTCCAAATATAGTAACTTTTGCATCTTGATGATTTTCTGAGCCAAATTTTGAGAATCATGATCAAGCATTTATCAAATGATGTTTGTGGCTTCAAAATGATATATTGACCAAAAATTTGAACTTTTGACTGTCAAATGACCATTTTGCCCCTACAGTTGACTGTAGTGCAATTTAGGGTTTTGACTGTGCAATTTTGAGCTGAGTGCCTTGAAACTTGATATGAGGATACTTGACCATATTTTTAAGCATGTGAGACTTGATTGGGCCTTTGGAAACTTCCTTTTCTTAATCAGAACACAAACCCTAGTTTTGACTGTATAGGAGACAGTTGCACTGCACAACCCTTGGGGAATTTTGTGACTTGGCTTGGCAATTTCTTGGAGAATATGGGAGGGCAAATTTTGGGGTGCAACAGGTAAGATCTACGGACGACCTACGACCTTAAGATAAAGAAAACGCGAGGGTGAAGTCTACGGATGACATACGACCCTAAGATGAAGATAACACGAGGGTAAAGTCTACGGATGACCTACGACCCTAGGAATGATAACATGAAGGTAAAGTCTACGGACGACCTACGACCTTAAACAGATAATGCGAAGGTAAAATCTACAGATGACCTATGACTTTAGGGAAAGGTACAATGAAGGTAAGATCTATAGATGACCTACGACCTTAAAATGATAATACGAAGGTGTGATCGATGGGAATGAGAACTGACTATTTTGGAATGCTGGTTCGCGTTTGTGTTTGTTTTTGCAAAATGTCGCGGTAAGCAAGAGTCGCCACCGTATTTTATTTTATCCAACAAGGAAAGGACAAAAGCACAGAAAAATTCCTTTTCGAGATGTTTCTCGAGTTCGGGAGGTAGATTATAGAAAGGGAAGGTGTTAACACCCTTTCTATCCGTGGTTATCCACGGGCTCTTAGGTACATGCTCACTATGTTTTCAAAAGTTTACTTTTCTTTGTGTTTGTGGGTTTTGAAAAGAGTTTTTGTTTTAAAAGGGGTGTAAGTGCGAAAAGTTTTGTTTTGTTTTTAAAGCAGCAAGTACTTAAGAACCTCTACCTACTCAAAAAGGAATTAAATTGTGCAAATGTCCTTTAGACAGTGCTATCCCACTATTGAGGAGTAGGTAGCACCGTCGTTGGAGCTTTTGGGTCAATTCGATTTAAGGGACGTGTGGCCGCTAAAGAAATGTTAGGACGCCTTAGCGATAACCCTAATGTCTTAGATCATTTTTCCGAGGCAACCGTTTCGAGGCAACTTATGATCTTTGGACAAAAGGGCGACCTCTAAAACATCCTATACTCAATGACCACATTCGAGGCAACCAAGTGAGGTGTACCCTAAGAGTGGCATGTGCGAGTGTATTGTTTTTCAGTTTATATTATCTTTGTACATGTTATGGTGAGCTACGGTTGATTTTAAATTAAAAGGTTAATCTTGTCATGCATTCCTAGTTAGCATACATCTAAGCAGTTAATATATGTATAGGAATTTAAAGTGCGGGAATTGTAAATCCTACGCTATTACAAGGCTTCGGGGAGGGGGATTATTTACATGTCCAAAATTGGGGGAATAAAGCAGTAAAGTGTAAAAGTCTTAGTTAAGCTATTACAAACCAGTAGGCAGTTACAATAAAATAAACGCGCGCGAATCTGAACATAACTTCTAAAAATCCTAAGAATAAAATCTTTTTGTTGGTTTATTTTATTTTGGGAAAATGATCTAAATCTTCTTAATTTTAGTTTTGAGAAAATGTTAAGATGATTAATTAACAAAATTAATTTAATAGAAAAAACTAGCCTAATGTTTTTGAGGTTTTTTTTTTTAATTGATTTTATGTTGATTAAAAAAAGAAATAAAATAGTCAAAACAAAGATGAAATTGAAGGAACAGGCAGTAAATCAAGAAAAGTATAATTCTGGAGGCCTGGATCGAACGAGGCGTGGGCTGTCTTTCGATCCAGTGAAGAGGCTTGATCGAAGGTGCCTGAGGGGCTGCACTTTGGGGGTGTTCGATCTGGATATGTCATCCTTCGATCTGGGAACCCTGGATCCAGTTCGAAGCTAAGCTGCTAAGCTTCGAAGCTCTGAACAAAATTCTGAGAAGATATTTCCTGCAAAACAAGACAAATATTAAAGATCCAGGGGGGGACTTTACCCCCCTGATTCGAATCTCCCCCCAATTCGAGTCCTTCCTCAATTTGAATCTGCTGAATCTGGGTCTGGGTTTGTTTTATCCTGAGATTCGAAGGAGAAACTTAGATCGTGCCCAAGCAATGGCACGATCTCTTCTTTGCGCTGTAGCTTACATGCAACATAATCAGTAATAACAAGAATATATATGCAATGTGTATTTAAATGTCATGAAGGTGCAATTTTGGTTTTGCAAACCCTTACCAATTAAAGATGTATGATCTGTGGCTCTGGGTGTGGAGATGTTTGCTGAATGGCTGCTTTGGCTTGGATTACTTATGAAAATGTTGATAACCTTTGGTGGGTTTGTGGGCAGCGTCTCCAAATCCTCCTTTTCTTTCTTTTTCTCCTTTTTCGTTCCCCCTCTGCACTGTATGCTTGCCCCTGTATTTATAGGAGTATGATGGTCTAGTAACGGTAAGAGACAACCAATTAAACAGGCCTTTAAAGCCATGAGACAAGAATCAGATATATTAAAAGATTTCCTTTTTTAAAATATTCATGTCTCTTTGGAATCTTGAATGAACCTGGACACTTTTGATTTTCGAATGCCTTCAGGCCCTGCTCTTCGATTGGTCTTGATTTGCCTCCTTCGAATGGATTTCTTATGTACCCTTCGAATGGGCCTTCTTTTCCAGCTTCAAAGTCCAATTCGAATCTATTTAGAACAATCCCTATTAGACAACTTCGACCAGCCCTTGTACTTGTGATGAGTCTAAGTTCTGATTCGAAGTGTTCAGAACTTCCTTCATCAGAGCATCTTAGATTAAGAGAAACTCTGCATTGAAATGCCATTCGAAGGTCATTTCGTTCTGATGTTCTTATTAAGGGAAACTCTGAAGTTCCAGTCGAAGGACACTCTGAAGTTCCAGTCCAAGGACCTTTTGAAATGCCAATTGAAGTGTATTTGTCCATATACCAATCAAAGGGTACTTGTTAAAATTCCAATCGAAAAGGCTTTGTTAACAGGCCAATCGAAAGGTGTTGTTCATGCTAATCGAAGGACATGGTTAACCTGCATGTCGAAGCTGCCTTGACACAATGCTAAATCGAAGGATCCTTTGGCATGCCAATTGAAAGGCTTGGCCCAAGGTGCCAAACAAAAAGGTCTTTCAGAATTCCAATCGAAGGCCTTGACACAATGCCAATCGAAGTGTTTGTCCATAATGCCAATCGAAGGGAATTATCCATGCCAATCGAAAGGCTCCTTCAGAATACCAATCGAAGGGTCTTTCAGAATGCCAATCGAAAGGTACTTAAAGCACCACTCAAAAATATTCTTTTTCCTTAGGCAAGGGTTTCTGGTCAACCATGCAGGGGGGAGACTTTTGGAAAACATGAGAGGGAAAATTTTGGGGTGCAACAGTTGCCCCTGTTCAATTTTCTTAAACCTGAGGATATAGATTGGCTTTCGAGCCTTTCGTGATCCGAAGGTGGAAGATAATTGAACACTAGAGTGCCCAGAAATTTGCACTCGCATGGTGTAGTATCATCATTGTGACGTCGGGAATGGGCTTACAGATGCCATTTGGAGATTGTTGGTAGGAGGATGGGCTTATAGATGCCATCTGCAGGAGTGATTGCTGGACTGTATCTATAAGCTGGAACTGGATGATTTCCAGAATTGTGTCTGCATCTGGAGCGTATCTAAAATGTATTTGAATGAGTAACAGAATGACATCCGAATCTGGATCGTATCTGGACTGTAATTTGAATGAGTGACATAATGACATCTGAATCTGGACCATATCTGGACTGTAATTTGAATGAATCTGGAATAAGTATCAGAATGTCAGCCATATATGGATCGCATCTGAACTGTCTCTAGAAGGAATCTGGAATAAGTATCAGAATGTCAGCCATGTCTGGGTCGCATCTGAACTGTCTCTAGAAGGAGTTTGGAATAAGTATCAGAATGTCATCCATATCTGGACCGCATCTGAACTGTCTCTAGAAGGAATCTGGAATAAGTATCAGAATGTCAGCCATATTTGGGTCGTATCTGAACTATCTCTAGAAGGAATCTGGAATAAGTATCAGAATGTCAGCCATATCTGGATCGCATCTGAACTGTCTCTAGAAGGAATCTGGAATAAGTATCAGAATGTCAGCCATATCTGGGTCGCATATGAACTGTCTCTAGAAGGAGTCTGGAATAAGTATCAGAATGTCAGCCATATCTGGATCGCATTTGAACTATCTCTAGAAGGAATCTGGAATAAGTATCAGAATGTCAGCCATATCTGGATCGCATCTGAACTGTCTCTAGAAGGAATCTGGAATAAGTATCAGAATGTCAGCCATGTTTGGGTCGCATCTGAACTGTCTCTAGAAGGAGTCTGGATTAAGTATCAGAATGTCAGCCATATCTGGATCGCATTTGAACTGTCTCTAGAAGGAATCTGGAATAAGTATCAGAATGTCAGCCATATCTGGGTCGCCTTTGAACTGTCTCTAGAAGGAATGTGGAATAATTATCAGAATGTCAGCCATATCTGGATTGCATCTGAACTGTCTCTAGAAGGAATCTGGAATAAGTATCAGAATGTCAGCCATATCTGGGTCGCATCTGAACTGTCTCTAGAAGGAGTCTGGAATAAGTATCAGAATGTCAGCCATATCTGGATCGCATCTGAACTGTCTCTAGAAGGAATCTGGAATAAGTATCAGAATGTCAGCCATATCTGGATCGCATCTGAACTGTCTCTAGAAGGAATCTGGAATAAGTATCAGAATGTCAGCCATGTCTGGGTCGCATCTGAATTGTCTCTAGAAGGAGTCTGGAATAAGTATCAGAATGTCAGCCATATCTGGATCGCATTGAACTGTCTCTAGAAGGAATCTGGAATAAGTATCAGAACGTCAGCCATATCTGGGTCGCATCTGAACTGTCTCTAGAAGGAATCTGGAATAAGTATCAGAATGTCAGCTGTGATACGGTGGGAGAACTGACTTGAGGTTTTGCGTTTGTTTTCGCAAATGTTTCGGTTGAGCAAGAGTCGCCACCGACTTTTTATTTTATCCTAAGGAAAGGTTAAAAAGCACAGCAAAAACCTTTGAGATGTTTTCTTGGGTTCGTGGAGTAGATTATAGAAAGGGAAGGTATTAGCACCCTTTCTATCCATGGTTATCCATGGGCTCTTAGTTACTTGCTTATATCAACTTGCCTTGATTTTTAATTGTTTGAAATGGTGCTTTCAATTATTTGAAATGGTGCTTTGTGTGCGGGTTTGAAAATGTTTTGAAAAGAGGCCAATGTGGTGGCAACCTTTGTAATGATCCATGTTGGGATGTATACAAAGGTGTACTTATCTTTTGAAAAGTTTTCAATGTTTTTGAAAGTTGTTTTGAAAGTGTTGTGGAGTGTGGTTTTGAAAAGTAGGCAAGTGTGTTTTGCAAGTTGATTCAAGTAACTAAAAGTTTGTCTACCCCTAAATACTCAAAGGTTTTTCCTATGTTTTAACCCTTTTAACAATTTTGTTCCACCATTGTATTTGGTGGACAATCTTGTGTTAGGATGTAAACGGGACGGGCGCGGGTCATCGTTTAGACCATGATTGCAATGGTGCCAAGTGTCTTTGGCAACTTTTTCCTTTAAGGGACTTGATCATTTTTAGGCAACTTTCGAAAGCGTCATCGAGGGACTATGATCATTGTGAATTGTTTTGTTTTGCCAAGGACACTTAACATGCAACATGGCCCATTATTGAAGGCAACAAGTGGAGTAACCCTAGGGGTGCAAGTGTGATTGGTGTTGTCCATTTTCATGCTTTTTTGTCTTTGAATTAGGTCAAGCTATTTGTTTGGTTGATTTTTGCATACAAACCCTAAGTCTATCATGGTATTTTTAGAAAGCTTTAAAGTGCGGAATTTAAAGTCCTAAATTATTACAACACAATTATGGGATGGGGGGTACAGATGTTCAAATGGGGATATTTAGCAAGAAATTAAAACCTAAGCTATTACATCCAAATTGAATATACAAGTTATTTAATTGTACAATAATTAAATAAAATAAAATAAATATGCAAGATGCAAAAAATGATTTTTATATGTATGTAAAAAAGTATTTTTATGTGTCAAATAAACAAAAATAAAAAAGGTTAATTTTTGGATTTTTGTGTTTTTAGGGCAAAACCCTAATTTTGCTAAATAAAAGGTAATTATTATTTATTATATGCAATATTTATTAATTATGTACAAAAATAAATAAAAAAGAAGTATATTGTAAAAAAAGAGTATTTTTGAGGTCAAATATTAATAAAAATAAAAAAGTATTATTTTTGTATTTTTATCCTAAATATTCTAACAATTATATAAGTATTTATATTATTTACTAAATATATTAAATATGTACAAAAATAAAATATTTAATATTTACAAAAAAAGTATATTTTAAGAAAATGTTTTCAAAAGATAAAATAAAATAAAAATTAGAAAATAAAATGTATTTGTATTATCTTTTAGTATTTTTAAATAAAAGATATTATGTATTTATTTACATATATAACTAAATGAAACAAATAAATATCAAATAAAATGCAAAAAATGTGAGAAAAATATTTTTAATGTTTTTTCATGCTTAAATAAAAATATAGAATCTAAATCAAAAGGAAAAAATAAAAAATGACAAATATATCATGCAATGGGCCAGGGGGTGTGTGTGAAATAAAGTGGTGCAAAAAGGAAAACAAAACTCAGGCCCAGCCCAAGTCTATCTTCTTCAACCTCCAGCCAGTTTGTCTCAAAAATGTGTGTTTCTCATGCTGATTCAAACATCCTGATTCTTGGACTTTCAAGCAAAACTCATAACACCAAAAATGTAGAGCATCAAATCACAAATCCATACATACCAAGAACTTGATCTAACTCTCAAAAATGAGCGAGAATTTCTTCTCCCCCAATTCCTGACCTAGCTTTTTTCAGATATTCAGTTTCAAAATTCTCTTAATACACACAATATAAATGAAAAGTAACTATATGGATGGCTTCAGGGCTATGATTAGAACATGCTTTCTTCACAAACTTAATCCTAACTATGCCTGGATAGAGAGATAGAAGTTCAAAAATTTACCTGTTCAGCTTGAATCGTGCATGACAATGGAGGTACTTTCAAGGCAATGTGAGGACTTGTACAGCTTGCTTGAAGTCCAGGGATGCTATTCCAATGCTTGGTGTGCTTTGAATCTTGCTATATCAAGCTACAGAAGTTCACCTGCAAAGTTGAAAACTGAAAATGGCAAATGATGTTAGGGATGTTACAGTTCATGTCCAATGCTTGGGATAGTTTGTATGGGTGGTAGGGGGTGTGTTTGAACTGGTTTTGGCCAAGGCGCACGAAAGGATTGAGTTGTGGACCTCAATCTGCAGCAGGTGCCCTGTTTTGCCACAAAACTATGTTTTGATGAATGAGAAGGTTTTAACTCTGATTGATTTGTGCTTTAGGTTAGTTGGATCAAGGGAAAAGTGTTTTCAAAGTTTGTTTTGGCTAGCTGTTGCAGCAATGTGAGTTGTGGTTCAAAATGCAAGTTTCTTCTTTGATAAGTAAGAGAATGTGTCTTGACAATGCAGACCCCTACTTCCCTCAATCTATGCTGCATAAATCACTCTTGATCAGTGGACTTTTTTCATGAACTTGTGCCCAAGAGATATGTTTTGTACTTCTTAGATTTGTGTTTGACATAAAGTTCACCTTTTCAAAAATGGCTAAGTTACTTTTTCCAAATATGGCTTAATTCTTCATGTAATATCCAAATGCACAAAATAATGCTAGAACACAATGGATTGGCATTTAATTATTGAGTGTAAATGAGATTAGAGGCCTGTAACTAGCTTGTGCAAGCTGATTTCAAAAATGCAAAGTGTATGAACATGCTTTTGGCCATGAATCAAAGTGACTTTTGCCCATATTGACAAATTCGATTCTCTCTAACCACAAGGGTGTTTGAGAAGTTCTTGGACATTTTGGAAAGCTTGGAATGTGTACTACAATCCATCTTTGTAATGAAAGTTGAGATTCCAAGTGGAAGCATGTGAAAAGTGGTCATGAAGTTAGGCAAAAATCCTGCCTAGAATAGGTCAAAAAATTTCTAAGTTAAGAATGTTTTGCACCCTTGTTCCAAAAATCATAACTTGAGCTACAAGCTTCTTTTGAGGAAACTTTGTGAATCAAAGTTGTAGATTTTGCAATGGACTATAACTTTCATGTTTTGAGTTTTGTTTGAATCCAAATGCATCTTGATAGAAAAAGGGACAAAGTTAGGAAAAAATTAGGAATTTTCATAACTTAGAAAATTTCTAAGTTATGAAAATTCTTCATTTTAAACCCTAATTTGCAATTTTTGATTTCTTGATGAACAAGTTTCATAATTTGACATGTCTTGATGAAAAATGAATCTTGACACTTGATTTTGACCAAAAAGTCAAAGTTTGACTTTTCAGTATACAGTCAAATTTGGCTCAGTTGACTGGAAAATTCATCTGTCAATCTTGTGCATTTGGGATCTTTTGAACTTGTTGAACATGTCAAGACAATGCCATTGAGTCCTTGAGTCTATATGTGAGCTTGGTTTGCCATTGGCTAGGTCAAACAGTCAAAAATTGCCTTTGTGCAGTCAAAACCTTAAAAATGACCATTTTGCCCTTTTGGTGATCTGATCAAATTGCTTGTGGAATTGTGATCCAAACTTGACCAAACGGTTCATATGAGTTCATAATGTGGATGTGGGTCAAAAATCATGAGGTTTGACTGTCAAATGACCACAGTTGACTTTTTCCTCAATACAGCTGATTTCTAGGTCAACTGTCCAATTGACTGGGCAAAGATTGGAATCAAAGTTTGAAACTTGGTATGGATAAACTTGTGAGTTCAACATGATGCATGAAAGTCATCTTTGGCATTTTAGGTCAAAACATCTTTGTGCAAACTCAAACCCTAATTTGGGTCAACAGTGCAAGGAGGAGTCTTGAGCAGAGCAAACCCTAACTGGATCTTGAGCTCCAAGGGTCTTGTGGTGAGAAAATATTGATGAAATGGGACGGCAAATTTTGGGGTACAACATCAGCCATATCTGGATTGCATCTGAACTGTCTCTAGAAGGAATCTGGAATAAGTATCAGAATGTCAGCCATATCTGGGTCGCATCTGAACTGTCTCTAGAAGGAATCTGGAATAAGTATCAGAATGTCAGCCATATCTGGGTCGCATCTGAACTGTCTCTAGAAGGAATCTCAAAAGATGATGATCTTTGCCTGTTGATTGATCTTTCCTGAAAAGGTAAAGAGTTAGTTGTATGCAATGTCATGATGTATGCATTGTGTAATGATGTTCTCAAAATAAAATGATATTTATGTCATATGTATTTTGTATGCATATGTTATGAATGTTGTTGAAGTGTAATTTTGTCTTGGACTTTGCTCAAAATGTTTCCACCGGGGATCCCTGCTTTGTTGTTTGAGGAGAACTCCGCTGGGGGATATTGAAAACTCTGTGGGTAGTATGTTTATTTCTGCTTGGGAAAAGAGTTTAGGAGTCTTAGTCGTCTGTTGCTCTACTGGGGAGTCGAAGTTTAACTGATATCTGGTCGTGCCCAGGTTTCGCAGTAACTTGTTGGGGATTATAGAGTAGTCTACTGGGGAAGAGGAGTTGTGGTCCTTTGATTTGTAGTAGTCGGAGAGGCAAACTCAAGCTGGGGAATCCTGATGTTGTTGGGGAAATAAACCATGTTGTTAGTCTGCTAGAGAGGTGACATCTTCGTTGGGGGAAGTCCTCGAGGATTCTTGAGGTTGATTCAGCTGGGGAAAGGTTTTCAGAGATTAAACCCTTGTTGGGAGTCATCCTATGAGAAGGATTTTGGGGAGATTTGTCATTGCCCCTAGTAGCAAGCGTTTGTGACATTGCCAGAAAATGTTTAATTGTACATAACCTTTCACCGAGATTGATGTTCAATGCCCCAAGTGACGGAGATGGAGACTTGCCCCTGGTTACTCTGCACTTCTTCAGATATTTCTTGAAATCTTGACTGGACTGCCCCAAGTGTGCTGGATAGTGACATGTCAAGTCCCCTTGTTGATGGGAGATTTGTCAATGGAAGTGTCATCCTTTTTGAAGTGATTTTGTTCACTGAGAGGGCTTTCGTTCATCGGATATTCGTTGTGTGAATTTCTCCGCTGTCAAACAAATAGCCAAATGCAAACAGTGATATTCAAATAATGCAAAGTTTATGCTTGTCTCGAAGTTTTGAAAAATGCGTTTTTTAGCAGAAAACTTTTTATAAGACAAATTCAACACAAGATTTAGGGCAAAGCCTTACAGGAGTCAGGATACCTTTCGTAACAGTATGCTTTTGAACTAACCCATGATTCAATTAGGACTTTTGAAGGGTTATAACGTGGCCTGGTTCACGGTTTAAGAAACAAAGGATAAAGGCTCAAAGTATATTTGTACCCACCCGCTCTTCGTGATGTTCTTCAATCCTAAACTCAGTTAATTGTGCGTCGAACTCTATTCGAATTTGGAACGATGTTTTGGTGATGGTTCACACAAGTTGGATTTTTAAAGGCGGTCATCATTTTTTTTGAAACATTTTTCATGTTGTCGAGGATCTGTAATGACCTCGTTCTTTTGATTTATTATCCCTAATTTGTGCCTGACTGTTCCTATTTTCGAGATTACAGTCAGCGGGATGCCCCAGCTTTCTTAAGCCTCCTTTATAGATTTTGGCTCAGTGGGCTTTTCTCTTTTGAGAGATTGACTGCCTATGAGATAAGGAACCACCACTGTCTTTTGATTCCAGAGGAATGCTTTTGATGTCGTTCGTTGTATTATGAACTGAGATTTTTGCGACCTCAATGCGCATCTTTTTGAATTAACTGAGAGACTACCCTGCCCCAGGTTTAAATTAAAGGTTTCAATTTGTGTTTAAAACAGAAAACTCCTACTTCTTTGGCTCGAAGGGGTTGACTAGGGATTATCTTCCTTATAACTCCAGTGTTTAGGATTTAAAAGAAACGCCTGTACATCGTCAGCAAGGTCTGTCCAAAAGCATACTGTATGAGATTATGGCATTGTTTCGTCATCCTCCCTCTAAAGGCTTGTAACTTTTAGCAAGAGTTGAATGTCATAAGGTGAGTAAAAAGCATATTTTAAATGTAATTAAAATGATTGGATCAAATCAAGACAAACATATGCAATGCATTAATGAAACAAAGTTTGGCATTAATAGATAATTGTTTGAATAACAAAGAGATTACAACTTGAAAATTCAAATGAACAAAAGCTTTCAATGATTCGTCATAGGAGCAGTGATTATGTTTGGAGTCTCTGGAGGGTCAAACTTGATCTCCTTGGCATCAATCATATCTTGGACATTGTTCTTCAGAGCCCAACAGTTGTTTGTGTCATGTCCCGGACTGTCAGAGTGGTATGCACACCTTTCATCAGGATTGTACCTTGGGGAGGCTATGTTGGGATTCTTATGAGGGTCCCTTAACGTCACCAGATTCAATATCAACAGGTGTTGTAAAGCCTGAGACAGCGACATGTTGAGCTTGGTAAATTGCCTCTTGGGCATATTTGGCTTACTCTGATCAACCCGTTGTTTATGGCAAGGTTGTTGTTGGACCCTTGAGGTAGTAGCAACTTGGAGAGGTCTATTCTTCATCAAACCAAACCTTTGACTTCTCGGAAGTTGATTAATGACTTGGTCCCCGGCCTTGACTAGTTGGTTCAAGTTGTTGTATCTGTCTTGATGAAGCTGGTTGATAATGGTTCTCAGCTCTTCTTGTTCCCGAGCTAAGCCTTGGATAAGAGCCATCTGCCCCAGCATCTGGGTTTTCATGGCATTGAACTCAGCTTGCAGTTGTTCCAACCGTTCGTCCTTATTGTCTTCAGGACTTTTCTTGACCAACTCCCCAACGAGGATTGTTTTCAACTCTTCCTGCCCCTTGGATAGGTTTAGGAAGATTTCCCTGAACTGAGTCTCTCGAGTTTGAAGATCTTGATTGTCTGGTTGGAAAGCCATTGCTGAAATAAACAGCGAGAACATGAGAGACCTGTATTGGGAGACCTGTTATGCAATGATATGTATGATATATGTATGCAATGTTTTCAAGGATCTCGCGGGGTAAACAAGAAACTGTTAGAATCTGAATCTGGTAGCTTGATTGAAGGAACTTCATGTTGCTGAGAGTCCTTCTTCAAGAGTCAAGCTCACCATATCAAGTGGGTCATAGCCCCTGACTCAAGTTATCGTGTTTTGATTTCTAAACAACCTTGGCTAGAGGAAAATAAATCCCCTTTGCCCTTTTCTGGACATTTGATTTACCATAACCTGCATCACAAGCCCTTGAGATCCTTGAAATGGTTAAGGAAATGTTAAGGCATGATGTTATGATGTGTATGATATGCGTTTAAGCAAAAGTGATGTAAGTAAACCCTGCAATAAATCCAAATTATCGGATAAGGACTGTAAACAAAACCTGCAAGGAACTCATGTTGTCAGATAACAAGAATGTGCAAGTAGTTCAAGTTTGAAGGCACACAAGTCACACAAACAGCCTTAAGTTTAGGCTGGCATGGAGTTTAGGTATTACCCTCTTTCAATTTCAGTTGGTTCAAAACCTGTCCTATAAATAGTAACCGGGTTCTAAGGAGCTCAATATCATTGGATTGTTTTCTATGTTCATCGTTTTGGTTTAGCCACTTAACTAGCGACCAAAATATTCCAAGAAAACAATCCTCAATGAGTGTAGTATCGAGTATCTACCAACTTCGGACTGCACCAAAGTCGGTCATCTCACTACCCCTAAAAAAGGCCAAGATGGTCAAGTAAGGTTCTAGTTCATTAGTGCTTAGTGACATCACTCAGCGGCCCCGTATTCTCTTTGATTGACTCAAAGGCTACCGGTACTCATAAATATGTCGCACTAATATAGCTATTGCTTCAACCGTGTCGGTATACCCCGTACAGTTTCCAAAACATATTTCTATTTATGAATGTTTCCCAAATCTGGGTGGAGGATTTCAAACCCAAACAATAGAACCAAGTGTAAAGCAAACAAAGCAATCAAGGTAAGCAAGTAAAGGTGATCTAAACCCTAAGGTAACCCCACTTTTAAATAATTCCCCAGCAGAGTCGCCAGTTCTGTGATCGGTGGGAATGAGAACTGACTGTTTTGGAATGCTGGTTCGCGTTTGCGTTTGTTTTCGCAAAATGTCGCGGTAAGCAAGAGTCGCCACCGTCTTTTATTTTATCCAACAAGGAAAGGACAAAAGCACAGAAAAATTCCTTTTCGAGATGTTTCTCGGGTTCGGGAGGTAGATTATAGAAAGGGAAGGTGTTAGCACCCTTTCTATCCGTGGTTATCCACGGGCTCTTAGGTACTTGCTCACTATGTTTTCAAAAGTTTGCTTTTCTTTGTGTTTGTGGGTTTTGAAAAGAGTTTTTGTTTTAAAAGGGGTGTAAGTGCGAAAAGTTTTGTTTTGTTTTTAAAGGAGCAAGTGCTTAAGAACCTCTACCTACTCAAAAAGGAATTAAATTGTGCAAATGTCCTTTAGACAGTGCTATCCCACTATTGAGGAGTAGGTAGCACCGTCGTTGGAGCTTTTGGGTCAATTCGATTTAAGGGACGTGTGGCCGCTAAAGCAATGTTAGGACGCCTTAGCGGTAACCCTAATGTCTTAGATCATTTTTCCGAGGCAACCGTTTCGAGGCAACTTATGATCTTTGGACAAAAGGGCGACCTCTAAAACATCCTATACTCAATGACCACATTCGAGGCAACCAAGTGAGGTGTACCCTAAGAGTGGCATGTGCGAGTGTATTGTTTTTCAGTTTATATTATCTTTGTACATGTTATGGTGAGCTACGGTTGATTTTAAATTAAAAGGTTAATCTTGTCATGCATTCCTAGTTAGCATACATCTAAGCAGTTAATATATGTATAGGAATTTAAAGTGCGGGAATTGTAAATCCTACGCTATTACAAGGCTTCGGGGAGGGGGATTATTTACATGTCCAAAATTGGGGGAATAAAGCAGTAAAGTGTAAAAGTCTTAGTTAAGCTATTACAAACCAGTAGGCAGTTACAATAAAATAAACGCGCGCGAATCTGAACATAACTTCTAAAAATCCTAAGAATAAAATCTTTTTGTTGTTTTATTTTATTTTGGGAAAATTATCTAAATCTTCTTAATTTTAGTTTTGAGAAAATGTTAAGATGATTAATTAACAAAGTTAATTTAATAGAAAAAACTAGCCTAATGTTTTTGTGGTTTTTTTTTAATTGTCTTTATGTTGATTAAAAAAATAAATAAAATAGTCAAAACAAAGATGAAATCGAAGGAACAGGCAGTAAATCAAGAAAAGTATAATTCTGGAGGCCTGGATCGAACGAGGCGTGGGCTGTCTTTCGATCCAGTGAAGAGGCTTGATCGAAGGTGCCTGAGGGGCTGCACTTTGGGGGTGTTCGATCTGGATATGTCATCCTTCGATCTGGGAACCCTAGATCCAGTTCGAAGCTAAGCTGCTAAGCTTCGAAGCTCTGAACAAAATTCTGAGAAGATATTTCCTGCAAAACAAGACAAATATTAAAGATCCAGGGGGGGACTTTACCCCCCCTGATTCGAATCTCCCCCCAATTCGAGTCCTTCCTCAATTTGAATCTGCTGAATCTGGGTCTGGGTTTGTTTTATCCTGAGATTCGAAGGAGAAACTTAGATCGTGCCCAAGCAATGGCACGATCTCTTCTTTGCGTTGTAGCTTACATGCAACATAATCAGTAATAACAAGAATATATATGCAATGTGTATTTAAATGTCATGAAGGTGCAATTTTGGTTTTGCAAACCCTTACAAATTAAAGATGTATGATCTGTGGCTCTGGGTGTGGAGATGTTTGCTGAATGGCTGCTTTGGCTTGGATTACTTATGAAAATGTTGATAACCTTTGGTGGGTTTGTGGGCAGCGTCTCCAAATCCTCCTTTTCTTTCTTTTTCTCCTTTTTCGTTCCCCCTCTGCACTGTATGCTTGCCCCTGTATTTATAGGAGTATGATGGTCTAGTAACGGCAAGAGACAATCAATTAAACGGGCCTTTAAAGCCATGAGACAAGAATCACACATATTAAAAGATATCCTTTTTTGAAATATTCATGTCTCTTTGGAATCTTGAATGAACCTGGACACTTTTGATTTTCGAATGCCTTCAGGCCCTGCTCTTCGATTGGTCTTGATTTGCCTCCTTCGAATGGATTTCTTATGTACCCTTCGAATGGGCCTTCTTTTCCAGCTTTAAAGTCCAATTCGAATCTATTTAGAACAATCCCTATTAGACAACTTCGACCAACCCTTGGCCTTGTGATGAGTCTAAGTTCTGATTCGAAGTGTTCAGAACTTCCTTCATCAGAGCATCTTAGATTAAGAGAAACTCTGCACTTAAATGTCATTCGAAGGTCATTTCGTTCTGATGTTCTTATTAAGGGAAACTCTGAAGTTCCAGTCGAAGGACACTCTGTAGTTCCAGTCCAAGGACCTTTTGAAATGCCAATTGAAGTGTATTTGTCCATATACCAATCAAAGGGTACTTGTTAAAATTCCAATCGAAAAGGATTTGTTAACAGGCCAATCGAAAGGTGTTGTTCATGCTAATTGAAGGACATGGTTAACATGCCTGTCGAAGCTGCCTTGACACAATGCTAAATCGAAGGATCCCTTGGCATGCCAATTGAAAGGCTTGGCCCAGGGTGCAAAATGAAAAGGTCTTTCAGAATTCCAATCGAAGGCCTTGACACAATGCCAATCGAAGTGTTTGTCCATAATGCCAATTGAAGGGAATTATCCATGCCAATCGAAAGGCTCCTTCAGAATACCAATCGAAGGGTCTTTCAGAATGCCAATCGAAAGGTACTTAAAGCACCACTTAAAAATTTTCTTTTTCCTTAGGCAAGGGTTTCTGGTCAACCATGCAGGGGGAAGACTTTTGGAAAACATGAAAGGGCAAATTTTGGGGTGCAACAGAAGGTAAGATCTACGAGCGACCTACGACCTTAAAATGATAATGCAAAGGTAAGATCTACGGACGACCTACGACCTTAGGGAAAGATAAAACGAAGGTAAGATCTATAGACGACCTACGACCTTAAAACGATAATACGATGGTAAGATCTACGAGCAATCTACGAACTTAAAAACAATATGAGGAGAGCGTAAAGTCTATGGATAACCTACGACCCTAAAATGATAATGCGGAGGTAAGATCTACGAGCGACCTACGAACTTAAAAACAAGATGAGGTGAGGGTAATGTCTACGGACGACCTACGACCCTAAAATGATAATGCGAAGGTAAGATCTACGAGCGACCTACGACCTTAAAAACAAGATGATGAGAGGGTAACATCTACGGACGACCTACGACCCAAAGAGAGATAAAGTGAAGGTAAGATATACAGACGACCTACGACCTTAGGAAAAGATAACGGGAGTATTGAGAGTTAGGGAGCACGATATACTGGAACCATGGTTTATTTTAGGTAGTGTAATAACAGATTTTAACTGGGAATTATGATGATGATATTTTTTAGGGGATATTTTACTGATTTGGGATTGATTTGGGGATTTCAGGCAAGGTACCAAATATGGCTCATGCTTCATATGCATTTGAAGTGTGGCATGATGATTCATGGATATGGTATGCATTTGAGGATACAATGTAATATGCAGTGATGATTATTGTATGCAAAGTTCCAAATGCTAAGTTCATTGGGGTCAGTTGCCCATTTTCTTGAGATACCAATACAATTGGTGCTAGAAAACTGAGAGAATTGAGCTATAGCCTTGTCGAGTTCACTAGGGATTAAATCTTGCTGAGGAGAAATAACTTGATCTGACTTTCTTCCTATGTTGGACTTCTTATGAATGACTAAATAGAGACATGGATCTCATCAAATGCCCCAAGTTTCTCGGTGTTGTAGAATTTGGTGCTCGGTCTACTGTATGGAGGTGAAGAGGATGAAAGCTTGGTCGATGTGACCATTATGACTTGCTACCTGCACAGAAAAACAAACACTTGAACGCCATGGTATTCCCTTTGGATGTATTCATATCCATGTAATATAGTGTTTCACATCTTAACTTGTGATTATTATTGCCTTATTGTTTTCAATGTAATGCTTAACAAAGAATTTAAATCACAATTCTCATACGAGAAATAAAGTAGGAAGGACAAAAACTTTTTTGGTGGAAGGGAAAATTTTTATTAATGGGTTTGGCCTGTGAATAGGCATTCATACATGGAAACAACTCATAAATGAGGAAGTTGCAAAGAAAATATAAAGTACAAAGAGTAAAATGGCAATAAGAAAATCTCGAACTTCTATTAAAACTGATATTGTTATAGCTCCCATATCCTGGATCATCCTAGCGTTGTGCTTCCGAAGGATAATAGTTGAATCGATTCATCCCGTGTTAGGAGGGTGTACTTGTTATTCGTGAAGATTTTTCAGACTGCAGTCTCTCGCTTTTTGTCCCTAATTTTTGCCTGGATCGCCCTTTCGGGCTTCCAATCCACCGGGACACCCATTTTTGCCTAAGCCTCCCTTTCGGGTTTTCAACTTAGCGGGTCATTCTTTTTTTTTTAGCCCTAACTTTTGCCTAATCTGCCCTTTCGGGTTTTCGACTTAGCAGGTCTTTTCATGCGTATTATTTTTTGACTGAGTCTGAATTGAATGGAAGCAGAACGTCTTCCCCATCCATGTTTGTCAAGATTAGAGCATTTCCTGAGAAAGCTTTCTTCACGATGTACGGCCCCTCATAGTTGGGAGTCTACTTGCCTCTTGGATCAGTGTGGATCGGGAGTATCTTCCTCAAGACCAGGTCACATGTGTGGAACTCTCGAGGTTGAATCTTCTTGTCAAATGCTCTCTTGAGACGTTGTTGATATAACTAACTGTGACAAATGGCTGCTAAGCGCTTTTCTTCGATGAGATTGAGTTGGTCGAGCCTGGTTTGAATCTATTTCACTTTATCAAGCTTATTGTCAATCAGAACTCTCAAGGAAGGAATCTCCACTTCGACTGGGAGCACCGCATCCATACCATAGACTAGTGAAAAAGGAGTTTCCCCAGTAGATGTACGCACCGAAGTTCGATATCCGTGCAGGGCAAAAGGCAACATCTCGTGCCAATCTGTGTATGTTCTCACCATTTATGGATGATCTTCTTTATGTTCTTGTTAGAAGCTTCGACTGCCCCATTCATCTTTGGTTGATAAGGTGATGAATTATGGTGCTCAATTTTGAATTCTTCACACATTTCCTTCATCATTTTATTGTTGATATTCGACTGGTTATCAGTGATGATCTTGTTAGGAGTTCCATACCGGCATATGAGTTCCGTCTCGATGAAGTGGGTAACAACTTGCTTGGTCACATTTTTGTACGAAGCCGCTTCCACCCACTTGGTGAAGTAGTCAATAGCAATAAGAATGAACCTATGTCCATTTGAAGCACTCTACTCGATGCGTCAAATCATATCAATGCCCCACATTGCAAAGGGCCATGGTGAATTCATCACGTTCAAAGGAGTGGGAGGAACATGTATCTTATCTGCGTAAACCTAGCATTTGGGGCACATCTTTGCATATATACAACAGTCGCTTTCCATCGTCATTCAGAAATAACCTGCTCGTAGGATTTTCTTGGCCATGGAATATCCACTGGCATGAGTCTCAAAAGAGCCCTCGTGTATTTATCGTATAGTGGATTCTGCTTCGTGTCTATCCATGCATCTGAGCAGAATCGAATCATAGTTTCTTTTGTATAGAACGTCTCCTGACAGTAGAAACTTGGATGCTAACCTTATGAGAGTCCACTTATCACAAATTGTAGCACCCTCAGGGTACTCTTTCTTCTCAAGATATCTTTTGATGTCGAAGTAACACGGATTTCTGCCCGATACATCTTCAGTTTTGAGACAATGAGCAGGGAAAATGTGTGTTCGCTCCTTGTAACGACAGATTCTTATATTGGGTGCATGATTCGGATAACTGACTTTGAACATTGCTGCTAAAGTGGCCAGATCATCTACCAGTTGATTTGCTTCTCTATGAATATGCTCAAAGGTGACCTCGTCGAAAGTGGGAAAAAACTCTAATATATAATCCCGGTATGGAACTAAATTAGGGTGCCGTGTATCCCAATCGCCTCGTACTTAATCTATCACTATGGCAGAATCCCCATAAACTTCAAGAATCTTGATCTTCAAATCAATGGCCGCTTCAAGACCCATTACACAAGCTTCATATTCTGCGACATTATTCGTACAATCAAAACATAGCCTGGCAGTGAAAGGTATGTGAGTATTGCATGGAGAGGTCATAACTTCCCCAATGCCATGGCCCATAGCATTTGATGCACCATCAAACGTGAGAGTCCATCGCTCCCCTGGTTTGTGTCCTTCTTTATCAACAAGTTTCATAACGTCCTCATCTGGAAAATCGAACTTCATTGACTGATACTCTTCAAATGGCTGGTGGGCAAGATAATCAGCAAGAATGCTACCTTTGATAGCCTTTTGTGTGACGTATTGGATGTCATACTCAGATAAAAGCATTTGCCATCGATCCAATCTTCCTGTAAGTGCTGGTAATGTACTTTATCGGATCCATCTTAGATATTAGAAGCGTAGAATGCGTCAACATGTACTGCCTTAAACGTTGAGTTGCCCATGTAAGAGGGTAATAAGTCTTCTCAAGTAATGAGTACCTCGATTCACAATCAGTAAACTTCTTGCTCAGGTAATAGATAACGTGTTCTTTTCATCCACTATCATCACGTTGTCCGAGAACACAACCCATAGATCCTTCAAGCACAGTCAAATACATAATGAGAGGTCTCCCTGGAACTGGTGGTATAAGTATTGGTGGTTCCTAAAGATAATGTTTAATCTTCTCGAAGGCTTCTTGACAACTTTCATCCTAATGAACATATTGATTCTTGCGTAACAATTTAAAGATGGGTTCATAGGTAGAAGTAAGGTGAGAAATGAACCTGGCTATGTAATTCAACCTTCCAAGAAAACCTCGTACTTCCTTTTCATTTTTCGGTGTTGGCATATCCTGTATTGCTCTTACCTTGTCAGGATATACTTCAATCCCTCGCTGACTTACAATAAAACCAAGTAACTTGCTTGATAGAACCTCAAAGGTGCACTTGTTGAGATTAAGCCTTAATCTGAAATTTCATAGACGATTAAACAACTTCTGAAAATGGATCAAATGTTCTTCCTCAGTTTGTGATTTTGCGATCATATCATCCACATACACCTCGATCGCTTTATGAATCATGTCATGAAAGAGAGTCACCATAGCACGCTGATATGTCGCACCAGCATTTTTGGGACCAAAAGGCATGACTCTATAGAAAAAGGTACCCCAAGGAGTTGTGAAAGCTATTTTATCCATGTCTTCAGGAGCCATCTTTATCTGATTGTAACCCGAGAATCCATCCATGAAGGAGAACACTGAAGACTGAGCAGTATTATCAACCAATACATCAATATGAGGCAACGAGAAATCATCCTTCGGGCTTACTCTATTCAAGTCTCGGTAGTCAACACACATACTTACCTGTTGTACCCCAAAATTTTCCCTCTCATTTATCAAGAATTTGCTCACAAGATATCCTTGACTCAAGATTGCAATAGGGTTTGATCAGCTCAAGACACCTCCTTAGGCACTGATGACCAAAATTAGGGTTTGAGTTTGCACAAGTATTTTTGAACTTCCAATTCCCCATATGACTTTCATAGATCATTATGGAACCCCAAGATTACTCATGTCAAGTTTCAAGCCTTAGATCACACCAGTGCTCAGTCAATTGAGCAATTAACCGAAAAATCAACTGTATTGGGGAAAAAAGTCAACCATGGCCAATTTACAGTCAAAATTCATAATTTTTTATCCCCATCAACATTTTAAACTCATATGTATCATTTGATCAAGTTTGGACCACAATTCCACAAGAAATTTGATCAAATCTCCAAAAAGGCAAAATGGTCAAAATTAGGGTTTTGACTGGGAATGGGCAATTTCTGATTTTTGACCTAGCAAATGGTCAATTGGTTTAAGGAATGATCTCAAGAGTCCAATTTCATTATTTTGACCTAATGACTTGGTTCAAAACTATGCAAGTCCATTGGATTGACACATGAACTTTTCAGTCAACTGATCAAAAGTCAACTGTATACTGAAAAGTCAAACTTTGAATTTTTGGTCAAATTCAAGTGCCAAAGATCATAATTAATCAAAATAAGAAACTTATTCATCAAGAAATCAAAAAGTCGAGATTTCATTTTGAAAAGTCAAAATTTCTAAACTTAGAATTTTTTCCAAGTGTTGGAAATTTCATATTTTTTCACAACTTTGAACAAACTTTTCACCATGATGAAAGATGATTCAAGAGAAACTTCCAACATGAAAGTTATAGATCTCCATGAATTCTACAACTTTTATTTACATAAATTCTTCCAAAATTGGTTGGATCTCAAGTTATAATTTTATGAACATAGGGTCATGAAACAAAACACTTAATGAAATTTTTCCCTAATTTGGTTAGGATTTTGACCCAAATTCATGGAACTTTTTCATATAGTTCCAAGGGGAATCTTCAAAAGCAATTCAAATATGGGTTGTAGAGCACATTTCAAGTTTTCCAAAATGTCCAAGAACTCCTTGAGATCATTCTTGAGTAGTGAGAATCGAAGAGATGAAGTTAGGGTTTTATCACTTTAATTACAAGTCATTTTAGTGATGAACAAAATTCAAATTCAAACCATGCTGCATGAACACTACTTTGCAGGCCTTAAACTTGTTAGGAACTCCATAATTAATGGTTTACACAGCTGTTAGAGGCCTCACTTTAAGCATTCAATGCATGGACATGCTTTTTATCCATTTTTGGAAGAAAGGTTACACTGCCATTTTGATAAAGTGGCTTTTTGTACAAAATTTGTTCTTGAGCCTTGCACTTATTCTCTTATGATAAAAAAGGTCCTATAATTCATGAGAAATGGTTTAAGACACTTACAATCACCCATCCCATTCTTGTACCTCCTCTTGAAACTTTTTTCCCTCTATTCTTCAAAATCAAGTAACCTAGCCAAAAGCTAAGAACTTGTACTTCTGACTTGCCAATGCACTCAAACACTTTTGTTTATACATACACAAACTATTTGACACAAAAACACGAATTCTCAAGCCTTGAAAGAACCTAGAACTCAGAAACACATTTCACACTTCCATTTTCACACAAACTGACCAAAAACTTGAAACTCATAATCTACTCGTGCGTTTCTTGGCCTTTTAGTTTCTAAAGTTTCTAAACATCACATAGAATCCATCCCACACCCTGTTACAATGCTGTAACACCATTAACACCATCCCCCATTTTCAAAAACTCAGCTCTGCACATTGACTTTTCCAGAACATTTTATCCATCTAATGTTCAACCTAATCATTGCATTAGCTTCCTAGGACCTCAAGGAAGCTAACCTGATCATCACCATCACTTGAAACAAGCTAAAACTCAAAATACGATTTCCAGTTTTTAGGTAAGTTTTCTCAACTAGAAACTCTTCATACAGGAATTATCAATGATTTATTTGTGAACAAAACATGTAGATATCATTGCCCTGAAAAGCTAATCATGTCCATAGTTTCCATTAATTTTGCTTGAGCTAGAGAATTTTGAAACTGAAATTTCTGAGATTTTTAGGGTTCAGATTAGGGCCATTAAAATTCATGCTTATCTTTGATATATAGTTTTAATGCTTTACACTTCTGAAACCGTGAGAAAATTTGCTACAAGTTTCATGTTTACAGCTTTCATTTTTGATGAGAAATGAGCAAGTTACAGTTGGTATGGCTGAAGGTTGAAGATGAAGTCATCAGGGCGTGTTTTTCCTTGTATATTTATTGTTTGGCTTATGTTAACAGATGTATAGCCACCCAAGTGGTAGAAGCGCGCGTCTATAACCTTTGGGACCTGGGTTCGAGCCCCAGTGGTACCCTTTTGCATTTTTTTTACATGTTTTCTATTCTGACATTTTTAGGCGCTTGGGTCTTATTGGGCTTGTGTTGTTTTTTTATTTTCTGCTTGCTAACCCCCCAGTAGACTACTGGCACCCCTGGCCCAAGTTTATTTATTTTTTCTTTTTTTTTCACTTTTATTTTCTTAATATATTTTCTAAATATTAAAAAAATCATAAAAAAATATAAAAGAAATTAGATTTTTATTTTAACATAGTTTATTTTATTTTTCCTCATAAAAAATATTTTTATTAACTATACTTTATTTATTTTTTACTAATTTATCTTGTAAATTTAATTAATACTATTTTTTTAATTATTTCACACCATTTAAAATATATTATTTTAATATTAAAGGCTGAAAATACTTTATAATATTATAAATATTTTCAAGATAAAAATACCAAAAATACTTTTCTTATAAAACTCAATTTCTTTTATTTTAATTAATAGAACTAGGGTTTTATTTAAAATCTTTTCTTAAAACAAATTCTTTTATTAATTATTCTTCTTTAATTAATTATATTAAGACAAAATCCTTTTCTCTAAAAATCCAAACAAAATATTAATTTTTCTTCACCTTCACATTATTGCATATTTATTCTTTTTGTACATTGTATCCATTTAAATTTCTTGTACATTTATACCCATTCAATATTGTTGTAATAGACTAACTAGGATTACATTCTTGCAATCCCCATTCAATTTGTATACCCCCTTCCCCACAAATATTGTAATAGCGTAGTAATGTTAAATTTAGCAATTTATCGCTTTTATATATAACATGCTAGTAATTAGGGTTTGTATGGAAAGACTAAAACCAATACTTAGAAAACCCTAATTCAAGACAAAAACAAGCATGAAAACAATACACTTGCACACAAGCACCCCTAGGGTTATTTCACTTAGTTGCCTTATATAAAATGGCCATATTACGCATGTAAGGTATCTTAGCAAAAAACAAGTAAATACAAGATCATAGTCCCTCGATGACACTATATAAGTTGACTTTCAAATGATCTTAGTCCCTCAAAAAGAATGCTAAGATACCTTGCAACATTTCTAATCATGGTTATACGATGACCCACGCCCGTCCTGTTTACATCCAAAGATAAGGTTACTTACCAATTCAATGGTAAGATAACAATGTCAAAGGAAAAGAAAAATGAACAAAAAAGACTTTTGAGTAGGTAGAATGCTCCTAATTACTTTCTCAATTTCAAACAAAACAACCTTGCTATTTTCAAAACAATCACTTACACTTTCAAAACATCTCACAAACTTAAAAACATTTTCAAAAGATCAAACATCTTTGTATACATTCTTACAAACAAGAATCGTTACAAATATTTCCTAAACAATGGCCTCTTTTCAAAATACTTTCAAAAACCACACAAAGCATAATTTCAAACAAAAGCAAGTGATCTAGCAAGTAACTAAGAGCCCATGGAAAAACATGGATGAAAAGGGTGCTAATACCTTCCCTTTTCATAATCTACCCCCATAACTCAAGATATAATCTCAAAGGTCTTTCTTGTGCTTTTTCACCTTTCCTTTTGGATAAAAGAAAAGTCGGTGGCGACTCTTGCTAACCGCAACATTTGCAATCAAACGCAAAACCCTCAAGTCAGTTCTCCCACCGTATCACAGAACTGGCAACTCTGCTGGGGAGAATTTTAAAAGTGGGGTTAACTTAGGATTAGATCATATTTACTTGCTTGCATTATTTGACTTGTATGCTTTACACTATGGTTCTTTGTTTGGGTTTGAATCCTCTACCCGGATTTGGGATACATTATAGGTAAGTAGCAATACGTTATGGAAACTGTGTGGGGTATACCGACATGGTCTAAGCAATAACTAAGTTAGTGCGACATATTTATGGGTACCGGTAGCCCTTGAGGTAATCAAGGAGAATACGGGGCCGCTGAGTGATGTCATGAAGCACTAATGAACTTTTAGAACCTTTACTTGACAAACCTGGCCTTTAGGATGTAGTGAGATGACCGACTTTGGTGCAGTCCAAAGTTGGTAGATACTCGATACTACACTCATTGAGGTTTGATTTCTTGGGATATTTCGGTCGCCATTAAAGAGGCATGTGCTGAAACAATGACCAAGGAAACAAGTCAATGATATTGAGCTCCTTAGAACCCGGTTACTATTATTAGGACGGGTTTGAGTCAACTAAACTTCAAGAGGGTACTTACCTATGAGACTCCATGCAAGCATAAACCTAAGGACTTGTTTGCTTTGTTTGTATATACATTCCTGTACATAACATCATGAACATCATAGCATCATACGCATTCACTAACCATTTCAAGGATTTTGGGATTCATCTTTGTTCTTGTTTTGTAGGACATGGATTCTATTTGTAGGAAAACTATTCAAGTCAACCTTGTAAAAATCCCTCCACAGCTTAAGGAACTAGCTTCAAGGATTCCAAAAAACTCTTCATTCACCAAGAGACATGGTCACCTACTCAACTTGGTCACCTCTAACACAGATGAGGAAATGATGAAGGTGCTCTTTCAGTTCTTTGATCCTTTACACCATTGCTTCACATTTCCCGACTATCAACTTGTGCCTACTTTAAAAGAATTATCCCGAATCTTGAGAATTCCCATTTTCAACCAACTACCTTTCAACGGTACGGAAAGAGACCCAAAGCCAGAAGAGATTGCTCAAGCTCTACACTTGTACTCATCTGATGTCACAACTCATTGGGAAACAAGGAGTGGTGTCAAAGGTTTTCTAGTAAAATTCTTGTTCGAGAAAGCCTAAAATTGTTGGAAATCCTTGGATTTGAAAGTCTTTGAGGAAATTGTGGCTCTCCTCATCAATGGGATGGTTTTGTTTCTAAATCCTGACCAACTCATAGATGTGAACGCCGTCAAAATCTTCATGTACCGCAACCCGGTGCCTACTTTTCTAGGAGAAATCCTACACTCTTTTCACACTCGCACTATGAGGAAAAAAGGTGTCCTTATATGTTTCACTACTCCCTTGGCAAGATGGTTTATTTCGCATATTCCCCAATCTGTATTAAGGAACGAGCAAGGTTCAAGGTAGTCACAAAGGTTGATGACGCTCAAACATTCAGACATTCATTGGTGCTCCCGGTCCATAGAGAATGTTACTATTGTTGACTGTTGTGGAGAGATCCCTAATGTCTCATTACTTGGCATTAGTGGAGGTATCACCTACAACCCCTGCTTAGCCTTAAGACAATTTGGTTATGCCCGAAGGGATGGCCCGCATGAGATGCTGATTCAAGGTTGGGTATTTAACTACGACAACGACGATCAAGGTCTTCGCCAAAGATTTATCCGAGCTTGGAGGATGTTGAACAAGTTAGATAGCAAGACTTTAGGGCATAAAAATTCCATCCCTCTTGGCTTTACCTCAAATGGGTACGAACTCGTGCTCAGAGTCTTATGATGCCTTATCCCTTCATTCTCCCGGTAATCATTGAGCCTGTCATGGAAGGAGATGTTCCATATATTATCCTACATCCTGACATGCCCACCTTTCTTGAATACCTACAAAGAGATTGGATACAACTCAAGAGGGGGGGCGAGATACTTTCGAATCCCAATTCTACGCAAGCGAGAAGAAGGTTTTGGAAATCACTAAGCAACTTCATGAGGAGCAGACTCTGAATTCCTACATCGCACCAAAGAGGATGCGTACTACCTTTTTATCTTAGACTTTTTTGTATTATTTTGCCCAAGAAGGCATTGATGTGCTGACAGCTTTAATTTATTAATATAACGTGTGTTTCCTTTTTGTCTAAAACAAATTTGAATCTTAAAATCCTTGAAATCATTACATATGCATTTACCATTAATCATAACATAAGCAGGTTTCTTGCAACAAGTCTCCTCATCTCTATACTGTTTATTTCTGTAAGATGGATCTCGAGCAAACGGTGAAGGACCTCGAAGCTCAGAATGCACAGTTTCAATAGTTGTTCTTAACTCTAGCCAAAGGACAAAAAGAGTTGAAGACCTTGCTGGTTGAGGAGAAGAAAAATAAGACGAAGAAAATAACTGGAATTCTAAATATGGGAAGAAGATTCCAAGGGCAAACAAGAAGGGCCTTAGACTTTGCAACGACATCCGGTGAGAAAGACAATAAAGATGGGAAAGGCAAGGAAACAGTTGTCATGTCTGATTCAGAAGAGGAAGAGGAAGAAGAAGACTATTATGAAGAACAATACCCTCCATTCGACGACAAGTATAAGCATCTAGAAGAACGGTTGAGTGCAATGGAAATCCAAAAAGTGTCTGGCTTAGACTTTGAGGAGTTAGGCTTAGTGTCAGGGATTGTCATTCCTCCCAAATTCAAAGCACCTGTGTTCGCCAAATATGACGGAGTCTCATGCCTCAAAATGCATCTCCGGTCCTATGTGAGGAAAATCCAGCCTCATATCGCTGATAAAGATTTATGGGTACACTTCTTCCAAGACAGTCTGTCTGGAACTCAACTTGATTGGTTTTATCAGTTAGAAATGGAAAATGTTCATAACTGGGAAGATCTTGCTGCAGCCTTTTACAAACAATACCAATACAATGTTGATCTTGCGCCTACCCGTACTCAACTCCAAAGTATGGACATGGTTTCAAGTGAAGGCTTCAAGGGCTATGCGCAAAAATGGAGGGACTTGGACGGAAGAGTTCAACCTCCCCTATCTGAAAGAGAGTTGGTAGACATATTTTTGGGCACCTTGTCTGGCCCCTTCTTCAATCACTTAATTGGGAGTTCATCGGGAGGTTTTACTGAATTGATATTGACCAAAGAAAGGGTAGAAGCCGGGATAAAGAGTGGAAAGATTCAGAAAGATGTATCCTCTACTGCTGTAAGGAAGCCATTCATCGTAAAGAAAGAAGTAGTTGTTGTATATCCTCAGAGAAACTAAGATAGGGCCGAACGCCGTCCAATGGTGGGGGCTGTTATGATTCTTAAACTTGCGTCTGATCAGCAAAGAAATAACCAACCCAGAATGGAAAGACTAGTCAGACAGTTCACCAGAATTAACATGACCCTATCTCAAGTATTACCATATCTGTTAAGATCCAAACTAGTGACTTTGAAAGAAGATCCAAAGAACCCTAACATAACCTCTCCTCACTATCATCGTAATGCCCGTTGTGCATACCATTCTGAGAGTCCCGGCCATGACACTAATAATTGTTGGGCTCTAAATAACAAAGTACAAGATCTTCTTGAAGCCAAAGAGATTGAATTTGATGCGCCAGAAAAGCCCAATGTCATTTCTGCCCCTATGCCCAAACACGGCCATAATACCAATGCCATTGAGGAAGATATCTTTGTTACTTCAGTTGATGAACTTATAACCCCACTCCTGATTATCATAAAGAACTTATTGAATGCCAGTGTTGTCCCAGGCTGTGATGAAAGTTGTCATTTCTGTTTGTCCTCACCAACCAGTTGTCCTTTGTTGAAAGCAGGCGTTCAGTGCCTAATAGATAACAAGGAAATTTTGTTCGAGAAGGCTTCAATTCCAACTGTTTCTTATAATGATGTCTCCATTGTTACCATTTCCGACAATTCTTCCGGGGTCTCCACCAAAAGACCCATTAGAATTACATCAGTTCTAAAAGTAGCTCCTTTGACAATTACAATGCCTGGACCAATCCCATATTCGTCAGACAAAATCGTACCATGGAATTATGGGGGGGATGTCTACTACCACGGTATCAAGCAAAATTGGCCAGCTGCCGAAGATTCAAGTTCTGAGGAGGTTGACTCTGATATCAGTAATATTGCAGGGACTAGCAAGATTACCCAAAGAGGAAGGATATTCTCTCCATTAATTGCTCCCCCAAAAGCAACTTCTAGACCCGTAATCATTCATGTTATTGTTGCTCCCCCAAAGGCTGCTCCCAGTTCTACAATCATATCTACTCCTACTAAAAAAGCTGATACAACCCCTGTTATCACCCCTAATGGCGTTCCTGCTGTTGAGTCAACCGAGACTCGAGGTAAAAATATTCTGATTGAGCCTGTCCGGACGAAGGCACAATCATTGGCTATCCTTGAGACCTCCCGGAAAGAGATGGGGGAAATTCTAAAGATCATAAAAAGAAGCGACTACAACGTAGTCGAGCAACTGGGGAAAACTCCATCTAAAATTTCCATGTTGTCCTTACTACTATGTTCCGAGGCGCATGCAAAGGCCTTGGTAAAATTCTTGAAAACTGCCCATGTACCTCAAGAAACATCTGCCAATCAATTCCAAGACTGCGTAGCCAGCTTGACTGCAGATAACGGTTTAGGTTTTTCAAATGTTGATTTAACACCAAGAGGGAGGAAGCATAATGAGGCATTGCATGTCTCAGTTGAATGCAGGGGCACAACCTTGGCTCATGTTTTGGTGGACATTGGCCCGTCTCTGAATGTGTTGCGTGAAAAAGCTCTTTATAGGCTTGACTATGAGGGATTGATGTTGAAACTAAGCAACATAGTAGTGAGAGCCTTTGACGGATCAAAAAGGATGGTGCATGGGGAAGTGGATTTCCCCATAAAGGTTGGAACCCAAACATTTGATTCGACCTTTTATGTAATGGATATTCGCCCTTCGTATTCCTGCTTATTAGGCCGACCATGGATCCACAATACCGACGTTGTTACTTCTACGTTGCACCAAATGCTAAAATATCTGATTCAAAGGAAGATCATCTTTGTTCATGGAGAAGAAGAGTATATGATCATCCATCTTAATTCCTTCAGATATGTGGAGTTAGATGGTGAATTTATCGAAACTCCATTCTAGCACTTTGAAGAAGTCCCGCAAGAGGTGGCAGTGACCAAGGCTGTGTCTCAAGTTCCTAAAATCACAAGGCCTCCACTCAAGATATCATCTTTAAAAGATGCCAAGGCAGTGATAGAAGAAGGTGGGTGCACTATTTGGGGACAACTCCCAGATATCCCATACAAATCATACAAGTTCGGTATGGGTTTCACTTCAGGTGCCCAAAAGGCTGTACGCCGTGCTCGTGCCGGAGGACCACCCTTGAAGATCAGCAACCGCAAAGTCAAAGCGGTAGAGGATGATAAAGACAGCTACAACCTGGAGGATTGAATTTTCCCAACCGTCAGCGGAGGGCTCAGTAACTAAGAGGCTAGAGACTTTGTCCTGATCACTTTTATCCCACAGTAATTTGTCTTTACATTTTGTTGGATCTGTAATATTAAAACAATTCAGACTCTTAAAACCTTGTGTCTTACCCGAGATACAATGGTCCATTTGTAAGGGTTATTATCTCATTTTCATATGACATCAATGAATCATTGACGTTTTTGCATACAAACTTTATGCTCATTGTTTTTCTTTTTACATTTTCATTTATTTCAAAGAGAACTATACTCTTACACACACTCACACTCACAATGCAGGTCTACATCCATTCGGGGTCCCATGGGTAACGGTTCTGCTATGGCCTTTTGTGACTCTGAAAATCTAATCTACCAAGTCGAATACGAAGGTGAGGAAGATTGTGAAGTACCAGGGGAACTCGCCAGGCTACTACAACAAGAAGAGAGAACCATTCAGCCCCACGAGGAACCAGTGAATACAATCAACCTAGGTACCGAAGAAGACAAAAGAGAAGTTAAGGTGGGTGCCAATCTGGAACCCAGTCTCAAGGAGCGTCTGATTCAGTTGTTACACGAGTATGTTGAGGTCTTTGCCTGGTCGTATGAAGACATGCCAGGACTTGATGCAGATATTGTAGTACATCGTCTACCTATAAAAGAAGACTGTCCACCAGTAAAACAAAAGGTCCGTCGAATGCGACCAGATATGTCAGAGAAGATTAAAGCTGAAGTCATGAAGCAATTCAACACTGGATTCTTGGTTGTCACCTCTTATCCGCAATGGGTTACCAATGTTGTTCCCGTGCCCAAAAAGGACGGCAAGATACGAATGTGCGTGGACTACAGAGATTTAAATAGGGCAAGCCCTAAGGACGATTTCCCACTCCCCACATTGATATTCTAGTTATCAATACGGCACAACATAAAGTGTTTTCCTTCATGGACGGTTTCTCAGGTTACAACCAAATCAAAATGGCGCCTGAGGACATGGAGAAGACAACCTTTGTCACACAATGGGGGACATTCTTCTACAAGGTTATGTCGTTCGGACTGAAGAATGCTGGGGCAACCTATCAGCGCGCCATGGTCACTCTATTTGACAACATGATACATCACGAAATAGAGGTCTATGTGGACGACATGATAGCTAGATCTCAAACAGAGGAAGAGCATCTTGATCATTTACAGAAACTGTATGAGAGGCTAAAGAAATACAAGCTGAGGTTGAACCCAAATAAATGCATGTTTAGGGTGAGGTCTGGTAAACTCCTAGGCTTTGTCGTCAGTAATAAAGGTATTGAAGTGGATCTCGCCAAGGTGAAAGCGATACAAGAGATGCCTGCTCCTCGTACTGAGAAGGAAGTCAGAGGATTCTTGGGACGTTTAAAATACATTTCCAGATTCATTTCTCACTTGACAGCTACTTGTGAACCAATCTTCAAACTACTGAAGAAAGATCAAGTAGTCAAATGGAATGATGAGTGCCAAAAAGGTTCGGGCAAAAATTAGGGATAAAACAAAAAAATTTGTACACCCGGTAAGTTGAAAACCCGAAAGGGCGACTTGGGCAAAAAAGGGTATCCCAGTGGACTGAAAACCCGAAAGGGCGGTCCAGGCAAAATTTAGGGATTTAAAGCATATGACTATGTTATGTTGGATCACCTTACAGACAACCTGACAAACTCAAAGGTTCTGATCAATTCAATCATCTTTGGAAGAGGCAACCAATAAACAAGATGCTTAGAGATACGAAGGCTATAGCAGAATGGGAACCCCGTGGGATTATTGCACATAGCTATCTTTTCTTTGTATCAAAATTTTCATTTTTTACGACGACATTTTATTACTAGAATGTTTGTCTCATTGTACAAAAATACTTATTCAAAGTCAATACAAAGATATCCCTTTGAAAGTGCAAAACTATCTGTTTTTCTTTACTCTTGTGTTTTGTTTACAAAAACGTCCAATGATTCATTTTTGAACATATGCATTTGAACATAATTACTATTTACAAATAAACAAAATAAAAGGCAATCACGGATGGCTTTAAGAGGTAGGAAAACCCTTCTAAGTTATCTCCGTAAAAATCCCCCGTAGTGTGCAGTTTAATCCCCAGCGGAACAAAGCTTCCAGTTATCAATCCCCGGTAGAAGTCGCCAAATTTCTCAGGATCTCCCAACAGGATTTTACAAGTAACACACGACATTTCCCTTACAACAGGGTTTATTTCTCTAAGCAGAAATTCATCAACACCCAACTTCACAACATGGAGACTTACATATCCTCAGCAGTGGTCAGGGATTTATTTTCCCCAAATACAACAACAGTGCAATAGACTATCTCACATACGCATACATCATATCATAAACATTGATAACACGAATGCATCATACCATGCATTTCATACAACGTGACTTTACATTTTGTCTAACATTTTACCCCTTTCATGATAAGGTTAACAACTACCATTAACAATGTTCAAAGTTTTCAGATATAGTTCAGATACGCTCCAGACATGGATGCCATTCTGATACTCATTCAAATTCCACTTTCAGATACAGTTCACATACGCTCCAGACACGGATACCATTATGATACTCATTCAAAGTTAACTTTCAGATACAGTTCAGATAAGCTCCAGACATGGATGCCATTCTGATACTCATTCAGAGTTAACTTTCAAATACAGTTCAGATACGCTCCAAACACGGATGCCTTCCTGAAACTCATTCAACCTTTCAGATACAGTTCATATACGCTCCAGATACGGATTCCATTCTGATACTCATTCAGATGTAGCTCAGATACACTCCAGATACGGATGTCATTCTGATACTCATTCAAATTCAGCCTTCAGATACGCTCCAAACACGGATGCCATTCTGATACTCATTCAGATTCTCCTTCAGATTCAGTTCAACAATCATTTTTGGATGGCATCTACAAGCCCATCTCCAACAACTTTCTAACATCTCTCCAAATGGCATCTTTAAGCCCATTTCCTCTACCATCACATCACCGAGTGCAAATTTCTAGGCACTCTAGTGTCCAATCATCTTCCACCTTCGAGTCACGAATGGCAAAACTCGCTAGTCTAACTCTTCAGGTTTAATAAGATTGAACAGGGGAAGTTGTTGTACCCCAAAATTTTCCCTCTCATTTATAAATAATTTTCTCACAAGATATCCTTTACTCAAGACTGCATTAGGGTTTGATCAACTCAAGACACCTCCTTAGGCACTGATGACCAAAATTAGGGTTTGAGTTTGAACAAGGATTTTTGAACTTCCGATGCCCCATATGACTTTCATGGATCATTATCGACCCCCAAGATTACTCATGTCAACTTTCAAGCCTTGGATCACACTTGTGCTCAGTCAATTGAGCAGTTGACCTGAAAATCAGTTGTATTGGGGGAAAAGTCAACCATGGTCAATTTACAGTCAAACTTCATAATTTTTATCCCCATCAACATTTTGAACTCATATGTATCATTTGATCAAGTTTGGATCATAATTTCTCAAGAAATTTGATCAAATCTCCAAAAGGGCAAAATGGTCAAAATTAGGGTTTTGACTGGGAAAGGGCAATTTCTGATTTTTGACCTAGCAAATGGTCACTTGGTTTAACGCATGATCTCAATAGTATAATTGCATCATTTTGACCTAATTACATGGTTCAAAACATTGCAAGTCCATTGGATTGACAGATGAATTTTTCAGTCAACTAATCAAAAGTCAACTGTATACTGAAAAGTCAAACTTTGACTTTTTGGTCAAATTCAAGTGCCAAAGATCATAATTCATCAAAATATGAAACTTATTAATCAAAAAGTCAAGATTTCATTTTGAAAAGTCAAAATTTCTAAACTTTGAATTTTTTCCAAGTGTTGGAAATTTCATATTTTTCACAACTTTGAACAAATGTTTCACCATGATGCAAGATGATTCAAGATAAACTTCCAACATGAAAGTTGTAGATCTCCATGAATCTACAACTTTTCTTTAAAAAACTTCTTCCAAAAGTTCTTGGATCTCAATTTATAATTTTATGAACATAGGGTCATGAAACAAAACACTTAGTGAAATTTTGCCCTAATTTGGTCAGGATTTTGACCCAACTTCATGGCACTTTTTCATATAGTTCCAAGGGGAATATTCAAAATCAATTCAAAGATGGGTTGTAGAGAACATTGCAAGCTTTCCAAAATATCGAAGAACTCCTTGAGGTCATTCTTGAGTAGGGAGAATCAAAGAGATGAAGTTAGGGTTTTATCACTTTAATTACAAGTCATTTTAGTGATGAACACAATTCAAATTCAAACCATGCTGCATAAACACTATTTGCAGGCCTCAAACTTGTTAGGCACTCCATAATTAATGGTTTACACAATTTTTAGAGGCCTCACTTCAAGCATTCAATGCATGAACATGCTTTTTATCCATTTTTGGAAGAAAGGTTACATTGCCATTTTGATAAAGTGACTTTTTGTACAAAACTTGTTCTTGAGTCTTGCACTTGTTCTTTTCTGATCAAACAGGTCCTATAATTCATGAGAAATGGTTTAAGACACTTACAATCACCCATCCCATGCTTGCACCTCCTCTTGAAACTTGTTTCCCTCTTTTCTTCAAAATCAAGTAACCTAGCCAAAAGCTAAGAACTTGTACTTCTGACTTTCCAATGCACTCAAACACTTTTGTTTATACATACACAAACTATTTGACACAAACACACAAATGCTCAAGCCTTGAAAGAACCTAAAACTCATAAACACATTTCACACTTCCATTTTCACACAAACTGACCAAAAACTTGAAACTCATAATATACTTGTGTGTTTCTTGGCCTTTTGGTTTCTAAAGTTTCTAAACATCACATAGAATCAATCCCATACCCTGTTACAGAACTGTAACACCATTAACACCATCCTCCATTTTCAAAAACTCAGCTCTGCACATTGACTTCTCCAGAACATTTCAGCCATCCATTATTCAAGTTAATCATTGCATTAGCTTCCTAGGACCTCAAGGAAGCTAACATGATCATCACCATCACTTGAAACAAGCTCAAACTCAAAACACGATTTCCAGTTTTGAGGTAAGTTTTCTCAACTTGGAACTGTTCATATATGCATCATCAATGATTTATTTATGAACAAAATATGTAGATATCATTGCTCTGAAGCTAACCATGTCCATAGTTTCCATTAATTTTGCTTGAGCTTAGAGAATTTTGAAACTGAAATTTCTGAGATTTTTAGGGTTCAGATTAGGGCCATTAAAATTCATGCTTATCTTTGATCTATAGTTTTAATGCTTTACACTTCTGAAACCGTGAGAAAATTTGCTACAAGTTTCATGTTTACAGCTTTCATTTTTGATGAGAAATGAGCAAGTTACAGTTGGTATGGCTGGAGGTTGAAGATGAAGTCATCATGGCGCGTTTTACCTTGTATATTTATTGTTTTGCTTAAGTTAACGGATGTATAGCCACCCCAGTGGTAGAAGTGTGCGCCTGTAACCTTTGGGACCTGGGTTCAAGCCCCAGTGGTACCCTTTTGCATTTTTTTTACATGCTTTCCATTCTGACTTTTTTTAGGCGCTTGGGCCTTATTGGGCTTGTGTTGTTTTTTTTATTTTCTGCTTGCTAACCCCCAGTAGACTACTGGCACCCCTGGCCCAAGTTTATTTATTTTTTCTTTTTATTTCACTTTTATTTTCTTAATATATTTTCTAAATATTAAAAAAAATCATAAAAAATATAAAAGAAATTAGACTTTTATTTTAACATAGTTTATTTTATTTTTCCTCACAATTTTTTTTATTAACTATACTTTATTTATTTTTTACTAATTTATCTTGTAAATTTAATTAATACTATTTTTTTTTATTTCACACCATTTAAAATATATTATTTTAATATTAAGGGCTGAAAATACTTTATAATGTTATAAATATTTTCAAGACAAAAATACCAAAAATACATTTCTTATAAAACTCAATTTCTTTTATTTTAATTAATAGAAATAGGGTTTTATTTAAAATATTTTCTTAAAACAAATTCTTTTATTAATCATTCTTATTTAATTAATTATATTAAGACAAAATCCTTTTCTCTAAAAATCCAAACAAAATATTCATTTTTCTTCACCTTCACATTATTGCATATTTATTCTTTTTGTATATTGTATCCATTTAAATTCCTTGTACATTGATACCCATTCAATATGGTTGTAATAGACTAATTAAGATTACATTCTTGCAATCCCCATTCAATTTGTATACCCCCCCCCACAAATGTTGTAATAGCGTAGTAACTTTAAATTTCGCAATTTATCACTTTTTATATATAACATGCTAGTAATTAGGGTTTGTATGGAAAGACTAAAACCAATACTTAGAAAACACTAATTCGATACAAAAACAAGCATGAAAACAATACACTTGCACACAAGCACCCCTTGGGTTATTCCACTTGGTTGCCTTATACAAAATGACCATATTATGCATGTAAGGTATCTTAGCGAAAAACAAGTAAATACAAGATCATAGTCCCTCGATGACGCTATCTAAGTTTCCTTTCAAATGATCTTAGTCCCTCAAAAATAATGCTAAGATACCTTGCAACATTGCTAATCATGGTTATACGATGACTCACGCCCGTCCCGTTTACATCCAAAGATAGGGTTACTTACCAATTCAATGGTAAGATAACAATGTCAAAGGAAAAGAAAAATGAATAAAAATGACTTTTGAGTAGGTAGAATGATCCTAATTACTTGCTCAATTTCAAACAAAACATCCTTTCTATTTTCAAAACAATCACTTACACTTTCAAAACATCTTACAAACTTAAAAACATTTTCAAAAGATCAAACATCTTTGTATACATTCTTACAAACAAGAATCATTACAAAGATTGCCTAAACAATAGCCTCTTTTCAAAATATTTTCAAAAACCACACAAAGCACTATTTCAAACAAAAGCAAGTGATCTAGCAAGTAACTAAGAGCTTATGGAAAACCATGGATGAAAAGGGTGCTAATACCTTCCCTTTTCATAATCTACCCCCCCGAACTCAAGAAATAATCTCAAAGGTATTTCCTTTGATTTTTCACCTTTCCTTTTGGATAAAAGAAAAGTCGGTGGCGACTCTTGCTAACCACAACATATGCGATCAAATGAAAAACCCTCAAGTCAGTTCTCCCACCATATCACAGTACCTTACCATCTTTCTTAGGTATAGGTACAATGTTAGCAATCCAAGGAGGATAATTCATCACAAATAGGAAGCTTGCATCAAGTTGTTTGTGAAATTCTTCTTTGATCTTCAAAGCCATGTCGGGTCTGGTCATTTGTGGCTTCTGCTTTATAGAAGGACATTCTGGCTTGAGTGGTAACCTGTGCATCACTATATCAGTGTCTAAACCAGACATGTCTTCATACGACTAAGCGAAGATGTCAGCGTACTCTCGAAGCAACTCAATCAACCTCTTCTTCTCTTCACTTTGCAAGGCAGTCCCTATCTTGAATTCTCTCTTTACCTCTTTAGTACCAAGATTTATAAGTTATGTTTCTTGGATCCATGGACGACCCAAAAGGTAAGTATAGGATGGACGGATGTCCATAACATAGAATGAAAAATATAAAATGTGCGGACCATTCTTGACAAGCAAGTCCACTTCTCCATCCACAAATATCCTTGAACCATCAAACGCTTGAACATTCAGAGTGGAAGGCCTCATCATTACCCCGTCCATATTCAGCTTAAACAGAGTAGCCTTAGGTATCACATTGAGTGAAAAACATGTATCTACCAAAACTCGAGATAAAATCGTGTCGAAATACTACATAGAAACATGCAAAACTTTGTTGTGGGCTCTGCCTTCAATTGGGAGCTCATCATCACAAAAACCCAAACAATTTCCCACAACAATACTGGTGACAATTACTTCAAATTAGGCCACAGAGATGTCTTGGGTAACATGGGTAGAACACAAAATCTTCAGTAAAGCATTGCGATGGGTCTCCTAAACTTCTCTTGAGAATCCTCAAAAGTTGCTCTGCTTCTTGTCCTACAGAAGGTTCAAGCTGACTATCAATCACTTGAAATTAAACTACACTAATTAATTAAAAATTATAAAGTTAAGAAAATTGAAATTAAACTAAACAAAATAAATTAAATGGTGTAAAACACAATATAGGGGGAGCATGGAGTAAAACAGACTAGGTTGACTTGAAGAAAATTCAGATGGATTATGAGCCCACATGCTACAAAAAAGTAATTTAACAATAATAATAATAATAAAAAAACACTGTTGGGCCGGATCGGGTCAATAGGGTCCGAACCCAACTCATCTAAAATAAAACAAATGTGTTGATGAAACCCTAATCTGGCGCCTCTTATCCCCTTTCCAAATTTCACGATTCCTTTCTCAACCATGCCACCAACGCACAATTCTGTTAACCGTTTTGGGTTTCTATCGCATTAAATCTATCAACCTTTCTCTCTGTATTCAAGATCGTGAACACTTTCTCTGTTCCTCCATGCATCGCTCTTCTCAATCTCTCTGGTTTCCAATCGCTCGGTTCCGCTCATCACTGCCTTCGAACATCCTCCTCAATTCTGACGAAACAGTGAGAAAACCCAGGTAATCACTTGATCCTGACTGGCTTCGTCTTCTACCTAATTCTGCCATGATTAATAGAATAACACTAGCGAAAAGAGAAGAAATGGTAACTGTGTTTGGTGTATCATATGTTTTTTTCTTGTTGTTCTCTTTTTGCATGTGGGTGTTTTGATATGAATGAAATTGATGTGTATGATATGCAGTGTAGGTGTTGCGAAATCAGAGTCTTAAGGGTCAGTTTCTGAATGATAAAGGGTGTGAAGGTGTGCAGAGGTTGTAGTGAAAAGATGATTAGCGGTGATGAAGAAAAGGGTTATTTGGATACATATTGAGAAGAGGAATCGTTTTCCTGATTTTTGATAAGATCTCGACCTGGTTTCTTGGTTTTCAGCTCATAGGTAAACAAACAACAACTTAAACAATCTCCCTGTTTTTTTACTACTAACCTAATCGTTTTTTAGTCTCTTCTCTCTGTTCAATTTTATTCGGATTAAACCCAATGAAACTATAGCGGTACACATCTATTCACTCGGTTACACTCATAATTTCCTATTGCTCATTCAAATTTATGCAGGCAAAATAAACTCACAAACAAAGCAGAGCTGACTAATCACAAAAGGCATAACTAGCAACATCCAAGAAATTATAGATTCATTAAACAACAATAGAAAAACATATTATTAAAGTATTACCGATTTGGTTACAACTCTCAAAGGCCCATTAATTCTTAATAAGGTAAAAATCGCCCATTTATAAACTTAAACCCCATGAATATATGAATTTGACAACAATATATTATAAAGCAAATGATAACTCTAGAAATTAATAAGGAATAAAAATTATTAGGAACCCGTAGGGAAAATTTGGGATATGACACGTAGGAAACATCTTTACCACTCCAAACATGATTTGGAACATCAAACATCAACTAAACACATGGAGTAAGATTTAAAATATGTACAATCGTGATCAATGCTTATCCCCAAAAGTATTTTTAAAACTTTGATTGAGAAAGTAAACATCTCACCCTTTCCACCAAAGTTCTATTATTTCTTTCGGCTAACCCATTTAATTGTGGTGTCTTTGGAGGATACTTTTGATGATGTATACCTTGATCTTGACAATACTTGTCGAAAGGTACAACATACTCTCCCCCGTTATCGGTTCGAATACACTTGAGCTTTTTCACTATTTCTCTTTCAACTGATGCTTGAAACGACTTGAAAGTATCTAACACTTGATCTTTTGTCTTCAAGGTATAAGCCTATGTTTTCTAAGAACAATCATCAATGAAAGTCATAAAGTAATATGCACAACCAAGTGACAGTGTCTTCAATGGACCACACACATTGGAATGTAATAAGTCCAACACTTCTGATTTCCTCTATGGTTTGGATGACATAAAGGAAACTCACCTTTACTTACCCTCCAAACAATGTGAACACTTTCTCAACTTTGCATTAGAGACACCATACAACACATTTTTCCCAAAATGCTCAAACCTTTTTCACTCATATGACCCAACTTCCTATGCCATAATTATGATGAGCTATCATTGTCTTAAGTGTTGATGTAGCACTTCAAAACTCCAAGTTAGATGACATACAAGTTCGAACTCCTTTTTACTTTAGAAAACACCATATGGTTTTCTTTAACTTACATTCATTTACCGAAAGAGAATTATCATATCCTTCATTATCCAACTTCCCAACAGATAAAAGATTGAATCGAAGTTCCGAAATGTTTTTACGCCTTTGAGAACTAGAGTAGTCTCATTGCTAGTTTTGACACAAATATCTCTTATTCTGATGACATTAGCTTTCCCATTGCTTCCCATATAAACAACCCAAAAGTCACTAGTCTCGTAAGTTGAAAAAGGATCACGTCTCGAGGTTGTATGAGTAGAAACACCATTATCAACCACCCAATCCATCTCATCACATGATAGATTGGCATTATCTACACAACTATCACAATGAACAAAGAAATCATCAACAATACCAACATCTTCATTATTGTTACCTTCCTTTTTGTCGTTGTTGTAGCTCTTCTTCTTGTTTTCCCTTTTCAACTTCCGGCAATAACTTTTTATGTGTCCATTTTCTCTTCAATGATGACACTCAATACGAGAGAATCTATTAGAGCCTCATTGTGATTTACCATGTGATGTTCCATGATTACTTGAACTCCTACTTTGATGTCCCCCTCCCCCCCCCCCCCCCTCAATTCGATAACCAACACCTTAGAATATGAAGAAGAACCTTGTGACTCACGCCTCAACTCCTCATTCAACACACTACTTTTAGCCAAGTCCATCGAAATGATATCATTCAGAGCGAGTTAGACAAGAATGTCCTAAAAGTCTCCCAAGAATTAGACAAAGTACCAATAAACCACAAACCTTGAATTTCATCATCAAAAGTATGACTCATCGTCCACAATTGATTTAGAATACCTTGGAAAGTGTTCAAGTGATTGGTCATTGGTGAACCATCACTATACCTCAATGACATTAATTACTTGAACAAGAACAACTTATTGTTCCCCATCTTTCTTGGCCACAAATCCTCAAGTTTGTTCCAAAGAGAGCGAGCATGAGTCATCAAGCTCACTTGATTCAAAACATTATCATCCATCCATTGACGAATATAACCACAAACTTGTATATGCAACAAAGCCCATTCGTCATCACTCTTTCCATCGGGTTTTTCATTAGAGAAAACCGAAAAGTGAAAACTTTTTACATAAAGCAAATCTTTCATTTTTCCTTTCCAAACATTATAATTAGAACCATTCAAATTCACCATCCTAGATGTGTTTATCTCCATCGTTACACAAATTAAACCACGACTCTAAATATCACTTGTTAGAATGAAATCCACAACGCAACGAAATAATACAACAATACAATTTCTCCCAAATATCAAATACAACTTAGATGTGATCAACAAAAACATATCAAACATTAAACATATAACTATATAATAAATAAAAAAACTCTCAATCCTTGAAGTATCTATAATTGTGAAAAAAATTAATAATATAACTATAAAAAAAAACAAAAAATTAATGACTTTATTTTAGTTGCTTGAAGAAAGATATTAGTATCTGTTGGACAAAGCTTCAATTCCTTTAAATCCTAAATGATTCTATTTTTACACTTTTTCAAACTAAAAAAGAGAAAATGATGGATTCATATGTTGAAATATATGAAAATCAATTACATCGTCTATCTTATCCTTTATTTTTTTCTTTCTTCTTTTTGCCACACCAAGTACAACAACACCCAAACATTGTAGGAAGGTAAATGAAATATCCCTTTCATCTTTCTTTTTTCCCCCTTTTAATTTCTTCTTTCTTTTGATTTTTGGGCCAAAAGATTCCATTTCTTGTCCCCTATTTAGAATTCAGTTACTGTGTACATTACTTTACTTGCTTACACATTTAAATCATTATCCATTAATTATAGCGTGCGTCTACTACACACACGAGTTATCAATGAAAAGCACATATTAACTAGGGTTTAAACTTAAACTCAAACTATTCCAAATAATTTGTCTTTATGGTAGGGTTTCATAACCACTTAAATTCAATTACTTGATTATAGTACATAAAAGTATAAATAATGAATGTCCTAATTTAATGTGATAATTTAAAAAAATTGCGCTCAATTAAATTGAAGTTAAATAACTAAATCAATCTATTTTGTTAGTGAACCGAATCAAATGATAAATAAATCAATTTAAAAATGTAAATAAATTAAATTAAATTTTTTATTTTAAAAAATTTAAAAGATTTAATTATTCGATTCATTGTTGGAGGAGTTATTAGGAGTATTGATATAAAGTTGAGGATTATACACTTTTGTGAAAGACATTACTTATTCACTTAAAATCTTAAGGTTTTAAGTGAATAAGTGGTGTGTCTCTCACAAAGGTGACTAGTCATCAACTTTATATCAATGTTATGATATCAGAGTCTGGTTCGAGAAAAATAATTGATTCAGTATCGAAATGTCCAAGAAGAGGTATCACGTTGCAAGGTAACAATGACGGTACAAATGTCTTGAGAAAGAGTAATGTGGATTCACACTTGAAGGGGAGTGTTAGAATAATAATGCAAGTGAAAGTAAGTGAAAAAATTGTCCCAAATTGAATAAAAATGTGGTGACTTGAACATTTATAATTGACATAATTCACTTATCTATCACCTTAAAATTTTAGGTGATACATGATGTGTGTCTCTCACAAAAATGCATAATCATCAACTTGTATCAATGCTTCCTCCCACATAAGAATTAAAAGACCTTTTTTATATAGAATTTAATCAAAGTAGAAAAACTCATTCACCTATCCACTTTATTAAAAACATCTTCTTAGACATTTAGACCTCTTCTCGGATATTTTGATACAATAATTCACCTAAAACTATAAGGTGTTTAGCGAGTGAATCCACCTTTATATAAGACATACTATTTATCCATCTATAATCTTAAAGTAATAAGTGAATGAATTTTACTACTTATAAATATTTAAATCACTATATTCCTATCAAATATAAAACTATTTCTCAATTACATTATTATTCTAACAACACTAATATCATAATCTCATGTCTCTTTTAAAAGAGACGAACCCTCTTGTGGCTGGAAAATTTGTACTCAAGATGGTACACAAAAATTATAGTAACATTGATATGTCTATTCCATAAAATAAATATGATGACAAATTGACTATTCATGAGCACTATCGTAGAGTCTTCCTCAATTTAATAACTATTTGTTTTTAACTTTTATTTTGAATTATCATAAACGACAATTCATCCCATCATTTCAATTCAGCATTCAACCTAGCTTTCCACAAATGTTAATGAAAAAAATTTAAATGCCAGGCTGGTAAAAGGTCTTATAATTAAGCTTAAGCTAATTATATCATCATTAAAGTATAAATGAAGTCCATTAACGTTTATATGATTAATTTTATATCATCATTGCTGCACGTAGCTGGGTCTCACTGGAATAAAGGATGGGGTCACATACTATTAATTAATGTCTCAATTTGGAAAGAAAAATGTTGAAGTGATTAAGAGTAATTAGTGTTCATGAGTAGTAATATATCAGAAAATAGCATTTGTAATTTTATTTTAAACAATAACATTTGTTAATTATGGGTAACTTCTAATATAGTACAAGGACAAAAAAAAATGAAAACTACAAGTGCTAAGTTTATATTAGAAAACAAATCTGTAAAGTTTATAACAAAACAAATTAGTACCTTTCTGAAAAAACAAACAAGGTACTACACAGACCACACCATATAAATGTAAAACTAAATATAGTACATTTAAAAAGATATATATATATATATATATATATATATATATATATATATATATATATATATATATATATATATATATATATATATATATATATATATATATATATATATATATATATATATATATATATATATATATATATATATATATATATATATATATATATATATATATATATATATATATATATATATATATATATATATATATATATATATATATATATATATATATATATATGGTAAAGAATTTTGAATCGATGATGTTAATCTTTGACATGATTTTACAAGATGGATTTATAAAGTTAACACTTGAATGCTTAAATAGTTCAAGATTCAAGATAAATGTAATGAAAAATAGATATCAGAAAGTGTACTTTGCTTTCCGAGTGAAATGATTTTTATATCTTTGATTAAATGAAGTAAATTTGAGTTGAAGTAAGCCTCAATTATTTTGGCTTTTGACTGGTTCAAACTAGTTGCTCTCAAGAAAACAATATTAAAACGTTAGAATTTTGCAAATTTCGGACTTTCCTTAAAACTCTAATAAAATTATAAATAAAAAAACTAGTAAAACTTCAAAACTTTCTAGATATTTCACAAAAATCCATTAAAACTTCTAGAGATTTCTGGATTTTTCCCAAAACTGCCATAAAATTGCATAATGTTTCCGAGTATTTGTAAAAAAATCAGTAAAACTTCGACAGATTTTTGAATATTTAAAAAAACCGATAAAGCCTCATAGTGGATTTTTAAATATCTGATACAAAAGCATAAAAAATATTTCTCGCAGAATTTACCATACCGAATTTTTTAAAATAACTACCAGATTTTTTGTTTCTTTCGATTTTCTATAACGAGAGTTTTTTAGGGAATGTGAAAATTTGGAAGGTAAATAATGTGAAGGGTAAGTTTGTCATTATGAAAAATTATGGGTGTGTCAGGTTAAACTTGGGGGTGCAGGAAGAAACCCCCATTTAAGGAGTCGGGGAAACCTTTAGCGGCCGAATTGGCCTCCAAGAATGTTGTATGGTGCGAATTGTAAGTGAAACCCTTGAAGTTAGTTGAAAAAATAATGGGGGAGCCAGCACATTAAATGCATTTCCATCATTGAAATGTTTCATTGATTTTTTTTACATGTGGGCTGACGTGACTAACTAGGGCATGACACTACTTATAGTGCACTCGAGTGCACTTGGGTTTGAATGCCTTCCCAAAGAGAAATCTAGTCATTAATTCGATAACTCTTTTTCATCACTGATCTGGATCGTTCAATTTGTGAGTTCAACTTACCTTTAGATATGTTTTGCATGATGTCAAAACTATAAGAACTTAGTATTTTTGTATATTGGATGATATTCATGAGTTGTTGTGGCACTCTTTATATTATAGGTCTTATGAAGCATTCAAAATAAGTTTAAAATTGATCCAAATCATGAAAAATTATTTTCTGCATAAAACACACTTGTATGTGCTGGCTCATAGCTGTTTTAGACAGGCTCATAACATTTTCAGATCGGCTCATGTATTATCCTAAATAAGCAGTTTCCCTCTGTCTTGTACAGGTCGCCTCATAGAGTCTTTCAGACCGGCTCATGTACTGTCCTAAATAAGCACAATTTTCTTATGTCTTGTACAGGTCGGCTCATAAAGTATTTCAGGCCGGCTCATATTGTTTTATGGGTCATTTTTGCATATTTTTTTCATTCTGAAACTTTCCTCTTTAGCCTAAAAAGTTCCCAATTATAAATATATCATTCATGCATCATTCCAACTTAATGAGACCATAAAAATATCCTGTATTTACTCTTCACCTTTAACCTCTAACCTATTAATACACACTAACAAATCATTGTGATAATCTTTTGACGGGGTGCCATAAAGATGAGGTTCGATAACGTCCAATTAGGTTCTTGTGTAGCCGAGAATATTGGATTGAGATTTACAGGGGTCTTTATTCGGAAAAACTGTGGGTTTATCCTCCAAGATCATTGGTTGATTTAGGGATTTTCGTAAAATACATTCAAGAGAGGATTGCGGCCTAGTGAAAGCCGTTTAAGATAAAGAACGCAAAGAACCCTTTGGAGATAAAGAACGAAAAGGAAGTAGCGCGAGAACAACAAAACAAATTGAAGTCTTGTGTTGCAATAGGTGCAATTGATGATACATGAAAGATTTGGAGATAAAGAACAAAAAGAAGTAGCAAGATCCAGATAGCCAATTGGCAATCTATTGTATGCTTGATCTTGTTGAAGATCAAAATAAAATAAGGGGTTGAGTCAACAACAAATGGTAAGGGTTTGTAGGATTTCTCTTGAACACTTCTCTTGTAATCATACTTTTGCAAAGTAAGGAAGTATCCTAATTCCATATTGGAATTGGACGCAAACATAACCACACGCGACGTTGAAAGTGGGGGACTGTGTAGACAAATCCATGTGTCTCTTTTCTTTTATAATTTTACTTGCTTTGATTTTCAAATATCAATTTGTCAAATAACATTGAGAAATTGATCGACTCATAGGAATTTTCTGAAACTATTTTTGTTTTGAATTGGGTGTTGATTAGATTATAATCACTTAGATTATAAGTGGTTTTCATATCAACACAACTTAAAGAAAAATTCATAAAAATCGAACGCACACCATGTTTTTGACAAATTACAATGTTCTATATTTTTGTTTAAATTTTATTGGAACTAGGAAACTATTGTGTTTGATATTAAACTATTAATGGAGATATTACTATGTTGATTAATTTTATTGTTATCTTAATTCCATATGGCGTGTGCATATCTGAGTTTCTAATAACTAAGTTCATTTAGACTACTATTTTGATCTAGGTCAAAAACCTTCCGCTCAACATTGTTTTTCAAATAAGTTTTTAAGTAACCATTTTGAAAGATAATTTTTAATTGGGGATTTATTCACCCCCTCCTCTAGAAATTTGTCGTAGTCTAACAAGTGGTATCAAAGCTCTGATTAATTTCATTCTTTCAAACTCTTATTAGAAAATGGCATACGAATCTAAAGGGGATTACAAAATAGCCCCAATTTGTTTTTGGAAAAAACTATAGTTATTGGAAAGCTTGTATGCATATCTAGGTTAATTTTATATGACAAGGATATGTGTGACGCGATTACTCAAAATAATGCGAATGACGTTGTCACTTTTAAACCGGAAGTACTATAGAATAATGATGATAAGAAAAATTCATTAAATCTCATAAATCGTTTGAACGCACTTGGTAAGCCTATTTCCAATGCAATTTCTACTAATAAAGTTTTGAGATGTCTTACTAGGAATTTCCAACCGAAGGTCACCGCGATCAAGGAAGCCAATGATCTTACAACACTTGATCTCACTACATTGGTTGGTAAGCTTGAAGAACATATGCAAGAACTTACTTTCTTAGACAAACATGAAAGGAAACTTGAGAAAAAGAAGAAAAGGGAGAAAGACATGGATAAGGAGGAAAGAACGAAGTTTGAATCTCCTAGGGCTTCAAGTTCAAGGTCCTCAAAAAGTGAGCATGTATACGATAGTGATTTTAGTGATGGTGAAGATTTAAATTGTCACTATAGTTGTATGAAAGGCTTGTCTAAATGCAACCAATTTTTCACTAACCCCCAAGGACCCAATGAAGATTGGGTACCTATCTTGTCTTGTTTATTTTGTAGGAAAATTGTCTTGTCTCTATGAAGAGAATATGGATTCTCATTTATGATGTCTCAAGGCATATGAGCATATCCTCATCCTATTGTATATGTGGCAATAAGATAGATAATGTGATCTAGAAAGAAACAACAAGTATTATTTAATTGGTAAAAGAGGCGTAAGTTACTTTTGATGATTTTATCCGAGAATACTCGGAAAAAGGTATTTTATTTCATAGTGTAGGTGTATCTTTAAGACACATACTCAATGACTTCGAAGAAGGAATTGATCACCCGAATCGGTGAAATATGAGGAGGAGAAAGATAACTAACATGAAAAGGATAAATATGAGAGTTCAATCAAAATGAATGATCTTCAAATCAATGACCTTCTTGAATTCATCACAAGTTATACTTTTAGTTGCTTTATCAAAGTGAAAAGTGGTAAGATCATGTTGTTCTAAAATATTTGTTGCATACTTTGCATTTGGTTCAACTTTCTTTCGAGAACTCCTTGTGAAATGAAATTTCATCCTCCATCATATTGTATGATGAGGTAGTATCAATTTAACTTTTGCTTTGTTAGTAAGTTCTCTCTTTTACTTGTTTATTTATCTAAGTACATGACATACTTGGTGTATGGTATATATTATGAGTATTCATTTGCAACATAATTCTTAATTGATAATCATGTTGACTTATCAATTTATATACTTGAAATGACCTCATCATATTATATTTTCATGTATATTTTTTATAAACACTTATGTGTACACAAGCATGTTTAGATTCATTAAACATCAAGCATAACACATTTGACATTATATCATATTTGATTCTACTAACATGAAACTTGTCAAAGAGTTCTCTAAGTTTATGCAGGGAGTGTTTTAAATGAGTCTTATGGGGAGTGAAATTACTTTCTCGTACTCCAAATGAAGTAACTCAAGGAAGGAACACATGTGTGGGGAATTACCCTCGCGATCATGTTAAAAAAGGGTATGTTGTGTTCGAACATTTTGATAGTGAAAATTAACTTGCCGGTGTTTTCACAAAACATTTGCAACCAAACAGTTTATCAACAAACATGAGAAATTGGGAATTATTAATGTCTCCAATATTAGTTTCTTTATTATGATTCTTGTACTTTTATACTTTTGCTCTAACATTTTATTTGAAGTATTTTATATCATGTGAGTGCAACTTCCATTCCATCAAGAGTGAGGTAATATTGTTCCAAATTTCTCCTTGAAAGTAAGATTTTTCTTAGTACATATTTTAGTAGATGATAAATGCTTGCTATGATCTCAAATGATGAAAACCATGAATGTTCATTTCCAAAATATTTTGATTGATAACCATTGTGTGTTCTTAATGTATATGTTTATAATGACTTCATATATTAATTCTTTAATATTTGTATAAGTTTTCTCTTGTGTGTACAATCATGTGTTTCTATTATTATTTCTTGCATTCGTGCATGAGTTGAATGTAAGCATGTTAATTTCATGTACAATTATTGTTGTAGTTGAGTCACATTTTATGACAACATTTTCATTTTGGATTGAGTAGTGACATTTTTTGTCGCTATGCTAGGCACATGTGTGTGCGACATCGGGAGTTTCATTGTATTGTGTTATGTAATCATGACGCTAAGAAAGTGACTTGAAAAGTTTGCTCATACATTGCATTCATTACTATTCATGCATTAAATTACATGTGTTGTGATGTTTTATGCTGGCTCTATTTATCAAATTTTAATCATTACATACATAGAGAGATATGTGATTGTTGCTCTTCATTGCAAAAATGCCTTTATATGATATATTGATTCTAGTGTTGAATTATGATACTTATCGTGTCTTGATTTAACTCTTTTTGATGTTCTCATAGGGTAAGAAGAATAGGCGAGATAAAGTTGAGAAGCATACATTCATGGGGAGCGTCAAATGAACACACGAAATGCATAATCGCAGTTCTTTCATCATCAAAAATGGGGAGTATGTAAGTGAAACTTGCCTTTAGATATGTTTTGCATGATATCAAAACTATAAGAGCATAGCATTTCTATATATAGATGGTATTCGTGAGTTTTTGTGACACCCCTTGTATTAGAGGTCTTAGGAAGCCTTCAAAATAAGTTTAAAATTGATCCAAATCATGAAAAATCATTTTCTACACAAAACGGACATGCATGTGCTGGCTCATAACAATTTCAATCCGACTCATGACATTTTCAGGTCGACTCATGCAACATTTCAGGATGGCTCTTGTACTATCCTAAATAAGCAGTTTTCCTCTGTCTTGTATAGGTCGGCTCATAGAGCCTCTCAGGTCGGCTCATGTATTGTCCTAAATAAGTAGTTTTCTTATGTCTTGTATAGATCGACTCATTGAGCATTTCAGGCGGCTCATACTGTTTTGTGGGTCATTTTTTACATATTGTTTTCACTCTGAAACTTCTCTTTTTTGCCTAAAAAGTTACCAACTACAAATATATCATTCATGCATCAGTTCAACTTGACGATACCATAAAAATATCATGAATTTTCTCTTCATGTTAAAAGTTCAGCCTATGCATACACACTAAGAAATCATCTTATTAATCTTTTGTTTGGCTTCCATCTAGACGAGGTTCAATAACGTCCAATTAGTTTCTTATATAGCCGAGAATATTGGGTTGAGATTTACATGGGTCTTCGTCCGGAAAAACCGCAGGTTTGTCCTCTAAGATCATTGGTTGATTTGAGGGTTTTCCTGCAAAAAATTCAAGAGAGGATTGCGGCCTAGTGAAATCCTTTGGAGATAAAGAACGCAAAAGGACCCTTTGGAGATAAAAAATTCAAAGGAAGTAGCGCGAGAACGGTGAATCAAATTGAAGTCTTGTGTTGCAATAGGTGCAATTGACGGTGCACGAAAGCTTTGGAGATAAAGAACGCAAAGGAGTAACAAGATCCAGATAGTCAATTAGAAATCTATTATGTGCTTGATCTTGTTGAAGATCAAAATAAGAGAAGGAGTTAAATCAACAACAAACAGTTAGGGTTTGTAGGATTGCTCTTGAACACTTCTCTTGTAATCATACTTTTTGTAAAGTAAGAAAGTATCCTAATTCAAAATTGGAATTGGGTACAGACGTACCCACATGTGAGGACGAAAGTGGGGAGCTGTGCAGAAAAATCCTTGTGTCTCTTTTCTTTTAGCGTTTTACTTACTTTAATTTTCATATATCAATTTGTCAAATAGCATTGAGTAATTGACCGACTCGTAGGAATATTTCGGGACTGTTTTTGTTTTTAATTAGGTGTTGATTTACTTATAATCACTTTTTATTATAAGTGATTTTTCATATCAACACAACTCAAAGGAAAATTCTGAAAAATTCGGTTGCACACCAAATGTTTGACAAATTGCAATGTTCTATATTTTTGTTTAAATTTCATTGAAAATAGAAAATGATTGTGTTTGATATTAAACTATTAATTGAGATATTATTATGTTGATTGATTTTATCATTATCTTGATTCTATATGGCTTGTGTATATCCGTGTTTCCAACAACTAGGTTCGTTTAGACTACTATTTTGATCTAGGCCAAAAACCTCCCGCTCAACATTGTTTCTCAAATAAGTTTTTAAGTAACCATTTTGAAAGGTAATTTTTAATTGGGGATCTATTAACCCACCCTCTAGACAAGTCTTCATAGTCTAACACAATCATTTTGGCCTATAAATAGGAGAAGTTGATCACTCAAGAAACTTTACACAATCATTGGCATTTAAGTTTATTCATAGTTGTGCTTATTAACAAACATCTTCTTTTCTTCCTTCCAGAAAGCATTCATCAATGATTGTAGCTTTTTGATCAAAATGTATGCCTTTCTTCATTTACTTCACTTCATCATTCCCGTATAACCAGGCACCCTTCTTAACTTAAGCTTTTACCTCAAACATTTCTTTTTTCAAGCCAATATTAGTTTTCTAGCCAATTGGAGTGATAGTCTTATTCATATAATGAGTTATCCTGAGAGTGATGTTTCTTCTGCTGCGAGAATGAGGGTATCCGCTGATTCTTTTTTCCTCCCCTTGCTCGTCATCACATAGGCCACGAAGTTATATATGTGATTGACAATTCTAATTTGGAAAAGGCATCTTGGAAATTCCATGATGAATGAGCTTCTTCATTCGACTCTTTCAAAGCTCTCTTATCATATGACAATTGAAAGGAATTTCTCACCGAGGTCATTATGCCTTCTCCCATTTTGGTTGATGCAGAGATACATGTTGCTAAGTCAAGGAGTGAATGTACTGACAATTTCGTCCAAGTTTACTGGAAAACAATTAATTAAGAACCTAGAGACTCTGAAATTAGGGTTCACCTAGAGTGGCAGGTACGTCAAATGTAGTTTCTTGCATTAAGACTGGCGAACACTTTAAAGTAGACAAATTGTCTCGAAGAGGCTTGGCGTTGGTGGAGTCGGGAAATGCAGTCATGTACTCGGTGGAAGCAGAAATTATGGGTACCTCGTCCGTTCTAAATACTGAAGCCACATTATATGCTTCAGACATCACGATCGGCAACCATCTAGATTGGTTGGTTCTTATTATGGGTTTGGAGAATATAATGTGCAGCTCTTTTGACTACTACTCGGTCCCACTTTTTGAATGTTTGTTCATTAGGATAAGACTACAACTACCTTTTTATTAATTTTAGGTGGTTGTCCTAAAGCATTTGAAGCTTGCCCTTCCCAGATTAATCCGGGAGCCTGAGCTTATATGAGGGTCTAATTTTATATTTGTGAAGGTCCTAAACTAGGGTGTGTAACACCCTAAATTCCCCGATGATTAATAATTCAATAATTAGAATAAATTTTTCCTTCAAAATACATTTAGGATGCTACACTTTCTCAAAACAATCATAATTTTCTCAATGTAATAAAAGGGATGCATAACACCCTTCGGATAAAAACAAAAACCATAGTCTTAAAAATTAACTTTATTAAGAAGCGGAAAATAATTCAGATTCGTCATCCAAAATAACTTTAATTCAACATGAATCATAAATTAATTATCCAGGAGTTTAAAGTACTCCACAAGAAATTACCAAAACAATGCAAAATATAGTAAGCATTTATCCCCCAACCCGATGTTACGTATCAGAGCATAACACCCACTCTACAACAAGATGAAGAGCAACCTCTTCGAACTCCGCAACAATGAACTACTCTTGACTATCTGCTCATTACCCACGTAGAGGCAACATTCAAACAAAAGGGGTGAGATATCGCAATAATATAAAGGAAAGTATAATATTAAGTATACAAAAATATATTATGCATAGTTGTTTTATCCATATCTCACACCTACATGTCATAAGCAACATTTAACAAGCATAAACAACCATACACAATATCTTTTATGCTAACATCAAGGCATGCAATGAGACACGACACTGACTTTATGCATGTGGTACCAATATCGCTCTCAAATCCACACCATCTAGGACCAGATCCAGCAACATCATGAATAATTTAGTTCACTTTTCTCTCAATCCACGCCGTATAGGATCAGAGCCTATAACAACAATGTGAATACTTATATTCACCTTGCTCCCTATCCACGCCATCTAGGATTAGATACAACAACAACAAAACTAAAGTCCTCAACATGAAATGCATGCGATACAACCGTGAAACACAAAGCCACATTGATATCACCATCCATCAATGCAACTTAATATTACAGACCACCTACCATCCTTTACATGCTACAGTACACCATATCACAGACAACAAATCCACATACTCGCATTAACACATATAATAAGAAATTCACACAAAAAGGAATTACCATTTCAAATAATTGCCCACTATTTTCGAAGTCAATTTTATAGTAAAAAAATGTTTTCAGCTTCCCGTAGGTCCAAACGTAGGTTCAAACGACACGTCAAACAGACACCCGAGTCAAAAGATACGAATTTTAGAAGTTAAAAAATATTTCAATTTAGCACGGGCAAGAAATCGATTTCTCCAAAACTGGAAATCAATTTCTGAAATTTTCCAGTAACCTGCCAGACAAAAACACGTTGCAGAAATCGATTTCTCCAAAATTGGAAATCGATTTCTGCTTCGATAGAAACACTTTAGAGTTCATTTTCTCACGCGGAAATCGATTCCCCAAAAACTAGAAATTGATTTCTGCTTCACATAACTGATTTTTCTACTATTTTCCAGAATATGATCCCTATTTCAATCAACTCCAAAACATCCCAAATCACACCCAATACCTGCATATTGTTCTTGATACATTGGCACACCATTCACACCACATAACCAGACAATTATAACATCAATTTGATCAATTCCATTGCAATTGTATCAAGAATTTCATCACTTAGATCCAAGCATACAAAGAATCAATTTTATGAACAAACGCACACAAAAAAACCATAAAAATTAATATCCCCACATACCTATCATTATTATATCCCTTTAGAAAGTTGGAACCCCATCCTTACCTTGGATTGAAGGTTCTCTAAGCACCAACGATGGTATTTCTTTCCCTAGCTTACCCTTCCTTCCTCTGGTTCTCTGTTTCTCTGTGTTTTTCACGATTCTCACAATGAGAATACAAACCCCAGCTTTTCTTAAGTCCTCTTTACCCTTAGGACCCCTAATATGTTATTCTCGTCTTAACCTCGCTTATCTCATCCAACTTTACCACAATGCCCTTATCATTCTTTCACCAATTTATCTCTATTTATCTAATTAAATAAAACTCAAATAATTATTTACTATTTTTCCAACTTACTAATAATTCTAATAATTATCACTAAATTCAATAATTTCTAATAAACTATTAAATACACAATAATTCTCAATGCGACTTGAACCATACACTACCCCACACATAACAACACAAAGTCACATATTGCATCAGATCAATTACGACCGCATAATTAAATAACTAAATTAATATTTGGGGTGTTACAACTCTCCCCCACTTAGAATATTCTCGTCCTAAAAAATTACCTTATGTAAACATCTCCGGGTACGACTCCCGCATTTTGCTCTCCAATTCCCATGTCGCATTCTCACCGGCAGCTCCTCCCCAGACTACCTTTACTAAGGAAATTTCATTGCCTCTTAGCTCCTTCATTTCCAGATCTTCGATCCTCACATGTGTGGCCTCAACTATAAGATTATCACGCACTTGCACATCGTCCATCGGAATTACATGAGACGAATCAGTAATATACTTTTGTAGTTGTGACATATGGAATACATCATACAAATTCGACGGATTATATGGCAAGGCTATCCTATAAGCAACAATTCTCACCTTTTTCAGAAATATGATACGAACCGATAGTTCGAGGAGTCTACTTCCTCGACTTCAAAGTACGGACTACACCAGTCACCAAAGTGACCCTCAAGAATATATGATCTCCTTCTTGGAATTCGAGATCCTTCATTCTCTTATCATGGTAACTCTTTTTCCCACTGTGCAAAGTCTTCATCTTATGGCGAGTTAACTTCACCTTCTCTGTAGTCTGTTGAACAATCTCAAGTCCATGTACTACATTTTCACCTAACTCATACCAACACAAAGATGTTCTTCACCTCCCACCATACAATGTCTTGAAAGGTGCCATTCCAATACTAGAGTGAAAACTATTATTGTAAGTGAACTCAATAAGTGGAAGAGAATTATCACATGTACCTCTCTGCTTGAGAAAACAAGCTCTCAACAAATCCTCCAATGAATGAATAGTTCTCTTTGTTTGACCATTAGTCTATGAATGATATGCAAAACTAAATATCAGATTAGAGCCCAACTCATACTACAAACTTTTCCAAAATCCAAAAGTAAATATTGGGTCTCTATCTGATATAACACTAGAAGGAACCCCGTGAAGTTTCATAATTACATGGATTTAAATCTCCGCTAACTTCGGTACAGGAAAACTGATATTAATTGGAATGAAATAAGCTGATTTCATTAGCCTATTGACAATCACCCAGATCTTATCATGCCCTCTTGGAGTTATTGGCATCCCCATCACAAAGTCCATGGATATACTATCCCACTTCCACTCCAGAACATCTAACGGTCCCAACAATACCCCAAAGGTTTCTGATGTTCGACTTTTGACTTCTGGAAAGTCAAACACACATACACAAACCATGCCACATCTTATTTCAATCTAGACCACCAAAATAACTTCTTAAAGTCGTGATACATCTTAGTAGCTCCCGAATGAATACTCAAACTACTTATATGGCTTTCTTCCATAATCATCTTTTTCATCTCTGCATCGCCAGGAATACAAATTCGGTCGCGGAATCTCAACATACCTTGGACATATACTTTAAAATCACATTTATCAGATTAGTTACTCCCTACAATCAAGTCTACCAACTTTAAATCTAACTTCTAAGCCTATTTAATATTATCCAAGAAATCATTGTTAATATTCAACATTCCCAACATCACACGATGCAGTGTCACTTCACAGACTAAACTCATGTCTTTGAATTGTTTGATCAGTTCTAATTCTTGAACCATCATAGAAGACATATGTAACGATTTCCTACTTAAGGCATTCACCACAATATTAACTTTACCAGGGTGGTAATTCAAACCAAAGTCATAGTCCTTCAATAATTCCAACCACCTTCTTTTCCTCATATTCAACTCCTTCTTATCAAATAAGTACTTTAAGATTTTATGATCACTAAACACTTCAAATCAGGAACCATAGAGGTAATGCCTCCAAATATTTAACACAAACACCACCGCAGCCAATTCTAGATCATGAGTAGGGTAATTTCTTTCATGAATCCTCAGTTTCCTTGATGCATAAGCTACTACTTTATAATTCTGCATAAACACACCACCTAAACCCAATTTAGAAGCATCACAATACGCAACAAATGGTTCTTCAGGATTAGGTAATATCAAAATCAGAGTCGTCGTCAATCTCTTCTTTAGCTCAACAAAACTTTATTCATATTGGATGTTCCTCACAAGCGCTCTTCCTTTACAAGTCAATCGAGTTAAAGAAAGTGCTAACTTATAAAAGCCTTCGATAAATCTTCTATAATAACCATCCAATCCCAAAAGGCTTCTAATCTCCATAACTGATTTTGGAGCTTCCCATTGCAACACTGCGTCCACCTTGGATGGATCTACTGTAATACCATCACCTGAAACAACATGACCAAGAAAACTGACTTCTGTTAACCAGAATTCTCATTTTGACAACTTTGCATATAACTTATTCTCTTTCAACACTTTCAATATAATTCACAAATGCTCAGCATGTTCCTCTTCTGATTTGGAATATATCAAGATATCACCAATGAATACTACTACAAACCGATCCAAATAAGTGTGAAATATACGATTCATATACTCCATAAACACCCCTGGCGTATTAATAATACCAAATGACATTACCTAATACTCGTAATGTCCATACCGAGTTCTGAAAGTTATCTTCTGAATTTCCTCACTCTTTACTCAAATTTGGTGATAACCCGACCTCAAGTCAATCTTTCTAAACACTCATACACCCTCCAATTGATCCATCAAGCCGTCTATTCTCAAAAGCGGATACTTTTTTTATTGTCACTTTATTCAACTGTCGGTAATCAGCGCATAGTCTCATACTATCATCTTTCTTTTTCACAAGCAACATTGGACTCCCCAAGGAAATACACTTGGCCTTACAAATTTATTTTCAAGTAATTCTTCTAATTGCTTCTTCAGCTCTGCTAATTCAGATGCCGACGCCCTGTATGGTGCCATGGAAACGGGTCTGGTACCGGGAACAAGATCAATACAAAATTGTACTTCTCTTTTTGGTGGCACATCTAGAATATCATCTGGGAAAATGTCAGGAAAATCACATACTACCTGCAACTCATCAATCACTACCCGTTATCAATAAGTAAGGACACCGTAAATGAAAACACCTGAGCTTCATCCTGAACCAACTCATTCAACTGCCTAGAAGATAAGAATCCAACTTCCTCCTTCTCATAAGCAGTAGAAAACGAAAACTGCACCAATTTGTTGTAGAAATTAATATGAGCGTAATTATATTCCAACCAGTTCATGCCTAGAATCACGTCCTGACCACTCAACGATAAACAAACTAGATCCATAACAAAATCTTTGTCAAATATTGACAAAGGAAACTTTGAACATATAAGAGAAGTAGTCACTGGTCCCTTAGTTGGAGTATCGATAACCATCTCTCCATTCATAGAAGATAAGACAAGACCTAACTTTTTCACACAGCCAGCAGCAATAAAACAATGTGTAGCACCAATATAAATAATATTAATTAAAGGAGTACTATTAATGAAACATATACCTCTGATTAAATGGTCCCCACTGGATGTATGAGTTCCAGCCAAAGCAAACACCTTTCCACTAATATGAGCTTATTTCGATTTCTGACATTGAATACTGATGTATCCCTCTTCACCGCTGTTGAAGCATATCACTGCATTGTGTTGACAGTCAACTACTCCATGTCCAGATTTACCACAACGGAAAAATTTCTTCACATCGTTCGTACATTCACTGATTTGATATCCTAGCTTGCCACATTTGTAACATCTAACGTTAGTAGGAGAACCTCTCCCCACTTGGCCTCTTACCATCATAAGCCCTCTACTTTCCTTTCTCAGTTGGAGCATTGTAAGGCTTCCCATGGTTCTATTGTTGCTTGCCTCTCCTATCATTCATAATCTTATAGTGAGCCTTACTATCCTCCTCACAAATCCTGCAGCTATTAACCAAATCTGGAAAATTACGAATTCGTTGATATCCAATAGCCCGCATGATTTTTGTACGCAAACTATTTTCAAACTTAATGCACTTTGAAAATTCAGCAAACGCCTCGCTGTAGTGAGGGTAGAATTTCCAGCTCTACGAACTTAGCAGCATATTCAGTTATCGAAAAATCTCCTTGTTTCAATTCCAGAAATTCAATTTCCTTCTTACCGTGGACATCTTTCGGAAAGTACTTCCTCAGAAATTCTCTGCTAAACATAGCCCTCATAATCTCTTCATCTTCACCATTCAGCCTCAGGTGAGTACTCACCCACCAGTCATCAGCCTTTCCTTCCAGCTGGTGTGTGTTGTACCCCAAAATTTTCCCTCTCATTTATCAAGAATTTGCTCACAAGATCTCCTTGGACTCAAGACTGCACTAGGGTTTGATCAGCTCAAGACACCTCCTTAAACACTGATGACCAAAATTAGGGTTTGAGATTGCACAAGTATATTCTAACTTCCAATACCCCATATGACTTTCATGGATCATTATGGACCCCCAATATTACTCATGTCAAGTTTCAAGCCTTGGATCACACTTTTGCTCGGTCAATTGAGCAATTGACCTAAAAATCTGTTGTATTGGGGAAAAGGTCAACTATGGCCAATTTAAAGTCAAACTTCATAATTTTTTATCCAAATCAACATTTTAAACCCATATGTATCATTTTATCCAGTTTGGACCATAATTCCCCAAGAAATTTGATCAAATCTCCAAAAGGGCAAAATGGTCAAAATTAGGGTTTTGACTGGGAAAGGGCAATTTCTGATTTTTGACCTAGCAAATAATCAATTGGTTTAAGGAATGATCTCAAGAGTCAAATTTCTTAATTTTTACCTAATGACATGGTTCAAAACATTGCAAGTCCATTGGATTGACAGATGAATTTTGCAGTCAACTGATCAAAAGTCAACTGTATACTGAAAAGTCAAACTTTGACTTTTTGGTCAAATTCAAGTGCCAAAGATCATAATTCATCAAAACATGTCAAAATATGAAACTTATTCATCAAGAAATCAAAAAGTCAATATTTCATTTTGAAAAGTCAAAATTTCTAAACTTAAAAATTTTTCTAAGTGTTGGAAATTTCATGTTTTTTCATAACTTTGAGCAAAATTTTCACCATGATGAAAGATGATTCAAGAAAGTTATAGATCTCCGTGAAATCTACAACTTTTCTTTACACAACTCCTTCCAAAAATGCTTGGATCTCAAGATATAATTTTATGAACATGTGGTCATGAAACTAAACACTTAGTGAAATTTTGCCCTAATTTGGTCAGGATTTTGACCCAAATTCATGACACTTTTTCATATAGTTCCAAGGGTAATATCCAAAATAAATTCAAATATGGGTTGTAGAGCACATTTCAAGCTTTCAAAAATGTCCAAGAACTCCTTGAGATCATTCTTGAGTAGGGAGAATCGAAGAGATGAAGTTAGGGTTTTATCACTTTAATTACAAGTCATTTTAGTGATGAACAAAATTCAAATTCAAACTATGCTGCATAAACACTACTTTGCAGGCCTCAAACTTGTTAGGCACTCCATAATTAATGGTTTACACAGCTGTTAGAGGTCTCACTTCAATCATTCAATGCATGGACATGCTTTATATCCATTTTTGGAAGAAAGGTTACATTGCCATTTTGATAAAGTGACTTTTTGTACAAAACTTGTTCTTGAGCATTGCACTTGTTCTCTTATGATCAAACAAGTCCTATAACTCATGATAAATGTTTTAAACACTTACAATCACCCATCCCATGCTTGTACCTCTTCTTGAAACTTGTTTCCCTCTTTTCTTCAAAATCAAGTAACCTAGTTGTTGTACCCCAAAATTTGCCCTCTCATTTCTCAAGATATTTCCTATAAAGATCTTCAATGCCTCAAGTTTGCACAAGTATCGACTAGGTCAAACAATTTTCCCAACACTGATACCTCAAATTAGGGTTTGGGTTTGTACAAAGGCAGTTGGATTTCTAATGCATCGAATGACTTTCATGAATCATTATGGACCCTCAGGATTATTTTTGTCAAGTTTCAAGTTTGGGATCACAGTTTTCCAAGAAAGTCATTCAAATTACCAAAAGGGGCAAAATGGGCAAAATTAGGGTTTTTACTGAAAAATTACCGAACTTTAATTTTTGACCTAATACGTGGCTTATTGGTTGGAAGCATGATCTCAAGGATTCGAGCGCGTCATTTTGACCTAATTGCATATTTCAATTTATCTCCTGAGATCAGTGGATTGATATACAAAATTCAGTCAACTGGTGGGAAAAGTCAACTGTACACTAAAAAGTCGAGCTTTGACTTTTTGACCAAAGTTGAGTCCCAAAAATCATATTTCATCAACACATCTAAATTATGAAATGTGATCATCAAAAATCAAGAAAGTAAAAAATTCAATTTTTGCAATACTTGGAAATTTTTCTAAGTAAGTTCATTGCTTCATAACACGTTGTCACTACAATTCAAAATAGTTCAAGATGTTACAAATAATTCAAGTTATTACAAAGTGGCATTTTTGCAAGTTTACAAATCCTAAACTTTGTATTGCTTGGACTTTTTTTCCCTTTGATTCAAAACCTTGCCACAATGCTTTGTCTTTGATACAATATGCATAAATTGCTCCACAAACCAAACTTGTTTCATGCTACAAACTATGTTGTCCATGTTATTGCTGAACAAAAAAATGATATGCTACTTCTATACATTGCCATAACACTCCAAACCCCTGCTCATTTGCGGTCCTACAAAACCTTGTGCCATGCTGCACCACAAACCTGTCACAAAACCTACATTACTGTCCTATACAATCTAAAATATGTCCACAAAACCAGTCAAAAACTACTTTATGCGGTCTGCTCCAACCTGCATCATAACAGCCACAAAATTGCACCAAAATGACAAATGAAAATTGTGTGGAAAAAGTATCAAAGCAGTAGGCAAAAACAGTTCAAAATAACTTATTTTGTTTCCCTCCTAAACCTCAGTCAAGAAGCTACAAAAGGGACTGTTTCATAAGACATGGGGAGAGAATTTTTTTGGGAGAAAAACAGAACTTTTGTTAAACTCTGCTCATTCATTAAACCCAACTCATTTCATAAAACTCAGTTCATCCATAAAAACTTTGCTCATCTTCAACTCTGTTTTCACTCACAAAATAGATAAATCCTCAATCCATTGTTGTACAACCTTGCAAACTTACCCCTAAACCAACTACCCAAACACCTCGTATACATCACATGGAGATTGTTCTAACATAAGAACAGTTTCTGTAACACATTTATCATCACCTTCCAAGAATAAACAAAAAAAATAGTACTTTACACCTTTGACTGGGTTAGAGCGATTCTGGAACTTGGTCACACAGAGCAAGGATTGGAGTAGCTCTAAAGAGGAGTTTGGTCATTCATCACTTTGCATCCGGAGATATCCATACGTATTCTAAAGTTTCGCTTCAAGAGGTATATTTTTCTTCAAACTGTAATATCTTTTTCCATACATCATTTTCTGTTTGTGTCCAAAAGATATGTAAGAGATAAATCAAAAAGGGAAAACTCGGTAAAAAAGAGCCAAGGCAGGGGCTGACACGGGTGCCCGTGTCACAGGACACGACCGTGTCAGCTCCTCTGTTTGAAAAAATCTCACAAAAATGCAGGCCAGGGGCTGACACGGGTGCTCGTGTCATAGGACACGACCGTGTCAGCCATATTGGAACTTTATGCTAACAAAAATGCAGGTCAAGAGCTGACACGGGTGCCCGTGTCACTGGACACGGCCCGTGTCAGTTTAGCTGGTACAGAAAAGGAAAAAATGCACATGGACCATTACAGAAGCTGACACGGATTCCCGTGTCATAGGACACGGCCCGTGTCAGACCAGACAACATAAATTTTTATTTTCTTTTGATCTTTTGCTTTTATTTTCATTCAATTTGGTTGTAATAATTAGGAATTTTATTTTTTGCAACCCCCACTTGTACACTTGTATACCCCATCCCTCAAAAAGCATGTAATATCGTAGGACCTTTATTTTCTGCATGTTTGCTTTCATAAATTTTAGTAATTAAAGTGTATGGCAAGATAAAACCGACAAGTATACCACCCTAATCAAAGACTAAACACATGCAATCAAACACACCATTCACACATGCACCTCTAGGGTAATCTCGCTTTGCTGCCTCGGAAAACAGTCATGTCCCTCGAATATGGGACACTTTAGCAAAGAACATTCGATAAAAAAAGGATCGTAGTCCCTCGATGACCCTTGATGTTGCCTTCAGTAAAACGATCTAGTCCCTTACGAAAAATTGCTAAAGCGTCTCATAAGTTGCTTTTGATGACTGTACGATTGTCCCGCGCCTGTCCCTTCACATCCAACGATGGGGCTTCTTACCAAATTAATGGTAAGATAGCAACATCTAAAGGAGGAAGAAAAGAGCATTTAAGACCTTTCGAGTAAGTAGATTCGCTCCTAGTTACTCGCTTGCTCACGACAAAAACATTTTTAAACCAACACTTTCATCTCAAAACATTTTCAAAAGACAAAAGATTTTATATACATTCTTATAGAGACGAGAACCATTGCAAAACATCTTTTCAAAACCACTTTCAAAATCATATTCCACAAACATATCTTTGAACTATTTTTCGAAACAACACTTTGTACCCGTTCTTATAGAAACGAGAACCATTACAAATACATTTTCAAAATACTTTCAAAGCCCACACCACAAGCACATTGTCAAAGTAAAAGTAAGTGATCTAGCAAGTAACTAAGAGCCCATGGAAAGCCATATATGAAAAGGGTGCTAACACCTTCACTTTTCATAATCTACCCCCCGAACCCGAGAAGTAATCTCGAAAGGTCTTTCCTGTGCTTTTTTACCTTTCCTTTTAGATAAAAGAAAAGTCGGTGGCGACTCTTTCTAACCGCATAATTACAATCAAAATGCAAACCTAAAAGTCAGTTCTCCCACCGTATGACACTAGCCAAAAGCTAGGAACTTGTACTTCTGATTGTCCAAAGCTCTCAAACACTTTTGTTTATACATACACAAACCATTTGACACAAACACACGAATGCTTGACCACTGAAAAGATCTAGAACTCAGAATCAAACTTCACACTCCTATTTTCATACAAAATGACCAAAAACTTGAAACTTATAATCTACTCATGCGCTTCTTGGCCTTTTGGTTTCTAAAGCTTCTAAACATCATATAGAGTTGATCCCACACCCTGTTATAGAAATGTAACACCATTAACACCATCCTCCATTTCTAAAAATAGAGCTCTGCACATTGACTTCTCCAAACCATTTCAGCCATCCATTGCTCAAGCTAATCATTGCATTAGCTTCATGGGACCTTAAGGAAGCTAACCTGATCATCACCATCACTTGAAACAAGCTCAAACTCAAAACATGATTTCCAGTTTTGAGGTAAGTTTTCTCAACTTTGAACTCTTCATACAGGCATCATCAATGATTTATTTATGAACAAAACATGTAGATATCATTGCCCTAAAGCTAACCATGTCCATAGTTTCCATTAATTTTGCTTGAGCTTAGAGAATTTTGAAACTAAAATTTCTGAGATTTTTAGGGTTTAGATTAGGGCCATTAAAATTCATGCTTATCTTTGATCTATAATTTTAGTGCTTTACATTTCTGAAACCGTGAGAAAATTTGCTACAAGATTCATGTTTACAGTTTTCATTTTTGATGAGAAATGAGCAAGTTACAATTGGTCTGGCTAGAGGTTGAAGATGAAGTCATCAGAGCGCATTTTTCCTTGTATATTTATTGATTTGCTTATGTTAACGGATGTATAGTCACCCCAGTGGTAGAAGCGTGTGCCTGTAACCTTTGGGACCTAGGTTCGAGCCCTAGTGGTACCCTTTTGTGTTTTTTTGCACCATTCTGATTTTTGCAGGCGCTTGGGCTTTGTTGGGTCTGTTTTGTTTTTTTATTTTATTTTTGCTCACTAACCCCCCTGCAGGCTATTTGCACTCTGGCCCAAGTTTATTTATTTTCTTTTTTTATTTTATTTTTATTTTCTTAATATATTTTCTAAATACTAAAAAATCTTAAAAAATAACAAAAAAATAGATTTTCATTTTAACTTAGTTTATTTTATTTTTCTCACAAAAAATATTTTATTTAACTATACTTTATTTATTTTTATTAACTAGTCTTGTAAATTTAATTAAAACTAGGTTAGTATTTTTTTTTCTTTTACACCTATTAAAATATATTTATTTATATAAAAAAAGGCCAAAAATATTTTATAATGCTATAAATATTTTCAAGACAAAAATACCAAAAAAAATACTTTTCTTAAACTTATTTTCTTTTGATCAATTAATAGAATTAGGGTTTTATTTAAAATCTTTTCTTAATAAGTTTAAGTTTAATTAATTATTTTCTTTAATTAATTAAGTTAAGACAATTTCCCCTTTTTCTCATGAAAACCAAACAAAGACCCATTTTCTTTACATTTTGCATTTATGTACATTTATTCATTTTGTACATTATATTCATTTATTTTCTTATACTTTTTTACCCATTCAATATGGTTGCAACAGATTAGCTAGGTTTACATTCTTGAAATCCCCATCCAATTTGTACACCCCCTCTCACAAATGTTGTAATAGCGTAGTAACTTTAAATTCCGTAATTTATCGCATTTATACATAATATGCTACTAATTAAGGCTTGTATGGAAAGACTAAAACCAATATTTAGAAAACCCTAAATCCAAGACAAAATGAAGCATGAAAATAATACACTTGCGCACAAACACTCCTAGGTTAATTCCACTTGGTTGCCTTTACAAAATGGCCATATTACACATGTAAGGTATCTTAGCAAGAACAAGATCATAGTCCCTCAATGACGCTATCTAAGTTGCTTTTCAAATGATCTTAGTCCCTAAAAAATAATGATAAGATACCTTGCAACATTGCTAATCATGGTTATACAATGACCCACGCCCGTCCCGTTTACATCAAAGATATGGTTACTTACCAAATCAATGGTAAGATAACAATGTAAAAAAAAAAAGGAAATGAACATGAAAGACTTTTGAGTAGGTATAATGCTCTTAATTACTTGCTCAATTTCAAACAAAACATCCTTGATATTTTAAAAACAAACACCTACACTTTCAAACATCTTATAAACTTGAAAACATTTTTAAAAGATCAAACATCTTTGTATACATTCTTACAAACAAGGATCATTACAAAGATTGCCTAAACAATGTCCTCTTTACAAAATACTTTCAAAAACCACACAAAGCACAATTTAAAACAAAAGCAAGTGATCTAGCAAGCAACTAAGAGCCCATGGAAAACCATGGATGAAAAAGGTGCTAATATGTTCCCTTTTCATAATCTGCCCCCCGAACTCAAGAAAACATCTCAAAGGTCTTTCTTGTGATTTTTCACCTTTCCTTTTGGATAAAAGAAAAGTTGGTGGCGACTCTTGCTAACCGCAACATTTGTGATTAAACGCAAAACCTTCAAGTCAGTTATCCCACCTGTGATCGGTGGATCTGGAACTGACTGTTTAACGCTGGTTCGCGAAATGTCGCGGAAGCAAGAGTCGCCACCGTCTTTTATTTTCTCCAAATGGAAAGGACAAAAGCACAGAAAAATTCCTTAAAGAGATTGCTCTCGGTTCGGGAGGTAGGTTATAGAAAGGGAAGGTGTTAGCACCCTTTCTATCCATGGTTATCCATGGGCTCTTAGATACTTGCTCATTTGTGTTTTCAAAAAGGGTTTGTTTGCTTTTCAATGTGGGTTTTAAAAAAGTTTCTTTGAAAGTTTCAGATCGACTCTTGTGTCAGAGTGTTTGAAAAAATTGCTTTGAAAGCTTTTGAAAAGTGTCGGTGTGAAAAGATTTTTGTTTGTTTTTGAAGAGAGCAAGTATCTACGAGAACCTACCTACCCTAAGGAATTCGTCTGTGTAAATGTCCTTTAAAGTAGTGCCATCCCACCATTGAGAGGTAGGTAGCACCACCGTTGGAGGTGTTCGGGTCAATTCGAGGTTCGGGACATGGTGATCACCAGAGCAATGGGAAGACACCTTAGAAGCTACCCTCATGCCAGGTTCCCGGATCATGAGGACTTACTAAAACATCCTCTACTCGACGATCACCTTTCGAAGGCAAGGCAACAGTGAGGCGTACCCTAGGGGTGGTGTGTGCGATTCGTGTGTCATTTTCATTTGTATTTGTCTTGTTCATGTCAATTGGTGTTCTACTCTTGATTTTAATTAAGTCCATACATTCTTTCATGCTTTGTTTAACAGTTAAAATATTTGCGGGAAAAGTAAATTCTAAGCTATTACAAATGGCGCGGGTCCACATCGCCAAAATTAAACCGGACCCGATTTGACAGAAAATAAATAAAGCAAAGTAAATAACGAAATTGAAAAGTGCGAGAAGTTTATGTTACAAGGCTTTGGGAGAGGTACATAATTATTTAACGACATAAAATAAACATGCGAAATTAAATCGAAACGAGGGCGTTGGACCCTTTTGCAAAAATTAAGTTAATAAGGAATTAAAATTAAAATTTAAAAGAAAATGTTTTTGGTATTTTAGTATTTTTAGGAATTTGATGAGAAAAAGAATTAATTAAAACTAAAATAAAATGTTAAACCTAGTTCTAATTATTTTTTTTTTAATTTAAGAAAAATATTGGAGTTTTTAACCTAATTCAAGCCTAAGTTATTTATGTACAATTTAATTATGAAAATAAATAAATAAATAATATTATGGAAAAAAAGGGAAATTAAAAGGAATAAAAATTATCAATTAAACCTAGTTCTACATTTTTTATATTTTTATTAAAAGAATTAAAGTTAAAGCACCTAATTTAAATTAATTAATTTACATACAATTATTTATGAAAATATTAGAAATAAAAATTATTTATTACATTTTTTTACCTTTTTCTGGTTTTTAGGCATTTTTTTGAATTTTGTAAAAAATAATTAAATCAAAACAATAAAATAAATAAAAATAAGAATTAAAACAAGAATAGAAAAAAAAATAGAAAAGATGAAAAGAAAGTGCAAACCAAAGGGGGTCTGCCCCTGATTTTGGAGGTATAGGCCTTAGCAATCTGGCCCAGTTGATTTTGGCCTTATTGACTTTTTTTTGAATCACATATGGTGCATTGACTCAAGCCTACAGCGTTCATCAATTTTCAGCCCTTAATTTGATCTCCAGGAACACGTGGACAACTGGATCTTGAGGTGTATGGTGCGTCCTGGACGTTAGCGCTGCATAGGAAGACATATAGCAAAATAATATGGAGATGATACAGACCTGGGGCTCGAACCCAGGTCTTGGATGTCAATACGATCAATGCTTGCCAACTGAGCCACTGAACCTTTTTGTTAAATAAATAAATAACAAATAACATAACGTTAAACTACGCATTAGTGGGAAAACGCGCGCGATATTCAAAATAGCCAACCATCGTGCGCCACGAAGTTGTCTTCTTCGTTATGTTTATTTTCCTGAAAAAAGCAATTATATTAGGCAACGGTTTTGCGCGCGTCCTCTTAGGCCGGTTTCCAGGAAATAGCGATTAAGCCATCTCTAAACATAAATTAGGCGCGAGTATGTTAATCTCTTCGTCCCATCATGCTCGTTCTCATGGTCTATGTCTCAGCCTCCAATTTTGCCCTATTTGAGAAACCCCAATTTCAAGCTCTGTAAACCCTAAAACTTAGACATGGTACAATCGCATATACGGCACAAAAACGCAATTAATTATGTTGGTTAGCATCAAAACATTATAATGAACATGAATCCATAAATAAATTTCACAAATAATGCTTAAATCATGATGTACGATTGTGGAATTTGTTTGATGCAGTTGAGGTTCTCGTTACCAATTCCTTGCCTTTTGATGAATGTTCTGGGTTGGAATATGATCAGTGAGGCTTCAGGAAGCTATTGGAATGAAAATTAGGGCTTGAATCGTCCTCCAACAGTGATTTCAGTTTTGTGTTTTTTGACAATTTTTTCAAGTTCTTCAATGGCCTTTGAGCGCAGCTTAGAGTCTACTTGCATTAGGTTTCTTATCAGGCATATGTAGTGAACCAATTAGGTCAACAAAACTCAATAAAATCCAATGCAATAATGGTTTTTGGAATTTTGATTTCAAGGATCTTTTTCATATCTTTTTTCAAGTGTTCTTGGTTCAAAATCATGCCAATCAATCCAATTCTTTCCTAATTTGTATATGCACGAAATCTTGATGGCAAAACCTGTATAAAAAGATTTGTTAGGTCATATTAGATATTTTTCATATATTTAAATGATTTAAATGAATTAATATAAATAATAATTCAAATAAATAAATAAAAAATGAGAAAATACTTCCCTTTGGGCCAAGTGGTCGTGCACATGCTTGGAATGATGAATCATGGAAGAAAAATGGGCCCATTAGCAATTTTAGGTCATTTGGATCAAGGTTGACTTTTCAAAATATCCAAAAATTTCCCAACTTCCACAAGGCATAACTTGCTCAAGTTTTAAGCTTTTCTCATGTTCTTGGACATTTTGGAAAGGTCTTTGAGTCCTTTAACCAATGTCTTTGGTCCCATGTCATTTTGATTTACCAATCTCAAGTTATGGCCTTTGACTTAAAGTCCCTTTTTGTTGACTTTTGAAAATGACCTATAATGTTGAAATTGATAACTTTTTGTGAGAGCATTTCTTGGACTTGAAGTATGAAGATGAGTTGTAGGAAATGTATTTTTCTTCAAAATGAGCTTTGGATGGAATTTTTCTGATAATCCATGTGAAAGTTATGCCCTGGTCAATTTCAGTTGACTTTTTCAACTGTCCAAATAAGGAAACTTTTTGCATCTTGATGATTTTCTGAGCCAAATTTTGAGAATCATGATCAAGCATTGATCATATGATGTTTATGGCTTCAAAATGATGTGTTGACTAAAAATTTGAACTTTTGACTGTCAAATGACCATTTTGCCCCTACAGTTGACTGTAGTGCAATTTAGGGTTTTTGACTATGCAATTTTGAGCTGAATGCCTTGAAACTTGATATGAGGATACTTGACCATATTTGTAGGCATATGAGACTTGATTGGGCCCTTGAAAACTTCCTTTCCTTGATCAGAACACAAACCCTAGTTTTGACTGTATAGGAGACAATTGGACAGTACAATCCTTGGGGAATTTTGTGACTTGGCTTGGCAATTTCTTGAAGAATATGGGAGGGCAAATTTTGGGGTGCAACACCACCGTATCACAGAACTGGCGACTCTGCTGGGGAGAATTCTAAAAGTGTGGTTATCTTAGGGTTAGATCACATTTACTTGCTTTCATTGTTTGACTTGTATGCTTTACATTATGGTTCTTTGTTTAGGTTTGAATACTCTACCCGAATTTGGGATACCCTATAGGTAAGTAGCAATACGTTGTGGAAACTGTGCGGGGTATACTGACATGGTCTAAGCAATAGCTACGTTAGTGCGACATATTTGTGGGTACCGGTATCCTTTGAGTTAATCAAAGAGAATACGGGGCCACTGAGTGATGTCACAAAGCACTAATGAACTTCTAGAACCTTTACTTGACCAAGTTGGCCTTTAGGACGTAGTGAGATGAACGGCTTTGGTGCAGTCCGAAGTTGGTAGATACTCGATACCATACTCATTGAGGTTTGGTTTCTTGGGATATTTCGATCGCCATTAAAGAGGCTTGTGCTGAAACAATAACCAAGGAAACAGACCAGTGATATTGAGCTCCTTAGAACCCGATTACTATTACTAGGACAAGATGAGCCAACTAAACTTCAAGAGGGTACTTACCTATGAGACTCCATGCAAGCCTAAACCTAAGGACTTGTTTTCTTTGTTTGTATATACATACTTGTACATAACATCATGAACATCATACACATTCACTAACCATTTCAAGGATATTGGGATTTATCTTTGTCCTGTTTTGTAGGATATGGATTCTCTTCGCAGGAAAACTATTCAAGTCAACCTTGTAAGGATCCCTCCACAACTTAAGGAACTAGCTTCAAGGATTCCAGAAAACTCTCCATTCACTGAGAGACATGGTCGCCTACTCAACTTGGTCACCTCTAACACAAATGAGGACATGATGAAGGTGCTCTTTCAGTTCTTTGATCCTTTACACCATTGCTTAACATTTCCCTACTATCAACTTGTGCCTACTTTGGAAGAATTCTCCCGACTCTTGAGGATTTCCATTCTCAACCAACTACCTTTCAACGGTACAGAAAGAGACCCAAATCCAGAAGAGATTGCTCAAGCTCTACACTTGCACTCATATGATGTAATAACTCATTGGGAAACAAGGAGTGGTGTTAAAGGTTTCCTAGAAAAGTTCTTGTTCTAGAAAGCCCAAAAATTTGGAACTCTTTGGATTTGCAAGCCTTTGAGGAGATTATGGCTCTCCTCATCTATGGGATGGTTTTGTTTCCAAATTCTGACCAACTCATAGACGTGAACGCCGTTAACATCTTCATATCACGCAACCCGGTGCCTACTTTACCAGGAGATATCTTACACTCTTTTCACACCCGCACTATAAGGAAAAGAGGTGTCCTTATGTGTTGCACTCCTCTCTTGGAAAGATGGTTTATTTCGCATCTTCCTCAATCTGTATTGAAGAATGAGCAAGGTTCAAGGTGGTCACAAAGGTTGGTGACGCTCAAACATTCAGACATTCATTGGTGTTCCCGATCCATAGAGAATGTTACTATTGCCGATCGTTATGGAGAATTTCCTAATGTTCCTTTAATTGGCATTAGGGGAGGTATCACCTGCAACCTCTGCTTATCCTTAAGACAATTTGGTTACGCACGAAGGGATGGCCGACATGAGATACTGATTCAAGGTTTGGTATTTGAATACGAGAACAACGATCAAGGTCTTCGCCAGAGATTTATCCGAGCATGGAGGATGTTAAACAAGGTAGATAGGAAGACATTAGGGCACAAGAATTCTATCCCTCTTGAGCCTTACCTCAAATGGATACGAACTCGTGCTCAGAGTCTTTTGATGCCTTATCCCTCCATTCTCCCGGTAATCATTGAGCCTGTCATGGAAGGAGATATTCCATATACTATCCTACATCCTGACATGCCCACCTCTCTTGAAGACCTACAAAGGGATTCGATACAACTCAAGGGGGAGCGAGATACTTTCGAAGCCCAATTCTACGCAAGCGAGAATAAGGTTTTGGAACACACTAAGCAACTTCATGAGGAGCCGACTCTGGACACCTACATTGCACCGAAGATGATGCATACTACCTTTCTATCTTAGATTTTTTGTATTGTTTTGCCCAAAAAGGCATTGATGTACTCAAACTTTAATTTATTAATATAACGTGTGTTTCCTTTTTGTCTAAAAAAAATTTGAATCTTTAAAATCCTTGAAATCATTGCATATGCATTAACCATTCATCATAACATAAGCAGGTTTCTTGAAACAAGTCTCCTCATCTTTCTACTGTTTATTTCAGTAAGATGGATCTCAAGCAAATGGTGAAGGACCTCCAAGCTCAGAATGCACAGTTTCAACAGTTGTTCTTAACTCTATCCAAAGGACAAGAAGAGTTGAAGACCTTGCTGGTTGAGGAGAAGAAAAAGAAGACGAAGAAGATAACCGGAGTTCTAAACATGGGAAGAAGATTCCAAGGGCAAACAAGAAGGGCCTTAGACTTTGCAACGACATCTGGCAAGGAAGAAGAAGACTATTTTGAAAAATAATACCCTCCAGCCGACGACAAGTATAAGCATCTAGAAGAACAATTGAGTGCAATGGAAATCCAAAAAGTGCCTGGATTGGACTTTGAGGAGATGGGGTTAGTTTCGGGGATTGTCATTCCTCTAAAATTCAAAGCACCTGTGTTCTCCAAATATGACAGAGTCTCATGCCCCAAAATGCATCTCCGGTCCTATGTGAGGAAGATCCAGCCTCATACCGTTGATAAGGATTTATGGGTACACTTCTTCCAAGACAGTCTGTCTGGAACTCAACTTGATTGGTTTTATTAGTTAGAAAGAGCCAATGTTCATAATTGGGAAGATCTTGCTGCAGATTTTTACAAACAATACCAATACAACGCTGATCTTGTGCCTACCTGTACTTAACTCCAGAGTATGGCCATGGTTTCAAGTGAAGGCTTCAAGGATTATGCACAAAAATGGAGGGACTTGGCCAGAAGAGTTTAACCTCCCCTATCTGAAAGAGAGTTGGTAGACATGCTTTTGGGCACCTTGTCTGGTCCCTTCTTCAATCACTTAATTGGGAGTTTATCGATAGGTTTTACTGAATTGATATTGACCGGAGAAAGGGTAGAAGCCGGGATAAAGAATGGAAAGATTCAAAAAGATGCATCCTCTGCTGTTGTAAGGAAGCCATTCATCGGAAAGAAAGAAATGGTTGTTGTATATCCTTAGAGAAATCAAGATAGGGCCTAACGCCGTTCAATGGTGGGGGCTGTTATGATTCCTAAACCTGCGCCTGATCAGCAAAGAAAAACCTAGCCAAGAATGGAAAGACCAGTCAGACAATTAACAAGAATTAACATGACCCTATCTCAAGTATTACCGCATTTGTTAAGGTCTAACCTAATGACTTTGAAAGAAGCTCCAAAGAACCCTAACACAACCTCTCCTCACTATCATCCTAATACCCGTTGTGTATACCATTATGAAATTCCCGGCCATGACACTAACAACTGTTGGTCTCTGAAGAACAAAGTACAAGACCTCCTTGAAGCCAAAGAGATTGAATTTGATGCACCAGAAAAGCCCAATGTCATTTCTTCCCCTATGCCCAAACACGACCATAATACTAACGCCGTTGAAGAAGATATGTTTGTTACTTCAGTTGATGAGCTTGTGACCCCACTCCTGACTATCAAAAAGAACTTATTGAATTCTAGTGTTTTCCCAGGATGTGATGAAAGCTGTCATTTCTATTTGTCCTCACCAACCAGCTGTCCTTTGTTGAAAGCAGGCGTTCAGTGCCTAATAGACAACAAGGAAATTTTGTTCGAAAAGACTTCTGTTCTACCTGTTTCTTATAATGATGTTTCCATTGTTACCATTTCCGCCAATTCTTCCAAGGTCTCCACCAAAAGACCCGTTAGAATTACATCAGTTCCAAAAGTAGCTCCTTTTATAATTACAATGCCTGGACCAGTCCCGCATTAGTCATACAAAACCGTACCATGGAATTATGGAGGGGATGTCTACTACCACAGTATCAAGCAAGATTGGCCAGCTGCTGAAGATTCAAGTTCTGAGAAGGTTGACTCCAATATCAGTAATATTGCAGGGACTAGCAAGATTATCCAAAGCGGAAGGATATTCTCTCCAGAAATTTCTTCCCCAAAAGAAGTTTTTGGACCCAAATCATTCATGTCGTTGTTGCTTCTCCAAAGGCTGTTCCCAGTCCTATAATCATTTTTGCTAATACTCCTACTGACAAAACTGTTACAACCCCTGTTATCACTCCTACTGATGTTCCTACTGCCGAGTCAACCGAGACTCGAGGTAAAAGTATTCTGATTGAGCCTGTCCAGAAGAAGGCACAATCATTGGCTACCCCTGAGACCTCCCGGAAAGAGATGGAGGAAATTTTAAAGATCATAAAAAGAAGCGACTACAATGTAGTTGAGCAATTGGGGCAAAATCCGTCTAAAATTTCCATGCTGGCTTTATTACTATGTTCTGAGGCGCATGCAAAAGCCTTGGTAAAATTCCTGAAAACTACCCATGTACCCCAAGAAACATCTGCCGATCAGTTCCAAGACTGCGTAGCCAGCTTGACTGCAGACAATGGTTTAGGTTTTTCAGATGTTGATTTAACGCCAAGAGGGAGGAAGCATAATGAGGCATTACATGTCTCAGTTGAATGCAGGGGCACAACCTTGGCTCATGTGTTGGTTGACATCGGTTCGTCTCTAAATGTATTGCCTAAAAAGGCTCTTGATAGGCTTGACTATGAGGGATTGACATTGAAACCAAGCAACATAGTAGTGAGAGCCTTTGACGGCTCAAAAAGGATGGTGCATGGGGAAGTGGACATCCCCATAAAGGTTGGAACCCAAACATTTGATTCAACTTTTTATGTAATGGATATTCGCCCTTCATATTCCTGCTTGCTAGGCCGACCATGGATTCACAATGTTGGTGTTGTTACTTCTACATTGCACCAAATGCTGAAATATCCAATTCAAGGGAAGATCATCATTGTTCATAGAGAAGAAGAGTATATGGTCAGCCATCTAAATTCCTTCAGATATGTGGAGTTATATGGTGAATTTATTGAAACTCCATTCCAGCACTTTGAAGAAGTCTCGCAAGATGTGGCAGTAACCAAGACTGTGTCTCAAGTTCCCAAGATCACGAGGCCTCCACTCAGGATGTCGTCTTTAAAGGATGCCAAGGCAGTGATAGAAGAAGGTGGGTGCACTATTTGGGGACAACTCCCAGATATCCCATACAAATCTGACACGTTTGATCTGGGTTTCACTTCAGGTTCCCAGAAGGCTGTACGCCGCGCTCGTGCCAGAGGACCACACTTGAAGATTAGTAACCACCAAGTCAGCACCGTGGAGGAGGATGAAGACAGCTACAACCTGGAGGATTGGATTTTCCCAACTGTTAGTGGAGGGCTCAGCAACTGGGAGGCTAGAGACTTTGTCCCGATCACTTTTATCCCATAGTAATTTGTCTTTGCATTTTGTTGGATCTGTAATATTAAAACAATTCAGACTCTTAGAACCTTGTGTCATACCCGAGGCACAATGGTCCATTTGTAAGGGTTATTGTCTTATTTCCATATGACATCAATGAATCATGGACGTTTTTGCATACAAACTTTGTGCTCATTGTTTTTATTTTTACATTTTCATTTCTTTCAAAGATAGCTATACTCTTACACACACTCACACTCACAATGCAGGTCTACATCCATTCGGGATCCCATGGGTAACGATTTTGCTATGGCCTTTTGTGACTCTGAAAATCTAATCTACTAAGCCGAAGACGAAGGTGAGGAAGATTGTGAAGTACTAGGGGAACTCGCCAGGTTACTACAATAAGAAGAGAGAACCATTCAACCCCACAAGGAACCCGTGGATACAATTAACCTAGGCAGTGAAGAAGACAAAAAAGAAGTCAAGGTGGGTGCCAATATGGAACCCCGTGTCAAAGAGCGTCTGATTCAGTTGCTACACGAGTATGTTGAGGTATTTTCCTGGTCGTGTGAAGACATGCCAGGAATTGATGCAGATATTGTGGTGCATCGTCTACCTACAAAAGAGGACTGCCCACCAGTAAAACAAAAGGTCCGTCGAATGCGACCAGATATGTCGGAGAAGATTAAAGCTGAAGTCATGAAGCAACTTAATGTTGGATTCTTGGCCGTCACCTCTTATCCGCAATGGGTTGCCAATGTTGTTCTCGTTCCCAAAAAGGATGGCAAAGTACGAATGTGCATGGACTACAGAGATTTGAATAGGGAAAGACCTAAGGATGATTTCCCACTTCTCCACATTGACATCCTAGTCGACAATACGACATAACACAAAGTGTTTTCCTTCATGGACGGTTTCTCAGGTTACAACCAAATCAAAATGGCGCCTGAGGACATGGAGAAGACAACCTTTGTCACACAATGGGGGACATTCTGCTACAAGGTTATGCCATTCGGACTGAAGAATGCTGCGGAAACCTATCAGCGTGCCATGGTAGCTCTTTTTCACGACATGATACATCACGAAATAAAGGTCTATCTGGACGACATGATAGCTAGATCTCAAACATAAGAAGAGCATCTTGATCATTTACAAAAACTGTTTGAGAGGCTAAAGAAGTACAAGCTGAGGTTGAACCCAAATAAATGCACATTTGGAGTAAGGTCTGGTAAGCTCCTAGGTTTTATCGTCAGCAATAAGGGTATTGAAGTAGATCCTGCCAAGGTGAAAGAGATACAAGAGATTCCTACTCCTCGTACTGAGAAGGAAGTTAGAGGATTCTTGGGATGTTTAAACTACATTGCCAGATTCATTTCTCACCTGACAGCTACTTATGAACCAATCTTCAAACTACTGAAGAAAGATCAAGTAGTCAAATAGAATGATGAGTGCCAAACTGCTTTTGACAAGATCAAAGAATACCTGCAAGAGCCTCCTGTGTTGATGCCACTAGTCGAGGGAAGGCCATTGATCATGTATCTGACTATTTTGGAAAATTCAATGGGGTGTGTGTTGGGGTAGCATGACGAGTCTGGCCGAAAAGAGCACGCTATTTATTACCTGAGCAAAGAGTTTACCGACTGTAAAACAAGATATTCACTGCTCGAGAAAACTTGCTGCGCTCTGGAATGGGCTGCTCGCCGGCTAAGACAGTATATGCTGACCCATACTACATTATTGATATCTAAAATGGATCCAATAAAATACATCTTTGAGAAACCTGCCCTCTCTGGGAGAATAGCGAGATAGAAGATGATCCTAACAGAATATGACATACAATATACTACTCAAAAAGCAATAAAGGGCAGTGTACTAGCTTATCACCTTGCTCACCAAGCTGTGGACGACTACCGGTCCATGAAGTTCAAATTCCCAGATGAGGACATCATGATGGTAAATAACTATGAAGAATTCAGGCCATATAACGGACCTGAACAAGGATCCCGATGGACCCTAATTTTTGATGGGGCATTTAACGCACTCGACAATGGTATCGGTGTTGTACTCATATCTCCTGAAGGGTGTCATACTCATTTTACTGCAAGACTCTGCTTCAATTGTACAAATAACATGGCGGAATACGAAGCGTGCATCTTTGGTCTCAAAGCTACCATAGACTTGAGGATCAAATCTTTGAATGTATTCGGAGATTCAACTTTGGTCATCAGCCAAATCAAAGGGGAATGGGACACCAAACACCCTAAAGTTATCCCTTAAAAAGAACATGTTTTGACATTGCTCCCACATTTTGAGAAGATTACCTTCGAGCACTTCCCGCGAGAAGAAAATAAGCTAGCAGACGCACTTGCCACAATGTCATCTATGTTTAAAGTTAAATGGGATAACGAGGCTCCTCAGATCACCATTGAACAAAGGGATGAACCAACACACTATCACGAGATTAATACTGAAGAAGTAGTGGACCGGACTTGGTTTCACGAAGTCAAGAGGTATCTCGAAACCAAAGAATATCCAGAAGGAGCTTCAATAAACGATAAGAAGTTCTTAAGGAGATTCTCTGCTAAATTCTTCCTTATTAATGACATTCTTTACAAACGCAACCATGAATCTCTATTACTTCGATGCATAGACAAGGTTGAAGCTGAAAGGATCATGGCTGAATTACATGAAGGCACTTTTGCACCCATGCTAGTGGGCATACGATGGCAACGAAAATCCTACGGGCAGACTATTACGGGTCTACCATGGAAGCAGATTTCTATCAACACTCTCGAACATGTCACAAGTGTCAGATTTATGCTGACAAGGTGC